>CM062515.1:59691268-60941268 GCA_031439585.1 Pterocarpus macrocarpus
TATATATAGATTTTGATCTTTTGTTCATGTCTGAGCTTAGCCTATATCTCTTGAAATATTTCATAATTTTTTTTAATTTTCCATTAATTGTTTATTCGTTCCGTTCAATAACCATTTTGTTTTGTTATTTTTTTGCAATTTGTGTTCATCATGTGGTATAATTTCTAACGTGATTAAAAACAATAACAATCCTATTTTCAAAAAATTGTATTTTAATCCATGCAACAAACTTGCGACATTGGTGTATGGTTTATTGGTCCTCAAGGGTTGTAAGAATTGTAAGGGTTTATTGTGTAGTTCATGCTATCTTGAACCTTGTGCAAGAGTGGATTAAGTTTTGTTTCCTTTTTCTTTTTTTTCAAATAAAATCTTTTGTAAATAAAATCAATAACCCACAATTATTTTCTAGAAGAACTACATGATTTTGAATTTCTCATTGCACCAGGGAATACGTAGAAGCGGTTAATCTCCATCAAATAAACAATTACATTTTTATAAATTTGGTTCAATTTTAATTTCTTAAATAATTGTAACATTAATTTCACTTCCTTTTTCATTTGTAAATAATTGTTATATTAATTTATATTGTTTTTGTAAATAATCATAACATTAATTGTACTTTCCTTTTCTTTTGAAATAATATATATCTTTGTTTTTTGGGACTAGTTATCATATCAATTTTCTTTTCTCTCATTTTGTAAATAATTACCATATTAATTTTCTTTTTTCTTTTGTAAATAATTGGAGATATCTACCTTTTTCTTTTTCTTTTTGAAATAATTATCACATAAATCTTGCATTTCTTGCTTGGTTGTAAATAATTATCATATTAATTTTTTCTTTACAAATAATCATTATATTAATTTTGCATTCATATTATTTTGTAAATAATTATCATTTTTTTGTATGGAATGAATGCAAATAAGATGAAGATATATACAGCTTCCAGATGATCTTTTGTAAATAATCGCTATTTCTAGTTTTGCAAACGTTTCTTTTGTAAGATATATAGGGAAGCGATTGGGTTTAGTGCAAGAAATAGCCTTATATTATTCTTTTGTAAATAAGTGTCATAAATTTATGCTTTTCTTTCCTTTGATAAATAATTATCATATTAATTTTATTCTTTCTTCTCTTATTGTAAATAATTAGATTTGTTTAATATTTGTTAATTTCTGCTTAAGCTAAATATTAACTTGTTAAAGGGCATGAAAATGCCTTGTTCATGCAAAATGCATGTAGAGAGTGGAAGGAAGGTGCAAGGGATGAGATTGATTAAGGGATGTTCAGGATAGATGAAGGATAGATATAGTTCGAAGAGCAAGAGAGATACGGAATTTTCCAAATAAAGCTAGGAATCTTTACAAAGAAAATTTTTCATCATTTTTGAACTCTGGAATATCTCTGGTGCAAGGTGTGGATGGGATCAAGTAGTGACAACCAGATTAACAAGACAATCAAGAATTATACCAAGGAAATAAAGGAATATCAAGAATAGAAGAAGATAGGCAAAATACAATTTATATTTCTGTAATATACATGATATTGGATAGTATATAGACACCGCGTGATCAAGACAACAATAAACAAAAATTCTAAACCTATCAATTTAGTCCTTTCTGCAATATTTATATATTCACAATTATTATTGAGTTTAATGCATTATGTATAATAATATAAAAGAGTTTTACTCTCACGAGTTTATAGCAGATCTGCCATCAATTCATCAATGGTTGAGGCGAAGGTGATTTTTCAGATTCTGTAATGGTGAATTTTCTGGTTTTTGGAGTTTGAAATGTTTGCTGGGGTAAGAAATTTACCAAGTATTTGTTCTGAGATTAAGCAGTGCTTAAGAAATTTGAAAGGGCTATCAGATACTACTCATATGATGATTTGACAGAAAAGCTATGATTTCTGTCATGATGATTGGGGTCATGATTTGCGAAATCCATTTGGCGCTGGATGTTGTGCCTGTGTGGCAACGTTGTTTTCTGAATTTTCTTCTGAAATTAAAACCTCATTAATGGGAGTTGGTTCTAAGTTGTGGTAAGGTCTTTCTATGGTGAGCATGGGGATTCTTAGCCTTAGCATGCTTGACGAGCCGGTTTTTAGTATCCCCCATCAGGATTGGCTTCATTTTCTGTTGTTGCCTTTGTTGACTTGATCTATCAGTGGGCAACTCATCTTTGTCTTTGGAAGTTGTTCCTTCATATTTATCAAAAAATAAAATAAAATAAAAATAAAAAATATAAAAGAGGTTTATACTATCCTCCAATCAGATATTTAAGCTAAAGATTACACTAAATAGTGGAGATTTCATGATTGAATCAAATATTTTGTTAATGTAATAATATATAATTGATATTTATGTAAAATTTTTTTACACTAATAATATATATAAATTAAATCTATTAATATTTCCCACTATTTGGGACTAGTAGTAAACTCGCTTCATATTTAATAGAAGAACTAAAATTCACTCATTAGATATGTATTGTTTTCTAACGTAATACAATAGCCTTAGCACTATTGCATTTGATATAAAATTAGAGATGACATTATCAGTATATGTATATATCAAAAAAGGGTGGACAGTTTAAATTTCAGGAGAGGTGGTGCTCCAACGAGGTTGTGAGGAACATAATTACTGAGGCTTTTAATGCTTCTATAGTTTAAGTGTCTAAGATGTCTCTCTACCTATCCAAATGGTACAAAAATATTTTTGGCATTGATAATGAATTATGAGGCTTTTTAGTAAAGATTTATCTGCTGAAATTAATCAATTTTTGGTAGCTAGAACCGAGGTATTTTTAGTTTCTATAAATATAGAGTATAATAGCCTTGATAAAAGGAATTCCTATAAAATTTTACCAATCTTTAAAAGAGATTTGAAGAAAAGTCTAGAGTCAAATGGCTTAAATGCTCAGGTGATCAAAATACCAAGTTTTTTCATTCTAAATGTAAAGCTAGGAACCGAGGAAATAGAATCATGGAATTGAAGTCTGAAACTGGGGAATGGTGCACTAAGGACTTTGAAGCAATATTGACGTAGGCAGAGACAGAGGAAAGGAGAAAGTATTATAGTCTGCACGGAGAGCAACGAGGTACATAGAACCTCGATCACGAGCGAGTCAGAAGCAAGGTCTCAAGAGGAGGATGAAGAAATTTTATTCTTCGAAGAAGAGGATATAAGAGTGGTATAGAAATGCTGTAATTTCCAGAAAATGCTCTTGAGCTCCTGGGAGGCCATTGGCAGCATAAGACTTTTTCAACCTAGGTACCGTGGAGAATGCTGTGATGATAGATGCAATATGGGGTAGACTAGAAGGTTTTAGGGTCTTAGAGTAAGGT
Source organism: Pterocarpus macrocarpus (assembly GCA_031439585.1). Taxonomy (NCBI): domain Eukaryota; kingdom Viridiplantae; phylum Streptophyta; class Magnoliopsida; order Fabales; family Fabaceae; genus Pterocarpus; species Pterocarpus macrocarpus. Next base: position 59,694,620 of record CM062515.1, read on the forward strand.
GACAATGTTTATCAATTCTTCTTTGAAAGAGAGGTAGACATGTCGCTCAGAATCGAATTAGGGTCCCAAGAGTCATGGGTCAGGTCAAGAATTATATTCTGCACCTAAGAAGATGGAAGGAATGAATGCAAATTGAAGAAGAAGATTTTTCAACAGATCCCAGTATGGGTACAATTGTGGGGATGCCAGATTTCTACAAAACAAACGAGCTGGGAGAGAAGATAGGGAAGCGATTGGGAGTAGTGCAAGAAACAGCCTTGTTCAGTGTTGAAGGTAGAGAGTCAAGAATACTGAAGGTTAACGTGGAGATTGATGCAACCAATGTCCTCAAGGATAAGATGAAAATAGCTTGTCCATGATAGGAAGTCGATAGAGCTAATGCTGAGATACGAAAGACTTTCTAATTTCTGAAAGGATGTGTCACAACGGTATCTTTATGCCTGTAATGGAGGGTCAACATTTGGCTACTTTAAGCCTCAAAGAGCTCTGTGTCAAGGGAATCCTCTTCCCTATCTCTTTTTAATTTGTGTAGAAGGTCTATCCTTTCTTTTCCAAGTAGAAGAGCAGAGAAACCAGATTGTTAGGGTGAAAATTGGTAATAGATGTCCATCCATTAGCCACTTGTTATTTCTCGATGATTCCATTTTATTTAGCAAGCCAACTACACACAAAGTGGTGTTTTGAAGATTCTACAGACATATGAGAAGCATAGTGGTCAAAAGGTTAATTTACACAAATTAGCAGTTTTTTAGTGCAAATACTCAATGTGAGTCTGCTAACTCAGCTTGCTCAAGATATAGTATTGTTGGTGCTCAAGATAAATACGTTGGTCTCCTCAATGGTTCATAGATCTAACAAGCAATGGGGAATTTTGCAAAGCTGAAAAGGGGGAACAAATTACAAAGCTAGAAATGTGGTCTGCTTGTTAGCAGAGGATCAAAATTCTTGAAAGCTATTGGTGAGGCAATTCCTATTTACTCCCTTGCTTGCTTCAGATTACTGCAAATTGTTGAATGAGTTTCATAAAATGATGTCAAATTATTGGTGGAGTGTCAACGACGATCGAGAGGAAACTAGAAGAATGTGCATGGATCCAAGATGTGTCGCCCAAGAAAGAGGGAGGATTTATGAAACTTGTGGATAATAAACCTGGCTTTGCTGGCCAAGCAATGTTGGAGGCTAGCCATAATGTTGAAACATTCAAATCTCATTCTATTTTTTTTCTTTGAAACTAAAAACCAGTCATCGATGGTTGAAAAGAAACCTCAAAGGTTGTTTTTCTTCTATGTTTTGTGTGGATCCTCAACGGAGAGCTGGGGGACTAGCCTTTGGATGGAAAAAAAATCTGTAGGTGACTATTAATTCTCACTGTCAATTTTTCATTATGATATCAGTAGTTGATGAGGTGAAAGGGAAGGAATGGATCAATAATTAAAAATTGTCATAGCAACGAGCAAGTTAGGAAAAACCAGTTTGAAGAATTGCTGAGATCCCTCCAGCAAGCTAAAGATTACACTCATAATAGTGGGAGATTTCAATGCAATTGCAAGCTTATCAGAAAAGGAAGGTGGTTTCTTGACAAGTCTTAATCCTCTGTTGATGCTTTGTCGTGGACTTTATAAATCTAGGAGGGGATTGGTTAATCTTGGGACTAGTAGGATCTGGGCTTCACTTGGTCTAATAGAAGATTTGATAATGGTCTCATTAGAGAAAGACTTAGATCCGTATGCTGACTTCCTGCTCACTAGCGAATTGAGTAAACCCTGGAGGGCAAGGGTGATGCAATTGGATGAACATGGATCAGACCATGTCCTCTTCTCTTCAGAATATGAATCGGTGTTGGTAAAAAAAGGGTGAGACAGTTTAAATTTCAGGGAGAGGGTGGTGCTCCAACGAGGCTACTGTGAGGAACATAATTGCTGAGGCTTGGAATGCTTTCTATATATAGTAGGATCTCCAATGTATCAACTTGTTCCAAAAAATCATGCTTTAGTGGAATGGGCAGAGAAGTGGAGATTCAAACTTCACACCAAAAATCAACAATCTGCTGAAATCTGATCTAATGGTAGCTATAGAGACCGAGGTGTTGATGCAAACAAAGAAGAGAGATAATAGCCTTAGGAAAAGGAATTACTGAACGCATAAAGTCTAGAGTCAAAATGGCTTAAAATGTGGGGTGATCAAAATACCAAGTTTGTTCATTCTAAATGTAAAGCTTAGGGAACCGGAGGAAACAGAATCATGGAATTGAAGTCTGAAACTGGGGAATGTGGTGCACTTAAGACTGAAGACATAGCAAAAAGTAGCAGAACAATACTTAAAAGAATTATTAACTACCTCTAACCCCCTTGGATCCTTCAATCTGTTTTGATCAAGTCAGAAGCAAGGTCTCAAGCCACATGAATAGGAGCTCTAACTAGACCTGTATCTGAAACTGAAATAAAAATGCTGTATTTTCTCCATTAATGCTGATGGAGCTCCTGGGGATGATGGTTTCACAGCAAATTTCTTTTCAGTCCTCATTGGGATGTGATCTGTGATGATGTGATTCAAGCACATGAAGAGCTTCTTTTTTGGTAAGAGACAGAATATTGAAAAGTTTTAATCACACACAAATATGTCTAATTCTGAAAATTACAGGCACAAGTAAGAGACATGACTCAAGTCAGACAAAATAAGGCTTAGTGTTCAGTGTTTTATAAAAATTATCACTAAGGTGTTAGTTCAAGCATATTGCAAAGATTCATGGACAAAATCATAAAGCCCAAATCAGAGTGCCTCTTTTTTTATCAAAGGGAGACTTATATTCTGATAATATTTTGGTGAGCACACGATGCATGCAAGCGCTTAAAGAATAAGAGGTCATGTGGATCTTTTTGAGATGGCTCTTAAGCTGATAATGAGCAAGGCATATGATTGGGTGGGAGTAGGAATTTTGTGGTTTATGATGAGGGAAGATAGGCTTCCATGGGCAAATGGATTAAGTGGTTGGAAGCTGAATGTGTCACAAACGGTAGAGCATCTTTTTCTATTGTTATGGAGGGTCAACCTTTTGGCTACTTCTTTAAGCCTCAAAGAGGTCTCCGCCAAGGGGAATCCCTCTTTCCCCATATCTCTTTTTTAATTTGTGTAGAAGGTCTATCCCTTTTCTTTCTTCCCAAGTAGTAGAGCAGGTAGAAACCAGTTTGTTGGGGTGAAAATTAGTAATAGATGTCCATCCATTAGCCACTTGTTATTTGCTGATGATTCCATTTTATTTAGTAGGCCAGAGTTACACAGCCACACATTGCAAATGGTGTTTTGAAGATCTCTACAGACATATGAGTAAGCATAGTGGTCAAAGGTTAATTTACAACAAATTAGCAGTTTTTTTAGTGCCAATACTCCTCAATGTATCAGTAACTCAACTTGCTAGCATATTGAATATAAGGTATTGTTGGTGCTCAAGATAAATACGTTGGTCTCTCCTCAATCGGTTCATAGATCTAAGCAAGCTACCTTTTGCTTACATTAAAGAAATGGTGGGGAAGAAATTACAAAGCTAGAAACGTGGTCTCTTGTCAGCGCAGAAAGTGCGAGAAAATTCCTTTGAAAGCTATTGGTGCAGGCAATTCCTATTTACTCCCTTGCTTGCTCTTAGCATTACTGCATACATTGCTGCTGAATGAGTTTCTATGAGAAATGATGTCAAATTATTGGGTTAGTTGGTCCAGAAGATGTGCAGCCCCAAGAAAGAGGGAGGACTTGGGTTTAAGCCATGACTTGTGGGTAATAAACCTGGGTTTTGCTGGCCAAGCTAAATGTTGGAGGCTAGCCACATGTAAACACACACCCTATTCTATAAGATTTCACAAAGGTAAACACTTCAAGTATGGTGAGTGAACTCACGTACCAATCTTGGCTCAAACTCCTTCCATGGGCCTGGGGAACATATTAGAAGGAAGAAAATCTCATTGAGAAAGGTTAGCTAAATGGGAGTGTGGTGGTGCAATGGACAAAAGAACATTAGAGTGTATGAAGACCTGTTGATGCTAGGGAATTATCCATTTACTATTACTAGAAATGGCAACCGTGATCAATCCCTTTATCTTGGTGCAACAACTTCTTCAAGTGCAAGATGGATCTTGAATGAAACTTTAATCCAAGAAAAATTCCCCTTGAGATTGCCAACTAGATCATGTCATTGTCGATATCGTGACCTCAGCAAATAAAATTTGCTGGAGTTTGACATCTCTAGAGGAAACTACTCGGCGCACTTGGGCATTTGGTAGCATTTAGCTTTTTCCATCCTCCTAGTGATTCTCTTTCGGATACAATGAAAATAAGACCATTTGAATACCATATGGTCTTTGAAGGTGCCTCATAAAATTAAAATTTTCATGTGGAAGCTGATGCATGAAGGGGTTATGTAATATCAAGAAAAGAATGGTATTAGTAATTAACACTTGTCCGAGATGCTTAAAACCACCAAGAATCAATATTTCATTGTCCGACACAAGCAAAGCAATAACAGGTGCTATCACTCTCTAGCCTGGTCCCTTCGCCTATTCCATCAAAGAATGAAATCTCAAAATTAGCTTCAAATGGTAGACTGGTGGATTAGAGCCTTCAATATAACTAACTCATCATCTAGAGGTAAAGATGCTGAACCTAATTGCTATCACCCTTTGGAATATTTGAATGTAGAAACCTCAAACGTCCAAGGAAAAGATTCTCACCCCACGAGATTGTGAACTTATCTCTAAAGTTGGCTGAAGAATTCAAGCTACCAACTCTATCTTGTCTCTCCCCTGAGTTTCTTCTCTTAGGAATTTGGTTATTTCCCACTGCATTTAGTAGTGTACTTGGGTGTTCTCACCTTCTTTTCTTGTCCATGTGTCCATAGGGACATTATGTATGCTTTTCTCATATTGAATGCATATCCTATCTTTGAAAAAAAAATACAAAAAATGAAACTTTCAATATTTGTAAGTATAAAAGCATATTTTACAAGACTTAAAAGGATCAAAATTCAAAACAATGAGACTAAAAACAAAAGGCAAAAAAGGAGGGATCAAAACCAAAAAATAAAAATTTTAAAAGGATCAAAATCAAAATGACCAATATTTATACAGACTAAAATATATTTAAACCTTTTTTTCATGTTTATAATGATTTGCATAATTTCAAATAAAGACTATGCTTAGATAAAGTCTATTTGTAAAAATGATTTCAAGATTAAACTTTGACATTATAAATAAAATTTATCTTAGCTCATAATTCACTTCCACATTTGGGTCAACTGGTTTAACGATAGACTCTGATGACATAATTCAAAAAATAAAAATAAAAATCCTGAGTTACACTCATTAATTTGTTACTAAACCGGCCGCCTTAACAAACTTTTGCACAGTAAGTAGCAAATGAGAATTTGAACATTTTACGGCCTCAACAAATGTAATTTTGAGATGAGGGAACCTGTTACAATAAATCCATCATCCATATATATATAATCATCAGAAGCATATATAGGCTTGTTCCGCCAATCCAATGTTAATCTTCACTCAGGCTATAGGTCAATGTTACAACTACCAAGCCCGGCAAAATCCAAGCATTGAGATCAGTAAATTCCAAATTAATCGCGAACTAATAGATTTAACATCAGGATTTTAACTAAAGAAATTAGTATCAACATGTTATACTATCTTTTATAAGCCGTATCCATTCATTGACATATATAATTTAATTTGTTTATCACTCTTGTAAAACATTAGGTATGGTTTACAGCAGCGCAACAAAATGAGACAGACGAATTCTCACGAAATTTCATGTGTCTACTTGTATGAAATTTACGTGCATGTAATATTCAATTACAAGAATGAAAAATTTTTAGGTACATTTATGGTAAGAAGAAAACTTGTGCTCTATTTTATTTAAGATTTAGCACCTTAGCTTTGTGGTCATCATCACATTTTTAAATATGAATGGCGAGATATCAAATATTTAATTTATTTATTTTTTATAAAGATATCAAATATTTAATGATTCAAAGCAAAAAAAAATAATTCTTATTCTCAACGCACCTAACTTAAAGCCTATGTGGCATATGTCTTAGGCATACATTGATAGGGCGATTTGGCTTGCTTTGCGGTACCCAAAGCCACTAATATTTGCTTGCTTCTGTCACACAAATTTGCCAATGCATGAAGACCATTTTTTGGCGTCAAATTGCAACAATTTGTTGATGGATGGACGGTGCAATAAATGCACCCTGGCTTTCAGCTTCCTATAAATAGCGAAGCTCAAACGAGGAAGAGGCATCGAAGTTTAAGCATTTCCAGCTTCTTGTAGTGAGAACAATATTAGAGAGTGTAAGAAATTCTAAGAGTGTAATGAGTGGCTATATACTGAGAATTTGAGTATATTCTCTAGTTTTCTATAATATTACAACTGTAGAAGAGAATTTTATTGAAAATATTATATTGTAATTATTTTTAAATATAGTGGATATTTTTTCGGAAATTATCCCGTGGTTTTTGCTCATTATTTTGGAGAGTTTTTCACATTAAAATTTGGTATGTAGTTTTCTTGATATACTTTGTTAGTGTGAATAATAACAAGTGGATTCCACTACATGCTTTATTTAAATTCGTTACTTTCCACTAAAATTTGGGCACACTTTTGCTCATATCAATAAAGTGTTTAATACACTTGGGGTGTACTTAACTCTAATATCCCTAACAAGTGACATCAGAGCCACTTAGTTTCCGATCCAAGATGTCATGCTAAAATTTGAAGTGGCATCAATGACTTCGCTTATGGAAGTCGGTTATGCATCACGGGATCGCAAGGTCCAAAGAATGGCATTAGAGGGCAAGGACAAACTGCCAGAATCATTATTTGCTAAAAAGAAAGAGGAGATGATTGTCAAAGCACGTAAGTACAATACAACTTAGCCTAGCTAACAATGTGTGCTACGAGAGGTTATGGAAGAAGAGATTGGTCGACTCACTATGGAAAGCTTTGGAGGAAAAATATTCCATAAAACTCCTATCTAACAAACTTTATCAAAGGAAGCGATTGTACACATTTAAGTGTTTAGGAGAAAAATCAATTCGAGACCACATAGATGATTTCAATTGGAAGATCTCTATTGTTGGAGCAGTTGGAAAAAATTTAAGTAGAAGATGTTGACCAAGCTATGATCTTATTGACTTCACTACCTCCGTCCCATAATAATTTCTATGATACCATACTATATGGTAGGTCCAATATCACAATAAAAACGCAAAGAGGCTTTGATGATAAAAGAGCATCGGTTAGTATCTAGACCCACTACTAATAATCCTACAGATGCGTTGTTGGTGACAAGAGTGCGTAGTCTAGAAAGAGGATCGAGAAGCAAGAGTAAGAGAAGGTAAAAGTCCAGATAGGGCATATTAGAAGAAGTTGTCCAAAGAGAAAGCACAAATCAAGAAATTCTACCAACATAACAATGTAAGTTCTTATGATAGTGATGCTGGTTTTGCCTTAGCAGTATCAACTAATGACTCAAGAAACAAGTGGCTCTTGGATTCTGGCACATCTTTTCACATGACACCAAATAGAAGTTTTTTCACTCCCTATAAAAAATAGGAGAGAAAAGTCGGATTGGAGGACAACAAAATAATTTCAATTGTAGGTGAAGGAGAGGTGTAGGTCAAATTGGATGATAGTACTGAAAGGACATTTTAAGCATGGCACGTACCAGAACTGGGTAGGAACTTGACCTTGTTAAGTGACCTAGACAATCAGGGGTACGAGTTCTTTGGAGAAGTGGTTTCTTGAAGGTAACCGATGGTAGTGATGAAAGGAAAGCTGTAAGGAAGGATCTACTTATTACTATGAAGCATAGTCAATGGAACTGTTGCAATTCTATTTTTTGAAAGAAGTGACGATGTTGCTACACGATTATGGCACATGCAGCTTAGTCATATGAGTGAGAAAGGAATGACCATACTTGCTGGTAAAGGCTTGCTAAAAGGCTTAAAGAGTTGTAAACTCGACTCCTGTGAAAATTCTGTATTTGGAAAGCAGAAACAGGTGAAGTTCAGTACTACTAAACACATTAGCAAGAGAATATTGGAGTATATCCATTCAGATGTTTGGGGTCCACCTCTGTTAACTCCTTAGGTGGAGCTCTTTATTTTCTTACTTTGATAGATGATTATTTCAGAAAATTCTGGGTTTATTTCCTGAAGCAAAAGGATGAAATGTTCAGCAAATTCAAGAATGGGAGGCTACATGGTCTAAAAACAAACTAGGTGGTCAATCAAGAGACCAAGATTGACAATGGCGAAGAATTTTGCAACAAAGAATTTATGCAGCTTCTAAAAAATGCTGGTATAGTGAGACACCATACTGCACTGAACACCACAACAAAATGGAGTTGTAAAGCTACTGAATATAACACTTTTAGAGCATGTGAGATGCATGCAAATCAATATTGTACTTCCCAAATTGTTTTGGCCTGAGGCAATCAATACAGCTACGTATTTGGTAAATAGATCTACATCAACTACAATTGATCTGAAGATTCCATAAGAGGTATGGTCCGATCAACCTGTAAATTATTCTAATTTAAAGATATTTGGTTGCTGTACATATGCCCATGTGAGTGATGGTAATGTGAGGGGAAGAAGGTGTATATTTCTAAGGTAGGGAGAAAGACTATAGACTATGGTGTACGTAAAAGGAAGTTCACCCAAAATCATTGTTAGCAGAGATGTCACTTTTGATTAGGGTAGCAATGATAAATCAAGTTAAGGAATCTAAAGTAGATTAGGCGTAAATAGATCATGGTACTAAGCAGCTGTGTGGAGCCGAGATTGATTATGGAAAGATAAAGTAGGAAGAAGATGAGACAAATTAGCTAAGTACTTCAAGGACTACTCAACCCAAGTAGAACAACATGATGAACCTAATCGACAAAGATGCTAGTGAAGAAGCAAAGCCATACAAGATTAAGTTACTAGCAAACTTTGGCTATGACAGATGGTGTAGTTAGAGATGACCCATATAAGTTTCCCGATGCAAGAGGACAGCAAAGAATCGAAGCAATGGCTGGCAACAATGAATAAGGAAATTGAATCATTTTAGAAAAATCAAACATGGGAGTTGGTACAAGTTCCAGAGGGGAAGAAAGTAACTAGATGTAAATGGGTCTTCAAAAGGAAAGAAGGAATCCCTAGCATTGAACCTCCTATGATCACGGCAAGACTGGTAGCAAAGGGTTATACTTAGAAGGAGGGTGTTGACTTCCATGAAGTATTCTCTCTTATAGTGAAGCATAGCTTTATTTGAATCCTATTAGCTATTGTGAGTATATTAGACTTGGACCTTGAACAGCTTGATGTGAAGATGGCATTCTTACATGGTGAGCTAGAGGAGAAAATCTACACAAGTCAACTAAAGGGGTTTGTTGCTCCTGATAACAAGGATCATGTTTGCCTATTAAAGAAGTCGTTGTACGGCTTGAAGCAATCCGCATGGTGTAACACCCTCCTAAGTACAGTACTATGCTTAAGTCATAGTACCACACCCTGGAGTTGTTACTGTAATTACTGAATCTGACCTTATCTCGACAAAGAACTCCAAGCGCTTACTCGATACCTCCCGAACTTTCGAGACAACACGAAATAGAGTGAGTAATTATAAATTCTCAATAGGATTCTCTACAATACACATGTAATGTCATCGTTGTCATCCCCAATTTGCTTCGGTTTATTATGAAAAAGGTGAACATATAATGTGGACTATTTAATTTTACAGTTAGAAGATATATTATCCGAAGCAACGTTCACTTTTATCATACACTTGGCATCTAAGAGAATTCATAAAAATTCAAGTCATGAATCATATTGGGACTAATAACCTAAATACAATAAAGTACGATAGCCTCAATACACTAGAGACATAATTTCTACATATACTTTACTAGTACTATAGTATATTAAGATGATGCCCACATGACATCAATATGTCGGAGAACCTAACATCCGCATTACAACTTAACTTGTTTTTTAATTCATACATAGGCGTAAAACTTGCTTTTCTTCCTTTATCTTTCTTTTCTTTGTCATCATGAAATCTTTACGTGCCACATTCCGTAGTATGATCGCCATGTCATACCCCATCGTAACATGATCGCCATGTCAATGCTCCTTAGGATTGTGGGATTCCCTTTGGTACTTACACTAGCTAGGTCAAGCCATGTCTCATGTAAGTTCTGTCCCCTATACTCACACTAGCTGGGTCGATGCCATGCCTCATGTGAGCCGGGTACCGTGCATAAGCTTTAATCTTTAATCTTTACTTTGCACACCTAGGCTGCTACGATCGCCGTCCCTAGGTGCCTTTTTCGCCTTCTCGGTAGTCCTGGCCTTGGAGTGAGCTCGCTGCCTTCACCCGCGGACCGCCGTCACACCGACTCACCCGCAAGGGGACCCACGTGCCTCTAGTCTTGGAGGGATCTCATTCTGGACACGTGCCTTTAAGTGAAGGGATCGATTCTGGTCACGTGCCTCAAAATTGAGGGATCTCATCCACCACGTGCCTCCAAGGTAGAGGGATCTCATAGTTTTAGCCGCTTTCACAAGGAGTGATTCAAAGTGCAACTGCCTCTGTGTGAAGAGATTCATATCGTTATATTTAACTGCCTTCACAGGGAGGGATCTTAAGTATCTGCCTTCGAGTAAAGGGATTTATATTCAATATATTTACATTCTTTCACTCTCATGCATAATCAAGCTTAGTCATATTGAGTGTACTGCATATACCTCATAATATAATTATGTCATTCTTGAATATAGGCTTCATAATTTAGTCTCACATATCTCTTATCATACTTATGTCATTCCTCAAATATAGGGTTTCTATATACCCATTCATATTCTAATTCTTCCTTGGTAATCCATATCATCATAAGATTTATCCTTGCATGTATACATTTCCAATTTCATAAACTTCTACCAGTAAATTCTGTAGCATGACTTAATCAGATCCGCTTTCCCCACATGAATAGTGCTGCTACTACAGGCATAAATCAATCATAGCAACATAATCAATTTAACACACACACACACACACACATATATATATATATATATATATATATATATATATATATATATATATATATATATATATATATATATATATATATATCAACTAAAACCTGCAATCCTCACTTAAACCTTATTTGTCTCCCTAACACTTGTAAAATTATCAACTTGGCCATTCTGCCAAACTTGCTCAGTTCTTGCCCGGATTTTGTATAATCCACCTTTATTTCTATTCAACTCATTTAAAACTGAAATTTGGATATATTATAGCTCTATGTGTCTACTTTCTAACCTCTTTAGTCCCATATCATTTCTGATTTACCAAACTCAAGATATTCAACTTTTACCTCAGCCTGTTAGCCACTAGCCCGAATTACACTCCTGGAAGTATAAATTCACTAAAAATCGAAACTAAGCTCAAATCATGCGAATTTGGTCTCATACTGAAGCTAACAGGACAATCTTTTCATTTGCCACAGGTTTCATTCCATTTGCTTAGGTATACCTCGAGTTATAAGTCCTGAAAGTCGACCTTCCTGAACTAACCCTATTTTGGCTCGGTTTCGACATAGAGTAACTTTCTCGAATTACTGGGAACAATTAGGACCATAACAAACCCGGAATCTTATATTGGGATGTTCTCCTATGTGTAAGCTTTCTAAAAAGTTAGTTTCACTCAATTTGGAGTTGTATAGGCGAGTTATACCCTCCATAAATCACCCTGTCCGGATGAAAATCCTGAACCCTAAGTCAAACTTCAAAAATTCGTATCTCTCTCAATACTAATCCAATAACCTTATATGACATATCTATGGAAAACCCTGGATGTCTACTTTCATCTAAAAATGGTTTTTATCGGATTTGACCGATTGTAAGTGGCGCCGTACACTCCGTTGTACGGACTACCGTGGACTTCCTCACCCAGACAGCATCCTAACCCTTAGTTCCTTCTAATTTTCTTCTTCTAACTCTAATTTCAACTCAATATTTCATATTAATCTTCTATTAATTCAATCATAATTCATCATAATACATCCAATAATTCATCAAATACATAAAGAAGAGTAATCTCATGCAATCATAGTGCAAGAAATTCAAGAATAGAAGTAGAATCCTACCTCTTTGGAGTATGATCTTGCTGAATCTGGATTTCTGATTGATGGACCACTGACCAAGCTTGGGATTTGATGGAGTTTGGTTGAGAGAGGAAGGGAAGGAGAAGGCTTGAGCAAGAGGAGGAAAAGGAGACGAATCAGCTAGGGTTGAAAGGGGAAGTCTGACTTAAATACAAGAAAATGTGGTGTTGATTGGCTGAAGATTTGTGGTTGAAGTTCGGCCACATCTCTCACTTTTGTGGCCAACTTGCTCTCCACGTCGCCCAAATCCGGGATATGCTTCCGCTCTACTCTGAATCTAACTCGCCCTATATTACTTGAAGTTGGAACTCGACCCTTTTTTTTTACAATGAAGCTGAAACCTGATGTCTGAACTGCAGACTCATGTTGTTGGTGACTTGAGGAAATCTTATTTATTCGATTCTGGAATCAAGGCCTGATATAGGAAGTAATGCAATGAAAATCATATAATCTCTAACTCCCTATCCTCAACTCCTGAATGTCAATGCACATAAAATTGATATCGAAAGTCGTATAATCAAAATCAACTCAAAGATTTGAACTCATATCCATTGAGTTCAACTCATGTACTATTGTGTTAAACCATTACTTCTGAGGCTCCGAAACCACGCACACTATTGCAGCAAGCATGAGGCATGAGGCTTTAACTCTGCATTCGAAACCCAAGTACTTAAACCCTAAGTTGGGATTTATATACAAGCAGGTGATGAGATCGAAACCTATATATTTATCCTTGAAACATGAAGTCGATATTGAGCAAGACTAAGTTCGAAATCAGATATTTAGTAAGGCTAACTCTAATCTCTAATTTATCCCATTATGTGTAGAATTTGATGATGAAGCCTGAATTGAAATTGATCACCCCCGAGGGCTAAGTCAACTCAAATTGGAAATAATATTCTAATCGATATTCCAAAATGAAGTTTGAAATCATGGGCTTGAAGGTTAGGTCGAAAATCAGAATCTCCCTGATGTTACACAAGGCAAAGGGTACAAAAGGCTTGATGTATTTATGATTAGTACTAGATACAAATGTAAATTAATATGAGATAATTTCATCATCAGAAAGAGCTTCTAGATGGTTCGCAGATTTACCTGTTGTTATATGTAGATGATATGCTAATTGCAACTCAAAACAAAGCTAAAATTAGTATGTTGAAAACTCGATTGTCAAAAGAGTTTGAGATGAAAGACTTAGGTGTGGCAAGGTAGATTCTTGGAATGGAGATTCATGGGGAAAGCATCGTGGCATATTGTTCTGGACACAACAAAGCTACATTATGAAAGTGCTACATGCTTCAATATGGATCACCCAAATCAAGTTGGTACTCCATCACCTGCACACTTCAAGCTATCTTCTGAGGAATGTCCAAAATTGTGGAGAAGGTGGAGCACGCCTCAGATACCTTACTTTAGTGTAGTTGGTAGCCTTATGTATGCCATGGTGTGCACTAGACAAGATCTTTCACATGCAATATGTGTAATAAGCAGATTTATAAGGAAACCTAGAAAGGTACATTGAGAGTCAGAAATGGATCATGTGGTACACTATAAGAAATTCACTTAATCAATGTAGGGATTAGCTTAGAGATTAGTGATGTAAAATAAATCACTCGCTGAAATTTGTAAACAAAATAGAAAAATAGTTAATAAGCAATTGGCGAGGGATTCGTGAGGGAAAATCACTCGCAAAACTAATTTATGCTTAGCGAGGGAAATTACCTCACGACTCGTTAATGTTTAAAGGTGGGGTTATGGCGGGTAGATCCCTCGCTAATCTGCAAGGTATATTTGATGCAGACATGTAGCGAGGACAAATCCATAACTAATCCTCTCAAAAGATTTAAGGTTGTGTAGTGAAGGAAATGTTCTTAATGATCCTTCATGGAACTACATTTATTTTTCCTCATCTAATTCGTTAATAATAATACACCTTCAAATAAACAAAAGCCAATTTAAAACATTAATAAGTAAATAATTGAATTTTAATTTTTAGTTTTAAATATTAAATAATTAATATAAATTACTATCTTAGTATAATTTTCTTTTTGATATATTGCTTATTTTAACTTAAATTTAAATAATTAATAAAAATACTTATTTATTATTATTATTAAAATTTTATATAAATAAAATATACAAAATCAAATAATGAAAGAGACCTTATTCATACATTAACAAATAATTGGTCTAACATTAAAAAAATTTGCACAGACACCAAATCATATATTGACACATCAGCAAAATTGTTTGACTCAATCATCCACTATATTAAAAATCTTACAAATATAAGCATTTAATTGGATGATAGTATAAATTTATACTGTCAGTACATAATAATTAAACTCTAAGATCTAATTATATAAGAATTAATAGAGATGGCAAATAAAAAATATATATACATAATTTAATTTATCAAGTAACTTTAATCTTTTTAAAAATAGAGATGGCAAATAAAAAAATATTATTTAAGAAAATAACTTAAATTTTAATTTAATTTAAAATAAATTTAAATAAAATTACAAACTGTAATAAACGCTTACTTTAAATTTTTATTTTGATTTAAAAAGATATTTTGGCAAAATAATTATCAACTAATTGAATAACAATGACAATAACTATATAGAAATTTTCATAATTTTGTACAATTTAGAGATAATTTTCATAATTTTATATTGTTTAAAGGTTTTTTTTAAAAAAAAGAAAAAATTACCTTCAATTCCCCTCTCCTGCCCCAATTTCAACTTATCCCATCAAAACCCCATCAAACCCTATTTTTTCCCAACATCCAATGCCAATCGTCTCAGGCTAGCAAAGTACCCATCGCGACAACTCTTCTTGGTAAGCACCCAACACATCTTCTCTTTTTTTTTTTTTTTTTTCCTTTGCTAATTCCACTTCTTCCTTTGCATTTGAGTGAGAGTGAGAGAAGAGAGATAATGAGATATTTATGATTTGGATTTACAGGAAGTGAAAGGGACTTTTGTGAATACTAGGACTGTGTGAATATAGTGACGTGGTCCCTCACACCTAGGCCTACAACAAACTTTGCAAGGTAATTTTTAATTCGTATGTTGAGTTATAAATCTGAAACTATTTTACTCCTGTTGACATTTCATATATTGAGTTTTTCAATATTTTATTGCCTTTGGTGAAAGACTCTGTTTGTCATATTGAAATTTCATATGGGTATGTGGCCATGTATCTTTCCTTTGCTTTTTCTTCACTGTAATAGAAATGCAAATCAATTTTTAAAAAGGAGCAGTATTGTGTACCGCCAGGTTTTGTTTATCTGCATTTTGCATTTGTATGAAAGGACATTGTGTAGAGCAAAACTTCCTAGCTTCTTTCATATTGACTCATCAATTATGGTTTGCTTGAGTAATTAGCTTTTTTTTTTTTTTTTTTTTTATAGCATTTCACTTATGTTTTAAAAAGTCGCACATAGACTTTTACATGCCTTTTTGCATATTTGTAATTCTAATGTCAAAGTTCACTATGCATATCACTATATTACTATATATTTCTAATTCCAATGTCAGAGCAATTAGCCTATATTACTATTTATATTATTATATACTATATATATTAATTTAGGAAACGAACAGAAAGAGCATAATTATGTAGCTTGTAATTGATATGATCTAAGGATGTGTATTGTGCATGCTAGTTACATTTGTGGGTACTTAATTCAAAAGATTAATCATAGTTGAGATTCTTTATCATCATTTTTACACCAAGTTCAATCATGGACACAAATCTGATGCAAGACTTCTAGATATTTCAGTATCTAAATTCTCAATCAAACTTGGCCTTGTACTAAGATAGTGCAAGCCTCACATGGCAGAACAAGAAGATTCCACTAATATCTATTCGATATTTGAAGGCCAAAAGAATCGTGGAGTTGTAGGCTATGTGGATTTTGATTATGCAAAAGATTAGATAAAAGGAGGTCATTGACAAGCTATATCTTTACAGTCTTTGGATGCACTATTAGTTAGAAGGTGACATTGCAAACTACAGTAGCATCGTCAATTATTGAAGCTGAGTATATAGTATTGATCGAGGCTGTTAAAGAAAGCATTTGGGTGCACGGTCTTTTGGACAGTTTTGGGTCAAATCAACAAGTACCAATTGTACACTGTGATAGCCAAAGTGCAATTTATTTGGCTATTACACATTGATGTTAATCTTCATTTTGTTGGAGAAAGTGTTAGTAATGACATAGTTGCAATCTGTAAGATAGCTACAGTTGAGAATTCAGTAAACATGATGAAAAAACTATTGCTGATTGACAAGTTTAAGCATTACTTGAACTTGATCAATATTTGCAGAGGTTGAAGACTATCGTAAATGCAAGCTAAGGTGGAGAATTGTCAAGGCAATTTGGCTTGCTTTGCGGCCGCCAAAGCCACTAATATTGGCTTGCTTCTATCACACATATTTGGTAATGTATGAAGACCATATTTTGGCTTCAAATTGCAACAATTTGGTTGGATGGATAGACGATGAAATAAATGCACCATGGCTTTTAGCTTCCTATAAATAGCGAAGCTCAAATAAGGAAGAGGCATCGAAGTTAAAGCATTTCCAACTTCTTATAGTGAGGGGAATATTAGAAAATGTGAGAAATTTCAAGAGTGTAATGAGTGGGTATACATTAGGAATTTGGATATATTTTCTAGGTCTCTATAATACTACAACTTGTAGTAGAAGAGAGTCTCACTAAAAATATTATATTGTAATTATCTTTAAATAAAGTGGATATTTTTTCGGAGTTTGTCTCGTTGTTATTATTTTGTAGGGTTTTCCACATTAAAACTTGGTATGTAATTTTCTTAATATACTTTGTTACTATGAATAGTGACAAATGGATTCCACTATGTGCTTTATTTAAATTTGTTACTCCACTAAAATTTGGGCGTGCTTCTGCTTACATCCATAAAGTGTTTAATACACTTGTGGTGTACTTAACTCTTATATCCCTAACAAGTGGTATCAGAGCCACTTAGTTTTAGATCCAAGATGTTAGTGCCAAAATTTGAAGAGGAGAAGTTTGACGGGTTGAACGACTTTGGTTTATGGAAGTTGTAGTTTTAGGCATTGTTGGATTAGCAAGGTCTAGCAATGGCATTAGAGGACAAGGACAAATTGCCAAAAATCATTATCTACTTAAAATAAGGAGGAGATGATGGTCAAAGCATGAAGTACAATACAACTTAGCCTAGCAAACAATGTGCTGCAAGAGGTGATGAAAGAAAAGACTGCCGACTCACTATGGAAAGTTTTGGAGCAAAAATATTTCATAAAGACTTCGTCTAACAAACTTTATTAAAGGAAGTGACTATACACATTCAAATATTCAGGAGAAAAATCAATTCAAGACCACATAGATGATTTCAATTGAATGATCTCGGATCTTGGAGCAGCTGGAATAAAAGTAGAAGATGTTGTCCAAGCTACGATCTTTTTGACTTTACTACCTCTGTCCTATGATAATTTCTGTGATACCATACTATATGGTAGATTTGATATCACAGTCAAAAACACCAAAGAGGCTTTGATGATAAAAAAACATCAAAAGTTAGTATCCGGACGCACTACTAATAGTCTTGTAGATTGGCTGTCGGTGATGAGAGGGTGTAGGCAAGAAAAAGGATCGAGAAGCAAGAGCAAGAAAAGGTCAAAGTCTAAAAAGCACAAATCTATGACATGCTATCATTGTCACTAGATATGGCATATAAGAAAAAATTGTCAAAAGAGAAAGGAGAAATTAAGAAATTTTACCAACATAACAGTTGCAAGTTCTAATAATAGTGATGCTAATTCTACCCTAATAGTATCCATTAGTGACTCAAGAAATGAGTGGATCCTGGATTTTGGTGGATCTTTTCACATGACATCTAATAGAAGTTTTTTCATTTCCTATCAAAAGTGGGAAGGAAAAGTTAGATTGGATGATAACAGAATAATTTCAATTGTAGGTGAAGGAGAGGTGCAAGTCAAATTGGATGATAGTACTGAAAGGACATTTCAAGTATGGCATGTACCAAAACTGGGTGAAGTTCAGTACTACTAAACACATTAGCAAGGGAATATTGGAGTATGTCCACTTTGATGTTTGGGGTCCAGCCCCTGTTAACTGCTTAGGTGGAGCTCATTATTTTCTTACTCTGATAGATGATTATTATAGAAAAGTTTGGGTTTATTTCCTAAAGCAAAAGGATAAAGTGTCTACAAAATTCAAGCAATGGAAGGCCATGATCGAGAAGCAAACCAGACGGTCAATCAAGAGACTAAGAATTGACAATGGTAGAGAATTTTGTAGTAAAGAATTTGTGGAGTTCTACAAAGATGCTAATATAATGAGGCACCATACTATACATAGAACTCCACAGCAAAATGAGTTGCAGAACGAATGAGCAGAACACTTCTGGAGCATGCGAAATGCATGCAAATCAATGCTAAACTTCCCAAATCATTTTGGACTAAGGCAGTCAATATAGCTACATATTTGGTAAACATATCTCCATCAACTACAATTGATCTGAAGATTCCACAAAAGGTATAGTCTGATCAATCTGTAAACTATTCTGATTTAAAGATATTTGGTTGCTTTATGTATGCCCCTGTGAGTGATGGTAAACTTGAGGTGAATGCAAGAAGCTGTATATTTCTAGGGTATGCACGAGGGCTAAAAGGCTATAAACACTAGTGTATGGAAAAGGTAAGTTCACCCAAAATCATTGTCAGCAGAGATGTCACTTTTGATGAGGTGGCAATGATATATCAAAAGCATGAATCTAAAGTAGATCAGGCAGAAATAGATCATTGTGCTAAGAAGCAGGTGGAGTTGGAGATTGACTATAGGAAGATGAAGTAAGAAGAAGATAAGACAAATCAACCAAGTACTTTAGGGACTACTCAACCTGAAGTAGAACAACACGATGAACTTAACGACAAAATGCAAGTGAAAAAGTAGAGCCATACAGTATTGCTACTGGTAGAGAGAGGTGACAAATTTGAAAACCAAAAAGATATCTAAATTCTGTTGCTTATGTAGTTAACTTGTTAGATGCAGATCCTATATCCTTTGCTTTGGCTATGGCAGATGGTGGAGTTGGAAATGAAGCATGTACTTACTGCAATGCAGTAGACAACAAAGAATCAAAGCAGTGGCTAGTAGCAATGAATGAGAAGATTGAATCTCTTCAGAAAAATTAGACATGGGAGTTGGCACAACTTCCAGATGGTAAGAGAGTGGTTGGATGTAAATGAGTCTTCAAAAGGAAGAAAGATATCCCTAGCATTAAACCTCCTAGGTTTAAGGCAAGACTGGTAGCAAAGAGTTATACTCAGAAGGAGTATGTTAACTCCCATGAAGTATTCTCTCTTGTAGTGAAGCATAGCTCTATTTGAATCCTATTAGCTGTTGTGACTATGTTTGAGTTGGAGCTTGAATAGCTTTATGTGAAGACAACATTCTTACATGGTGAGCTAGAGGAGCATATCTACATTTAACCAAAGGGGTTTGTAGTTCCTGATAAAAAGCATCATGTTTGCCTATTAAAGAAGTTGTTGTACGGCTTGAAGCAATTCGCAAGGCAGTGGTACAAAAGGTTTGATGTATTTATGATTGGTACTAGATACAACAGAAATCAATATAATAATTTCATATACTCTAAGGAGCTTCCAGATGGTTCACAGATTTACCTGTTGTTGTATGTAGATGATATGCTAATTACACCCTGGAACGAAGCTAAAATTACTATGTTGAAAACTCGTTTGTCAAAAGAGTTTGAGATAAAAGACTTGGGTGTAGCAATGAAGATTCTTGGAACGGAGATTCATATGGAAAAGCATCATGGCATATTATTCTTGACATAACAAAGCTACATTATGAAAGTGCTACAACGCTTCAATATGGATCAATCCAAACCAGTTAATACTCCATTAGTCGCACACTTTAAGCTATGCTTGGAGGAATGTCCAAAACCGTGGGAGGAGGTGGAGCACATGTCCTTACTCTAGTGTAGTTGGTAGTCTTATGTATGCCATGGTGTGCACTAGACTAGACCTTTCACATGCAATAAGTGTAGTAAGTAGATTTATGAGGAAACCCTAAAAGTACACTGAAGTTGTGAAATGGATTATGTGGTACTTGAGAGGTTCCATTGATGTCTAATTGGTATTTGAAGGTCGAAAGAATCGTGGAGTTGTAGGCTATGTGGATTCTGATTATGTACAAGATTTAGATAAAAAGATGTCATTGACAAGCTATATCTTTACAATCTTTGGATGTACTATTAGCTGGAAGGCAACATTGTAAACTATAGTGGCATTGTCAATTACTGAAGCTGAGTATATGGCATTGACTGAGGTCATAAAGAGAGCTTTTGGGTGCATGGTCCTCTGGATAGTTTTAGGTTAGATCAATAGGTACCAATTGTACACTATGATAGCCAAAGTGCAATTCATTTGGCTAAAAACCCAGTCACTACAAAAGGACTAAGCACATTAATGTTAAACTTCATTTTTTCAAAGAAAGTGTTAGTAATGGCATAGTTGCAATTCAAAAGATAGCCATAGCTGAGAATCCAGTAGACATGATGACAAAACCATTGTCGATTGACAAGTTTAAGCATTGGTTGAACTTGATCAATATTTACAGTGATTGAAGACTATCACAAATACAAGCCAAGGTAGAGTATTGTCAGGGCAATTTGGCTTGCTTTGCGGTGCCCAAAGCCACTAATATTGGCTTGCTTCTGTCACACATGTTTTGCATTGTATGAAGACCATTTTTTGGCTTCAAATTGCAACAATTTGGTTGGATGGATGGATGGTGCAATAAATGCACTATGGCTTTTAGCTTCCTAAAAATAGCAAAGCTCAAATGAGGAAAAGGCATCAAAATTGAAGCATATCCAACAATATTAGAGAGTGTTAGAAATTCCAAGAGTGTAGTGAGTGGGTATAATTGGGAATTTGGATGTATTCTCTAGGTCTTTATAATACTATAACTTGTAGTAGAAAAGGGTTTCACTGAAAATACTATATTATAATTATCTTTAAATATAGTAAATATTTTTTTGGAGCTTGTCCCATGATTTTTCCCTCTATTTGGGAGTGTTTTCCATGTTAAAATTTGGTATGTAATTTTCTTGATATACTTTGTTAGTATGAATAGTGATATGTGGATTCCCCCATGTGCTTTATTTAAATTTGTTAATCTCCACTAAAATTGGGCATGCTCTGCTTATATTCAAAAAGTGTTTAATACACTTGGGATGTACTTAACTTTGTTATCCCTATCATATCTAAGTTAATATTGCGTGTGTATTGATTAACATATCTTAAATAAAAAATACAATTAAAAATTTCTACTAATTATAATGGGAATTTCTAAAATTTTTTAAAAAGGTGATTATTTTCCTAAAATAATCAATGAAAAAAAAAAACACCAAATGCATTCGGCTTTCCATCCAATATATTTTTTTTAAAATAGTTGATAACACTACTCGACTCCCACAACTTGTGAGGAGTCAAAAAGTAGCAGCAACAAGAAACATGGAAACAAGGGAGACAGGACACAAAACAAAACAAGTCCAACAATAACTACACAACCAAACACCACAAGTTGCACAATACAACAAGGAACTACCAATACTGCAGATGCCAAGATACGCGCACTTGATGAAAGAGAGACCAAAGACAAGAAAAACCGCTAACCACAAGTGAGCCATGCTTTCGCTTCAAAACTCAAACAACAGAAGAAAATCACCACTTGATGCATAATGACGTTACCATCACTAATACACATTTTGATACGAATGATTCACCACCCCCTCATGAGAACTATATGACATTGTAATGTTACTGAATTAAACTAATGCATAAGTGGAAGGAATAATAGAGAAACAATCACAATTGTCTACAGGGTTCAATGTAACAGTAATTGAATCTAAAATGTAATGCAGGAATTAAGTCTCCAAGGCTTGAATGTGAAGCAACCGCAATGCTGGATTGGTAAATAACCTGAAAAAAGAAGAGGGAATTAGGGAGGTGAGGGCGAGGTCAGATCTGAGAGGGAAAGAGAGAATTCAGAGGGAGAAAATGAGTTACCACTATGATCATAACTCCCTAATCATGCCTCCCTCGCTTTCTTTTGTATTTTGGCTCCCCCACCTTTCCACACATAGTCATCAAGTAGTTTTTTTTTTTTTGGTGGGGGGTTGGGGTTAAGGGGAGGGTTCCTAACCACTCAAACTCGGGTGCACTTTTTTAGAGACGGATACATCTTCCACTAGACCAGCGCTTCAGGTGCATAGTCATCAAGTAGTTGATATGGCTTTTTCACCTTTGCCCTGATCCTTTCCCCCACCCCTTCCCAACCCCCCAACTTGTTGATCGAGTCCATCTTGCAGCTCATTGTTAACCAACTCGAGCCCTAGCTGTCCTCCCTTTCTATCTTTGGTCTTGGACATTCCCTGCTAGGCCTGATTCTCTCACCTTGGGCTGTAACAGACATGAGCCATCCCTTATGGTAAAAGCTTTCTGTCGACTATGGCCACTTGGAAAAGCATTATTCCCAGCTATAATCCACTATGGAGCTCCATGTGTCTCCAACCTGTTGTGATGATTGGTGGCACCTAAAGGACAACACCCCCGCCGTTATATTAAACTTTACAATAGATGTCACTCCATTAATATTGCCTCATGATCACCCTGCCCTCCTGTTGTGGAATTAGTCTTCACTGCACCACTACCATCCTGTCACCAAAATCAAATGCTCTCTCTTGTCTTCTTCTTCCACACTCATTGTTCGTGAAGCTTTGAAGCGCTTCCATGGTGGATCGATCGTGAAGACAAGATTACCAAATGAACCACCTAGCTATCACTTAATTTCGTGTCAATTTATAGAAAAACGTGGTCTTTTTATTGCCGCATGTTAGTGAATATCCTTTTCTTCTTAATACAAAAATTTGGAAAATAAAAAACTACTCTATCTGAAAAATTAAGAAAATTAATAAATTTTGAAAAATAATTTACTTTAGTATTTACATATGACATGATACCAGCAGTAATAAAACCCAAAATTTTTATTTATTTATTCCTAACAATACTGAAACTGTAACATCCCCAGTTTCCAAGTTCTGACTTCACCTTTAAGTTTGATCCAATCCCATTCCCGACTCCATCTTCGAATTTCCCGTGTAAGGATTATTTCCGAAGTTCGAGTCGCCATGCACGCTCCGACTTCATGTCCTGTACGACTTCCGACTTCGTCTCATTTTGAATGTTCCGGACTTTCGACTTCGTCTTCCGACTTCATGTTCTGGTTTCGAGTTAAACGTGGCTTCCGAGTTCCAATATCCGACTTCGAGTTAAGGTATACTGGGACATGATTTTCGATCTCTAAACTAATGTCCAGGTCCCCAATGAAGACCTTTCCCGATTTCCGCGTTCGTCTTCACCTTTCAGCATAATTTCCAACTCCGATCTTAACTTTCAAGTATAAACGACACGGACGTGATTACCGATATCCGACTTCATGTTTTAAAGAAAGCGCATCTAAGTTCGAACCTCGGTTATAGGTTAACACAATGATGCGATTACCGACCTCCGAGTTGAATGTAACGAGTTTCGGCCTTAGAGTTGAACTCAATGGACATGAGTTCAAATCTTTGAGTTAGTCGAGTTCCGATCTTCGAGTTTATATCCAGCATTGACATTCCCGAGTTCAAATAGGGAGCTTCAAGATTATATGATTGCAAGCTGTATGACTTCTGACATCCGACTTTGCTTCCAAGTTTCGAATGAACCAGAAGATTTCCTCAAGTCACCACAAGGTTGTACGATTTTCGACATCCAACTTCAGTTCCAAGGTCAAGTACAATGACACGATTTCCGACTTCAAGCATGTTACAAACGAGTTCCGAGTTCAGATAGAGTGGAAGCGAATCTCACTTTGGGGACGACGTGGAGAGCAATTTGGCCACAAAAGTGAGAGACATGGCCGAACTTCAACCACAAAATTTCAACCAATCAACACCACAACTCTCATGTATTTAAATCAGACTCTCCTCTCCCATTTGATCCGATGACGCCTCCTTCCCTTTGCTCCAGCCTCCTTCTTCTTCTCCTCTCTCAATCTACTCTATCAAATTCCCAAACTTTGTCAAGGCTCCATTCATTCAAATTCAAATTCAGCAAGATCACACTCCAAAGAGGTAGGATTCAATCTCTAATCTTAATTTCTCTAAACTGAGGATGCATGAAAGATTACTCTTCTATATATATTTGATGATATATTGGATGCATATGATGAATTATGGTTGGATTAATATGGGATTAATATGAAATAATGAGTTGGAATTAAGGTTAGAAAAAGAAAAATAGGAGGAATGAAGGTTTGGAATGCTGTCTAAGAGAGAAGTTCCATGGCAGTCCGTACGGTGGAGTGTATGGCGCTGCCTACAACTGGTTAAATCCAATGAAACCATTTTTAGATGAAAGTAGACATCTAGGGCTTTCCATCCATGTATCATATAAGGTTATTGGATTAGTATTAAGAGAGATATGAATTTTTGAAGTTTGACCTAGGAATCAGGGTTTTCATCCGGGCAGGGTGACTTACGGAGGGTACAACTCACCCTATACAACTTCAAATTGAGTGAAACTAATCTTGTTAGAAAGCTTACACATAGGGGAACATCTCAGTATGAAATTTCGAGTTTGTTATGGCACCAATTGATCCCAATGGTTTGAGGAAGTTACTCTATGTCTAAACCAAGCCAAAACAGGGTAGTTCAGGTTCAGGACTTATAACTCGAGAAGCAAATCAAGTGAAACTTGTGGCAAATGAAAGGTTGTCTTGTTAGCTTTGATATTAGACCAATTTCGTATGATTTGAGCTTAGTTTCAATTTTTAGTGAATTTATACTTCCAGGAGTGTAGTTCGGGCTAGTGACTGAACAAGCAGAGGCAAAAGTTAAATATCTTGAGTTATGTAGATCAAAATGGTATAGGACCAAAGAGGTTAGCAAGTAGACACATAGAGCTATGACATATCCAAATTTCAAATTTAAATGAGTTGAATAGAAATAAAGGCGGATTATACAAAATCCGGGTAGAACTGAGTAAGATTGGCAGAATGGCCAAATTGATAATTTTACAAGTATTAGTGCACATATAAGGTTTGAGTGAGGATTGCCAGTTTTACATTGAACTATATGTACGAATAGATTGATTATACTGTTATGACTGGACTGTCTGTGAGAACTGGCACTATTCATGGGGAGACTGAATCGATTCACATGTCGCCGAATTTACGGCAGGAGTCTAGGAGACTATGAGTGTCTAGATTACAAGGAATTTATGATATGAACAGCCACACAATTATGATTATGTATGTGGAAATTCTATATGCAAGAATGACATAAGTATGATATGAGACATATGAGAATAAATTATGAGGCATAGGTATGAGTACATCCCGCATGTTTATGCTGGATTATACATAAGAATGAAAGAACGTAAATATATTGAATGTGGCTCCCTTCACTTAGAGGCAGTTATTTTAGATCCCTCCCTGTGAAGGAAGTTAAATGATAAAGACATGGGTCCCTTCACTTGGAAGCAGTTGCACATTGGGTCCCTCCTTGTGAAGGCAGCTGAAACTTGGGTCTCTCTATGTTGGAGGCAATTGCACATCGGGTCCCTCCAACCTAGAGGCAGTGGGTCCCCTTGTAGGTGAGTCGGTGTGACGACGGTCACGGGTGAAGCTGACAAGCTCACTCCAAGGCTAGGCTACCCAAGGGCAGTAAAAGCACCCTAGGGACGGCGATACGTAACGCCTAGGTGTGCCAAGTAAAAGCTAAAGACTAAAGACTAAAGATTTAAGCTTATGTAGGTACAGAACTTACATGAGGCATGGCATGACCCAGCTAGTGTAAGTACCAAATGAAGATCCCATATTCCTAAGGAACGTGACATGGCAATCACGCTCTGATGAGGTATGACATGACGATCATACTTTGGAATATGGCATGTAAAGGTTTTCTAATGAAAAAGAAATACGATGAAAAAGAAAGATGAAGGAAGAAAAGCAAGTTTTATGTACATAAGTTCAAATACAAGTAAAGGCAAGTACAGACATTATGTTTCCGGTATATTGATGTGTGTTATAATATGTTACAATTATTATCCATGATATTATTCATAAGATTAATTTTGTGTAGACTTTCCCAAGTGCCAAGTGTATGAATAAAATAAGCTTTGCTTCGGATAGTATATTTTCGAACTATAAAATTAAATAGTTTACATAATATGTTCACCTTTTTCATAATAAACCGAAGCAAACTGGAGATGACAACGATGTTATTATGTATGATGATTAGAGAATCCTACTGAGAATTTATGATTCTCACTCCTATTTCCGTGTTGTCTCCAGATAGTTTCAGAAGTTTACGAAAACAAAGCTCATTGCCGATAAGGTCCTGCTCGTAATAAAGAAGAACTCCATGGTGACTTACGACTTAAGATAAGATCGTATTGAGGAGTGTTACGTAAAACAGCAGTTTAACTTCATTGGCTACGATAAGCAATATCTGATTTCAAACAATTAATGTCTTCAATGTGATGTTTGATTACTCATTGTTTCATATGTCTTTAATGCATTGATAGGCACATTAGTCTTCTGAAAAATAATTGAATTTGTTAAATGATTGGTAATGTTTACTTTTTCCCAAGAAATATATATATTGAAGCCAAGTCAAACCAAATGCCCTTTGCATGTAGATTATCAAAAGTTCATAACAAACTGCTGAGCGGTACAACTTTGGCTTTGGTTAAGTACACATCCTTATGAGCTCGTTGCAATTTCTAAATCTATGAAACTAGCTGTGTTTTACATTATAAATATTTTCTCTGAGATCTAAAAATAAAAATTTTGTTCATTTGATACTTCAGTTCACTGACACTAATTTCAATGTGGATGACGTCATGTATTATACACTTTAACTGGCAAATCTTATAAATATTGACAAAAAGGATTAGTAGAGATAATTTATTTTCTTATAATTATATTGATAATATTATATATGCATTTCATATATGTTCAGTGTATGCTAATAATCAAAATTGTTTATACGTCAGATTGGTGCTGGGGAAATACAAAAAAGAAACTAGCTCATAGGAAACACTACACCATACAAGTCTGCATCCATGAAGTAGCAAGGTCAATGAAGAAGGGTGAGTGGCCCAAATATTCTAACTCCCATTGCTTCGTAATCCTAAGTTAGCCAATGATCTACGTAGCTATTTCCGTCCCTAAGGGTGCGGCCTAACTTCATTTCCTATTTGCAGCAAGAAGAGTCTTGATATAATAATATGCAAGCATATTGTTGGAAAAATTACATAGAAAAACACAGATAACATATAAATAGAAATAAAAAATTACGTCTAAATCACATAAATAATTGATAAAGAAGAACACTTAAATTAGAGAATTAAGATAAATAGATGACATAATGAGAATGAAAATAGATTGCTTATCATTATAAATGGCTGAGGCATGATAGGCATTGAGTTTGAAGAGTATTTCACCATCATTAGTCAATTTCTTAGTGAAATGGATTTTACGGTTAGTACTCCCTAGGATACAACAGCCACTTCCCACTAACTCTATACTTAAATTAATGAGATTACAAGAATAACTTGTAAAGATTGCTCAAGGAAACCAAAGAATGAGTATCTAAAAAGTAATAATTTTTGTGTGCTTATAAGGAAATAATGAAGAAAGTAGCCAGCAAGGCAGAGAAAGGACTAGAAGAGTCCTCCAAAGAAAAGTAGTCTCCTGGTGATATATAATGTCCGTCTATCATAGCTATGTTTCTTTTCTTCTTTTTTTTTTCAGTAGAGAACTATTAATCTATCCTAGCTATGTTGTATTGGTATTATTTATAACTAATAAAAATGAAAGAAAAATCTTCCTATTGAAAAACACAAAAGAAGTGGAGAAGTGGGCCAGCTCCAACTAGGCACATTGCCTCCAAAGACGTATGAAACCAAAGTTCCAACCATGATCGTTACTCTAAACCATGACTTGTATGGTGTAGTGTTTATGATACTGGTTTAGAGAGTTTGAGACCAGGCACATTGCCTCCAAAGAATTTGAGCGCACCATTAGTCTCCTTAAACCCAAACCCCAAATTCCCAAGCAAGTGGTGATGTCAGCAAATTTAAGCATGAAATTATCTTGCACAGGGATAGAGTAGGTCATAGTAGTTTTCAATTGCGGTTGTAGTCATAGTTGTGATTGAAAAAAGTATGGGAAAATGCCACTGATGCAGCTGTAGTTGCTATTGCGATGTGATTGTAGAGGATGCCGCAATAACAATATTGTGGCTACAATTTGAGTTGCAGACCGCAATCTAAATAAAAGCTTTAATATGGAAGGGAATTTGAGTGGCTAGTGTATCAAAGTTCCAACCATGATCGTTTCTCTATATCTAATATCCTGCATGTTCACAAAGTCTACGAGCTCGCACAAACATCCCATGTCCAACCACATATTGTACCAAAGTGAGATTTCACCACTGCCCACCCAGAACTTAAAACCTGATTTTTTAATTAACGCTAACATGGCCTTGGGTGATAGGTTTTCATGTATATGAATAATTGCTCTTATGCTTTATAGTTTATATCCAAAAGAAGATCTCCATGAACATAACGGTGTGAGAGGATTTATACTAAATTGTACCCAAAGTTTATTGTGATGGTGGATTAAACTCCAGATTTTCTTACCCAAAATAGGAGTATTAATCAACCAAGCCCGATCGAAGCCTAACCTTCTGTTAGGAAAATTGGTTCATGTATATATCTTGATAAGATGTATATCCTTAAGATATGGGTTTTCATGTGTATGAATAATTGCTCTTATGCTTTATAGTTTATATCCAGAAAAAGACCTCCATGAACATAACAGTGTGAGAGGATTTATACTAAATTGTACCCAAAGTTTATCGTGATGGTGGAGTAAACTCCGGATTTTGCTACCTAAAATAGGAATATTAGTCAACCAAGCCCGATTGAAGCCTAACCTTCTATTAGGAAAATTGGTTCATATATATATATATATCTTCATAAGATTGTAGTTGGTTTTATTTATGTATATTCTTAAGATATATATCTTTAAGATGTATACCTTTTAGATATGTATACTTAGATTTAAGAATATTTAAATTAGGGATATGGGAAATTTGTTAAGATATGAGAAATCTGTTAGAATATGGGAAGTAGATGGGATAAATATTCCTAGATGCTAAGAACCCTTGGTTATAAATAAAGTTAATAGCCTAAGTGTGTGCTAGTGAGAGATTAAGAGAATGTGAAAGAGGGGAAATCTACTACGAGAAATGGTGTACAACGGGCTTTCGATACGAGAACAAAGTGATATTATTGAACTGTTTTTCTTATTATAGTGAAAGTATTTATTCTTTGGGGTGGATGTAGGTATGAAATTTGCTGAACCACATAAATTCTTGTATCTCTCCACTCATTGTCATCTTGTTAATTTCTTTCCCTTGATATTTTGTGTTTATATTTGGTTTATTGGATTCACATGTGAGTGTTGTGCGACTCATTCCATTGCATCATCCCCAATGCTGAGCTGTGGTATTCCAATTCACCCAATGCGTGCCATGATCATTATCTCGCAAAAACTTCCGAACAGTGGCATTAATTTGATCACAAATTCCACTAGATATCCACATGTACTGCATAGAGTGATGGGGAATCATATTCAAGGGCTAAGGCTAGGCGCCCTTTTTTGTTAGGGAGACTACCTTTCCATCCAACAAATTCTTCTGCATGTGCTCGATAACGAACAAAAAATCTTTCTTCATGGCTCTACCTTGGAGCAGCGAGAATCGAAGATATGTGCTAATGTCGTTTGTTGCATGAATAGAGGAAATGTTGGCAAATCTCACTTTTATTTTATTTTATTTTATGTTTTGAACTTGCCATGTTTATAAAATACATAAATGAGGATTTATCCAAATTCCTAATTAACTTAGAGTTATGAAGCTCTACAAAAATCCAGCAAAATTGAAGAGACCAGTCAGACTTTTGATGCTTCAGATCTGTTTAATAAATGTCATGACGTCCTTTAATCATCAGTGGACGTTAACAACACCACTACAGTGAAAGATGGTCAAAAATATATCTTTGGTGGTCAAACCAAAGATTACTAGGCCTTTTACTCTTTTAAAAAGAGCTTAGAGGAAATAAGCAAGATGCTTATATAAGAAATAGTCAATTGAAAGGGTAGCTCATATTTAAATGTTATTCGAATTATTGAATTGCCTCTGACAAAAAAAGATTCCCATAAGAAAAAAAATTTTCAACTTCAACTTATTATGCAAGGGATTACATGAGTATTTATAATAGTATGGTTATTTATGGTAGTCTTATCAATATATAGTTCCTAATAAAAGCAATGTGGGATTTGAGTCCTTTATTGGCAATTAGTTAATCTTGATGGCATATTTATCCCAACTACTCTAAACAAATGCTCCTACATCATTCTCCTTGGGTTGGAGGAGTCTCGAGGTCTATTATCAAGTGACTTAAAATTCAAGAGAGGGTGAATTGAGTTTTATTAAAAAAAAATAATCTTTTTTCCAAACATGCTTTCTAAACATATTGAATCGCTTAAAATAAAATAATTGAGAGGAGAGAGAAAGCAATAAAGAAATTGAAATGAATCAAATTAAAGTGCATGAATCAAAGAGATAAGGAAGAGAAAACACCAAAGCTTTATTCCATCTTTATTG
This sequence comes from Pterocarpus macrocarpus, assembly GCA_031439585.1. Lineage (NCBI taxonomy): Eukaryota > Viridiplantae > Streptophyta > Magnoliopsida > Fabales > Fabaceae > Pterocarpus > Pterocarpus macrocarpus. The sequence continues at coordinate 59,725,676 of CM062515.1, forward strand.
AAATAAATCAAATTCAAGTAAATAAATAAAAGAGATAAGGAAGAGAAAACACCAAAGCTTTATTTTGGTTCCACCACTAACCACATGTGTCCTACTTCCAACCCCCAAGTCCACATGCATGCACAAGTCCATATTTGTTGTACAAGGTTTTTTCACAACTATCAAGCTTAGGTCGGTGCTTAAAAAGGCTTCACAACAATTAAAGAAAACTCCACCCAATCCTAGGATACCTCACTTGTAGTGCTTGAGCCTCGCAACCATTAAGGATACCGATCCTTATACAATTCTCAAGTAATACCTCACCTTTTATAACAAATGAGGGATATCTCACCCTCTCACAAATAAAAGATAATAGGAAATAGGAATCACTCTCTCAAAGAGTAGATGTTACAAGTTAAAGCCTATGAGCTCACAAGGAATTATGACTAAAGCATAGATGATGTGTGTGAAAATACACAAATCCTATGCTAGTTTTGACCTGGTTTTGAAGGATTTTTGTGATAGTATTAGTCACTTGTGATCTAATTATTGTTGAATCATGTAAGTCTGAAAAAAAAAAAAAAAAAACTTTAAGCCTTAGCTTTCAATACCTCCTCCTTAATACACCAAGCACCATTTATGAAAAAGGCCTAGCATATGATTCCTTCTCCTCTTGTCCATTATCTATGTGTGGAGAAAGTGATATTTTAGTCACTATATTTAGTCTACTCTTCCTGAGATTCTTAGTGCCAAAGCATCTCCTCATGATTTAAGATGTCTTTATATTCTTTTTACAAAGCTCATTTGAATTGGATTAGATTAGACAAGCTGTAGAATTCCAACTAATTGTAGATTCCTCTTAGCCTCCCTTCAATATGCATTTTCCTTATGAAAATGTTGCCAAAGGTTTCTTTATCAAACATAGTGGATCTCCTCTAACCATATCCAACCCTTCACCATATCACAGAGACTTGTCCTCCGAGCTTAGAGACTACCTAAGTATACTTCAAATATGAAATCCAAGCTACCTCAAATTTAAAGGGCCTCATTCCTTTATTGCACCTCAAAAGGATAGGATTGTAGTTAGAATAAAAATGGCACTAGCACTCTACACATGCCTTAGAAAATCTAAGTCTCCAATTATAATTAGTCAGTGTCCTATAAAGTCTATTGGCTATTATATGTGGGCCCTTATAGTTTCAACGCCATGTAAATTTGCTTCCCCAACAATAAAGATCCACCATACCATAACAATTCCTTATATTTACAAAGCAAATTTGCCTTTTGAATGCAGAAATTTCCATTGCTCACTTAGTAAGTAAAGGAACTTCATTGAGAGCCAAGGACCCCTCACCACTTCACTCAAATCCTTTAGATGGCTCCCTAGCATAATACTAGCAGTGGGAGTAGCACTTTCATATATAGTTGGGCAAGTGCACTCCTTATTCGCATATTGAATTCTTATCATGATTGCTTAATGGGAACTCCTGAGAACCTAAAGAAGAAATTGTTCTTTGTGGATAATATCCAGATTGATCTATAAAGGTTTCAAATTGTGGTCTGCAACCACAATTGCAGCCACAATACTGCCATTGCGGTACCCTCCACAACCAAATTGCAGTGGCAATTGCGGCCACTTCAAATACATTTTCCCATAATTTTTCGCATCGCAACTTAACTATAATTTAAAACCATCTAGAGTGCCCCAAGGCTTACTCAATGGCCACTAGTGTGTAGCCCAAGACTATTCTAGAATTGTTGCACCTTACAAAATGGAATATGTGTTTCTAGAACAAGGAAAATGGAAGGCTTAAAGTGCAAATCTAACTCCTTTACCAGTTTCTTACCTTGTATATTGGTAACTCGTTGATGTTCCATAAGAGCACCTTGAAGTCAAAGAACCTTATCATAAGGCAATAATAGGTAGGGGTTTGGCTAGAGCTTAGACTTAGAAAGAGCCTTGAGAAGGATAGGCCTCCATTGGTATGTGATTAAATTCCTTGGAGTGTTGCTCCAAGTCCATATTTGCATGAAGACTTCTATTGGTTTTGGCTCCATGCTGAGGGTGATGTTTTCATTGTAGAACTCGAAAATTAGGCCAGGAAACCAAATCCAAACCAATGTCTTAGTAATTTGAGCAGCTAGTGATACAAGTTCAACGATCCTAATCTGCACAACTATGTAATGGTCGAATAACATCCATGGCCTACCCTTCATGACTTTTCTCCTATTCACCCTATTACCAAGAAAAGTAATGTAAGCAATTATAACAAATCCAAAGCAAATCTTACTCACTTAAGCATGAAATTTTCATCGTAGACTCCTTTAGAATTCATTTTAGAATCTTAAATACAAGTTGCTAATTCTAAGGGATGAAACTGCTTAAAAATATGGCTCATGGCCAAAAATCAAAGTACACTTACACATGGGATATTATTGTTATTATTTTTTTATTTTTTTTATTTTATTTTTTTAACACATTCAAATCCAAATTAGAACAAAAAATCCAGGATATCAATTCAAAAATCAATCTTCATGAAAAACAAAGCATGAGCAAAATCTAGGGGCAATCAAAATAGAAGCTCCTATTTCCCTTTGGCATGATTTCTATGCACTAAGTATTTAACGTGTAAAGTTAACAGTTAAGATTTTATTTCAACATCACAAACATTTGATAAACAATTAGAAGACTATTAAGATTACCAACATATTAAGCAATACCATTGTAGCATTTAACATAGAGATAGCAAAATTACCAAACTACTTAGGAACCTAGCACTATGTTGACCATAAAGCCATATTCAATTCTCTAGGTTACCAACCCATAAACTTAAATTTTACAAAGCAACTATAAGACTAGCAAATCATCCAAATAAAGAATTTAAATGATCTATGATAAGCTATTAATAGGTGAATAGCTGAAAACTTGAATCAAAAGCATCATTTCAAAAGCAACTTTCTATAATATAATTAAGCTACAAAAAAATCAGTATCAAAAGGAAGACCCTGAAGATGTGAGCACCGTAACAACTGAGGAAAATAATAAACCACTATTGAATATGAGAAGTTTGTATAAAGTTCATCCTTTGTAATAGTTAGGAATAGAGCCATAAAGTGTAACAAACACAGGTACAAATAAGAAATATATGGAACCCCTGGAGGTTTATAATTTGCAGTCCCATGACTTCACTTGACAAACATTGTAAAAAGAATCTTCAATACATACTAGATTGATTTAATACATTAGCTTAGTCACGATAGCCACACATCAAACGTTTAGTCACTCTAGTATTCAATCTAACAAGATTCATACACAATATATGCAAAGTCATCAACTCAAATTCCAAGTAGTTAACAATCGCACAAGAAATCCCAATAATACCAATAAATAGATGTGCAGTTAACTTATAAATTTACATTTACTAGCAAATCTCACAATTCATAGCTCAAGTTAACAAGCTAAAACACTATAATAGCAAACATAAACACAGTCAATTATACTAGTAATGGAGAGGAGGTGTTGAGACTTGCTCAATAGAAGAAAACAGCTGATACCAGAAGTTCAACTCTAAAGCTAAGATCTACCAATAATTAGGAGCGATGACTTCGGCAATGTAACCTCAACCAAGGGCATGAAGTAAGGGAAATTACAAAATAACTAATGGACAACGAATATTGGTGACACTCCTATAGGCCTCTGGTAGTGCCACGCTTTGTGAAAATGGGCCGGCTTCCATTCCCACAATCGTGACCCTATTAAAGGACACTTGCTCCATTAATTGCAGGGAAACCTAGGCTCTGATACCACCTTTGTCACAGCCCAACTCTGAGCCATGACCGGCGCATAGGGGGTGCTTGTCCCTTTGCAAGCCTAACTAATAATTTAAAAAAAAACAAAGTTTCTTAAAAAGAAACTGATCATTTCTCATGATAAAAGTATCAAGTCATGTCAAATCAATCAATTTTTTTTTTTTTGATAGCTAAACAACATGACATTCTTAGAATAACTCAATGAGCGACAGAACCATATATATATATATATATATATATATATATATATATATATATATATATATATATATACAACAAAATAATCCTTAACTAACCCAAATAGTGAAAACAAGATCCTGCCTGCAGACTAATGGAGCGATTCCAAAGGGTTACAGAATCCAAATTTAGAATACCCAAAATAACTGGTCATAAATTCAAAAAGGGCCCCCACTAAGGGTTGGGCTCCCTGAACTAGGTGTGGCACAACTGAGCGAAAGTAATTGATTCTGCAACAAAACCTGAAACTGAAACATGGAGAGGGGCGGGGTGAGTCAAAGTGACTCAGTGAGGGGCAATAAAACTATAACATATGAGGGCAAGCTCTAAGAATAAAGCAAAACTACATATAAATAAGAATTAATATCACGAACTAAATATAAGTAAGGAATCATCATTAAAGTTTATGCGTATATATAAAGAATTAACATTGTTCATAACTTGAAACTATACTCTTCAAATATATATATATAGAATTAACATTATCTCATAACAAAAATACATTTTTCTCAAATTTAAATACCAATGTGGGGAGACTTCCAATTCAGAAATACTTCCAATTAAGGGATAACCCTTTCAAATCTGACTGTTTGCAAGGTGAGCTTCACACACACACCAAACTAGCAACATCCTCGCTAATGGTTCAACTAAGGCACTAAGCAACACAATGATCACAAATACCGATTAACTGAAAATCCTCCCGCAAGGTATATATAAAAACTAAAATAATATATATCAATAAAAGCTAAAGTTACAAATATCAAATCAGATTCCGAAGAACAAAAGTATTCATCAAAATTTAAAATTCCGAAATATAAGTTACTCAATAAGTCGAGTTAGTAATCAAAACAAAAGATTAGAGCTTATCCTTTTGATTATACAATTCGTAATCTCTTCTAAAAACTTCTAGAATATTCAACAATTGCTTACCAGAAAATTTCTTCAAAACCAAAATAGATGTTCACAAATAGATAGATATTTCAAACTAGATGATAACTATACCGCAAAACAAAACAATCATAATTAACTAAATAAATAAAAATAAGCCGTCAATATATTAAAATCAAAACAATACTACAAGCATAAAACGCATATGCTATAGAAGCCTTGTCCACTCACAGAACATTAGGAAATGTCCAGTCTATGTCCTGAGGCCACTAAACTTGTAGATTGATCTCCTGGAGAATCTGAAATTACACACAAATGACCATTTCTGATTTAATCATAAATGCTTCGATTTATTGTTTAACTCCAATCTTCTTTCTCTAATCTTTTTCAAAAAAATAAAATAAAATAAAATAAAACTTTCAAGGAAGTTTTGGAGCAATTAAATACATAATTAACTAATTAATTACTTAATTAATATTTTAAGTCACAAACTTTACAAACGAAACAATATACAATTTTGACTTAACAAAATCAAAACATGACAATGAAATAATACTTAAAGGTAATTTTTGCATAAAGCGAAATTACGTGAAAGTATTGAGAACTTTGCTAGTCATTGCTCTTATATACATAAGTATCTTTTCCATAAAGGAAGATCCAACTCTAAAGCTCAGTTAGAATATTTTCATGATAGTTTGACACAAAGCATATTAATAGATGAATAAAATTAACTAAGCTATACTTATAAAGTAATAAAATATGTAGCAGTTTAAAATTTGCATAAACTATAGTAGTTGCTCACATCCTCTCTCTTAATACTCAAAACCACCCAAAATCATGGAACCACCCATTTTAATTTAGTCACTAATCCATAGATTAAGATTTAGCCTACTGCTTATATATCCTCATACAATAAGAAATTATCAATAATGAACAAATCATCTATAGCTACGGGAAAAAGAAATAGAGAGAGACAAACCGAGAGAGAGAGACGCGGAGAGAGAAAGAGCCAAGGGAAGAGGCTCTACGGTGGTGGTGACAGCGGAGCGGGGCAGCGCGGAAGGCGGCTTGTGGGAGCAAGAGTGAGAGATGCCGAGAGTGAGAGACAAGAGTGAGAGAAAAGAACGAGAGATAGGGCGTTGCAGGAAAGGAAGAAAGATGAAAGAAAGAAGAAGAAGCGTGAAGAGTACTTCCAGGCGGTGATTTGAAGAAAAAGGGGGTTCTACGGTGTGCCACACTACTTATGGTGCACCGTGGTCCCCCATCCTCTTTTTTTTTTTTTTTTAACAAATATTTCAAAAATTTTACCTATGTAATTTTAATTCCTCTATTATAATATTTTTAAAGGTAAATAAAGAAAATACCTAGTGTATAAGTTATGCAAAATATAAAAAAATTCTGGTTACCAACATTTTATCCTAACTCAATATTTTATTTTAAACGGGGTATTACACTACTTGTCTGTATGACATTTGCATAGAGAAAAAAAAATTTTTCTATCTTTCATTGTTGACAATGGTAGTGTAAAATCTGCAAGCCAAAATTGTGGACCTTGAGGATCGCAAAAGGCAAGCCACTATCTGACAATTCTCCACCTTGGCTTGTATTTTGCAATAGTCTTCAACCTCTGCAAATATTGATCGCTCAAAGAACGCCAACTTATCAATCAGTAACGGTTTAGTCATCATGTCTGCTGGGTTCTCAGCCGTGGCTATCTTCTAAACTGCAACAATGTCATTACTAACACTTTCTCTGACAAAATGAAGTCTAACACCAATGTGCTTAGTCCTTTCATGGTAGACTGGGTTTCTATCCAAATGAATTGCACTTTGACTATCACAATGTATGATTTGTACATGTTTATTCAACCCAAAACTATCCAAAAGACCTTGCACCCATATGCTCTCTTTAATAGCCTCAGTCAATGCCATATACTCAGCTTCAGTAGTTGACAATGCCACTTTAGATTACAATGTCGCCTTCCAGCTAATAGTACATCCAAAGACTATAAAGATATAACATGTTAGTGGCCTTCTTTTATCCAAATCACCCGCTTAATCAGAAACTACATAGCCCACAACTCCATAATTCTTCTGACTTTCAAACATCAAACAAACATCGGTGGAACCTTTCAAGTATCGCATGATCCATTTCATAGCTTCCCAGTGTATCTTTCTAGGTTTGCTCATAATCGCCACTTCATTCATGCATGTGAAAGATCCAATCTAGTGCACACCATGGCGTACATTAGACTGCCAACTGCACTAGAGTAAGGTATACGAGACATATACTCCACCTCCTCCTTAGTTCTCGGACATTCCTTCAAAGATAACTTAAAATGTGTAGCTAATGGAGTGCTAACTGGTTTGGATTGATCCATATTGAAGCGTTGTAGCACTTTCATGATATACATTTGCTGTGTCAAGCTCAATCTACCACGATGTCTCTCCCTATGAATCTCTATTCCAAGAATCTTCCTTGCTGCACCCAAGTCTTTTATCTCAAATTCTTTTCCCAATTGAGTTTTCAACATAGTAATTTCAGCTTTGCTTTGAGTTGCAATTAGCATATCATCTACATACAATAACAGATAAATTCGTGAACCACCTGCAAGCTCCTTAGAGTAGATACAATTATTATATTGCTTTCTATTGTATCTAGCACCAATCATAAATGCATCAAACCTTTTGTACCACTGCCTTGGAGATTGCTTCAAGCCGTACAATGACTTCTTTAATAAGCAAACATGATCCTTCTTGTTAGGAACTACGAACCCCTCTGGTTGACTCGTGTAGATCTGCTCCACTAGCTCACCATGTAAGAATGCTGTCTTGACATCAACCTGTTCAAGCTCTAAGTCAAATGTACTCACAATAGCTAATAGGATTCAAATAGAGCTATGCTTCACCATAGGAGAGAATACTTCATGGAAGTCAACACCTTCCTTCTGAGTATAACCCTTTGCTACCAGTCTTGCCTTGAACCTAGGAAGTTCAATGCTAGGGATTCCTTCTTTCCTTTTGCAGGCCCATTTGCAACCAACTACTCTTTTCCCCTCTGGAAGTTGTACTATCTCCCATGTCTAATTTTTTTGAAGAGATTCAATTTCTTCATTCATTGCTATCAGCTACTGCTTTGACTCTTTGTTGTTTACTGCATCACGATAGGTACATGGTTCATCTCCAATTGCACCATCTGCCATAGCCAAGGCAAAGGCTATAGAATCTGCATCTGATAAGTCAACTGCATAAGTAACAGAATTCAAATATCTCTGTGGTTTCCAAATTTGTCGCCTTTCTCTGCCAATAGCAATATTGTATGGCTCTGCCTCTTCACCAGCATCTTTTTCATTAGGTTCATCTTATTATTCTACTTCAAGATGGGTAGTCCTTGAAGTACTCGGCTAATTTATATCATCTGCCTCCTACCTTATCTTCCCATAGTCAATCTTAGCTCCACCTGCTTCATAGCACCATGATCTGTTTCTGCCTGATCTACTTTAGATTCTTGCTTTTGATTTACCATTACCATCTTGTCAAAAGTGACATCTCTGCTGACAATGATTTTGGGTGAATTTTCCTTTTTCGTACCTTACAGTTTATAGCCTTTCACCCCTCGTGCATACCCTAGAAATATACACCTTCTTGCCCTTGCCTCAAGTTTATCATCACTCACATGGGCATATGTAGGACAACTAAATATCTTCAAATCAGAATAGTTTACAGGTCGACCGGACCATACCTCTTGTGGAATCTTCAGATCAATTGCAGTTGATGGAGATCTGTTTATCAGGTATGTAGCTGTATTGACTGCCTCAGCCCAAAATGATTTAGGAAGTCTAGCGTTGATTCACATGCATCTTGCACGCTCCAGAAGTGTTCTGTTCATTCGTTCTGTAACTCCATTTTGTTGTGGTGTTCCAAGTACAGTATGGTGCCTTACTATACCAGCATTCTTGCAGAACTCTGCAAATTCTTTGCTGTAAAATTCTCCGCCATTGTCAGTTCTTAGTCTCTTGATTGACTGCCCAATTTGCTTCTCGACCATGGCCTTCTATTGCTTGAATTTGTTGAACACCTCATCCTTTTGCTTCACGAAATAAACCCAAACTTTTCTGGAATAATCATCTATCAGAGTAAGAAAATAATGAGTTCTACCTAAGGAGTTAACAGGGGCTGGACCCTAAACATTCAAGTGGACATACTCCATTATCCCCTTACTGATGTGTTTAGCAGTACTAAACTTCACTTGTTTCTGCTTTCCAAATACACAATTTTCACAGAAGCTGAGTTTACAACTCTTTAAGCCTTTTAGCAAGCCTCTGCTAGTAAGTATAGTCATTCCTTTCTCACTTATATGACCAAGCTGCATGTGTCACAATCGTGTAGCAACATCATCACTTCTTTCAGAGGATAAAACAGCAGCAATTTCATTTATTGTGCTTCCAAGCAATAGATAGATCCCTCCTTGCAACTTTCCTATCATTACCACCATCGAGCCTTTGATCACCTTCAAGAAACCACTTTCTCTAGAGAACTCGTACCCTCAATTGTTTAAGGCACTTAAAGAGATCAGGTTCCTACCCAGTTCTGGTAAATGCTATGCTTGAAACATCCTTTCAGTACCGTCAGCCAATCTGACCTACACCTCTCATTCACCTATAATCAAAATTATTCTATTGTCTCCTAATCTGACTTTTCCTTCCCGTTTTTTATACGAAGTCAAAGAGCCTCTATTAGGTGTCATGTGAAAAGATGCACCAGAGTCCAGGATCCACTCATTTCCTGAGTTATTAATGGATACTGTTAAGGCAGAACCAACATCACTATCATCAGAACTTGCAACTGTTATATTGGCAGAATTTCCTGATTTCTCTTTTCTCTCTGGGCAATTTCTTCCGATATGCCCTATCTGATGACAATGATAGCACATCACTGATTTGTAATTTTTGGACTTTGACCTTCTCTTGCTTTTGCTTCTTGATTCTCTTTCTTGACTATGCTCTCTTGTCACGGATAGCCAATCTACAGGATTATCAATACTGGGTCCGAATACTAACTTCTGATGCTCCTTTATCATCAAAGCCTCTTTGACATTTTTGACTGTGATGTCAGATCTACCATATAATATAGTATCATAGAAATTATCATAAGACGAAGGTAGTCAAGTTAACAAGATCATAGCTTAATCATCATCTTCTACTTTTATTCCAGCCACTCCAACATCAGAGACCATCCGATTGAAGTCGTCTATGTGGTCTCGAATTGATTTCTCTCATGAAAATTTGAATGTGTACAGTCGCTTCCTCTAATAAAGTTTATTTGATAGAGTCTTTATGGAATATTTTTCTTCTAAAGCTTTCCTTAGTGAATCGGTAGTCTTTTCCTCCATAACCTCTCATAACACATTGTCTACCAAGCTCAGTTGTATTGTACTATGTGCTTTAACCATTATCTCCTCCTTCTTCTCAATAGATAATGATTCTAGCAATTTCTCCTTGCCTTCCAATGCCATTGTTAGACCTTGCTGATCCAGCAATGCCTACAGTTTCAGCTTTAATAAACTAAAGTCGTTGGACCTGTTGAATTTTTCCACTTCAAATTTTGGCACCGACATCTTGGATCCGAAACTAAGTAGCACTGTAAATCATGCACCAGGTAAGTTCTCAGGAAAGAGAGGTGGGTCACAATGAACACACTTAACTATCAAGTCTTTCCTAGCCAGAATCCTTTTAGAATAGCACTCTCACAGTATCACACTTCTTTCCAGCAACCAAGGATAATTGTCAAAATGACAAAGAACAATTCTTTTCTAATGTGGAGGATTAGACAATGCTGCAACCACAAAGCATACTAAGAATTTAATATCCTACCGAACTAATGGCTCTGATACCACTTGTTAGGGATATCAGAGTAAGGTACATCCTAAGTGTATTAAACACTTTATGAATGTAAGTGGAAGTGTGCCTAAATTTATGTGGAGAGTAACAGATAAATAAAGCACATGAATAGTACTTTATAATGCGACCCACTCGTCACTACTCCACCATCAAAATATATCAAGAAAACTGCATACCAAATTTTAACGTGAAAAACCCTCTGAAGTAATGAAGGAAAAATCACGGGACAAACTCTGAAAAATATCTACTATATTTAAAGATAGTTACAATATAGTGTTTTCTAGTGAGACTCCCTTCTACTACAATTTGTAGTATTACAGAGCACTAAAGAATATACCCCAAATCCCCAGTGTATATCACTCACTACACTCTTGGAATTTCTTATGCACTCTCTAATATTATTCTCACTACAAGAAGAATATTGCTTCTTACTATGCCGAAGAATGCTTCAACTGGGACGGATACCATGGTTTGGAGTTTGGCTCTATTTATAGAGCTCCAAAAGCCAGGTGCATTAAATGCAACCCACCACTATCCAACCATATTCTACTTGTCCATATGACATTTGCATGGAGAATTTTTTTTTTTTTTTTTTCTGTCTTTCATTGTTGACAATGGCAGTGTAAAATCTGCAAGCGAAAATTGTGGACCTTGAGGATTGCAAAAGGCAAGCCATCGTCTGACAATTATGCTTCTTAGTGGCTGAGGTTGTTTGTTGCCTAACAACTTGTCTCTAAAGGAGGCCATTGCTTGGGTCAAGCTGGCACTTCCTAAATTGCACCATCCAGAGGCTTATCTAGTGGTGGCTCGACAATCATGCATCTTGTAAAAAATTTGAATCATTCCACTCTCAAGGGTCGAGCTCCATGTGAACTTTCATTAGTCATATTTTAAATAAGATCTTTACTGATTCAAATTAGTTTCAAATTTATGGATTTTTTTAATGAAAATTATGTATGATGTATTCAAATCAAGGTGTATTTTTGTTATTTTATAGCCCAGTTGATAAATTTAAAAAGTTATAAGTAGCTTAAATAGTGAATATCATTTTATTTATGTAATGGTTCTGATTTTAAATAAAATATTAAATCATTTTCATGGCAAAAGAGTAAAGTAAACATATTAATTATTAAATTTAGCTGTAGCATATTTGTACTAGAAGAGGCTCGGATTTCAGTCTTCGATGGATTTTTGTCACCGCCATTAAAAATTGAACTGGTTCAACGGATTTGTATCAGTTTTAAAACCATTAGCTTGAGTCTCACTTGGATTTGTCCATAAATTGGTTGGCAGTTAAGTTGTTTCAATTGGCCGGTCCAGGTGTTAGAACAATGATAATTGATCTCGCAGCAAGTGAATAACAGATTTAATGTTTGTGACACAAACTAGATAATTCAAGCGTTCCATATTTCAATAAGTTGGATGGATTTTGAATTGTACTATAATTCGTTATCTAAAATAAATTATTAATTTTTTTATAATTTGTTATAATTATTTAAAATATTCAATTCATCCGTGACTCGTGCCTCATTTAATTAATTATTATTCAATCAATTGATTAAACAATTTTCAAAGATGGCTATTTAATAGATTTATTCGCAAAAAAAATCTTAAGATTGTTTATGCAACTTTGAACCGAGGGTGGTGGTTAGATAAAATCGATCCAAGGTGGATTTTGTAGCTAAAGTTTGTCTGAATATAGTACATTTCCACTGTAATCAACTACTTTTAGGTAGTTAGTTATAGAGTGCATTTGAATTGGCTTTGCTCAAGAAGAAAAAAAAAAAGCATTTTGTTTTTAAAAGTGCTTTTATATCTTTTTTTAGGATATTTGGATTGATTTTTAACAAAAAGTACTTGTAATTTCGAAAAACTTATTTATCAATTTTTTAAGTTATGATATTCAACTTCTAAAAGGCAGAGATGATTTTTAATAAAACTATCTTCCAAAATTATTATTTACTTTCATTAATAATTATAATTCATATTATGTTCTATTTGTCCTTACCAAATCTAGTTCTCTCTAGATTTAAATGTCCTTTTTTTGTAGTTTGGCCATAAAAAAAAACACTTTTATTTATTTTTATCCTAATAGACTTATAGATACTTTTAATAATTAAAAATACTTTTCATACGATTTATCAAACTCAAAATAACTTCTTAAAAATAATGCTCTATTAAAAAAGTGTTTTGTAAAAAAAATTGTTTGTTTAAAAGTTTATCCAAACGCACCAATAGGCTATCAAAACTAGTATAGTAATGAATAGATTAAATTGAGTTTATGCATAATTAAAATAATTTAATAATAGAAGTATGTTGTTTTGTATAGAAACTATTTTGTATCTATTGCTCTTGCTTCATTTGTTATTACTTTTCTTTTTCTTCAATTTCACCCACCCTCATTCCCGTGACGTTCTCCCTTTCACATATGACAACTTATTTTATACTCTTTCATATCGAAAGGCTTCGAACTAAATAACATATCTCTTAATAATAACTTCATGAAAAATGCTAGGGAGTTAGAATTTTCTATTAGAATTGAGTTGCTAGAATGATGTAGCATGCTAATGATTCTTGAATGAGTGAGTAGGCCCTACCACTACAATATTTCATCTAATAATCTCCACAATTTCTGTCAAAGATTTTAGAAAATATTTTCTAGCTTGTAGCATCTCTCTAACTTCATTGATCATTTTGCTACACTTATAAAAAAAAAAAAAATGCAAGTAATGTATGGATATGAGCCAGCCTTAATCCCTCTTTTCTCTTCTCTCCCTTTCTCTGGTCCCTCCTTGTGTAAATATTGTTGAGAGCCAGCCATCTTTCTTCTTTGGTGGTAGCGCCACCATTTCCTTTTCTTTTTGTTACTTATGGTTTTGTGTCTTTCATTTTGTTTTTGTTACCCCGTTTGTGGTGTTTTTATTTTTTCTTTTTTGTGAGTGTTTTCATTTCCCTCGTTGTCGATGTTTATGTTATGCTCTTTATGGGTGTTTTGGTTTTTCCTTGTGAATATTTCTATTTTGATTTTTTTAAAGATGATGGAGATGTTTAGATCTATTTTGAAAAGATGCTCATCAATTGTCTTCAAGCAACGAATGGAGTCATAGATTGTCTGTTAGTTTAAAATATAGAATGCATTTGTTTCTTATTAAATTTAAATTTAATATATCTTTTTCGATTTGTAAGTGCTATTAGGCTTCTTTATAAATGAAATTTTCTTTCTTGTCAAAAAAATAAAAATATAAATAAAAATCCAAGCAATGTATGAGAATTCTGTCTAGAAGAATAAGGATTTTCAAGACCTATTTCTCACAAATATTCTTGTTATTTTGCATTGTCGACTATTACTTCTGTACTAGCATGACTAGGAGTAACAACCACTATATGATAACATGTTTGATTTTGTTTAGAAATATTCAAATCATGGTTTAGGCAAAATTACAAGGAAAAAAGAAAAACTTTTTGTCCAAACCATGATTTAGGAGTTTTGAAAATAGATAACCAAACACGCAGGCTATGGTTAACGTTTAAATTTAACTATGCAATTTACTTACAAGATACAATTAACCATATATCTTTTGGGGAATGTAGTTTCTCAAAAGTTTTGACAACATCATGGAAGTATTTAAGAAAACTTTATACCTCATTGCTACAAATTATTAAGAAAATATTATGGCACCAAAATCTTAGTTCAAGGTCCACTATTTATCATTTATTGAGATTTACAATTAATATTGAGATTTTATTTTTAGAGATAATTCACATTGTCATCTAATCATGTGTAATACCCTAGGTTGGTATGATGGAGGCTTCAATTTTCTTTTTAACATGGATCTTCTAGAATTCTTTAAGGGTATGTTTATGAATTGGGGTTTTGGAGGGGAAGGGAGGGAAAGGAAGGGCTTGAAGAGTAAAATGCTCTATTTTATTTTTGAAGGCCTTCCCTTCCATCCCCTCCTCTCCCCTCCAAAATCCCAACTCACAAACAAACCATTAGGTATTTGGGTGTTATTAAAGTCAAAAAATAATTGGAAATACCTCTTGGATCTCTAGGGTACATGTTGTAATTGTATGATAAAAACTAGAATTTTTGGATCTAGAACCAGCACCCAAAACCTAGCGCTTAGTGTAACACTCTAATAATACCATACTATGTTTAAGTTATTTTATAGTATTACTAGTTATTACTCTAAACTAGTGAAAGTTCTTTGAAATTGAAATTAGCGATATATATGAAAATAACATATAATTTTTTTTCCTTTATCACTCATATCTATATAAAATCATTTATCTTTGAAAACTGCGCTTTTAAGTGCTGACTTAAATACGGATGTCACTCCTCGTATTGTTGTGTTACTGAAAGGCATATGATGAAATAGAAATAACATACAACCAACCAACTACAATATAATAAATAACCATATGTAGATTTGGAATCATTATCACACATAATATTTATCATATACATACTAGATTAAATTAAGTAGCAAGACTTCCAACAAGCTCTTAATTACACATAAGCTACCCAACTCAGGCCCATAAGAAAACAAAAATACTACACTGCTATCTCAATCCTCCTTAGCTAAAGAGTTGTAACATGACAACCTCTCGTCACGTCCAGTCAAGTGCCCTCGAAAGCACTGTTATGGATGCCATCAACTCCATCTGAAGATGACAAGAAAAGCAGAGGTGAGAAATATAACATTTCTTAGTAGGGCTCTAACTAGACAACTTAGTGTCATCATTATCGTCCTCAACCACTTCGGATTTCTTATAAAAAGGTGAACATGCATAAGGTTCAATTTTAATTAATTTGAAAACATACTTTAACCAAAGTAGGTTTCTTTTAATCTTACATTCTTGGCATGCTATAATTATGCAATGGGAATATAAATGAACATAAGTACGCATAACTATAACATGTAAACATTATTAACAAATACACAATAGATTGCATAAGGCTTATGTCTTTCTTTGACTTTATTTTGACTTTGACTTTGACTTTAGCATATGTTTAAACATTCATGTACCACCCTTAGAACTTTACTTTCTTTCAAAACATGAGCTCATATCTATAATGATTGTCATCATTTATTATACCCTACTTAAATTGGTGGGCAAGAGAAGGTTCATTGGTGGGTCACCTTCCCTTACCGAAGTATCATACTCGATTATCTTATTCTTTATGGATCACCTTCCCTTACCAAAGTGATCGAAGGATCATTTTCGAGTGTCTTTCTTTATCATAGAATTTAGTGTTAAGTCTTATATCAGAGTGCCTTAGAGTAAAGGACTTAATTCTTTCTTTTCTTAACGCAAATTACCATCATAGCAAGTGACGATTATTTCTAAGTCCACAAATTTGGTGAAAATCCAACAGTATAATGGCTAGACCAAGAGATTTCCTAGAATTGCAAACATCCACATAACATCCATAGATAACATTCATATCATAATTAAATATTCATGAATAATCAATCGCATGCAAATATCATGATTCTTGAGGATTTCTCTAGGAAGAATCCCAGCACTCAATTTCAGTACAGTTTATCATCAAGCAATATCAACATCTTATATTTCATATATATAAGAGTAAGGTTAAGAAACCTTACCCTAGCTTCCTTATGTGACCTATAAGGTCACATGACACTAATTACACATACTAGGGCTTATTATCCACATACTCATACATAGCACTGGTAAAGGGAAAAAGGCACCTAAACACACCTCAAAGTCTTATGAACATGGTTTAATAATTGAGTGCAAGCTTTTAGCTTAGGTTGTATCCTTATATCTTAATTAGTCTTAAAGAGTATTTTACTTGCATTCTTCACTTAGCTCAATCTTTAAATTGGAGGATTGACCAAAATGACTTTTGATCATTTAAGATTTCTTTCTAAGTCTAATTAAGTGATTTAAACATGTTCTCTTGCATATTTATGAATCTTGGCCGAATTGTTCTTTAGGGTTTAACAAGTCTTTTGCTTTGCTTTTCTTTTGATAAATTGTTCAAGTCTCTTAGTTAAGTGTTATTAAACATTAATCCACCTCTTGCATGAGTTAAATATTTTATTTTCTTAATTATGGTTATGAGGTCGTGACCTCTTTCTACTAGGGTTTCAAGTCTTTTCTTTTTATTTTTCCTCAAGAAGACTATCAAGATTATTCATTTAGGTATTTTGGGAGTTAAAACTCACATCTCTATCAATTGAAACAATTTTTCCTTCTTTGGTTAAATATTAGGGCCAAGACCCCTCTAAGCATGGCCTTAAACTTCTTTTTGTTTTAACTTCTTTTTGTTTTATTTCCTCTAGAAACCTTATTTAATCACTTTGTTATATTAACGTTTATCCTCAACTTAGCCAAAAACATTTTTCATCCCATTTCTTTTCCTTAGGGCTGTGACTTGTACATCATCACATACCAAGTTCCATTTTTGTTTTTCTTGTTGCAAAAATGTTCAGACGATTAATACTAAGAAGGGTACTCTGCTTCTTAGCAAATGGACTCCTCAAACGGCCCACGGGAGCAAGCCGTTGAGCAAGATTAGTCAACAAAAAGTAGAAGAAAAATACGATTTCTATTAATCAACCATGAGTTTATACAAAGCTTTAAAGATTAACAGTGAAACTAAAGAAATAACATAAAGCTAAAAGGGAAACTAAAAGAGAAATAATAGTTAATAATTAAAATGATATGATGTGTGTTGATCTAAGTGATGCTCTTTTCTTTGTGCATGAGCCTTTTATAAGGTTCCTAAAATTTCAACACTTTCTCAAGTCAAGCAACCATTTTTATTTTTCTTATCTTCACAAAACTTCTTGATCTTGTTTTTTGAAGGTTTATGGGACTTAGATCTAGGTTTTTTGAAGGTTATGACTTTATGTAAGTGTATTAATGAGGAATGATCCTCTTATGTTCATATGTTCAAGATCCACTTTCTCATGGATTAGAGGCCACACAATCATTATATCATATTAAGAAAGCATTTTTAAACACACTTCATGAAGTATGAACATGGAACTAGGCAAGAAAAGAATAAAGTTTACATTTTTAAGCCTTTTTTTTCACATAGTAAACCCATTAAAAGACTTCAAAAGGCAGTAGAAACAAATCTCACCGAGTAAATTTCTTTAAAAAGTTTTAGAAACATTTTGAATTGATTAAAATCAAATATCAAGCACTAGAAAAAACAAGAACCAGAAAGATGACATTTTTATACAAGTTAAAGAAGCAAAATGCTTGGAGCAAGGCTCTATAACTCAAAGCTATGGAAAAGCTTTAGTCTTTTAAGCACTTGTCATTAAAAAGGAGAATAGAAAGAGAACCCTACCAACTAAGATGAAGAAAGATCCTTCTAGAGGGTTGTCAAGCTTCAAGCCATCAACTTTGAGGAAGAAAACTCCTTCTCCATGGGTGATGATGGCCGCGGGTTCAATAGCTCCAAGAAGGGGGTTCTTTGTGTTCTTTTGGCTTCTGGGTTCTAGTATTTATGATTGTAAGAGCTAAAGAGTGTAGCTTTCGCAATAGTCTTTGGAAATGTTAGGGGTTAGAAAGGAACAAAATCAAAGAGTTTTTTGAGAGAATAAGGAATAAGAAGATAAAGAAAGAAAGGAGTATTTTTGAAATGAAAATGAAAGCACTATATATATACATACATATATATATATATATATATATATATATATATATATAAAGAGAGAGAGAGAGAGAGAGAGAGTTTCAGCCATGTAATAGAAAGAAGGCTAGGGTTTTCATTTTTTTCTCTTTTTCAATGTAGGGGACAATTAGGATATTAGGATTAGGGTTTTGAATTTTATGACCACTTTTAATCCTTTTATTAGACAAAAGCTTGCTTACTTTTACCATAAATCATCTTTGTCTCTTGCTTTTTACTTTAGTGACATTATCATGTTTTCGTTGTCTCTTTGACTTTGTTAATTTGAATTTAATGATGAGATTAAGTATTCTTACTACTCATGTGACTTAATTAATCAAGGATTAATGATTAACCCATGTTGCCATAATTAGTGTAATTAAGTTCTTAATTATGTTTAATTAACCTTAATTAAATAGATTCTTGGTCGTTAGTGGCTAATTAACTTCTTTAAGGTTTCCTTCTCCTTTAATTAACTCTTAAGGGTTTGATTTCCTCTAATTAGCATGTTCTTAGTTTTAGCTAGGCTTTCCTTTAATCTTTTACTCGTTCATTTGCTCCTTTGACTAATTAAAAGGTTGTCTTCCATATATTTTACATACCCTTTCTTTAATTTTGAAACAAGCTTTACTAATCATGCACTCTTTAATTAGCCATTAAATCTTTAAAGTTTCCTCTTGTACTTAATTAAGAAGACTGGTTCTCTTTATTAACATGCTTTGACTTACTCCATTTTAATCTTAACTTTTCTAATTATTCATTCTTTAATGGATCTTCTATTCCTTTAGTTAGGCTTTTAGTATTTAATTTTCATTAATATATTTAATTATTCAGTAATACCGAGTTAGTTAATATAGATGAAATTTTGGGATGTTACACTTAGGCTCTAGCTGAGCAGTGTTGATGGGTGTTCGAGTGCCCACTGTAACACCCTTTATTATATAAGTCATGCTCAAGTCATGGAGTTATATTAAAAGGTTGTTGCTGTGCTAAGAAATCTTTAAAATATGGAAAATATAATACATGGCCCTTTAACTGCTCTCTTTATTACTGACTAATAGTCTCAGATACATAGAGGATAAAATAATTACAATTTAAAAGCAATTGTGACTAACATAATACACCGAACTTGCTTTCGACTGATCACTAGCTAACTTCAATAGTCTCTTGGTCTGGTTTTGCGTCCGAGTCTTGCTCAGAAACTGTCCCAGTACTCTGCCTTGTACTTGATTTCCAACTTAGGTGCTGGAATGTTTACTTTAAAAGAAAACATACAAGCAGGCAATGAGAATCTAAGGTTCTCAGTAGGTAAACTCAAACTATTACTCATACAGTGCCATCATAAACATTCCAGCCGCTTCGATTTCTTATGAAAATGTGAGCACATATACGCACGCAGCGGTTAAATTTTAAGTTGAAAACATCTTTCTCGAAGCGGGTTATATTTTAACAATCACTTGGCATATTATATGACAGACATAGAAACACAAATAGTGTAAAATACTTCAGTAAGAGTCATAATAACATCATGACATAATGAGATAATTAGCAATGCACATATGGATGCTTGTACTTGATTGTATGCAAGTGCACTTGACTTAATTCATCTCTTTCTTTAACTTGCAACTTAACCTTGCTCTTCTATACTTGGTCCCCCGGAGGTGAATGGCCTCTCTCACCCCTGGGTAATAGCCTGCTTTTTAGGTCTAAGCTAGTACCTATACATGAGTGACAGGTTTACTTTCCCCGACCCTCACACCGGTCTATTCCCCTTAAATCTGGTCGAGGGCTGGCCCAAGTCTCAGACAGTACCACTCTGGCCCACGCTAGTTGGGTCTATGCCATGCCTTACGTAGTAGCTTGGTACGTCTTTCTTGCAAGTTCTCATAAATCTTATTCTTCTTTGGACATGATTATACATGCATATGCCACATGCATTTATTCATATACTTCATATCATACTTAAATCATTCTTGCATATATCAATCTTATGAGCATAACATATAAATGTATAACATTCATATAATTCACATATTTCTGCCAGAATTTTGATAGCATAACGGATCGAGTCTGCTTCCCCATGAATAGTGCCAGACTATCAAAAGGATTAATCAAGCAGCAAAACCAACATACAGCATCAAGTTTCATAATAATAATATCAATCATATAACATATCAACATAAATACATAACTTAAGTTTTCTGCTCATTCTACTCAATTCTGCCCAATTTTGTAAAGTTCACCATAATTTCTATTCAATTCAGTTGGATCTAAATTTTGAATATGTCATAGTGCTATGTGTCTAGTTTCCAACCCTTTTGGTCCCATCTCATTTTGATTTATGTAGCTCAAATTATTCAAAGTTTACTTCTGTCTGCCCTACAACTAATCAGAATTGCACTCTTAGAAGTAAAAATTCACTAAAAATAGAAAATTAGGTTAAATCATACAAAATTTATATCAAATTAAAGCTAACAGGACAAATTTTCAAATAAAATAAGTTTCATCTTATTTGCATGAGTATATTTTGGGACATAAGCCCCGAAACTTGACCCTACTGGACTACCCTGTTCCAGCCCAGTTTGAACTTAAGTCAACTTCATTGATGTGCTGGGAACAAATGGCAATGAATCTGACTCTGAAATTTTTACGAGATTTTTCCTTACATGTCAGCTTTCAAACAGCATTAGTTTCACTCAATTTGGAGTTGTGTAAGGTGAGTTATACCTTCTCAACTCATACTGCCCAAATGAGAATCTAGATTTCTAGGTCGAACTTCAAAAATTCATAACTAATTCTATACTAATCCAATGACCTTATATTTTATATGTATGGAAAGCCCTGAATGTCTAGTTTCATATAAAAATAGTTTCATTAAATTTAATCAGCTGCAGGCAGAGCCGTACACTCCGCCGTACGGACCATCAAGGGGAAAACCCTAATAGCTTCTTGAATTCTTCTTGGATTCAAGTTTTTCTCTAATCAATCCATCCAATCTTCAATTCAAACTCACATATACACCTTAAATCAACCTTAATTCATCGTCATCACTCAAGATAGCATCAAAATCTTGCAAGAAATTGGGAAGAAAGTGGAGTCCCAATTAGCCCAATTTAAAGAAAACAAGAAAAGAAGTTGGAATTCCTACCTCTTCTAGGTGTTGTTGTGCTAGATTGGTGCCTTGGATTGAAGGAATCTTGATGAAGCTTGAAGAGTAGATGGAGATGGAGTGAAGATAAGTTAAGATAGGAGAGAAATAATGAAGGTTCAACAAGTTATAAATCCGAAAATAATCAAGGGAGTTGGAAGGAAATAATTGGAGACTTTTGAAGTAAGATTACATGTGATTAGTGGATGTGTTTTCCTTCTCCAATCTGATTTGGCTGCCTTCTTGAAGGCTGATTGTGGCGTCACTTGTAGGGTGTGTTGGTTGAATTTTGGCCATGCATCCTAGGGCTCTCACAGTATAATTTCTATTGGTTCGGTGACAGTTCAAAGTACCGAGATCTTACCGATTTCCTTTAAATCGGTAAATCGGTTTTGGAAAAATCCCATGAAGTTTCCTATGCTTTCAACCTAATTCTCTCATATCTAATTTCTCTAAATGATACTTAATTGGCTCTAAGTAAAAATTTAATCGAATGCTAATTAATCTTAAGTAGTTGATAAAACCAAACAACTAGGCAAAAACGATAAAAATCCGATGGAAGTAAGGCCAAGTTTTTCCACTATCTTGAGCAACACTTGGCGCCACTCATATGTGGTAGGAGTGGTTGAATTTCAGCCACTTAAGTGAGGGGTTCCAATAAAAAATTCTGCTGATTTGGTTCTGGCGGTTTAAAATACCAAATCTTCGCCAATTTTCTTCAAATCAGTAAAACTTTATTGAATGACTCTCAGAGAATTTCTATATCTCTATCCTAATTGTTCCTAAGCCTCATCCCTCTAATTAACATCTAATTAACTCCTAATTAATATTTAATTTACTCCTAATTGCCCTTACATAACTGTTGAAACCGAATAAATAGATTAACGGCGTAAGTTAGACGTTTTCGCAAATTCGGAGCCTTTTTGTTTTCTGTTTTCTATAACTAATGGCATTTCTGTAATTTTGAGCAAGTCTAGGGACACCCCACGTCATTTTACACTAGATTGCCTCCATGGCCCAATCGACAGAGATTTAGACTTCTCCGGTTTCACCACGTGATTCTGCTCTGTTTAAAATCTCATTCTGCTAATTTTACAGATGTAGGGACATGAAGGTCATTTTATGAAAAGTTCTAGGGTTATTGTGGGAATAAGTTTTGGGGTCAAAACAAAATTTCTAAAAATTATGGGCATCATTGTAATTAACAAAATTTTACAAGGGTATTTTTGTTATTTCTTAATTTTTAACATATGACAGTACCGTATTTTCAACGGCAATGTTACACTACCCTATAATTTCGAGTGTGAGGATCATCATGGCATAGCGCTACTTGAGAAATTCTCATACTGCCTAAGGAAAATAATTCAAAGTTCCTATTACGTTCTATTTACGAAAGTGGGGATATTACACCTACACACCCAAAGTTTAGTGCTTAGGCATCAGCAACACCCTATAAATATTTACTTTGCGACCCTTCCTTCAAAGACCTCGATCTTTCTTTCTCTTGTCCTTCTCTCTCACTCCTACTTCTTCCTAACTAAACATCACCGTTTGCCCACTTTTCCTTCATCAAGCCTCCATCATTTTAGCCTCAACCTCTGTGAAGCTTCCATAACTAGTGATCCTGGAGCTTGGAGAAGATTGTTCTTAAGTGAGAAAGCTTTGGGGTTATGCTTAGGAAGGAGATCCAACCACCCACCTTGATCTTCCTCTTCTTTAGCAACAAAAAGGCAGTCTTTGAGCTTCTACCTTATTCTATTTCAAGAGTTAAGTTGGATTTCTCCATGTAAGATGATTTTGAAAAAATGGGTTATCATCTAGGGCTTGGAAATTGGGATTTTTGTGATTAAGGGTAGTCTAAACCAATTCTTAGTTTTAGAAGCTAATTTATGTCTTCTTGATGATATTTGTGGCTTAGATACTAGTGAGGATCAACTATTGGCTCTGTGGCACAATATGCTTGTACCTATTCCTCTTGGTTTTGTGTTATGCGTAGATAGTATATTTATAGTGGTTCTCAATATATATATCTACATATATTTTTAAATATTTATCTTGTTTATGTATACTTATGAATCTTACAAGCTTGTTATCAAGTTTACTAAATTAGATTTATTTGAAAGAACATGTTGTTAAAGAATTTTCATGGAAATTGTTTTGATAATGCTTTTATATTAAATGCATGGGACAAGTTTGGTGAAATGGCATACTTTACTTGTTTTAGTAACGATCATGAATAAATGAAATTTCATGTTGTTTCCTTTTTTTAAGGGAGGATTTGGATATGGTTCTATCTTGATTTGATGAAAAGAACAGTGGTTTCTCTAGGAAGGGTCTTTGACAAAAAAACTATAGCTAGCGGCAATGATATTAGCCTTGGTGTATCTTGGTTTGAACCCTAGCTAACGGGGGGTTTGCTAGTTTGGTATATTTGGCTAACATGTCTGATTCACTATGATCACTCTAGGGACAGGGAAGACCACTGAGTTGTGAAAATAGATTTTAAACATTGTTTTAGAATTGAAACCTTCATTAGTTTTCAATATGTATGAACTTATATTGATATGAGCTGCTTAAGGTATTTTACATCTATATACACATATGCTCTTTATGTAAAGGATTCGAATATGATTTTGAGTTCTTTACCTTTTGAAACTATCCCATGTTAGATACATTATTCTTTATTGAGTTGTATAACTCACCTGTTGCTTCCCCTCGTTTCAGAGCCAGGTGTAGATCCTAGTCCAGCTTCACTAGGATCTAGTCTTTTTCTTCTTGGTGAGCCTAACACATGTCTGTTGGCTCTTTTTGTGTTCCAACTCTATTTTGTAATCTTGAATAAATCTTAGTTGATCTAGTGTTTCATTAAATCACAGGCAGGATCTAGACTAATTTATCTTATGTTATAAAGTTTTAGATATATTTGGGGAATGTCCAATTTTGAATCTATTCGTTTTTTTGTAAGATCCTGGTTAGGCTTGCTAGGGGCCAACATCCTCTATGCACTGGTCACAGCCCGGGGTTGGGTCATAGCATCATGTGTTACTATATATGCGACTTTTGAGGTGTTGATTGTGAGAGTCAAACACTTTTGTTGATATAATAACTCACAATTAAATGACTATGTAAAATTTTTTTATACTAATAATAAATCAAATTAAATTGTTATTTTACAAAATATTTTTTTGTACATTTTTGCTAATCATTTTAAATAAATTGAAATTTACTGTACTGTTAGTCATACATACTAGCCAAATAGTTAGATAGATCAAACCTTAGCTAATTAAGTCTCAAGATAATACATTTTGACGTATTAAAAAATTATCAGTAGGAATGTAAAAAAATGATAGATTAATAGAAATAAAAAGTTGAAGCGAAACATCATTCATACACTAACAAAATTTTATTTTCAATACAAAATAATTAAATAATAATCTATTGCATATATATGACATCAGGTTTTATTATTATAATAACATAAATCTTTCACATATAAATTAATTTTTTCCTTAAAATGAAATCATTTTCTTAATTCTTCAAAGGGCACATTTTGGAAAGATTACTGTAACACCTAACTCTTAAACAAATTTTGAGTTTTTTTTTTTTTTTTTAATTTGTGGAAGCCACTAAGCTCATTTCTTTCCTCAATTGATTTCACATACTATTTATCCATTAGATATTATATTCATTTATTAGTTCTAAGCATAAATTGATAATTATTTTATATTACATATTACAGGTAACCTAAGCTTTAAAAAACTGCCCACTATAAACATGCACTATTCGGATTCATTTCCAAAATTACAATGGGAACACTTGAGTTAAAAGCCAAAGGATGAGCTCCTATGATTCCTAACCATGCTAGTGCTTTACAATGTACAATTCAGCTGCACAATCTAATTTCCAACTGGACCAAAACCTCATGGTATAACTTTTCTCCACAATCACGATGATTTGTGCTATCCAGAAATATCAAGAAAAATAAAGCAATAGGAGTCTCCTAGTAGGATGGTGCTTGCACGAAAGTCCCATAGTTGCCCAAAATAGTCTAATAGACATAGTGGGAATGCAAAGATACAAAGTCAAAAGTATAACTGAACTCTTAGACCATTTAATAGGAAAATGTGTCACATAAAGATAACAAACAATATTAATCAAAGCATAGATGACAAATTATCATTTCCAGCTATTTCATGGAATCAACAGAAATATGAATATAAAACATGCATGCTCATCATATTCAATAATAATAAAAACTTAGGTAGATCATATAGCTCACGGTAAGTCATAGTGTAACACCCTTTTGGCTCAAAAAGACCAATAATCTTCCATGCTACTGTTTATGGCCCAAAAATGAGGCCCAATTTCGTGGTCCATTAGCCGTAGCTTGAAACTCGACTGATAAATTCTCCTATTGCAAGAAAAAGTGGTCTTATAAACTTTTTGAGGCCCTTTATGCACCTAAAACTTGTTTTTCTTTTTTGTAATTTTGCAAATATTCCTTATAATAGCTAAAAATTATTTATTATGCTCAAAATTATGTTAAAAAATTTATTTATAATTTTTTTTTCATGAGCTTTTAGACAATTTTTTTTATTATCTGTAAGACTTATAAGTTTTCTGTAAGTTTTTTGTAGCTAATTCTGTCATAAGGCTTTTTTTCCTATAATTAATGGCATCTCTATAATTTTTATCAATTCCAAGAGTAGTTTTGTCATTGAACACTTATGTTCTTCCGAGGTCCTAATAGCAGAGTTTTGGGTTCTTATAGTTGTCCTATCTTATGGTGTTCTACTACAACACCTTTATGGTGTTTCTGCTAATTTTAAAGGTGCAGGAAACTAAATGTAATTTTACAAATTAAAAGTTTTGTGACATAAATATAAATAAAATTTAGAGTCTAACTATGATTAATAAAAATATTGGGGTGTTTCTATAATTATTCAAAAGTATAGGATCCCTTCAGCAATTAAGTTACTAGGGGCTCATTTTACTTTAAAAGTATATGATAGTGCAATAATTTCAAAGGATGGGTTATACTACCCTATAGTTCTTAGAGTGATGATTATTTTGGTATATCATAATATAAGCAATTCTTATCCTATCTATTAAAGATATGCTAATAATAATCCTAATATGTTATATTAAGAAAAAAGTGAGGATATTACAATTACTCACCATGCTAGAGAAATTCTTAGTAAATGTGTTCATCAATAAACAATAAGCCAAACTTAGCCTTTCCTTTCTTTTCCTATGTAGGCAAATAATAATAATAATAATAATAATAATCTAAAGTTTGATTGGTTATTTATTCAAAAAGATGAGTGTATCGTATTTTGGAATGAGGCCGCAAGAAAGAAGTTGGTAAATTTTAATTAGTAATCCATATTTAATGCAAACAACAAATACAAAGTTGTAGAGCTAACCAAAGAGATTTTAAAGATAAATAATAGCAAAGATGACAATTCATTAAGTAAAGTAGAATTTGCTACTTGCCCCTGTTACATGCATAGGGGCAACCACGGACATTTAATACAACATTTTATTGAGATTAACAGTGATTATATGTTTATTTTACGCAAAATATTACACCAGAAAATTAAGCAAATTTTATGACATAAAGAGATCACAAGAGGTAGAACTCAGATATCTTTGTGAAGTTTAACATCAAGGAGATCTCCATCTGATAGCGAGAAATCCATTGAAGTCTTTGGCACTACAAGTTCCTTGATTACTTGCTTCGTGGTAGGACGAGAACCTGGACTTTCAGCCAAACATGCACTTGCTATCCTTACAATCGATGTCAGTTCCTTGGCAACTACATTCGTAGGATGAGGAAGGCGTTGATCCAACTTATCCTTCAATAACAAATTATCGAGTGTTGAGGAGCCAGGTGCCATTGTCCCAGAAGATGGTAACACCATAAATGCTGTAACATCTCCTGGATGCTTTCCCAAAAGTATTTCCAATGCTAATATCCCAAAGCTATAAACATCACATTTTTCATTGACTTCCATAGTGTAAGCAAGTTCTGGAGTAAATTAAAAGAAATGTCATCATGCACAAAATAGTAAAATGTTAGCAATAAAAGCTAGAAAATACAAGTAATTATAAAATAGTACTTGTGCTTGTAAATGAATGCCAATTACCAACAATGGAATCGTGTAGTTAGGTTCTTAATTAGATTAGTGCAAGGAACAAAGGAAACAAACCTGGTGCAGCATATCCAAAGGTCCCTGCAAATGAGGTCCAATTGGATGAATTTGGATTAAGAAGCTTCGCTGTTCCGAAATCTGAGACACGAGCCTCATATTCCGAATCTAGAAGAATATTCTTTGCTGATATATCTCTATGAACAATAGGAGGTGAACAATCATGGTGCATATAGCATAAAGCACTAGCAACTCCTCTAACAACATTCACCCTTTTATTCCAATCAAATTCAACTGCTTGTCCATCATTGGCTAGAATCTTATCCATGCTACCCCTTTCCACAAACTCATAAACCAAAAAGGAGCATCGTGAATGAGAACAAAATCCATATAACTTGACGATGTTCCGATGTCGAATTTCTGTCAGAGCTTGAATCTCACTTTGGAAAGCCTTTAGACTGGGAATTTCCTCATTTGGTATTGAGTGGAGTTTTTTCACGGCAACAACTTGACTAGTGGACAACTCAGCTTTATAAACAGATCCACACCCTCCAACTCCAATGAGATATTTGTTGTCAAAATCTTCCGTGGCTTCAATAATATTCTCATACACCATCTTGCCATCATAGCTCCATATTGCAAATAAATTTTGAACTTGTGTGTCTGTAGATCGGCTTTCTTTCGTACCTACACCTCGGTAGAGACCATACGAGATTCCAAAAACCAAGAGTGCTAGTACCAGAATAGCCAAAGTAAGGGGTAAAACTATCAATAAAACTTTGTTAGCCTTATGATCATGAGATTTGCTACTTGATGTTGAGCAAGGCTCCATGCCAGTGACATTACCACACAAGCCTTTGTTATTTCTCAGTGCTTGAATTGGAGCTCTTCTAAAGGCTGGAATGTTTGGAAGTGGGCCCTCTAATTGGTTGTATGATATATCAATAAATGTCAAGCTTAACATCTCATCAAAACTAGAGGGAATGACACCAGAAAGATTATTATGAGAGACATTCAATATTTCCAAGTATTTCAATTGCCCAAGTGTTGCTGGAATGGTTCCGCCCAAAAAATTCCAACTAAGATCGAGAATCTGAAGAACTCTGAATTGGCCAAACTCAACAGGAATATTTCCGTTAAATTTATTTTGGCTCAAATTCAAGTTAAATAACTTAGGCAACCTTCCAAATTGTTCTATGAGAAAGCCACTAAAATTATTTGCAGCAAGCTCCAAGTTTTCAAGTTGTTGCAACGATGCAATTTGTATGGGAACAATTCCCGAAAGATGATTGTTGCTTAAAGATAGCTCGATCAATGAAGTCAAGTTGCCTAGCGCCTTTGGAATTTCTCCTGTAAGATGGTTTCCAGATAGGTTAAGGACATGTAAGTTGGTTGCCTCACCTAATTCTGCTGGTATACCACCAGATAAATTGGTGTTGGAGATCTTGAGACTTGTCATGTTGTAGCACTTCCCCCAATTTGGCGAGAGGTGACCATAAAAATTATTGTCACTCAAATCGATGTAATCCAAATGAGGATATACACCAAAATCTTCTGTTATATTTCCTGTTATGTTGTTTCCATCAAGCCTAACTCTTACAAGGCTGGTGCAATTCTTCAAGCTCTTTTGAAGTAGACCTGTGATGTGGTTATTTGTAATACCCAACTTTGTAAGTTTTCCACCACTGCAAAAGTTCTGAGGTAAATGGCCTGTGAGATTATTAGAACTTAATTGCAAATTAGTTAAACTGGTCAAGTTTCCGATAGTTGAAGGAATTGGTCCGGAGATGCTATTGTCCTGAAGAAAAATAGAATACAAATTGACCAAGTTGCCTATGGAGGATGGGAACAACCCGAAAAGGTTATTATCTGACAATTGGATTGTGTAGAGAGAATGGAGATTTCCAACTTCATCTGGAATGGAACCAGAGAGCCGGTTGCCATAAAGATAGAGGTATACTAAATTGCTCATGTTTCCAATTGTAGAGGGGATTGTACCAGAGAGATAATTATCAGACAAGTCAAAGTCATTGAGCTGTTTCAAGAATCCAATTTCTTGAGAAATGATGCCAGAAAGATTATTAGTTCCAAGATACAGAATGGTGAGATTGACCAACTTCCAAATTTCATGAGGAATGGAACCGGAAAGATCATTACGTTGAAGTTGTAGTGTATTCAAGTTGATCAGCTTCCCAATTTCACGAGGAATGGAACCAGAAAGACTATTGTCTTGAAGCAATAGTACATTCAAGTTAACCAACTTCCCAATTTCACTAGGAATATGGCCAGAAAGTTGGTTGCCATTTAATTTGAGTTGTGAAATATTGGCCAATGTTCCTATGGAAACAGGGATAGATCCCGTGAGATTGCAATAGCTTAAATCAAGGAATTCTAGGTGCCGCAACTCCCAAATTTCTTGTGGAATCCTGGAAGGAAAAAAGCCACCGCCTTGAAGCGACAAAACCCTTAGGTTCTCTAAATGCCACACTGCCTGAGGAAAACTACCAGAAAAGTGGTTGCCTCCTCCTATATCTAGATGTGACAAGTTGACCAGATTTGCAATCTCTAGTGGAATGTTTCCAGAGAGATTATTCAAACTAAGATCAAGAAACGAGATTTTGGTATGCATCGCTATTTGGCGGGGAATAGTTCCATAAAGAGAGTTGTTTCGTAGGTATATAGTGTTGATGTTGGGAAGTGATGAGAAATTGAGACTATGAAGCGTACCTTTCAGTCCCATGCTTTTGAGAATTATGTTAGAGACAGATTTGGACTTATCCTCACATGTGATTCCCATCCAGTTGCATGGATTATTGCCATTCCACGAGGAGAGCAAAGCCTGGCTTTGCTTGTCAAGGCTAGCTTTCCACTTCAACAGAGCGTTTGCTTCATTGCTTTGGGTTGCAGCTGAAGCATACGAAACATTCATGGAAGCACCGGCAACATGAAGTGAGGTGGCCACTACAAAGACGCAGAAGCACGTAAAAAGAAGCACGAGCTTCATGGAGTGTTTCATTGAAAATACTAAGAGGACTGCTTGTTAGGTTGATATTTTCAATCACTTATGGTTTAATGATGCATAAGTTTGGGACATATTATGGATATTTATATCTGAAAAATGTCATCAAACCAATCTACAAGTTACTGACGCAATATAAGTTGCATAGATACTGGCATAATTTCCTATTTTCTTTGATGAGCTGTGCTATAAGGCACCCATAAAAAAAAAAAAAAAAGGCTGTGAATTGATTGCGAGAGTGACTTGTCCCAGTAAAATTCGAGCAAGGGCGGAAATCACGGGGAGTGGGAGGAAACGTGGCGATTTCTCTTAATATAATTGACGCAATTCGTACCACTGAGAATTATACCTTTTTCTATAAGTTCTCCATGGACGTAGCAGCAGGTAAAGTCAAGAGAGTAAAAGATTGGATCCAGTCAGTTGAAAAATGGAAAACAAAAGAAGGAAAACTATTGAATGCAAATGGTGACGGCGATAAATGTAAATATGATCATGAAGAAAATTGGAGCAATTTTTCTCATTCCTAAAGAGAATAAATAGGGCATAGAAGGAGGAGCTTGTGAGTTTCAATTTTCAACGGAAACTTCGCATTATTTTCACACTGCGTGGAGCTTCCACAAGGAAAAATAAAATTACGTGGGAGCTTCTACGAGGGATAAAAAACAATTTTAGAATTACATTGAATATAAAATTTATTTATTTCTTTTATGCTTTGCATACTTTTAGTTTTACTATACCACATGCGTTGATCTGTACCAAAAAAAATACTACATGGGTTGATAAATCTAGTCCTTATCCATCTTAATATTCATTATCGCTTCAAATATTATTTAATTTATGCTAAAAATCAATCTTTTAACGTTAAAGGAGAAGTTATTGCCTCCCCTAGAAGGCACAAGAATTTTTCAACAGTAATTAAAGCCATCCACTCATACTGGCGTAGAATCCAGATATGTGGAAGCAACGCTGTGTTTACCCCAAAATTCTACACAAACATTTCTTTATCTACACGGCATGCACAAAAGCACGTCAAAATTAACAATGAGAAATAACATTTGTAAACACTCGTTTAGCATTGACTTTAGGGAGTCAAGTGTAAATAATAAAAAATTGACATTGATGATGGGAGAATTAATCGGGAGAATTGTGGTGATAAGCAATAATATTATTAGCTGAATAGAGAATTATGTCCAAATAACTAGGAATTTTATATATATAATTGAATAATTAAGTGACAATATTATTTCTTATTATTGTAGTATTCCCCGTTCTCTAATCATCAATGTGAATTTTTTACTATTTACAGATATACATAACTCCCTAAATTTGATAGACACACTAAATAAGTATATGTATATCATTTTTCCAAAGCGTAATGCTACATTGTCATAATTTATTATCAAAACTTTTTACTGAAAACATGGCTAGTTGTTACATGAAATAAGATAGTATAACCCACTTGTTCATTTAGGAGTCAATATGCATGCCACACTATTTTAGCAAATAAATTCGAGCAAAAGATTTGACTTTTAAATGTTTTCCTTCTCGAAAACAAGCACACAAAAGGGTGCGAGCTTCATTGTAGGACTCTATAATATTACTATAAATTTCATAATACACTAGATAGAATACCTATGCGTTCCACGGGTTTAATTATATTTTTATAATTATTTTTAATTAGAATATTTTTAAAATAATTCTAATAGCAATTAAAAATTAGACATAATATAATGTATCAAGATTTATTTTAATTATTCTACACAATAACGTAGATCAAAGATACATTTAATTTTATTAAATACTGTATTGCAGATAATATTTTTAGTATAATTTATGCATTTCTTATCCATATCAACTATAATGATGCATAACTCTCTTGGTGAAGTCATTTTTGCTAATGCAATATATAGTTATGCATAACAAAATATATATTTTGCAAAATATAATCCGATATAGTTTAATGAGTAATCTTAATTTCAGTTTATTATTATTACATAATATACCTTTATTAGGAATTTTTTAATTAAAATTCAACCTTTATGAGAAATTTTTCAATCAAAATTCCTAATATCTTATATTATAAAATATTATATTATACATAGATTTTTCACATTCCATTACTTTGTTATTAAAATAGTATATTTTAATCTTTTTCACTGTTTAGTTAATATATGGTCAATTGTAAATTTTTATATACAAAATTATATATTTAATATTTAATATAAAATAATATATTTTTTCTATTTTCAAAATTAATTTAAATATTTTAATTTTATATTAGTAATTTTCTACATAAAAAACTTATATAATTTTCTCACCTTTAAATAATAAGGTTTTTGAAATAATATATCTTAATCTTTTTCACCATTTAATTATTATATTTCTAAAAATTAATTTGTGTTAACTTTAATTTTTAAAATCTTGTGCATTGCAGGGTCGAAAAAAGTTATTATATATACTTATAAAGCCACATATCATTTATTTTTATCTTGATACATTCAAACTTCTGTTGTTTTTTTTTTTTATATTTAATTAGTACATTTAAACTTTAATGATGCACTAAAATAATCTATGATAATGTAGAATTTTATTCATAAATGGTAATAATGTAATGTTATAACATTATCGTCAAATGATGTTTAAAAGTGTCATTAATGACTTGTTCAAGTGAATTTTACTCTCTATATATATAGATTGTTGGGCATAACTCTTTCCTTTTCTATATGCCTGCCTAAATCTTAAAGTATTAGCACGTGTAATTTTCATAAAAATGAATTTTTTGAATTAGATTTTCAACACGAAAATTTGATAAAGAAATGTAAATTTAAACTAACATTTTTTCGCAAAATGGTCAGCAATAGTGATATTATTAATGAGATTGATATGTAGTCTCATGGATCCTAGTATACTCGATGCTAAAATTTATATTTTATTTTAATTTTAGATAATTAATTTTAGATAATTGAGCAAAAAAAAATAAACTATTAATATTTACTCATGCACTAGCTCTTACCCAAAAGAGCATGACATTATAAAGACACAAGTACGTACACGAAAACGTCTAACTATTTTTTTTATAGGCAAGTCTCAAGGGCCTAAATATCCGTAATACAGTTAGGAGGCTCATTAGCTCAAATTTGGTTGTCCTTGATTCTAACTAAATAAAATAAAATAATGTAATTATGGAAAAATAAAATTTATAGCAAAATTAAGGGTTGAGAAGTGAAGATATTCCATAATAAATTTTATATATAATTTTCTTTTAAAATTTTTTATGTAAGCATTAAAAGAATATGTTTTCAAATTGATTAATTGCTAAAAGTCATTTTAAATCAATTTTAAACAATCAATTTGAATTTGATATTTAAATTGAAATTGAATAATATATCAATACTTTACTTAAGATAATATTAAATTAGTATGTTATTGATTTTTTTTTGGTACATAGTAAGTTATTGATTTAATTGAGAAGATATCAATTAAGCTAAACAAAAACAAATGAATATATATTTATTAAAATAAAAATAACATAATATAAAATTACTATTTGAGTTATTAAAAAAAAAATGAAAGCACGAGTACGATTTGATACTAAAATTTTTAGTATTTTAATAAATATTCATAATAAAGGTTCAGTCATGTCAAGTCTATGAAGATATTTCCTTTATGTAATATTATTTTTACTAATCAATCTATACGAAAAACATAAATCTTTAACAGATTTGTATAGAATTTGTTAAAACATATGCATAAAATTTATGTAAGGAAAATTTTTATTTGTCATCTTTTAACTATAGTATGAACTTCATTTTCGGCGTGCAATTAACGGAGCAAAAATATATTTTCTACATTTATTTGTAGTTAAGATGAAAACGAAGTGTGTGGACATACAGATAGCATGATACAGTTTCAGCATGTAGAATCAACATTCGAAAGCCAACTAGCTAAAGTCATCCACTCCTGCAAGACTTGGTGCGTTGTGTTTACGACACCTTGTTAGGGGCAAACAAAAAAGCCATAAACCAAATAGGGGAGTCATAGTTCTTTCTTTTTTATATATGAATTAACTTTAATTTGATTGGATGGGTCATTGTCATAGTTTAATTACATTAACCTGTTACAAGACCAAGTCATCATGGTGTCATTAGATATTCCGAATTCATACAGTGCAATTTCAAATTCACTTAACCAATTTGTTGTTTATGTGTGTGATTAAATCTCATATTCCGATGGATCAAATTAAGTAGATATTATTTTAAAGACAATAAGATAATCAATTCATTCATATTTACTAAATTATATTAGAATAATTTTTTTTTTAAACTAGAAATTTAGGTTGAAGGGAAAATTCACCTCAATCCAGGTTAGGGCACCAACAAAGAACTAAAGAATCAAATACAAGTCATTACGATGAATGAATGGAAAATTAATTAAGTGAGCCAATTCCCTGATGGCAATCAATTCTCTTTAAAGTAGTTTAATTGCTTAGTTTATTTTTTATCAAAATCATAATTATTCTCTTATTAGAGGCAATTCTACTCAAGCATTTGAGGTCTCATAGGTATATGACTCTCCTAATATCAATTACTCCTTACCTAGAACTTGCATCAAGACTACTAATTAAAAGAAAAGAGCATCTGCCACTCTAATCGACCATGAGTTGGTTAATTCTTTAGTTTATTATTATCAAAGAATGACACATTTTAACTTTGGTTTTTATTTTATTAATTTTTAAAATTAAAATTATTTTCAATTAATTATATATATTATTTTTATTTTAAATATTTTTCTTATGTTCTATTTTTCCTAATTACACCCAACTTGATAATGTATACTTTCTTGAAATATATGCTTTTTAATATTTTAAATTTATGATAATAAATTCTTTTAATTTATGTTATTAAATTCTTCTAGGGATGACAATTTTTTTTCCCGCTATCTGGGCCCTCTAAGTTCATGGATTTTTTTTTCGAGGGATGTAGATGAGGATAAAAATTTTCCTATAACAAATTTAGCGACAAGGGCAGGAATCATACTTTGCACTCTTCAGGGTGGCGGTGCAAAAATCGGGAAAATGAAATTGGGGAGTGAGAAAAATTAAGCTGTAAAAACTTGATATACAATCTTAACTTTTAGTGAAAGGTGGCCAAAAAGGTAGAGTCATGGTGGGAGGAGAAATATTTGGTGGTGGTTGTTGCGATGATGGCAAGAAGAAGAAACTAAGTTGTGAGGTAGTTGGGTCGTGTTGCCACAAAGGAGGCTAGTAGTAGACTAGTGGTGTATGTAGCAGTATAAAAATTGTGAAAATAAAATTGTAGAATAAGAATAATTAAAATGCAAAAACTTGAAATACAATATCAATCATTGATTTTGTTAAAATAAAATCTAATAGTTAATATTGAATGGATCCACCATAAACTTAAACATTGTGTCCCCATATTAAAAGCCACCTGCTTGGGGGTGGAATGCAATATTTACATAAGTTTGGGGTGGAGTATAATATTTACACAAATTTGAGGATTAATACTATATCTTGAAATCTCAAATGGTGTGATTGCTAATTACCCTAATTTTAAATAGAAAAACTAATAGCCTACACCCCCTCAATGAATCACAGCATAAATTAATCAATGGTCTGGATGCGGTCTAGATTGATCAATAGTCTAGATTTTACAACCGTGGGGCTTGCTATAGGAATCAAATTTACCTCACTTTTTCATTCTTTTTCATATATGAATTAACTTCAATTTGATTGGATGAGTCGTTATCATAGTTTAATTACATTAACTTGTCACAAGAGCAAATCATCATGGTATTAGTTATAGATTTATTTGGTATTAGTAAATCCTTGGCGGAATGATTTATTTGGTACTAGTTAAAGATTATATAAGGACTAACCGAGATTTTAAAATTTGGGTTAGGAATTAGAAAAATTGCAAAAATTCAACGAATATTCATACTCTTTTAAGTCTAAAGCTTAAAAAAATCACATAAGGTCTCACTAAAAGGCTTATGTCATGTAAACAAGTTAAATTTAGGCCATGTATGCAAAATAGTCCAAACGTCTCTATGGCAAAGCCTTGTTCTGACCTAACTCATTTCAACTTGTAAGCTTAACTCAACTATAAAAGAAAAATGTTATGTATGCATATTATTTCTTGGATACTATTTAACTGATTTTTTCAGCGATAAATAAATAAACGACGATAACCTTACTTCTCGATCTAAATTCAGGGAACTCAAAAAGGCCTATGTCTCTCCAAAAATCACCCTTAGCTGTTTGCACCCTATCAAGCCATTGGATGAACTTAGGGGTGTTTTTGGGAGGATTCCTAAAAGGACGCTTCACTAATACAAACTGTTTGATAAAAATTTCTTCTTGGCTAGCAAGGATTGATTGGTCAACAGCACAAGGAAAAAGGAAGGATGCATTGCAGAACGAAGGGAGAAAGGAAGGATTACCTAGCTAATACAAACTAACACAAGCTAATACAAATTACTTGGCTAGCAAGGATTGATTGGCCGAATATGTTTGGCTAATATAAAGTAATACAAACCGTTTGGGTTTCTTCAGGAGTAAGGAGGGGACTAAGAAACACATGTGTTGCAGAACCAAGGGAGAAAGGTGTTGAATTTCATGGAGTCCATAATGTTGAGCATAGATCGAACTGAAACTGGAAAACAGAGAGAAAAGGACTTGCAACTCTCTCAGATTCTAATTGAATGATTCATCTTATTGAATTGAATTGCCTCTACATGAATATATATACAGAAGAAACAGAAAAGGGAGGAAGACTCTAACTAACTTGACTAACTAACTTGCCAGCTGTACATAACTAACTCAATGATAACTAACTCAATAGTAATAACTAACTTAAGCTGCGTACTTCAACAGCCCCTTTCAAGCTGGGCAGTGTATGGTACACATGTCAAGCTTGGAAAACAGTGTAGCAAATTGCTTAGATGGCAACGGCTTTGTGCATATATCAGCAATCTGGAACTCAGATCGAATTGGTAGCAGATGGATTAAATCAAACTTGATGTTCTCTTGTACCACGTGACAATCCAACTCTATATGCTTGGATCATTCATGAAAGATTGGATTTGCAGCAAGGTACAAAGCAGAGCGATTGTCACAATACACTTAAGCTGGGGCTGAGAAAGAGATCTTCAGGTCGTGGAGAAGATAAGTGAGCCACTGGATTTCGCAAGAAGTAATGACAAGGGTATGATACTTCGCTCCAAAGGAGGATCGAGACACTATGGGCTGCTTCTTCGATTTCCAAGAAATCAAAGACTCTCGTAGATAGACACAATATCTAGTGATTGAGCGGCGAGTTTCTGGACAAGCGGCCCAGTCGGAGTCGCTGAATGCTTTCAACTGAAGTTTGGAATTCACAAGGAAGAAGAGTCCATGGCTTAGGGAACCCTTGAGATAACGAAGCACTCGCAAAGCTGCTTTGTAATGAGATTCCATGGGATTTGAGATGAACTGACTCAAATGGGAAACAACGTACCATATGTCCAGTCGAGTGTATGTAAGATAGAGAAGTTGGCCCACAAGTCGTCTATAAACACTAGCATCAGCAAGGGGCTGCCCATCATCCTTGACCAATTTAAAACTGTGAATCCTGGGAGAAGTGGCAAGCTTGCAAGATATATTTGTGTTGGCACAGGAAAATGCCACGAGATGAGCATGCAATTTCCAAACCAAGGAAAAATTTCAGGGGTCCCAAGTCCTTGATTTTAAACAGGACATTGAGTTGCTATTTAACTCGAGTGATCTCAGTGAAGTCATTCCCTATGAGAATCATGTCATCTACATATATTAGGATGGCAGTGAAAGATTCAGCAGAGGTTGCTTTGATGAATAAGGAGTGATTAGCCTGAGATTGAGAGTAGCCAGAAGACAGAAGCACATGAGAAAGCTTCTCATACCATTGTCTATTGGCTTGCCTCAGCCCATAAAGAGATTTTCGAAGCTTGCAAACCTATACGGGATGAGGTGATGTAACGCCAGAGGGAAGCTCCATGTATACCTCCTCATGCAAATCATCATGAAGGAAGGTGTTATTTACGTCAAGTTATTCCAAATACCATCCCTTAACAGATGCCAAAGCCAAAAGAAGACGCACAGTGTCGAGCTTCGCAACAGGTGAGAAAGTTTCAAAGAAATCAATCCCTTCACCCAAGAAACCTTTCACAACTAGTCATGCGTTGTGTCTTTCAATAGTGCCATCCGCTTTATATTTTTTCGGTATACCCACTTGCAATGACGCTTGCTTTCCTGTGGGAGGTCCACAAATTCCCAAGTTCCTGTTTGAGACAAGGTCTGTAATTTAGCTTGCATAGCCTGCTGCCAACAGTCCAATCTAGCTGCCTCCTGATAAGATTTTGATTCTTGACTGGAGGAAATGGCAAGGATGAAGTGTTTGTAGAAGGGTGAGAGACGTTGATATGATAAATAATGTGAAATAGGGTACTTAGCATCAGAAGAAAAAGAAGTATCAGTGCAACGTCTCGATTCTCAACCTCTTACCTGCACTTCGATTTCGACTTAATATTAGACTAGGCTGATTTTCCCGATTTCTGATGTTACGCCCGACTTCATGGTTGATTGTTCAAAGAGAATAAGACACGATTCCCGACCTATGAGTTAATGGACGTGAGAACCCGAGTTCCGACCTTAGACCTTATGTTTCAAAATAGTGTACATGGTTTCCGACCTCCGAAGTTATAGTTTAACACAATGATGCGAGCACCAACCTCCGAGTTGAATGTAACGAGTTCCCGCCTTAGAGTTGAACTCAATAAGAATGGATACGAGTTCAGATCTTTGAGCTGATTTCCAAGTCATACTCGAGTTCCGATCTCCGAGTTTATTTCCAGGAGCCTTCCATTTCTGCTGGCGTTCCCGAGTTTGAATGGAGAGTTTCGATATCCGGCTTCAGCTCCAAGCTCAAATAAAAGGACGCGGGTTCCGACATTACACATAATAAAGACGAGTTCCGATTTCCTGGAACATAGGATTAATGATTTGATTCCTGATCTCCGGTGTCATGTTTAGAATCGATTCACGTTTACCTAATGTCCCCGACTTCCGGGTTTAAGTGCTTGGTTCACATCCGACTTTGCTTTCAAGTTTCGAGTAAACCAGACAATAATTTCGAATTCCGATGTCGTCTGAATAGATATGCACGAGTTCCGACTTTAAGAAGAGTACGAGTTCCGATGTCATTTTTCAGAATACAATGAAAGCGAGTTCTACTTTTAGACGACATGGAGAGCAATTTTGTCACAAAAAGAGGGCGACGTGGAGAGCAGTTTGTCACAAAAAGAGGGGAAAGCTGGCTGAAATTCAATCTTGTGTTTTGATGCCAATCAAAACCCTTCAAGTTAACTACCACTCATGCCTATATAACACATTCTCCTCCTCTCATTCAGACCCATTTTCTGTGCCCTCTCTTCTCCCTCACTTCAGCTCTCTTTTCTCTTCTCCACACACCAAACTCTATCACTCCTTCAAGCTTAACAAGGTTCTAACAACTCAAGCTTCAACACCTAGCAAGATCACACTCCAAAGAGGTAGGATTCTACTTCTATTCTTGAATTATTTGCACTATGGCTGTATGAAATTGTACTATTCTTCATGTATTTGATGATATATGGGATGTATTATGATGGATTATGATAGGATTAATATGAAATCTTGAGTTAGAATTATGGTTAGAAGGAGAAAAACTAGAAGGAAGGGAGGATTAGGATGCTGCCTTGGTGAAGAGTCCATGGCAGTCTGGATGGCGGAGTGTACGGCATTGCCCACAGCCGGTTAAACCCGATGAAACCATTTTTAGATGAAAGTAGACATTCAGAGCTTTCCATACATATATCATATAAGGTTATTGGATTAGTATTGAGAGAGATATGAATTTTTGAAGTTTGACCTAGGAATCAGGACTTTCATCCAAGCAGGGTGACTTGAGGAGGGTATAACTCACCCTACACAACTCCAAATTGAGTGAGACCAACTTTGTTAGAAATCTGACACATAGGGGAACATCCCAATATGAAATTCCGAGTTTGTTATGGACCCAATTGTTCCCAGTGGTTCGAGGAAGTTACCCTATGTCCAAATCGGGCCAAAACAGGGTAATTCAGGAAGGTCGACTTTCACGACTTATAACTCGAGGTATACTTAAGCAAATCAAGTGAAACTTGTTGCAAACGAAAGGATATGGCACCAATTTCGTATGATTTGAGGTTAGTTTCGATTTTTAGTAAATTTATCCTTCCAAGAGTGTAATTCAGGCTAGTGACCGAATAGGCTGAGGCAAAAGTTAAATATCTTGAGTTATATAAATCAAAATGATATGGGACCAAAGAGGTTAGAAAGTAGACACATAGAGCTATAACATATCCAAAATTGAGGGTTAAATGAGTTGAATAGAAGTAAAGGTGGATTATATAACATTCGGGCAAAACTGAGTAGAATTGGCAGATATGACCAAATTGATGGTTTTACAAGTATTAGTAAACACATAAGGTTTGAGTTGAGGATTGTAAGTTTTACCTTGATGGATATGTTAGATTGATTATATTGCTATGGTTGATTTGTCTGTGAAAACTAGCACTATTCATGGGGACACGGATCTAATCCGTTATGCTGCCAAATTTACGGTAGAAGCCTATGAAGCTATGAATGTTTATATGCAAGGATGAATTTATGAATGTTTATATGCAAGGATGAATTTAAGTATGATATGAGTTATGACGTGTATGAAAACAAATGATGAAGCATATGTAAGAGTACATTCAATATGCCTATGCATGACCATGTATAAGAATGAAAGGACATGAATATATTAAATGTGAATATATTGAATGTGGATCCCTTCACTCGGAGGCAGTTAGTTGAGGTCCCTCCCTGTGAAGGCAGATAAATGATAAAGATATGGGTCCCTTCACTTGGAGGCAGTTGCACATTGAATCCCTCCTTGTGAAGGCAGTTTAATGATAAAGACATGGGTCCCTTCACCTGGAGGCAGTTGCACATTGGGTCCCTCCTCGTGAAGGCAGCTAAAACTTGGGTCCCTCTATGTTGGAGGCACGTGGTCAGATGAGATCCCTCAGTTTTGAGGCACATGACCAGAAGAGATCCCTTCAATTAGAGGCACGTGGCCAGAATGAGATCCCTCCAACCTAGAGGCAGTGGATCCCTTTGTGGGTAAGTCGGTGTGACGACGATCACGGGTGAAGCTGACGAGCTCACTCCAAGGCTAGGCTACCCAAGGGCAGTAAAGGCTAAAGACTAAAGACTAAAGGTTAAAGATTAAAGCATATGCAAGTACCCCACTCACATGAGACATGGCATCGACCCAGCTAGTGTGAGTATAGGGGATAGGGCTTACATGAGGCATGACTTGACCCAGCTAGTGTAAGTACCAAATGAAGGTCCCATATTCCTAAGGAACGTTACATGGCGATCACGCTCTGATGGGGTATGACATGGCGATCATACTCTGGAATGTGGCATGTAAAGATTTTACGATAAAAAGGAAGATCAAGAAAGAAAAGTAAATTTTATGTATATGCACAAGTTCATGTATAAGTAAAGTTATGTGTAGATATTATGTCTCCAGTGTATTGAGGCTATTACATTTTGTTATGTTATTATTCATAATGGAATTCATGAATTGATGTTGTATGAGTAAAAATGAATTTTTGCTTCGGATAATATATTTTTCGAACTATAAAAATTAAACAGCTTGTTTAGCATGTTCATCTTTTCATAATAAACCGAAGCAAACTGGAGATGACAACGATGACATTATATATGATGATTAGAGAATCCTACTGAGAATTTATAATTCTCACTCCTATTTCCGTGTTGTCCCCAGATAGTTCAAGAAGTTCCGAAGACGGCTGAAGTTGCTGTCAGACAAGGTCCGCTTAGGTAACAAAGAATAACTCAGGTGTGGTACTATGACTTAAGCATAGTGCTGTACTTGGGAGGGTGTTACAATCAGCAATTGTAGTGGTGGCCAAATTGTGATGATAGTCCTGTAAATAAGAAGGTAACATACGGGTCCTAGTTAACCTTCGAGGGGGTATAGGGTCTGGTGACTCAGTTTGTATTGGAGGAACTTGGTCAGGGTGGATTGAGGGGTTAGAATGGGTGACAGCTTGGTCAGGGTGGATTGAGGGGTCAGAATTGGTGATAGGTTAAGCTCGTGAAGTGAAGTTGGAGTCAAAATGTGGATAAGATGAAAAGGGAAGAGGTGTGTAATGTCAGAGGAAGAATCTAAATGGATGTTAGAGTTATTAGGATATATGAAGTGGTCAACATCAATACCAGATTGTTGTTGAAAAGGAAAACAATTTTCATGAAATACAATGTTCCTTGAAACTAAAAACTGTTTTGTTTTAATATCAAAAAATATGTATCCTTTGATTCCAGGTTTGTGACCAAGATAGACACCTCTTCTTGCCCGAGGGTCCAACTTGGTCTGGGAGTTAGAAAGAGTGGAAGCAAAGCACTCACAACCAAAAATTTTGATTATTGATAGATCAGGTGGTGTGTTGTACAAGAGTTCAAAGGATGTCTTATTGTTCAAAACCTTACTAGGTAGCCTATTTATGAGAAAAACTGCATGCAAAATAGCAAAGTTCCAAAAATGTTTAGGTAAGTTTGATTGGAACATGAGAGCTCTTGTGACATTTAATATGCATTGATGTTTTTGCTCCACTACACCATTTTGCTGTGGTGTTTCTACACAAGATCGTTGATGGAAAATGCCTTTATCAGCCAAGAAATCATACATGTTAAATTCAGGGCCATGATCAAACTGTATGAATTTAATTCTGCAAGAAAACTGATTTTCAATAAAGTTCACAAAAGAAATAATGCAACCTGAAACTTCCGATTTTGTCTTAAGTAGAAAAAGCCAAGTGTGTCTTGAGAAATCATCAACCACCGTAAGAAAATATTTGTGGCCATTAACAGAGGTAACCAAAAGTGGCCCCCATATATCCATGTGCAACAACTCAAACATACAAGTAGACTTTGTACTGCTTAAAGAGTATGGAAGTTTTCTTTGTTTGGCTAAAGGACAGATACTACAAGAGCCATTACATTTTGATGAAGAAACGAAAGGAAATTTAGTTTTCAACGAAGCTAGTTTATTCTGGGAGTGCTGTCCTAATCTAAAGTGCCATTTGTCAATAATGGAGGTGCACATACAGGTTGAAGCAGGTTGAGTCAACCAAGAGGAACCAGAACCATGCATCACATAGAGACCATCCACTACCTTAGCTAATCCAATCTTCTTCAAACTGCATTGGTCCTGAATATCACAAAATTTATCAGAAAATTTTAGAGTACATTGTAACTGTGAGGTAAGTTTGGTGACTGAAATTAGATTGAATGAGAATGAAGGCAAATACAAAACATTATGCAAAACTAAAGTGTCAGAAAGACATACAGCCCCTGCAGTGGTTGCTGAAATTTGGTTTCCATTAGGTAATCAAATAGGAACAGAAGCTATGGGTTTACAAGTAGTGAACAAATCCAAAGAATTGCATATGTGGTCAGTTGCACCTGAATCTAAAATC
The DNA here is from genome assembly GCA_031439585.1 of Pterocarpus macrocarpus. Lineage (NCBI taxonomy): Eukaryota > Viridiplantae > Streptophyta > Magnoliopsida > Fabales > Fabaceae > Pterocarpus > Pterocarpus macrocarpus. The sequence goes on from CM062515.1 coordinate 59,770,076, forward strand.
CACAGATCCATTTTGGATTTCAAATTCAGTGCAAAAACAATACCTAAGGAGAAAGGGTGGTTGGATGGCTTGGTGATAATGTGGTTAGAGTAGTGTTTTTCTTGGTTTACAGGTGAGATAGGGGATGAGGCAGGCTGAGACTAAGACTGCTTCAGCAAAGCCATGAGACCTTCAAACTGGTCCTTGGTCAAAGAGAAATTGGTAGCTTGTTGAGACTCCTCATCTGGAAGTTCCTCTTCTTCATATTCATCAGAGGATACCTGATTGATTGCAGATCCCTTCTTAAAATGAGGTGGATAACCATGCTTCTTAGAGCATGTGTCCACTGTGTGACCAATTTTATTGCAAAAATTGCACACTTTGCCTCCATTTTGTTGTCCTTTGACAAACTTGCCTTTCACAAACTTCTTGTTCTAATTGCTGCCACCAGCAGCCAAAACTTGAGGAACATTTCCTTCCTTACTCACAAACTGCCTTTCGTGCTATAGAATGAAAGAATACACTTGATTCAATCCAGGTAACGGATCCATGAGTAGTATTTGAGATCTAACACCTGAGCATCGATCATTAAGACCTTTGAGAAATCTCATGATGTAATCCTATTCACGATAAGATTTGCAAACACATTGCAAACCACATGCACAAACCGATGTAAGCTCCGCCGACAAAGCTTTTCAATTGAGTAAAGAAACCAAGAATCGCTATGTCTCCTTGTTTCATTGAGTACAACTCTTCTTGTATATCTGCAATCCGAGTATGACTATTATGAGCAAATCGTTGCTTCAGTTTCAGCCAAAGATCTGATGCCTTTATTATGAACATAACACTTTGAGCAATTTCAAAACACAAAGCTTGAACTATCCAAGCCAAGATCAGTTTATTGTTCCGATCCCAAGCAACTCTTAATGGATCATTCAAAATAGGTTATGGCAAAGTACCATCAATGAATCCTAGTATATTTTTAGCATCTAGAGCAACAATCATTGCTCTACTCCAAACGTGACAGTTTGACTCAGTAAGAATAGATGAGACCAGAAGCAAACCTAGACTATTTCCTGGATGAAGAAAATAGGGGCTTGTAGGATCTGCCATTGGATTTGGTGCAAGAATTGCGGCATTTTGAGCTTGCGCAGCAAATGGATTGAGAATCTGATCAACCATCAAAGAGAAATCACCAAAGAAAAAAGGGGAAAAAAAAGAGGCAAAGTTTTGGATCTAGATCTCGAACAAATTCGAACCAAAAAAAAGGAAAAGAGAATTTGAAGAACTCTTCAAACAGATGTGAGATCACGATCGCACAGGATTCTTGCAAACCAAGCTCTAGATACCATGTTGAATTTCATGGAGTCCATAATGTTGAGCATAGATCGATCTGAATATGGAAAACAAAGAGAAAAAGACTTGCAACTCTCTCAGATTCTGATTGAATGATTCATCTTATTGAATTGAATTGCCTTTACATGAATATATATACAGAAGAAAAAGAAAAGGGAGGAAGACTCTAACTAACTTGACTAACTAACTTGCCAGCTGTACATAACTAACTCAACAATAACTAACTCAACGGTAATAACTAACTTAAGCTATGTACTTCAACAGAAGGATTACCTGGCTATGTAGCAGTTCATTAGCCTCAAGGTTCGGTGCCATGCGGCGGTTGCCGTCAACAAGCAACCCTGGAGCAGAGCCTATGACACAGGATTGAGATTCATTAGCCATTTTATAAAAATAGAGAAAAAGATGACGAAAAGGTTATAGAAAAAGGAAGAATGCAAACAGAAAGATGGAGTCTTGTGAGCAAAGAGAAAGAAAATGTATGAAATAAAGATGAAAAGTTTGGAGAACAAGTAAGAAAAAGAAGGATACAGAGTCAAGGTTATTTATAGGGAAAAGGTAAAGTAAGAAAGGAAAACATTAAAATTGAAATGATGGTTGAGGTGACAAGAGTTAAGGGAGATGCGACATGTGTATTATTCATAATGATCAATTTTGAAAAGTGTAAAGGAAAATCAACCGTCAAAATAATCGACCAAACAACAAAGATTTGATTCTTTCTTCAAAAAACTCAAATCTTGGGGGGCATCATGTTAGGCAAAACAATCCCAAGTGTTGTCGAAATCTAAAGTAGATAACACGAGTTTTAGGAACGTCTGAATTGAATTTAGAAGTAAAACGAAGGAATTTCGACAAAAGGAAAAGGGTTGAATTTTGGGAAAGCAAAATCAATAAACGAAGGGTGTCAATCTCAAGCTGATTCTCGAATTTTTAGGAATGCCAAGCCAGATCATTAAGTAGTTGCTATTGCTCGAGGGAAATCAAGTATGGGTAAAGGAGGAATCGAGAAGGTGGCAGAACATGGAAATTTGAGGGACCCATACACAATGTTTAAACTCAAGGAGCGTGGATTAGTTGAAGTAAGAATGGATGTGGCTGTAGTGACCGATGTAACATCCTAAAACACGGAGCACCTGATTTGCACCATTACCTAATTTGTTTCATTTTGTTAGAGAAATAAAAGTAATTAGGATGAAAGTATGAATGTTAGGGTTAGAAAACTATAAAATTGTTATGTAGAAAATTTATGAGGACCATTTGCAACGTTTTGCTAATATAAGAGGAATTGATTAAATTTTGGTGTTGTATAACACAAGAACTAGGTCAGTAAAAATTTATACTATGTAACCCTAAATTGAATGGCCATGATTTAGCCATTTATCTCCCCTTGGTGGCGCCATCCTCGCCCTAAAAGTGGGCAGCCCAAGCAAAATCTAAAAGAAATTGAAATCCACCAATTAGGTTATTTAAGTCCTTTTCTTTAATCATCACATACAACCCTCAAAATTCCTATTTTCTCCTCCTTTAATTTTGGCCAAAACCAAGTTGACCTCCTCCTCTTTCATTTTGTTTTATGTCATCTTCTCAGTTTTTTTTCTTCATCCTTCATCAAGCTTCTCCACTCAAGATTTGCCTCATACTAATTCAAGCTTGAAATCTAGGTAGGATTTTCTTGAGTTTTGTGGTACTAAATGTTATGTGGTTGAATTTGGATTTTCATGATTCTATTTAATATGATGATACATGATGATTATATGATTGTTTATGGTTGATTGGATATGGAAACTCTTAGTTTGGGTTGAGAAATTGAATAAAACTCAAGGAGAGAATCAAATAGAATGGCCAGAGTTGAAAACCCTAGGAACCTGTTCGTACCATGAATAGTACAACTTTGCTTGTAGGCATCCAAATTTAGTGAAACTATTTTTGAAACTAGATATCCAGAACTTTCCAACCATATCAATTATAAGATCATTGGCCTTGTAATGAGAGAGTTATGAATTTTTTAAGAAAACCCTTGAATTCTATCCCCTGTCTTGACTAGTGTAGGTTGTGAAGGTTATAACTTATCCTATATAACTTCAAATTAAGTGCAACTAATTTTAAATAGATGTTCATTCAATAAAAATTTCAAATTCATATCCTGAGTACATTGTACCTAGAAACTCTTCAAAGTTGCCCTATGTCCTATCTAGACTGAAACAGGGTAAGCAATTTTAGCCAAATTTGATAGCTCATAACTTGAGCTCTACTTACCCAAATGAAATAAAACTTGCGGGAATGAAATATGGTTTAATTATCTTTAAGTTGGTATAAATTTAGAATAAAATTAATAAGTTTTTTATTTTTGGTGAATTTTTATATTTAAGTACGCCTAATAGAAGGGCAGCCTTAGGTCAAATTTCAATAACTCCATTTATACTGATCAAAACTTAGTGGGACCAAAGATAACTAAAAATAGACAAACAATGCCACACTATACCCAAATTCTAGATTTAAATGAGTTAAGATGGAATTATGGCATGAATTCTAAAACAAGGCAGAATTAAGAAATTTAGGTACAAATTGCCTAGTTTAGGTGATTGGACACTCTTAGTTCATGAATGACCTATATAACGCCCTAATAAGATCACATTATGCTTAAGTCATATTTCGGTATTTATTAGTTGTTACAGCTAAACTAGCGGAATATTTTTAGCTTCAAAGTAGTTGGTTTATGAAACTAGCGTATAAATTTTTCTTTTATGAAAATATTAATTTCTAAAACTGAGCCTTCCAGCGAATACAAACGGTAATATCATTATAGCATATGATATTTGAGTTTATAATTAATTTATGACATAATAATTTAAGATAAAAAGGCAACATAGTTTACATGGATAACTAAGCATTCACATATATATATATATATATACACACACACATAAGTATTGGGCATTCATACATACATGATAGTATATTAAGAGTACCCAAGTGAGTCCAATTAGCAAGGCTCTAGGCCAAGCTAAACAAATGCATGCATAGTCACCCCAAGAGTAATTCAACCTATTATAAGTTCACACAATAAACTAAATGAGCCACTGGGAAAATATGAAGTTTGAAGCTGCCGTGGGCTACAAACACTATTGAATCCAAGACATGATCACAATGCTGGGTCCACTTAGGTGCCTCTAGAAAGATTATCGCTGTCTCCGCCTGCTGCGTTTGAGGATGACACTAGAACACACATGGATGAAAAATAAAGTATTTCCCAGTAGGGACTCCTAACTAAGCATACAACTAACATCGTCATTGCCTCAGCCACTTCGGTTTATTTAATAAAACAATAAACAAGCATGAATAGGATAAAGGTTCCTTTTAATAATCTTTGCAAACATAACTCCGAAGCAGGTTCAATTTATTCAGTTACTTAAGCCAAGACTCTAAAACATAATAGCATTAATAATACATCAAATTGTCACTCAGGCAATGAATGCTATGTAAGTCTTATGATGAATGCTTATGTTCCTTGTTGCTTTGCCATTAAGGCATTTCTCTTAGCACGTGCTTTTCTTATTATAAAATGCCCTTGGATAGATTGTCCTAGGATGTGAGCTCACTCCGTGACCATAGTCACATAGTTTTATATAAATCAATCTTTAGCTGACAAAGGGATCTACCTCTTACACTTAGGGGAATCTTATTTTGGTCACATGTCTCTAAATTGAAGGGATTTCCTTAAGCCACGTGCCTTCAAAGTAGAGGGATCTCATCTTGGGTACTTGCCTCTAAATTGAAGAGATTTCCTTGGCTTCTATTCATGGCCTTACTAGCCATAGCAAATCATCCAATAATTCCATTCCTAGTGGTTTTCCACCATTGTACTGATTTCACATAGTAAGCATACACAAAAAAAGCACTAAAATGGATTCATAACACTTTCTATTAGGAACCACTTGGCTTTCACCTAGAGTTTTAATTAAAGGAGGTTGTTTCCACTTAATTAGTACTTTGGACATAACTAAGTTTAAGTTCTAAAGCTTTAACTCATGCCAAAGTAATAGCATAACACTCTTATTAACTTGAAAATAGCAAAATGCTCTTTTCTTGACCTAAACACCTCAAAACCAACTTCAAAACTTCTCAAAATTATCCCAACCTATTACCTATGGTCCAAGGCACTTAAATTTACAATAATGACTCAATACTCAATTAGAACATGGTTCTAGTCACCCCCCAAGCATATGGCCAAGAATAACTCTATTAGTTGGAGAACTTGACTAGTTAACTCCCCAAACCTTCCATAATTCACCTTAAACTAATTCTAACCATTCAAGGACATTTCTAAGGTCTATATAATTCAAATAATCAAGCCTAAAATCAGTTTTACTATCCATTGAGGAATAGGAACCTAAATTTACCCTTCTAGTGGTTTGCGGGTACTAGTTTACGTCTAAAATTGTTCCTCCTTATTCTTACACCAAACCAACTACAAGAGGATAATTTTGGCATCCATATATCATGTATTCCCAGTGGTAAAATCAGTTTGGCATGATTCTATTGGTGAGATAATCAAATTCCCACTTTTCTAAGTTGCTAGTGTTAAATTTTTAATTACCTCTTTTGTGACAAAATCAAAGATAAGCATTCTAATAAGGTTGTATCTATAATCACACTTATTTTTAGGTACAACTAAGTCATTTAAACTCATAAGAATCCTTATATCGCATTTAGTCATGAGGGTTCAAGCCTTAACCCCAATATGCCTATTTTAGCTAGTTTATGCCATAGTTTGATTAATAAACTTCCTAAGGATTTTAACTCACAAAAACTATATTATAACACTCATCTAGGCTAACCTAAACTAAATCTAAACTGCAAACATATCACTATGTGTAAGTCTTTGAACCTAGAATATTGACTCAAGCATAAACCACACTTTTTCTCAAGAATCATGACAAGGAAAGAGTAGAAATCCCTACCTCACTTCTTAGCTTGAAGACTCTTTCAAATTTTTGAGCTATTCCTACAAAAACCACCCAACCAAGAGAAGAAATTCCTTGCTTCTCCTTTGCTACAATTTCGCTACTTTGAGGGAGAGAAGTGGGCAAATTTTGCGCCTTTAGAGGGAAAGGAAGAAGAGGAAATGGGAAGAAGAAGAAGAGTGCTTGCGTTTTGGGAGATTTTTAAGAGCTTTATGGGATTAAAAGAAGAAGAATGGAGAGGATTTTCAGAGGGAGAGAGTAACGTGAATGAGAGAGATAGGGAAAGAAAGTGCCTTGAATTGAGAGAATGAGAGAGAGAAAGAGTTGTGTTTTAATGGGTGTTTGGGTGTTTTAAATGGTAATGGGTGTTTGAAATCTAACCTTTAGATTAGAGACAAGGCTTGTAACTTGATCCAAGCCTTTAATAAAAATGTTGAAAGTGATAGTTATCACTTCATGTCACTCACAGATACTTTGTGACATGACACGGATACTTTATTATACTCGGAATCTTTAAATTAAGTAGTTCTAGAAGCTTTAAGAGGTTCCGAAGGAAATTCTAATATGTTCTAGAATATTTTTATGAAGAATATAATTTTATAAAATTTCTATCCCTAGTAGGTTTTAACTATGTAATTTAATCTACTATCATCTTAATTTATTACTCAGTTTTAATGTTTATTTGCTGTATTTTGGTAAATAATTCTTCTGCTAGCTTTTACTTAAAATTCATGGTCTATAAATAGTTTAATTTCAATTTTAATGTGTTTTATCTATGAATGAATTTACACAGTATTATTTATTTAATTCGTAATGCAGAGTTGTAAATGCAGCAAAAATCAGGGATGTTACAACCTATAATTGAAGTTTAAATGATGCAAATCTCTATATTATTACTGAAATGTTAATGTGATATTGTATTGATTCTGGTATCTTGACTGGTTGACTGGAAACGCTTCTGTGCTTTTTTGGAAAGAGTATTTTAAGATGTTATGCTGCCGAATTTTCGGTAGAAAGAATGAACCATGCATCATGACTTTAAGTCTCTCAAGCAAGTGCATTCAAGGATAAATGAATCAAGATGTAATCATGATTCCACATGACTTGGGCCAGCCCCTGATCGGATTTAAGGGGAATAAACCGGCGTAACGGTCGGGGAAAGCAAACCTATCACTCATGTATAGGTATGAGCTCGAACCTGAGAAGTAGGTTATCACCAAGAGATGAGAGAGATCATTCACCTCCAGGGGACCAAGTATAGAAGAAGGCTAATAAAATGCAGACACCCTAGGGACGATGATACGTAACACTTAGGTGTGTTAAGAAAGGAAGGTTATAGGAAAACAAGTAAAGTTCACTTGCATCAATATTTAGCCACTGCATATGCATAAGTTTTATTTCATTAATTGTCTAATAAACTGAAGTAGCTAGAATGGCAACGATGACATGAATAGCCAAGTAGTCTAGCAATCCTGCTGAGAATATAAAATTCTCATTCCTATGTGTATTTCTGTGCTATCTCCAAACAGTCTAGAAGATCTTGGAGAAGGTCAACTTAGCGGAATATGACCAAGACTGGACCAGTTACTAAAGACAAGTGGCAAGTATATGTGTGTCTATACATGTTGATATTTTGAAAAGTTATTTGGTAAAACCTATATTGGTGGATTGTAAAAGAATATTGTAATATTTGCGCAAGAGATAAAGCAAATAATGGATCAAGGTCCGTTCAATTTAATTAGCACAACTCATCAGGATAATATTATGACTTAAGCAAAGTATTATATTTGAGAGGGTGTTACAACCTGATAACTCCATTTGGTGAGTTATATTTTTAGTTAGTTTTTATTTAATTTAGGACGTAGTTGTTTAGTTTTGTTGCTACTTTGTTTTATTTTAGTTAAGTAGTTTAGATTTTGTGCTATTTTCATTTTCTGTTATTTTCTTATATTTTGGATACTTATTTTAGGCTTATGTTGATTGTCATTAGGTAGAAGCACTCAAGTTGGAATTTGGAGCCATGATAGAGCTTATCTTGCATAAAATCAAGATATTTCAGCATTAGAAATTCGATATCTAGCTCTCCAGAAATCGGATTATGATGATTTAAATTCTTTGGAAAGAAGAGAAGAAGATCTTCAACTTTGTTGTTGGATACTTTTTCCAGTTCTCGAGGCTTCTAAGAGAAAAAGGCGAAACAAGATTGAAGCTTCATCTCATTTTTTATGCTGTCAAGTCTGACCTTTCATCACTATTTCACTTATATCTTGAGCTGCAGAACTCCGATTGAGGTGATTCTTATTGCGTTGGAAAGCTTACTCAAAGATCTACAATCGCTATTTCTACCGCCGAGGCCAAATTCCAACTATTCTGACCGCTACAGAGCTTTGAAGTGTATAAAAATAGTTGGCATTGTCAGGTAGGCGCGCTATAGCGCGTCGCCGTTTGCAGCAAGTTGCTGGTTCGGGCCAAAATTCGAGAAAAGGATCCGTAGACTATAAAAGGCAACACATAAGGTCAGAAAAAAAGATCCTAGACACTTTCAAAACACCTCCCAAGATAGAAGACTTCTTCTAGAGAGATTGAAGGCGAAGATACAAGGATTCCAGAGCTCAAGTTCAACACGGAGAGATCCACATTCTTCAGAATCTTTGTTTCTAGCCAGAAATCTTTATGGCTTTTGTTTCTTCTATCTTCTCATCTTCATACTCTTTCATTGTTTTCTTTTCTTCAGTTATGAACTAGTTTTCTTTTGCTAGGGCGTTAATGGACCCTTTTTGTATGGCAAGTTTACTCATGGATTAATGTTAGTCTTGTTTTCTATCTCTATTGCTTAGTGTTTTTGTTTGTTCTTAATGCTTTTAATTGCTTGATCACCAATTAATTGATTTGGGGATTTACAATAACTCGAGAGAGGGTTTGTGAATAGAGCCTCTTAACATAAACACCATGAGCTGAGCGAAAACTAGAGATAGACAAACGCTGCTCATGCGGGCAACATAGGAACCCATAGAGCTTCAACCTTTTCCTAGATTAGTATATGCTAAAAGATTAGGCAATCAGTTTAGGATAAAAGAGTATTGCTTGACCTCGAGAGGCTAGGAATAAATTAAGGAACCGACCGTGAGTCAATTAGGATAGGAATCGATTAATGTAAATTCATAGTAAATGTGTCTACAATAGGTGAAATTAATTAGCCCTAGCATCCATCCCAAAGGCATTTGTTTACCCAGCTAGCATCCGCTTCACATTATTAATTTTCTTATTTATTTAATTTTGTTCGAATTTTAATTTCTTTATCCGTGAATTCATTGCATCCAAATAGTCATCCCTTAAACTATCCGGTATTTGATCTATCCTCATGGGAACGATACTTTTCTCATCACTTTATTACTTGTACGATCCGGTATACATGCCAGAGTCGCATCACAACCAAAATTCTAGGACGTGAGCTTTAAGGATAAGGATGGAGAACATGGGAGAAAATGAGCTTAGGCTTTCATTTGAGGATGGACTTTTGCATACTTGAAATACCTATAGAAACTCTGTTAGAATATTCATCTTAACATTAAGGAGTGCATAGGAACTCAAGTAATAATCCTCACTAATTCTATTTTTATTTAGCCATTTGATCTAGTTTCTGCACTTGGAATTAATAATTTCTTGTTTGTCAATACATTGCTTTGCTATTACTATTTTATTTTATTTCTCTTTATTTAAATTTCTTTTCATCCTTAATTTCTGATACATTTTAAAAGTTTCTAAGAATCCATTAGAGGAATTGCTTTCGTTCCCCAAATTGAGATTCGTGAAGCAAATTAATAAAAGTCAATTTATGTGTTTTATCAACTAAAAATCAAGTAAACAACATTATAATTTTATCTATTGTTTGATGTAGTTGATGTATATAAACTTATCTATTATAATTTTTTATACATCAAAATGATAGATAAGTTAACCAAACCTGGGAAAGTCGTATTAAGCTTAATTAGCATTTTATGCATAAGGACTATTTAACTATTTGTTTTTATTTATTTTTTAAAAATTATTTAATAAATAATAAAAATAGTAAAAAATAATATGTAAATAAACATAATATATATTTTTAAATAAAATATTTAATAACAAATAAATAAATTAAATAATAATATTTAATACAAAGTAACAATTAAAAATAATATAAAAATGTATGAATAATAATTTATTATTAAAATATATAAATAATAATAGATAATATTTAATATACATTTAATTATATATACTAAAAATAATTATATATGATATATAACTCAATCAAGTCTTGGAATGTGAGATTAGAGTTGACTGGATTTTGATATATAAAAACTCTATATTTTCCCTCTCTCCCTCTCATTTTTTATATTATGAAAATAATAAAATAATTATTAAAAATATATAAATAATAAATTATATAAATATTTATTAAAAATTATATAAATAAATAAATAAATAATATTTAATATATAATAAAAATAAGAAATATAATAAATAATTATATTTGAAAATAAAAAATATTTTATTCGTTAATTTATAATGAAACAAAATAACTATTTTTATTATAGTTTTGCTTTTTATTAAATATTTACTTTTGATTAGAATTATTTGTGATAGTGAAAGAATAATATTATCTTATCTAATGTAATATCTTATACAAATATATACCAATGACAAGTAGTATTACAATTTTATCAGGCCTTATACAATGAGACTTGATCCTATCAGGTGTGCTAAACGGGGCCTAAGTTTAGGGGCTTTCCAACCAAAGAGATTAGACTTTTAGATTGGGCTCTCCTTTGGGCTAAAATCCATAACATCAGTACTTTTATTGAGAGGCCAACACAAGGAGGGGGTGACCTAGAAAAGAAGCGACCTGAGAGAGGGCTACCTGAAATGCCAGAGTGAAGCGCGCTCAGAGTGGGCATTGGGCAACATACATTACTAGAAACTTTCTGAACTCTGACGGATATGTATCCATTGGTATGTATAGAGTGCCTGTATTCTATAGAGTATTTTAATTGGTAAGTATAGAGTGTCTGGTATTGTATAGAGTATTTTAATTGATTCTTTTCTTAATAGTGTGCCTAGTATTATATAGAGTATTATAATTGATTTTTTTTTTAATTTGGCCTTCTTTTACTAATTCATTTCTCTACTCAAAGTTGTTTGCTACTTACCTTATTTAACTTAATGTTTCTCTTCTTTTGTTTAATAGGAAGCTTTAGAGCCACATTTGGGAGCAATTGGAGTGGGGAGCATTGTTTCTGGAGTATAGGTTAGTATAATGTATAGTTTATTACTTTAATTTGCATTTATAGAAAATTAGAGACTTATATTTTGTAGAATAAAGTTGTAGGATGGGATTGTATGATTGGAGAAAGGCTTAGCATTTCTTTCTAATGGTTTGAATTGTGTGTTGTAGTGTTGTGTGCCTGCATATTGTGAAATAAGGGGGTGCACTTTAGAACTATTCTTAGGATTAATGGAATTATATGACTATATGTGTTTGGTATAGATTGTTTGTTCTGATTGTCGAATCAATTCTTTATGGAAACTCCTAATTTAAAGGGAGACTTTGCCCAATTTTTTTAATACTTAAATATAATATTTTCAATTAAAAACAAATTAAGGGGAATCTCCTTAATCTAAAGGAAGACTCATTCAAAATTTTTGTTATTGTTTATATTGGTTATTCAATTGCGATATGTTTCCTGAAACCCATTTATGGATATATGATAAGTTGCACCTAGGTCAAGTGGGTATTAAACTAAAATTTTATGTGGTTGAGGAATTCGTAGATATTGCAAGTCAATTACAATCGTTCTTAAGTGAAAGGAAAGTTAGGTGTCCATGTGCTAGCTGCACGAAGTATTTAGATATTGAAACTATTAGGTATTATCTATACAAAGATGGGTTTATACCTAATCATCGGGTCTAGACTAAGCACGAGAAAGTTGCTGCCAGGGGGAATCAGTATAATATGGGTTATGTTAGAGGTAGTTCTGGCAGTGGAATTGACATGGGTGACCGAGATATGGGTAATTTATATTGGGAGGATTATGTTTATCATTATCAAGAAATGGTTTTTGATGTCGCCAGACCCAAATTTGGAATATGTTCACAACCTTCTAATGAGGTTCCTAATCTAGAGGCCCGAAGATTTTATAGTTTGTTGGAGGCAACCAAGGAGCCTTTATGGGAAGGGTGTGTACATTCAGAGTTGTCATTGGCGGTAAGGATGTTAAGTATTAAGTCATAAGGGAACCAAAGTCAACATTCTTTTGATCAGTGGACTGATTTGATTACAGAGCTTAATCCACAACCTGACTCTATTCTTAAAGACTTTTATCAAGCTAAGAAATTAGTTTCTAAATTAGGATTAAAAGAAGAAAAGATTGATTATTGTGTAAAAGAATGCATAATTTATTGTAATTGCCCTAATTCATGCAAATTCTATGAAGAGCCGAGACTTAAGCCCAAGAGAAAGGAAAATGGGAGTTATAAGGATCTTCCTCGGAAAAAAAAAAAGAGCATTATTTGCCCTTGATCCGTAGGCTTAAAAGATTATATACATTAATGAGCTCAGCACCACATATGAGATGGCATGTTCAGAATAAGAGAAATGAAGGTGTAATGACTCATCCATCTCATGGTGAGGCTTGGCAACATTTTGATCGAACCTACCCTGATTTTGCCTTTGACCCCCGAAATACTAGGTTAGTGCTTTGTTCTGACAATTTTTCTCCAAGAAATCAATTTGATAAATCCTATTCTTGTTGGCCTATGGTTGTTACTCCTTACAACCTTCCTCCCAAGATGTGTATGAAAGATCCTTATTTGTTTCTCAGCTGTATAATCCCTAGTCTAGATAATCTCAAAGCAAAGATTGATGTTTTCCTCTAACCTTTGATTGATGAATTGAATGAGTTGTGGTGTTAATGTATATTGACTTATGATATTTCAACAAAGTATAATTTCATGTTAAGGCAAAGATTAATGTGGACCATTTATAACTTTCCAGCTTATGGGATGTTGTCTGGATCCCAATTTGTAAGGACAATACAAAGGCATTCACTTTGAAGTATGAAGGAAAGAATTTGTGGCTTGATTGTTATAGAAGGTTCTTAGATAGTGATCATCCATATAGGCACAATAGGTATGGATTTAGAAAGAATGTTGTAGAGAATGATAAGGCTCCAATTAGGCTAAATGGTCACCAAATATGGGAAAGGGTTAGGCCTCTTTCAAAGATAACAGAAATCGAGAAATCTACAAAATTGCCAAGCTATGGGGTAGAGCATAATTGGACCAAACAAAGTATATTCTGAGAGTTGCCATGTTGGTAGGATCATTTGGTTCGTCATTGTTTGGATGTCATGCATGTAGAGAAAAATGTGTTTGACAATATTATGGACACTATGATGGATACCAACTAAACCAAAAATAATGACAAGGTTAGGATGGATTTACAAGAGTATTATAGGCACCTCGAGTTGAACTTGCAACATTGGGATATGGTAGATTGTGTAAGCTTAAGGCAAGTTATATATTAAACTTTACACAAAGACAAGAAGTGGGTAGGTGGATTTAAGAGTTGAAAATGCCTGATAGTTATGCTTCAAACTTTGGTTGATGTGTTAATGTTGCACAAAGAAAGTTTTTCGGATCAAAGAGTCATGATTGTCATATATTCATGGAGTGTTTGCTTCCTATTATATTTAGATAATTGCCTGACTATGTGTGGAAGCCATTGACTAAATTAAGTGAATATTTCAAAGACCTGTGTTCATCCACTCTTAGGGTTGATAATCTATTAGTAATGGAGTAAAAACATTTCCATTATTTTATGCAAATTAGAGAAAATCTTTCCCTTAGGATTTTTTAACTCCATGGAACACTTGCCAATACACTTGGCATATGAAGCATGTGTGTGTGACCAGGTTCAATATAGATACATACATCTATTCAAAAAGGAGATAATAGGATTTAAAAGAACTATGAAAATTAGAGCTCAAGTTGAGGGATCAATATGCCTAGCATACATTTCGAAAAGATATTTCAAATTTTTGCTCCAATTACTTTGAGTCTCATGTTCAATCTAGAAGAAATAGGATTAGTCAAAATGACGATGGAGTGAAAGCTCAATTGAACCAACCTTGTCCATATTCAACCAACCTAATCACACTACTAGCAAATGCAAAGATCGATGGTTGGCAAGGAAGGAACAAAATTCTGCACATTTGCATGTGTTGATTAATTGTGAGGAAGTACAATGATTCCGAACATAAGTGAATTCTTTGGTGTTTTTTTTTTTTTTTTGTCCTAAGTCGATTATGCACATTTGCCCGTGCTGACCAATTTTGTTTGACATGTTACAATACCTATAGGTATTTTGAACAAATGCATGGTCAACAATCACTTGAGCAATTTCCATCATAGTTCAAATCTTATGTATGTGGTACATAATAATTACATTAACTTTTGCACTGTTTGTTTCTTCATATTGCAGTAAATGTTTGAAATTTGAATGTTTGTTCGTTGGTGCATGATATAAGGAATAATATAACTGACTCTCACTTAGTTAATTTAGCTTAAGGCTCTAAAAATAAAGTTGGTAGTTGGCCTACATATTATATCAATAGATACAAGTTTCATACAGTTGAATGAGGAAGGGGTAAAAAATAAACAACAATAGAGTTTGTGTTAAGGTGATGCCGGGGAAGGAGAAATTGACTAGTATGGAGTGACTAAAGAAATATTTCAGTTGTAATATGTAGATGAGCCTATGAAATGGTTGTGCTATTCAATTATGAATGGTATGATCCAATGCATCCAACCAGAACACGTAAGCATAACCATTATAAAATCACTAAAGTTAACCATATTAAAAGATGTGGGAGATATGATCCATTTATTATTGCCCAAAATACAAGTATATTAATTATCTCCCTTATTCTCAAAAATACAAATCAATTTGGACGGTGGTTATCAAGACTAAATCAAGGGATCGAGTTGATGCTGAAGAAGTATCAAACAAAGCTTATCAATTAGATGACCCAATCCCTTCGAGACTAGTTGTTGATACAGACATTCCTTCCAACCTATTTCTTACTTCTACGGAAATTGATGTAATTGACCTTTCACATCAATGTTCAACCACAATATAGAGGACACTGAGGATGAAGAAAAGGAAGAGAAATTTGAGGATGATGTTCAATTTGAAAGTTTTGATGAAAGCCTAGAACATTTGAAGTAATCAAGGTTACTATTTGTCTTTTCTTTTTCATGTTTTTATTATTAGCACTAGAACTTTCGGGTTAATCAAAGTTACTATTTGTCTTTTCTTTTTCTTGTTATTATTATTTGCATTGACGTATATATATATGTACATGTTGTGTTTGATTCAGATATGACAGGTAGAGGTATTGGCCATGGCAGAGGTCGACCGCGAAAGGATGGTCAACCTCCTTAATCCATACCAGGACCTTCTAGCATCGAGAGCACTCCATCTAGCTCCTCCGCTCCGACCTCTACTTCTTATCTTGTTCAGCTTGACCCATAGGGTATCCACATGATACCTACTCCTAAGCATATAGCTACTGATGCTCCACCACCACCACCATCTAGACATTGTCTGCACTTGCGGGTGCTTCTACTCCTTCCTCTTCCCTATCCAGAGGTGACACTAGAGCAGTTGCCTTATCATTTGTGTAGCAATCATAGATAGCCTCATAAGGATGCCACCACTAGTATTTGCAGCTTGATGGAGGTACCTAATAAGTAATTTGTATTTTAAATCCAATTTTAGTGTTAAATTGTGATTTCTTAGTCATGAATGACTAACATTTTTGCCTTTTGTTTATTTATTATTTAGTAGAGAGCCTCTTATGCAGGGATTACATCATATCACAAATGTGATAAAGAAGTTGTATGACATGCTGTACGAGAACTTTGGCAAAATTTTGAAGGCCACGAAGCGGAGGTGGTACGAGGAGTGGAAGGTAATAAGATAACAATTGTTTTATTCAATGTTTTAATTTTATGTACATTCATACATAACAAGTTTTACTTTCCTATATATAGAGGAATTTCATTATTGACCTAGTGGAAGATATAGTCATATACAAGGCTTAAAAGTCTCGGGCTTCCAAGTGCCTCCGTGACATGTATCGAGATGTGTGGCTTAGGAGGGACACCGACCACTCATGGTTGTAGGAAACCCACATGTGAGTATTGTAGGAATATTGGGCTACCCCTAATTTCCCATGCGAAATTAGGGAAGAACAAGGCCAACAAGGCCTCCATTAAGGGTGGATCCTGCATTGCGATAGCTCGACTATCTTGGCCGGTACGAAGGCCAATATGGTAAGTTAATTTAATTAATGCATTTAATTTTATATTTTGGATAATATTATGTATTTGACTATTTGTTGATTGATAATATCTAATTAATTTGAACTACAGTCGAGGTTTTTCAATAGGACACCCATATATGGAAAGGTCTTCAAGAAGACGCAAACCCTAAGGGCTGATAAGATGACATGGGTGGACACCCGCTTCAAAACCATATATGTAATTTCTAAAGCTTATACTTCATTTAGTTCTTACTTTTATATCCAATATAATGTAAATTTAATACTTATTTCAATTAATTATAGGCTAAGTACATAAAAAGACTCGAGGAGGCTAGATCTCTGTAGACTCAGCAGGCATCCCAAGACGGGATCGCTATTGAGTGCCCACTAGTTAACGATGACATGCTGTGGTCACAGATAGTTGGTGGTCCCTATAAAGGTCGCATCTAAGGCATGGGGAGTTTCTATAGTGATTCCTTGTCCTCTATATCTGTGATGGGGGATGCGCCTGCTAGGTCTAAGCAGTTGGAGGTGGCCATTTGCACTCACGTCCATGCCCTGAATAAGGAGCTCCGACAACAATTGCAGCAGTAGCAGGAGCATTTCCAGGTAAAAGAGGCGAAGCTGAAGACAGTGGAGAAGAAGATGGGGAAGAAACTGGAGAGACGAATCATGAGGCAAATGCAAAAGTACTTCCAAGATCTGTAGGCCAGCAGCTTGTCATTTCCACCTCCCAAGTGGCTAGGGATACTAGACCAAGAGTCTTCATCATCTTCTTCTTCTTCATCTACCACTAATGATGAGGATGACATCTCTGACACTAACAAGCAACAGTACCCTAAGACTTGCCATTTTGTTTATTTTTTATTTTATTTGTAGTACCTATTAGATTGTTTAATATTGTTAGTTTACATTATTTGATGGATATTTAGTATATTTTTTGCTTCTAATTATTTTATTTCTTATGTTTTTTATTACAATTAATATATTTTATATTTTTAATTATGTAAAATTTAAATAATTAAATAAAATAATTAAAAAAATCAACCTAAATAATAACAATTAATCATAATGAATAATTAATTGAAATTATAGAAATAATTAAAATTATTTTTATTGACGGGTTTTCCATCAAAAATTCAAATAAATTTAAATTAATTATTATTATTTTTTGTTTTTACCAACGACAAATCTATTGGGAAATTATGGAAATATATATAATTACTAACAAAAAATCTGTCGGTAAAATTAAATAAACCCGTGGGTGACTTTCTAAAAGTCGATGAAAATTTGTCGAATTTTCCATTTATTTATCGATGGAAATTAAAAAATATCAGTCAATAATTTTTATCGATGGATTTTATCTATCACAAAATTTGTTAGTATAATAAAAATCCATTGGTAAAAATTATATATCCATCAGTATTTCACGTGTTTTTAGTAGCGATAGAGTGGGCCGTCGTGGTTATTGAAGGCGATAACCTAGGAAAAGAGCAACTTAGAAAAGGGCTATCTAAAAAAGGCTAGAGTAAAGTCGTTCGAAGTGGACAGCCAAGAATATATTATCATGGTCGTCAGCCTTTAAATGGGAGTGACAATGCTACAAGTCCCATATTGAGGAGCCATGCCATCAAAGTATGGTACTTAAGTCTTTGGGATCTTTCACCTAATAGGCTAGTTTTTTGGGTTGGGTTCTCCCTTGATCTTGAGTCCATAATATATATCCCTATACTTTATATTCAATTTAAGTTATTGGTTAATATATTTGTTGAATATAAACTTTATATAGCAAAATTAATAGCACTATATCATTTAATGAATCAAATCATAAATTAATCAACAATCTATATTAACGAACTTATAAGATATTGTTTTGTGTTATTACCATAATTAATTTAGTAAATATCCTTGATGGAATTATTTAACAAGACATCCCTCAATTTGTCATGTCTAACACTAACACCTCCTACAAGGGTATTCAATGCTTATTTTATAAAGATGCTCAATGTAACACCCTCCCAAGTACAGTACTGTGCTTAAGTCATAGTACCACACCCTGAAGTTGTTATCATATTCTGAATCTGACCTTATCCGACAGCCTTCAAATTGCCTTCTAAACTTCTGAAACTATTTGGAGACAACACGGAAATAAGAGTGAGAATTATAAATTCTTAGTAGGATTCTCTAATTATCATACATAATGTCATCGTTGTCATCTCCAGTTTGCTTCGGTTTATTATGAAAAAGGTGAACATGTTATGTAAACTATTTAAATTTTACAGTTCGAAAAAAATATGTTATCCGAAGCAAAGTTCATTTTTACTTATACACTTGTCTTTTGGGGAAGAGCCCATACAAAATCAATCAATTCATGAATGCTAATGAATGATAACTGAAACATAATAAATTACAATGGCATCAATATACTGGAGACATTACCTCAACACATAACTTTACTTGTACTTGAATGTATGCATATACATAAAATTTACTTCTCTTTCTTCATCTTTCTTTTCATTATAAAATCTTTACGTGCCATATTCCAGAGTATGATCGCCATGTCATACCCTATCAGAGCGTGATCGCCATGTCATGTTCCTTAGGAATATGGGATCTTCATTCGGTACTTACACTAGCTGGGTCATGCCATGCCTCATGTAAGTGGGGTGTCTGTATATGCTTTAGTCTTTAGTCTTTAGTCTTTATTCTTTAACCTTTACTTGGCACACCTAGGCGTTACAT
Source organism: Pterocarpus macrocarpus (assembly GCA_031439585.1). Classification (NCBI taxonomy): domain Eukaryota; kingdom Viridiplantae; phylum Streptophyta; class Magnoliopsida; order Fabales; family Fabaceae; genus Pterocarpus; species Pterocarpus macrocarpus. The sequence continues at coordinate 59,789,487 of CM062515.1, forward strand.
ATCGCCATCCCTAGGGTGCTTTTACTACCCTTGGGTAGCCTGGCCTTGGAGTGAGCTCGTCAGCTTCGCCTGTGACCGTCGTCACACCGACTCACCCGCAAGGGGATTCACGTGCCTCTAGTCTTGGAGGGATCTCATTCTGGTCACGTGCCTCTAATTGAAGGAATCTCTTCTGGTCACGTGCCTCAAAAGTGAGAGATCTCATCTGACCACGTGCCTTCAATATAGAGGGATCTCATCTGACCACGTGCCTCCAAGGTAGAGGGTAGCTGCCTTCACGGGGAGGGATTCAAGTGCAACTGCCTCCAAGTGAAGGGATTCATATCTTTATCATTTAACTGCCTTCACCGAGAGGCATTTACATTCAATATATTCACATGTTTTCATCCTCATGCATACTCAAGCATAATCATGTTGAATGTACTCGTACATATGCTTCATTTACTTTCATATATCATTGCACACATGATATTCACATATATATTCATAACACATAAAGGCCCGTAGCCTCTTTACCATTCTACCGGCACTCATACATATGCTACATCATTTACCCTCATATACCTCATATCATACTTATGTCATTCTTGAATATAGAGTTTCCATATACATATTCACACTTAGATTTATCCTTGCATATAAACATTCATAGACTTCTGCCATAAATTCGGCAACATAACGGATCAGATCCGTTTTCCCATGAATAGTGCCAGCTTTCACGGACAAATCAGCCATAGCAATATAATCAACTTAACATATTTATCAATATAAAATTTGTAATCCTCAACTCAATCCTTATGTACTCACTAGCACTTGTAAAACTATCAATTTGGCCATTATGTCAATCTTACTCAATTCTGCCCGAATTTTTCATAATCTGCCTTTACCTCTATTCAACTCATTTAGATCTGAATTTTGGATATATCATAGCTCTATGTGTCTACTTTCTAACCTCATTGGTCCCATATCATTTTGATTTATATAACTCAAGATATTCAATTTTTGCCTCAGCCTGTTCAGTCACTAACCTGAATTACACTCCTAGAAATATAAATTTACTAAAAATTGAAACTAAGCTCAAATCATACAAAATTGGTGTCATATTAAATCTAACAGGACAACCTTTCATTTTCAAGAAGTTTCATTTCATTTGCTTTAGTATAGCTCGAGTTATAAGTCCTGAAATCTGACTTTCTTGAACTACCCTATTTCAGCTTGGTTTGGACATAGGGTAACTTCCTCAAATCACTAGGAACAATTGGGACCATAACAAACTCATAATCTCATATTGGGATGTTCCCATATGTGTAAGCTTTCTAACAAAGTTCATTTCACTCAATTTGGAGTTGTATAGGGTGAGTTATACCCTCTTCAAATCACCCTACCCGGATGAAAATCCTGAACCCTAGGTCAAACTTCAAAAATTCGTATCTCTCTCAATACTAATCCAATAACCTTATATGATATATGTATGGAAAGCCCTAAATGTCTACTTTCATCTAAAAATAGTTTCATCGGATTTGACCGATTGTAGGCGGAGCCGTACACTCCGCCATCCGGACTGCCGCGGACTCTTCACCAAGATAGCATCCTAATCCTCTATTCCTTCTAGTTTTTCTCCTTCTAATCATAATCCCAACTCAAGATTTCATCTTAATCCAACCATAATACATCATATACATTCAATATATCATCAAATACATGAAAAAAAGTAAAATTCCAAGCAGCCACAGTTCAGGGAATTTAAGAACACAGATGGAATCCTACCTCTTTGTAGTATGATTTGAGCTAAATGTTGAAACTTGAATTGTTAGAACCTTATCTTAAAGGAGTGATGGAGTTATGTGAGTGAAGAAAAGAGAGAAAGAGCTGAACAAGGAAGAGGGTAACGTAAAGATGAGGCTGAAGGAGAGAAAGAGATGAGTTTATAAGCTTCAGGTGGTGGTTAACTTGGAGGGCTTTGATTGGCTTAAAAACATAAGGCTGAGTTTCAGCCAACCTTCCCCTCTTTTTGTGACAATGTGCTCTCCACATCGCCCTCCTTTTTGTGACAGAATTACTCTCCACGTCGCCCTAAAAGTGGAACTCGCTTTCATTCTATCTGAACTCGAAACTCGTCTCGATTCTGCTTAAGGTCGGAATTCGTGTCATTTTTACTTGAGCCTGGAGATGAAGTCAGATATCGAAACTCGTCCCATCCTATTTGTGACTTGAGGAAATTTTGTCCGATTTATTCGAAACTTGGAAGCAAGGTCGGATGTCGGAAGTCATAGGCTTACAACCACATAATCTCGGAACTCCCCATTCAAACTCGGGAATGCAAGCAAGAAGGGAAGACTCCTGGGAACAATCTCGGCTATCGGGTGAATCAAGTTCATGTTGTTCGGACTTGAAGGTTAAGTCGGAAATTGGTAAATTATGCTGACATTCGTAAACGAACTCGGAAATCGGAAATAATCCATTTTATGTGAAGTTCGAAGATGAAGTCGGAAGTCATGGAAACTTGGAGGTGAAGTCAGATGTCTGACCTCTTGCTTACCTTATTGGAGATCAGGACATAAGTTTGGAGATCGGAAATCATGTCCATTTTTATGTGAAGGTTCAGAATAAAGTATGAGGTCGGAACTCGTATAAGTTTTGGTCGAACTTGGAGACCAACTCAGAGATCCGATCTCGCGTCCATAAACTCGGAGGTCGGGAATCGTGTCTTATTCTGGTTGAACAATCAACCATGAAGTCGGAACTCGTACCTTTGTTTGAAGCCTAAGATCGGGAATCGGATAATCAAGCCAGTCCATTTGAGATCAGAAATCGGACATTGTCACCTTTGTCTGATAAGGTCGGAAATCAGAAATCGGGATGTTACACTCAATATCACATTAAGCTACAAAAACTTGGACTACAATCTTAGCCCTTAGTGAAAGGTGGCCAAAAAGGTGGGGTTGCGGTGGAAGAAGGAATATTTGATGGTGGCTGTCACGAGGAAGGCAAGAAAATAGAACTAGCGTAGGAGGGTGAGAAGGCAACATCATCACAATAGCTAAGTTGTGAGGTAGTGAGGTCATGTTACCGCAAACGAGGTTGGTGGTGGACTGGTGGTGTATGTAGTAGTGTAGAAACAATGAGAATGAAATTATGGAATGAGGATAATTAATGTAACACCCTCTATTATATAAGTCATGGTCGAGTCATGGAGTTATATTAAGAGGTTGTCACTGTGCTAAGAAAATTTTAAAAATATGGAAAATATAATACATGGCCCTTTAATCAAGCATTTTATTACCGACTAATAGTCTCGATACATGGAAAAATATAAAATAATTACACTTTAAAAGAAATCATGATCGATATAATACACAAAGGTCTACTTCTGACTAGTCGTTACTAGCTTTAATGATCTCTTGATCTGGCTTATGCCCGATACTTGCTCCATGAATGGCCATGTACTCTGCTTCGTACTTGGTTTCCAACTTGGGTGCTGGAATGTTTACGGAAAAGAAAAATATACAAGTAGGCAATGAGAACCTAAGGTTCTCAGTAGGTAACTCAAAACAGTCTTATAATGCCATCATAAACATTCCAGCCGCTTCGGTTTCTTATGAAAATATGAACACATATAAACACACAGTGGTTCAATTTTAAGTTGAAAACACCGTTCTCGAAGCGGGTCATATTTTAACAACCATTTGCCATTTCATATGACTGACATAGAGATACAGATAGTACAATATGCTTCAGTAAGAGTCATAATAGCATCATGACATAATGAGATGATTAGAAATGCACATGTAGATGTTTGTATTTGATTGTATGCAAGTGCACTTGACTTAATTCATTTCTCTCTTTAACTTGCAATTTAACCTTGCTCTTCTGTACTTGGTCCCCCGGAGGTGAATGGCCTCTCTCACCCCTGGGTGATAGCCTGCTTTTCAGGTCCGAGCTCGTACCTATACATGAGTGACGGGTTTACTTTCCCCGACCCTCACACCGGTCTATTCCCCTAAATGGCCTGGCTAGCCTAAGTCTTAGACAAGATCGCTCTAGCCCACGCTAGCTGGGTCTATGCCATGCCTCACGTGGTAGCTTGGTACGTCTTTCTTGCAAGTTCTTATTATCTTTTCCTTCTCATATCTTGTCATGCATGCAGACGCTTGGTGCATTCATGAGTATGTCTCATACTTTATATATCATATCATGTTCTAATTATATACTTGCATGCATGATGTACATGACTATGACATATAAACGTAAATATATTCAAAGCATAATCATCCATAGCATAAGTTCTCATAAATTCCTGCCGAAAATTCAGCAGCATAACAGATCGAGTCCGCTTCCCCATGAATAGTGCCAGACCACCAGTACAATCTTTCAAACTTGTAATTCAATATGGATCAGCCATTATATAGATATTCATAGAATCATTCATCAAGTTCAATTCAAGCATCTATAAGGTTTTCAGTTTACTCCTTCCTATTCTGCCCGATTTTGGTATACTCCACCTTTATTGCAATTTAACTTATTTGGGTCTAATTTTTGGATATGTCATAGCATTATGTGTCTAGTTTCTAACCTTTTTGGTCCCATCTCATTTTGAGTTGTATAACTCAAGATATAAACATTTTATCTTAGCATGTCTTGTTCTTAGCCAGAATTGGGTTCCTATAGAATAAAATTCACTAAAAATCGAAAACTAGATGAAATCATACGAATTTTATATCAAAATGAAGGTAACACAACAGGCTTTAAAATGAATTAAGTTTCATGTCATTTGCCTAAGTGGATTTTGAGTTATGAGTCTCGAAAATTTACCCTATTGGGCTATCCTGTTCTAGGCTAATTTAAATCTAAGCCAATTTCATTGATGTGCTGGGAACAAATAACAACGAATTAAACTCTGAAATTTTTATGGGATGTTCTATCCTGTGTTAGCTTTCAAACAAATTTTGTTGCACTCAATTTGAGGTTGTATAGGGTGAGTTACACCCTTCTCAACCCATGTTGCCCGGGTGAGAACCCAGATTTCTAGGTCTAACTTCAAAAATTCATAGCTAATTCTATACTAATACAATGGCCTTATATTTTATATGTATGGAAAGCACTGAATGTCTAGTTTCATATAAAAATATATTCATCCACTTCCTACAGCTATAGGCGGAGCCGTACACTCCGCCAGTACGGACGCCGTATGGTTTTTTCACAAGACAGATTTTGCCCAGCTCCCCTTTGAGTTTTTTGATAAATTCTTCAACTTAAACCAAGTTTCCTCACCTCAAAACATTAGAAGAACATCAAAGCACCCTCATACAAATATGGCATGAGAGGAACATAGCAGCCACATAGTCATATAATACATCAAATAACTAAGGATTTGAGCTACCTACCTTGAAATCCTTGAAGCTATGGAAGCAAGGAGGCCAAGAACCAACTCCTAGCCTTCTTTCTTCATCATGGCAGCAGCTCATATGAATGTAGGGAGGTTCTATTTGGTGCTTAATCATGAAATTGTTAGAGGGGTTTTGTAGAGAAGGAGGTGAGGATCAATTTTCATAAAAGGAGCAAGAGGATTTGAGGTCAAGAAGGCTTCCAATCTTGAGCTTGAAGTTCTTGGTCATGGAGGTAAGGAAAGAAAGGAAGAAGAAGGAGAAGAAATGAGAGAAGGCTGAAGCATTGGTGGAGGCGCAAAAATGAGGGAGGTGGGTGAGATTTTTTTCTAGGCTTTATGACTAGATAAGGATGACTTGAGATATTTAGCTTCAATGGTCATGATTTGGCCAAATTTCCTCATCATGTGGCTGCCATATGGCGCCATCTAGGGTGGTGGAGGTGGCTGAATTTCAGTCATTCAACCTAAGGTTATCAGTGTAAAATTCTACTGATTCGGCCCTGGCAGTTTAGAACACCGGATAGTTACCGATTTCCTCCAAACCGGTAAATTGTTACTTAATAGTTTGTAAGATATCTACATATTCATTTTAATTTATCTTAAGCCTAATCTCTCTAACTAATATCTAATTAGCTCTTGATTGATATCTAATTAACTTCTAATTGTCCTTACATAACTATTGAAACCGAATAAGTGAATTAACGGAGTAAATTAGACATTTTCGTAAACCCGGAGCCTTTCTATTTTCAATTTTCTGTAACTAATGGCATTTTCGTAATTTTGAGCAAGTCCAGGGGCACCCCACGTCATTTCACACCCGACTGTCTCCATGGCCCAATCGGCAGAGATTTAAACTTGTGCGCTTTCACCACGCGATTCTGCTCCGTTTAAAACCCTATTCTGCTAATCCTATAGATGTAGGGACATAAGGGTCATTTTATGAAAAGTTATGGGGTGGACACAAAGGTCATTTTATAAAAAGTCCAAGGATTGTTGTGGAAATAATTCTTTGGGGTCAAAATATAGTTTCTAAAATTTTTGGGTGTCGTTGTAATTGATAAAGGTTTACAAGGGCACTGTTGTCATTTCCTAATTTTTTAACATAGAGAAGACATATTTTCAACTAGCAAAGATTACACTACCCTATAATTCCAAGTGTGAGAATCACACAGGCATACGCTGAGAAATTCTCACACTGCCTAAGAGAAATAATTCAAAATTCTCATTACGTTTTGCTTACGAAAGTGGGGATGTTACAATTAAAATGCAAAACCTTGAAATATAATCTCAACTGTTGATTTTTTTAATGAAATCTAAGAGTTAATATTGAATAAATCCACCATCGATTCAAACATTGTGTTCCAATGTTAGAAGCCACCTACTTGGGGTGGAGTGTAATATTTACAAAAGTTTTGGGTAAACTATAATATTTACACAAATTTGGGATTTAATGTTATATCTTGAAATCTCAAACAATGTCATTTCAATTACCCTAATTTTAAATAGCAAAAATAATAATAGCCTACACCACTCAATGAATCAGATCATAAATTAATCAATGGTCTAGATGTGATCTAGATTGATCAATAGTCTATATTTTACAACCATGGGGCTTGCTATAGGAATCAAATTTACCTCACTTTTTCTTTCCTTTTCACATATGAATTAACTTCAATTTGATTGGATGGATCGTTATCATAGTTTAACTACATCAACTTGTCACAAGACCAAGACATCATGGTATTAGTTATAGATTTATTTGGTATTAGTAAATCCTTGCTGGAATGATATATGTGGTAGTAGTTAAAGAATATACAAGGACTATATGAGGTTTTAAGGATTAGAGAAATTGCAAAAATTCAAGGAATATTCATAGTCTTTTAACTCTAAAGCTTAAAAAATACTAAGAGGCTTATGTCATGTAAACGAGTTAAAGTTAGGCCATGTGTTTGCAAAATAGTCCAAACATCTCTGTGGCAAAGCCTGTTCTTACCTAACTTATTTCAACTGGTAGGCTTAACTCAACTATAAAAGAAAAATGTTATGTGTATATATTATTTTTAAGACATTATACCAATTCACATCTTATCCACTATTAGATATGATGTGAATTCTATTTAGTCTGGGTTTGCATCCCATTCAATAGTGAATGGGAATGTTAGTTGGCATGATATTCAAGAAATATTATATTCACATAATATAACTCACTATAAAAATAAGTTTAGGAATAAAAAAATTGCTAAAGTTAACAATAATTTGGTCCTATACCCAACTAATGTGTGATTTACAAATTAAAAAGATTATTTTTAAAGTTTCTCTATCCTTTTTGTGTAAATATTATTGTTTAATTATATATACAGTTGATTGGGTATGGTAAATTAATTTAATTTATGTTGTAGACAATGTGCTTGAAATCCCTGGCGGATCTTCTTGAGGACAATGGGGGCCATGGCCCCCCAATTTTTTATTTTTTTTTTTGAATATATATATATATATAGAGAGAGAGAGAGAGAGGGAGGGAGAGAGAGAGAGAGAGAGAGAGAGAAGTTTTGTTTAATAAATAGATTTATGTTTGAATATGCTAATTTACATAAATAATATTACTCTACAAAAATAAGCTTCCCTAATTTAAAAGTTCATTAATTTAGTTTTAGATCACATTACAATTGAGCACTATTTTAAAATGAAAATATTTTTTGTTATAATAGATAAGTAATTATAAAAATTGAATAGCATAGTTAATGATCAAATAATCGATTTGTTAACTCTAAGCTTTGCTTTAATTCATACGGATGCTTACAAAATATTTGACATTGTTGGATATATGTTTGGAGATGCTAGAAGGCAACTTTTTTTTTTTAAATAAAAGTTGTGTTTTTAAATAATTTTACATATTTGGATAAAAAGTTTAAATGAATTACAAACAAAAAATTATAATTTTAAGTGTATATGTGAAAGAGATTTTTGAAAATTTTTAATTATAAGCAAAAGTTGATTATTTTTTAATTATAATATTTTTACCAAAATAACCAAAGTATCAAATATAATAAAATATAAACAAATTATTTCATACCCTTTTATAAGTTATCATATAAAAATAATTATTTTCACTCAAATCAAATAAAATATATTACTTTAAAATAATTTTTAAATTAATATATCCAATACTATAAGGTATTAATTTTTTAGTCTTTCTTTGTAAAATTAACAATTAATTTTAGTTATTTGCTTTAAAATTTATATATATAATGCCTCATTAATTTTAATTTAATTATTATCATCTAATTTATATTTTAAATTATTTGGCCCCCTAATAATTTTTTTAAAGCTCTGCCACTGCTTGAGACTACTGATGTTATAGACAATGTGATTGACAACTAGTCATTGATGAGTCATTTATAAATATTTGATGAGTCTATATATATATATATATATATATCCTAGATTATAGGTAAACGTTACCTTCAACCCTTTTTAAAGTAATTAATGATATGAGACATACTGATAGAAACCTAGCTTGCTTTATATAAATGGGGAATATGTCTTTAAAATAGTGAAATTCAAATAGGCTATTGTCTACAAAAAATTAAATGAAATTAATTGGTCTGATTAAATTTTATAATTATTAGGTGGTTTTTCCGGTACCAACCAAATTAAAGAATTTCAAATCCTTCTTTAGTTGCTCCAATAAAATTCAGCCATGTATTTAATTTAATTTATTTAAGCATATACTTTTAATGTTATATTTAAATCCATAATATTTTAATTTGATTGCAATTTTTCCCCAATGTCTGTTCTAAACATCTGACAATCTGTTTTATACTAACAATTGAATAAAAAATTATTTAATTTGAACTGTATAAACCCTAAAAAAGAAAAATAACACTCTTCGGATATCCTAGCCTCTATTGAAAAAAAAAAAAAGAAAAAAGAAAACCGAGCCCCTGTTCTAATAAAAAAAAAAACCCCAACCCCCCTGATACGAAATTCCAACCGAGAAATTAAGTTGTTGAGGTTTTTTTTCATAATTAATTTTGTGCTGTAAGTCTTTGCTCTCATTTAGGTTTGTTCATATAGACAAAAGGGAACGTCACTGACATAGCGACATTCAAGAAGTCACAAAACCATTGGTTAATATAGTCAAGGCAAGAGCTAATTAAATTCATCTACTAACTTCTTGTGTGTCCGTAGACTAGACGGTTAAATGAACGGTGGTGCTTTAACAATTGAAGTCGCAGATATTAACGCGGAATTGCCTTGGCAGTTCATATGTTCTCACCAGGTAACTTTCTCGGCAAATGCATCCACGGTTGCATGCATGTGGAAGTTTTTGCCTTATACTAAAGGGTGACGACCAAAAGAATGAAGATTATGACATATATCTAACATCAGATTTCTCTTTTACAAACTTCTCACAATATGGGATTTAGGTTTTATGGTTTAAGAAATTCTTAAAAGAATATTCTTTTTAAAATTAACAAATTAATTTTTTTTCTCAATCATGTATTTACTAATTTTATGTAGGTACCTTGTTAAGAAATTAATTTACATTTAACGCTTTTCATTTTTTCTCAAAAATGCATATAATAAAATTTTATTTAATTTTCTTAATTGAAAGTCAACTATTTTCTTATTAACATGATATTATTAATTTTCAAATACGACATTAAATTATAAATATTTTATAAGATTAATTTATATATATAATATAAAAAAATTTTATATTACCACCCAATCAAATATTTAAATATAGAAAAGCAACTTTTCAATCGCTGACTGCGTGATACAACCAGAGAATTGTGATGCATGCTTACTCGAGTTATGTTGCAGATAACAAAGGGAGACATCACTGACACAGTGGCATACAAGATGTCACAAAACCATTGGTTATTATAGTCAAGGCACCATCTAATTAAAAGTCAACCACCCAAATTTTGTTTTAATTCTTTTTTTTTTCTTTTTTCCTCTTTTTCGAGAGAACCCACCCGAGTTCTCGTGTGCAGACTGGATGGATAAGTGAATGGTGGTGCTTCGACAACCGAAGTCGTAGCCTTATAGCGACCCAGTGTTCTCTTTTTATTTTTAATTTCTGTAAAATTAAATTTGATTATTTTTTGCGTAAATTTAATTTATATTAGAAGGTCGTTTTTTTCTTTTCCTATTTTATTCAACACGTTCCTTTTTTTCATTTCTTCATTCTCTTTCATATTAGCTCACAAATGATTTTTATTTTATTATTTAATATAACATTTTAGGAACTCCTTAATTATCATCTACATATTATAACTAAGTTGTTCCTATTAAGAATATAAAGTACTTTTTGGTATAATATAATTTTTTTTTAAAAATACTGTATTTGGATTTTCGGTTTGACTGCTCTTAAATCCACCATTAGATAGCTAATATAATGATCGGGTCTATTGACTAATTCAGCTTCTGATGTTGGCTATACAACTACGGTCTTAGAGATTAAAGTGATGTTTGACCGGGTTTTAGGAAGTGTTTGGCAAATTAAAAAAATCAGATAATTAGGTATAATGGAGCTTGAATTTTAATCAATGATATTTGGTAATTATTTAAATATTTTAAAATTAGTTTTTATTTGAATCAATTTGAGTCTCAAATTAGTTCTAAAAAAACTAATTTTAAATTAGTTTTATTTCATTCAAAATTTTTCTTCTAATATTTTATCTCTTTTCATTACTTTCTTCTCACTTCTTATCAATCCTTTCTTTCTTCATTAACCTTGTCAACCATTTGCCACTGTCGCCACCACCGTCTGCCGCCGATTGTCACGGTTGGCCGCCAACAGTTGCCACCATCCTCCACTGTTTGTCACCAACTGCCGCCACCATCTACCATTGCTAGCCACCATTGTCTGCAGCTATTCGCTACCACTAACCGCCACCATCGACTACCATCGTCCATTGTTGCCAGTTGCCATTATCTGTTGTCGTTCGTCGTCGCCTTCCGCCACGATCCACTACCGCTAATTGCCACCCACTACCATCAACTGCCACCCACCACTGCCACCGATCGCTATCTTTTACCATTGTTTGTTGCCATTGTCTATCGTCATCGCCTACACCATTCGTCTTTGCTGCCTGCCATTATCCACCACTATTTGCCATCGTCAATCATCATCGGCCGCCACCATTTGTCACTACTTGCCACCACCACTCATTAGATTGTTTTTTTTTTTTTTTTAATGATGTAGGCAAGAAGACAGATGCAAGAAGAACATATATTTTAAAATTAATTTTTAAGTTGTCAAACTAAACAATATTTAATAAAAAAATTAATTCATTTTTATACCAATTAATATAATTAATTCTACTTTATATCATATTAACTTGATTTTTGAAATTGCCAAACACTCCCTTAATCTTAGTTAGCCGAGCAGATATTTGGGAACATGCGAAGTAATAAATTATAGAATTTTGTTAACCAGTAGTTTAGGAGTATTTATTAAAGAATCAATAGTAAAAGTTTTTGAATTTCTTAATGTATTTAATGACTTAGAAACTTAAAAATCTAATTTTTCAGTCAAAAAAATTTTTACCCTTGATTTCTTAACAATGTTCAAGCAAATAAGACTGTGGATATAAATATCCTGCAGGTCCACCATAGAGTCAACTTTTGGGCGCTCAAGTCATATATCTCAATCTGCAAGTCTACATTGGCTGGTTGCATGGTGTTTCCAACACGTTGTAAGCAAACATTGCTACAAACCAGTTGCAATATTGATAATCATAATGTAAATTTTATTTATGTATTTATTGAATTAATTGAGTTAATATATGAGTTCAATTTAATGTATTATTAGTATAAAAAGTATTTAATTATATATTAGTATATTAATAAAAATATTTAACTCTTATATTCATTATCTCTTGATGCTTCTTCTTCTTCTTTTTTTTTAAGTTTTTCATATATATTCTCTACTGGAGGGTATATATTGCCATGAGTTAAAAGGTATAAGATTTCTCACGCATGGTTTCGTCTTGCTTTTGCAAGTTTTAACTAAATTTTATAGTCTCTTGACTGAAGTTAAGAATCAATTTTATAGCTCCTGCATAACATCTAGCATTTCTTGTATCCCAATTGTTTCAAAGGTTAGATTTTGTTTGACTTTCATTTTTTTTTTTCCAATTCCTATGATCATTTTTATCGCCTACTTTTTGTTTATATAAGATCTTTGTTTTTGCAGTGGTTTGGCAAAAGGGTATACATTTGGAGTTTAGGTTGTTTTTCTTTGTTTTATATCTAAATTACGTTTTTTTTTTCATTAATTATTAATGTCGTTGGCCTATATCTTCTTATGAATATGTATCATGCTCATTATCGCAAGTTTGGCAAAGAGATTTTTAGTTGTTTACTAATTGGTGATTATTCCGATAATGTTTATAATCACAGAAATATATACAAAAATATTCAGACGAATATATTTATGAAAGTAAAAGTATTAATAAAAATGATTGCTAATTCAAGGGAGATTATCATCAATAAAAATATTAATGCTGCTAATTGGAGTATGCATTCTAAATTTAATAAAAAATGATTACCAAAAAAAATTAATCATACGCCATTAGTAGACCAGTTTCAGAGCCAACAAATCTGCATGAGTGCTATAGCCAATGAAGCCATAGTAGCCCACAGCCCACTACCTACATACTAATGTCATAACTTATCAACCCTCCTATACCTTATCGAGAAATACTAACATAGTCCGAGAGCACCATGTGGTAGTGCTCCAAGACCAATCATGTAAGTGTATTTTCATGAGATTGTATAAAATACACTTATATGATTGATCGAGAGTACAGCCACATGATACTCCCGGATCATGTAAGAATTTCTCATACCTGATCTCCTAGGATTTGAGAGTGCACTTCCATCTACATTCAGCTTGCATGTGCCATGTGTAGGAGGGGTCCACACAACCAGCTTGGTTACTCTGGGTGTATTACCTCAACTACCATATACCCTATTAATGTCCATAATAGAGTTATCAACAAACCCTTGTACTTTCTCTAACGGTCCACTAGTGGTCACCAAAAACTCTATTGTCCCGAAGTCTCCAAAGCCACCAAAGGGTGGATAGAAAGATTGTAGCTATTGGCCCTCTGCTATACTCATGGACCCACTCCACTCTAGCTCCAGAGATCCATTGCTGTGGCACACTCCCTGAACCAGTGGTTGGCATCTTAGACTAGACGGGCACACCAAGGACAAGAAGGGTCATTGGTAAGGTGTCTAGTAGCCCTCATTGCATTAGTGGGGACTATATCGTGCAAGATTAGCCAAACCAAGAACCTGTATTTCTCTGACACCTTCAAAGACCAAACCCAACTCCAAGGTTCATTTTGGGTCCCGTTTGTAGTCTGAGCCAGCAGCCAAGGCCCAAGATTATCCTAAGCGTGCTGCATAAACTCCAGAAACCTCCTCAGCCCAAACCATGATGACCTCCAGCAAAGGGTCATCAGCAATAGGAATGGCAGAAATTATGTCCATTATGTCAGAAGGAAGGATAGTGGCTAACTTATTAAATTGTCAAGTTCCCCTACTATATAAGTCAGCAATATGCATCTGGGTGTCTTGAATGAGAGAACAAGGGGAATCATATCACACAGTAACCCCTCCTCTAACCACTCGTCATACCATAGTGAGATATGTCCACTGCCCATTCTATATCGATATCCATCAGACAATATAGTCGCTTTTTTTTTTTTTACTCTTGCCAAGTAATGGATCCATTCCTCCTCATGTTAGCTTGAAGAATGGAGCCGCACTTCAAGTATTTATCTTTGAAAAGTTGCACCCATAATTTGTCGGGTTGATTTTGAATCTACCACACCAGCTTACCTAGTAAAGATGTACCGCATAAACGTGCCCTCTGTATACCAAGGCCGCCTTTGCTTCTTGGTTGAGTTATATTTCACTAAATTCAAAGAGTAGCGGGATTGCCGGTTAGCTTTCCAAATAAAATTTCTATTAATCCCATCAATTGAGTCACAGGTACTAGAAGGAAGCCATAAAGTCTGCATGGGGTACATGGTAGTGGCCGAAAGAGCTGACCTTGCAAGAGTAACACGCCCTAGCTTTTGTTAAGAAGTTTCCCATTCCAGCCACTCAAGTGCTTACCCATTTTATCAAAGACGAAACTAAATTCCTTTCTCAAAGGCCTTTTAGAGAACATTGGGAAACCCAAATATTTAGCAATATTATGTGTGAAGGGAACAGAGAAGATCGCCTTAAATTTTTCCTGCTTTGTCCTAGTGATGTTCTTAGATCACATCATTCTGGATTTGTTTAAATTCATTTTTAGCCCACAAGCCTTGTCAAATTCCTCAATAACCCAGGTTACCAACCTCAACTGCGAGATCTTCGCATTGACAAATAGTAAACAATCATCGGTAAAAAAGTAGGTGAGAGATAGGGGGTCCAGAAACAGAAAGCTAATAGGGTGCCACTTTCCTGCATGCACTAATTCTGATCTGAGAATGGATCATTTCTCCATGCGAAGGACAAAGAGGTAGGGGGACAGCGGGTCTCCTTGGCAGAGGCCATGATTTGGTTTTAGTTGCTGGAGTTTCTCACCATTCCACAGTGACTAAGGAGAGTTAGAGGTAACGCCACTCATAATAAGATTAACTGTCAAATGATTAAACCCAAAATCTAGGAGTGTACCTCAAAGGAAGACCCAATCAATGCAGTTGTAAGCAAGGCTTTTAATTGCAGTTGCAATCGTGAATGCTGTCGCAGATGCGGTTGTTGTGATTCCGGACATTGCAGCCCTCACGATACCATTGCAGTTGTTGTGGTGTAAAATTTTTGTGTGTTTCCAACTAAAAAATAAGCTTGTTCTGATTTAATGTGGCTTGTTGCGGCGTATTGCAGCTTTAATGCCATTATGTTATGGTCAATTTATGTGAATAGGGAACATACCACAATTCCAGTTTGATGCAGTTGCAGCTGCAGTTGCAGCTGCAGCTGCAGCCGTATCACGTGATGTGATCTGCAATTTAAATCCTTGGTTGTAAGCTTTCTGAAGATCTATTTTAATGAGAAGGTCACCCACTTTCCTTTTAGCTTTTGCATGCGTTGAATGATTTCTTGCACCATAATAGCATTATCTCTTGTTTCCTGCCCTTGAATAAAACTGCTCTAGAGATGGCTGATAATATTGGGCAGATGAAGCCTCAAATGATTCACCAACACCTTCGTGATGAGCTTCAAAACCATATTACAAAGGCTAATAGGCTGTAGCTTCTTCACCTGAGTTGAAGGGTCGATTTTTAGAATAAGAATAATTAAAGTCTTCGCTATCTGAGAATCAACCACACTAGAATGAAAAGCATCATGGACAACTCTCCAAACCTCATCTTCTATAATGTCCCAGTTGGATGAAAAGAACACTGCATGAAACCCATTAGGGCCGGGGGCTTTGTGAGTATCCATCTGCTTGAGCGCTAAAACACCTCAGCTTTAGTGACCGCTTGGGTATGCCGATTAGCCGTGACACTATCAAGCTTAGCGATATTGTAGAGTGTTATCTTCAGTCTTTGCAAACTCTCTTTCTAGTGCTGGTCTTTGCAAGCTTAGTCGTGGCACTATCAGCGCTGATTGGCTGATTTTCCAATGCTATCTGTTAGCAAAAAATCTTCTTATAGAAATTGACTGCCTCCATTTTTAAAATTCCCTCGTCAGTGCACCAAGTACCATTAACCAGTAGTCTTTTAATATTATTACACCTCCTTCTCACAATGGCCTGTGCATGGAAAAAGCTTGTGTTACGATGCCCATATTTAACCCAGTTGTGCCTAGCTTTATGAAACTAGAGCAATTCCTCCTGGTGTGACACCTCTAAGTATTCTTTTTGTAAGATCTTTTCCTGTCTAGCTACATCTGATGAAGGATAACTTTCCATCTGATGCTGTAACGCTCGAATTCTAGCCTCCAGAACTCTCTTCTGACGGAATATATTGCCAAACACTTCTTTATTGAACCGTATGGATTCTCATTTAACACTCTCAAGCTTCAAACCATATCCACAGGGGCCTCTTTCCAAGCCCTAGTGACGACCGCTACATATTGAGGACGGGTGTTCTACGCCAAACGGTATCTAAAAGGACGATCGCCACTTCTCTCATGGCGTTTACCGCACTTAAGAAGAAGAGGAGCATGATCTAATCTAACCCTTTCCGAGACTTCGACATATGCTTCTGGAAAGGAGTGTCTCCAAGTCGTGTCTCCCAGCCCTTGATCAAGACGCTTATGGATAAATTGCCCTCCTTCACAATTCATGAACCAAGTTAAACAACTCCCTACAATACCAAAGTCAACTAAGCTATAATCCTCCATCATAGATGCAAAGAGAGAAGCTTGAGTCACATTGAAGGATCCGTCAATAACCTCTGATAGGATAACTGTCTCATTAAAGTCACCCAAGAGAGCCCAAGCACCCTGAGTAGTGCTTTTGGTCTACACAAGATGGTCCCATATTGGGTTCTACACAAACAAATGGGACTTCCATAAGCGATCGAGCAAAACCAAGCCTTACTTCGAACCTCCACCTTGATCGTAATGGCTTGATGAAAGGACTCCACCAAGGAAAAATTACAGCCACTCATGGAAACTAGCACCCAGATTCTATTGGAAATATGGTGTGCGCACGCACAAGGGAAAAAGAAAAATATAAGAAGAAACCACAAACTCTATATTTATCCTTATTGTGGCTTTTGTCTTACAAACAATAATTAAAATACAATGCTATATATGATATTCAAAGAATTCTAAATTTAGTATATTCAAATAATGAATGTTTTTAACTCATAATAAAAATAACTAAACTTAGATAACCTATTCAAACTGTGGTTACAAACCATCCTAGAATTTCAATCATTAATCAACTTTACATTTCAACACTTTTTTGGGCCAGCCCCTAGTGGGGCCCGGAAAAGGGGACGTGCCACACCCTAAAGGGTCCCCGGTGCACCTTCTGCAAGGCAGGTCTCATGACCATATGTACTCTCCTTGTGCGAATACATTTCTACTACGGGCCAAATTATTTGCGGAAACTTTTGGGCTGGACGTTCTTATGCGTCTGCTTCACTCCAGACATGAAAACGAAGTGAGTGAATATAAATATCACATGCAAGTCCACCATATGTACGCAGACTTCGGAGCTAATGTGCTAAAGTCATCTCGGTCATGCAGGTCTATATTGGTTGCGTAGTGTTTACGACGCGTTGTAAGCAAACATGCCTGACACAAATTGATATACATTAAATTAATGGATTCAATGCAGGTGAATTAGTCGCAGCGGCGGAACAAATGAACTACAGAAGGTCCCCTTTTTTCCACGCCCGTATTCCGTGGTTGAAGGTTGAGTTTAAAGATTTATTGACGTATTCCCACCCAAAAAAGATTCGTTGACGTATTTAAAAAGTTTAAACACTTTACATTATATTATATATTTATTGACATATTTAATAATGGACCTGTTGAATTATTATAAGTTTAATTAAGTGGAGAGAATATGAAATTGCTCTAGACTTTTGCTCTTTAACAAATTATCGTCACCAAAATTAAAATTTTTAAGTAATATGTCAATAAGCTTTTCTGTTTTAATTTTGTTGACTCATCGACGTCATATTATGTAAAAACATTGAATCTATCTATTTTACATTGAATTTAATTCTAAATAGCTAAAATAATAGAATGTATAAAATAATAAAAATTTCTAAACTTTTACTCTTCAACAAATTATCATCGTGAAAATTTAAATTTTTTTAGCAGTATTTCAATAAACTTTTTGGTTTAATTCTATTGCCTCATTTGAGGCAATATTATGTAAAAGCATCGCATCTATCTATTTTATATTAAATTTAAATTATTGATTATTTTGATTGTATTATTCAAATTTTAAATATATAAATTAATAGAATAACTAAAATAATAAAGATTTCTAACCTATACCATTTAATAAATTGAATCAGAAATTACTCAACAATCTGGATTAATGAACGGATAAAATATAGTTACGTGTTATTGCCGTGAATAGCTTGTTAAATTCTTAATTACCGAAAATATTTATCAGGTTATTGGCTAAAATTTAAAGACTAATTTAGGATACTTTAAAATTTGTGATGGGGTTCGAATATCTAATGTCATACTTTTGCTCGTGTTCTGTTTTAATTTGAGTTCTATTCTTGAATATATGTCATCCATAAATACTTCTTTGAGGGCTAGATGAGTATAAGAATATATTCAAATCTTATATTATGGACAAATTTTCCTTTCAATAAAAAAAAAAATAGTACAATGAGACATGTTGATAGAAAACCTCGCTTTATATAATACGGGAATATGTCTTTAAAATACTGAAACTCAAACGAGTTATTATCAACAAAAATTAAAATGAAATTAACTGGTCCAATTAAATTTTATATCCTATTGTTAAATAACTTAAACCATTCCTTTAATCCAAATCCGCAAATCATTATGTATTTTACAAAGTCCAGTCGATTTCATTTTTCAAACGCCGTCATGCTAGAGGATTCAAATTGACCTCGCTTTTCTTTTTTTCACATATAATTTAACTAGACTTTGATTGGATCAGTACCATACTTCAATTAAATGAACTTGTCACAAGACAAGGTCGTCATGGTCTCATTATGTGTATATATACTAGACTTTTTGGATCCGTGTAACCCACGAATAAAAGGTTTTATAATAAATAGATTACATATAAAAATTACTTGATAAATGTAAAATCTAGGATACAATTTCATTATAACTTTAATAACTTGAAAAAAAAAAGTCTAACAAGAAAAATAATAAAAATTAAAAGTAAGAAAATAGTAAAATAAATTTTTTATATTTAATATTCTATTAAAAATTCAAAATTTTTTAAGACACTAAATTGATATAAGTATAAAAATTACAAATTATATAATAATAAATTATTAAATAACAATAAACAAAATTATCTGCTTTCAATTTTTATCAAACAACTCAAAAAAAATTCATTTTTTCTAGTTCCCTCTTTTTTAATATTCCAATAAATTAATTTTATAGATAAAATTATATAAAAGTATTCTATATATCAATTAATTATTCAAATAAACAAACAATTAATTATTAAAAATATAATTTATTTTATAAAAATATTTTTTCAATTTTTATGAGGTTATTGAAAATACTTAAAATCAATTATTAAATTTATAATTTATATAGTTTTGGTGTACTTTATTACAAATAGAAAATGTTGAGTTATATGTTTACTATAGCCTAGTATTCTTATTTATTTCAAAGTTAGGAATTTGAATAAATCCTATACTAATATTAATTAATTCTTGAAAAATTGGCTATATTAAAACTAAATGAAGAAATTATTTAAAAATTATATATAATAAGAATCTTTTTTTCAATCAAGAGTAGGACGAATTCAAACTAAATCCATTACAACGTCAACTAAATTTTAAATAGTGATAGTTGGAATAAAAATATATTTCTATTTTTTTTTGGGTCAGCCCCTAGTGGGGCCCGGAAAAGGGGACGTGCCACTCCTTAAAGGGTCCCGGGTGCACCTTCTGCAAAGGCAGGTGTCACGACCCACCCTGAGTTGTGACCGGCGCTTGGAAGTGACGAACCTCCAGCAAGCCTTAATCATTAAGTTTTCTGTGACAAATGAACAGAGTCTCCCCTTAATTTCCAGCTTCCCCGTAAAAGCTAGACCTGTTCCAGCAATCAACCAGCACATATATCCAATTTGACATATAGGCATTCATTCATTATAATAACAACATATCTTATATCTATCTACTTACACATTTTTATATACACATCCATAACAACACAGTGCTCAAGAAACATGATTTACAAAATAAATGACTTTCTATACATGTATCCCATCTAAAAAGAATGACAAGCAACAGTTTCCTATCTGTGGATTATGGAGCAACTCTAAGGCATTAGTTATATTCAAAACATTAAAATAGAAGTCTAGAAAAAAAAGCCCTCACATATAGAGGAATTGTCAAAAGTCTCCGCACTCTGCAGAATCCAAAACAGGTACAACACTAAAATCTGAAATAGGAAGGGAAAATAAGTGAGTCCAACCGACTCAGTGAGGGGCAATAAAATTATAGCATATGAGGACAAACCCTAATAATATATATATATATATATATATATATATATATATATATATATATATATAAAATAAACATTTTAAATTATGTAAATAACGAATTACTATTATAAGTTATTCACATAAAAGCATTAAACCACTTCATAGAATTAGTAACATATTTTTCAAACATAAATACTAAAACAGGGAGGCTTTATATTCAAAGTTATTTCCAAATAAGGATTAGCCCTTTCAGATCTGACTAAGTCGGCAGTGTGTGTAGGCCTCACACACACGCATGAAGCAAGATCACCCTCTTAATGAGTTCAACTACAGCACTAAGCGTCAATGATCAATCAATCATACCGATTAACTAAAAATCCTCCCACAAGGTATATAGGAACTAAAGTAATAAATATTAATAAAAGCTAAGTAACAAATATTAAACCAACTTTTCAAAGCACAGAGAATTCATCAAAGTTTGAAAGTTCATAATGTAATTTTTTCAATAAATGAATTCAGTAATCCAAACAAAAATTAAAGCTTGTCCTTTTATTTATAAAATTCATCGTCTTTTTCAAATAGCTTTCTGAACGTTTAACACTTGAGCATTAGTAAAATTTCCTCAAAACTAAATCAGAGGTCCAAGATGAGATAAATATATTAATCTATATGACAATAGTACCACTAAATAAAACATGCATAATTAACTAGATATATAAATAAACTGTCAGTAATTGCTAAAATCAAACTAATATTAATTGTATGAAAAGAACATATGCCATAAATGCATTATCCACTCACAAACTGTCAGGGTACACAATCTATGTCCTCGGGCCGCTCAACCTGCAGGTTGATTTCCTGGGAAATCTGAAATCATACATAAACAATTATTTTCAATTTAAATATAAATTTGGTTTAGAATCTAGTCTTTGACTTCTTTCTAACATTTCTAATTAAATCTAATTAAAAACTACTTTCAAGTATATAATATAGGAATGTATTTATTTATTTATTTATTTTGTGTGTGTCTTTCCTATTGAACAAAATATTTTAACCATTCTATATTATAATTCCCAAATTAAAATTTTAAATATTTCGCCACTCATCCCTCCACTCTCATAAGACTCAAAAATCCAAATATCCTTCGAATTTAATTCAAACTATAAACAAAACAAAATCAGCATCTGACTTCAAAGAGAAAAGCTCACCAGTGTGTGTTGGTTTTAGAAGAAAGCAAAACAAGAACCCAGCCACCACAAGAAGCAAAACGTGAATGGAGAGCGCAGAGAGAGATGCAGGTGAGGGAGAGACGGACGGGGAGAAAGATTGCAAGATAGTGATGGCACGATGGAAGGGAAAGACACGCGGTGGTGATGATGATGGGAGGTTAGGGTGAGTGAGGGTGAAAGAAAAAGAGACGAACAGGAGAGAGAAGGGAGAGAGAGAACGCATGGAGGCATAACAAGGGAAAAGAAAAATGAATGAAAGAAGAGCGTATGGGGAGAAGACTCCAGACGGTGCTAAGAAGGAAAGAAGGGGTCTAGGGTGCACCATATCACTTATGATGCACCGTGGTCTCTCATATTTGTTTTGTTTTGTTTTTTTTTTTTAAATAAACAGGGTATTACAGCAGGTCTCATGACCATATGTACTCTCCTTGTGCGAATACATTTCTACTACGGGCCAAATTATTTGCGGAAACTTTTGGGCTGGACGTTCTTATACGTCTGCTTCACTCCAGACATGAAAACGAAGTGAGTGAATATAAATATCACATGTGAGTCCACCATATGTACGCAGACTTCGGAGCTAATGTGCTAAAGTCATCTCGGTCATGCATGTCTATATTGGTTGCATAGTGTTTACGACATGTTGTAAGCAAACATGCCTTACACAATTTGATATACATTAAATTAATGGATTCAATGCAGGTGAATTAGTCGCTGCAGTGGAACAAACGAACTACAGAAGGTCCCCTTTTTTCTACGCCCGTATTCCGTGGTTGAAGGTCGAGTTTAGAGATTTATTGACGTATTCCCACCCAAAAAAGATTCATTGACGCATTTAAAAAGTTTAAACACTTTACATTATATTATATATTTATTGACATATTTAATAATGGACCTGTTGAATTATTATAAGTTTAATTAAGTGGGGAGAATATGAAATTGCTCTAGACTTTTGCCCTTTAGCAAATTATCGTCACCAAAATTAAAATTTTTAAGTAACATGTCAATAAACTTTTCTGTTTTAATTTTGTTGACTCGTCGACGTAATATTATGTAAAAACATTGAATCTATCTATTTTACATTAAATTTAATTCTAAATAGCTAAAATAATAGAATATATAAAATACGAAAAATTTCTAAACTTTTAATCTTCAACAAATTATGATCGTAAAAATTTAAATTCTTTTAGCAGTATTTCAATAAACTGTTTGGTTTAATTCTATTGCCTCATTTGAGGCAATATTATGTAAAAGCATCGCATCTATCTATTTTATATTAAATTTAAATTATTGATTATTTTTAATTGTATTATTCAAAGTTTAAATATATAAATTAATAGAATAACTAAAATTGTGATACCCCAATTAAAAATTAAATTATTGCTAACAGAAATTTTAAAAATTTTGGGTAAACTTGAGTCTTTGAGGCAATATCTTTATTCACATTGAATAATATAGTGATAAAGAAACTAAGACTGATTAAATAAAGTGGTTTTTGTAAAATAGGCGTGTGTAAATCAAGTTGGATATTTCCTAATATAGTGATAAAAGAATTAAAATTGTTAAAAAAATTTTTGAAGTATTAGCTTAAAAAAAAAAAAAGAAAAAAAGAAAAAGCCATGGAGGACCATGGTGCACCATAAGTGATATGGTGCACCATAGAGCCCTCTCTTCCTTTATTTCCCACCTAGGGGCTTCTTACGGACTATTCACGCGTCCTCTTCTTCCTTCTTTCTTCTTTCTCCCTTCTTCAAATTTTCCTTCTTCCTGTTACGCACCCCTCACGCCTCTTCTCTTTTATCCTCACTCATTCTCAACCTCACATAATCATCACCATCACATATCTTCTTCTCCTCCATGCCGTTGCTGCCTCACAGTTTCTCCCTTCGCTATCTCTCCCTCACCTGCATCTTTCTCTCTCCGTCTTCCATTCGCATTTTGCTTCTTGAGGTGGCTGGCTCCTATTTTGGTTACTTCAAAAACCAACACATACTAGTGAGCTTCCTTCCTTGAAGCTTGATGCTGATTTTGTTTTATCTATTGTCAGAAATTAAGTCTATTGGATATTTGAATTACTTTTGTCTTGTGAGGGTAAAGGGATGAGTGTAGAAATGTTTAAAGTTTTAATTTGAGATTAGGGTATAGAGTGGTTAGAATATTTTGCTCACTACAAAAATAACATGTAAATTAAATTTGCTAGGATAGACAAAGAGGACAAAGACTAGATTCTGAATCAAATTTCTGTCTAAATGGAAAATAATTCTTTGCATGTATCTTTCCAGATTAAGGAGATCAGCCTGTCAGTTTAGCAGCTCCTAGGACATAAATGGGATGCTTTCCGATATTTTGTGAGTGGACATGGCTTCTATGGCATATGCATTTTATGCTATTAGTATTGGTTTGATTTTAATATATTGACAGCTTATTTTCATTTATTTAGTTAATTATGACTGTTTTGTTTTGCAGTATGGTTTTGAAGAAATTTTTTTTGGTAAGCAATTTTTGAATGCTCTAGAAGTTTTTAGAAGAGATTACGAATTGTATAATCGAAAGGACAAGCTCTAATCTTTTGTTTGGATTACTAACTTGACTTATTGAGTGACTTATATTTTGAAATTTTAAATTTTGATGCATACTCCTGTTCTTCGAAATCTGATTTGATATTTGTACCTTTAGCTTTTATTAATATCTATTATTTTAGTTTTATATACTTTGCGAGAGGATTCTCAGTTAATCGGTAGCTAGCGGTCGCTGATGTTAGTCTTGATGCACCTTGGTTCGAACCCAATTAGAGGGTGTTCTTTTCGATGGGTGTGTGTGTGTATGGCCATATGTGAGCTCTGTTAACTTTGAAGGGGCAAACCCCGATTTGGAAATTTCTCAAAATTAGAAACCTCCCTGTGTTGGATTTATATTTGAGAATCATGTTTCAAGGTTATGAAATAATATTAATTCTTTGTTTACATACATAGTCTCTAACATTGATTCTTTGTGTATATATTATTAAAACAATGATTTCTTTATTTAAACTTCGTTCATGATACTAACTCTTTATTTAATCATAATTTGCTTTACTTTTAGAGTTTGTTCTCATATGTTATAGTTGCATTGTCCCTCATTGAGTCAGTTGGACTCACTCCTTATCCTTTCCCTGTTTCAGAGTTAGGTACAGGTTAGCGAATGGAGTATCCTAACTAGAAGAGGGTTGGAAGCTTTGAGAGCCTGTCATTGTCACGACCCAACTAGGCCGTGACCGGCGCTTAGGGACTGTCATTCCCCAGCAAGCGTTTGGAAAATTTTTCCTAAGAAAGGGACAGAATTTCCCTTAAAAATTGGACGTTTCCCAAATTACAAAAAACTCCAGATACAAACCAAAAATATACAGACCAGCCACAATTCCAGAATATCAACAATATTTAAAATACAGACTCAGGACAACAAGCATTCTCCGAATGCCCTCAAAATTCAGAACATGCGAGACATACATAAGGATAGATATTCTTTTAAAAGCAAAACCTATTACCATTATATATATATATATATATATATATATATGTTACAACGGAAGTCAGACCTTGCCTGTGAATTATGAAGCATAACTAGAAATATTTACATATGATTACTCAACTATACATGGATCAAAATATATAGACAACCTGAAGGCCCACACTGATTACGTCAAGTTCACGAAACTTCTATACTTTTAGTTTACTGAGACAAGCTCACTGCATTTAAATCTGCTTCTGAAATAAAGGGAAAGTGAGGAGTGAGTCAAACAGACTCAGTGAGAGATAATATACTTATAATAGGGAGTGGGACAAGTGTAAGCATGAGTTTTTGTTAAAATAAATATAATTAATTAACGATACTCTCATAAAAGATTTATATATATATATATATATATATATATATATATATATATATATATATATATATATATATATATATATATATACATATACAATTACAAAAAATATTCTAGATCAAACATGTTGCAAGAAACCAAAACATGGTAAAGCAAAAAATAAAATAAAATTCTTAATAAAAAGTCATCATTAACAAATTAGTACTTCCAACTATTGATATATTGAATACATTTGAATATGGAGTTAAAATTAGTTTTTAAAAATAAGACAAAACCAATTCTAAAGTTTAGAAGGGGAGGTCTTAATTACAGAGTCAGAACAGAATGGAACAGACACGTCTCACCAATGGGCGTCCCCGAAGGATCAACGAGAACAGATATCTCACCAATGGTCCTATGCCGAAGGATCGACAAACAAATCCGGACGTGTGGACGTCACGTCGGGCTAGCAACACCCCTACTAGCTGGGTTGGCCAAACCAAGGTGCATCCAGGGCTAACGTATACTGTCGTTAGCATACAGTTCTGTTAAAGGTCCCTCCCAAAAACTATTTATCCAAAACTAAAAAAAAACTCATAATTAACTTTATTTCAAAAATTAAATTCATCAAAGTCTCATAATCCTATAATAATAAAATCCAATATAATTCCAAGCATATCAAATTTTAAAATCTAATATGCTAATTCCAAACCTTTTCAATCATGTCAGCAATATTAAGTTTAGAATTAGTTTAAGGAAATCAATTTCAAAACTTACTATATCAAAATCTACAATTTCTATTGTCCGAGTTCATAACATTAACTTGAAGCATCATATCAATTTCAAAACGTTTAGATACTTAGATCTCAAACATCAATTGTTAACAATACATGAAATAATTAAACTAAGTAGGAACATCTGAGAGCAAATCTTTTCAAAATACTTGTCCCACCTGCAAAAGTTCAGAATTATAACATAATAATATTATAAATAGCTTTAAGGATTCGATTAGAAGACAAGTAGCTGTCAAGACATATATTTAGGAAAATAAGAAAAACAGAAAACAAGTATAAATATACTATCACTCACAGACTAAACCAAGAAGAAGCAGCTGCAGGTTATAGCATCTCGAAATCTCGGTCGCTATCCTAGGGGAATCCGGCATCAAAACGTCACCATTCACATGCAATTAGCCTGTACCAGGAATCAACCCAAGATACCTCAGAACATAAAACCCCCAAATTCCTTATCCCGGGGTTTTACCAACTTATCCAAAAATCAAAATTTATAGAGAACAATTAACTAAGACATATGGTGCTAACAAGTAGTATTAAATTAATTAAGTAAGATTATTTCACTTGCCAGTACCCATGGTACTTAAAGATTAATCATCGATTAAGAGTTACGAACATTCACCAAAATAAACATTATAAAGTACCCAATTATAATTCTTCAAGCTTAAAAGTTCTAAATCTTAAAACATAAAGCTGTTACAAAACTCATGAGCACACCCATAAAACCATCAACTCAACATAGGAACTAATCATTACCAAAAGTAAAGGAAACTAATACTTGGGAATCATAAGAAGAAAAACTATTGGTTGAGGACATTTTTATTTCAACAACCACAAGATAAACTCACCAAAGAAGCAGTGAGTTAACTTGGAAGAAGCAAGCCACCTCCCCTCCATCTAGAGCACGGCCATCAGAGAAAAAGAGCGTGGTGGAGAAGGACAAACAGAACCACAACAAAGAAAGAAGTAGAACTGCGACAGAGGAGCAGAACTACGGCGGAGAAAGAAGCTGAACCGAGAGAAGGGGATGCGGCGGCGGTGTACGGCAGAGGGAAAGTTGATTGCGGTGGTGAGTGAGAGAGGAAGAAGAGAGAGAGTGCAAGTGAGAGAGGGAGTGAGAGTGAAAGAGTAATGGAGAAAGAAAACGAAAAATGAAGGAAAAGAGCATCCGGAAGAACATCCCAGGCATGAAAGTGGAGGGAGAGAGGTCTATGGTGCATCATATCACTTATGGTGCACCATGGTCTCTATTTTTTGTTTCCTTTTTTTTTTTTTTTTAAATTAGGATATCACAGTCATACTCATCCATACAGGTCGTAAGGTTGTTTTCTTGAGTTGGAGCGATATCCATTATATATTTTGGTTGTATAAAATTAGTAATGCTCCTTAATCCACAGGCAGGGTTTGACTTTTGTTGTGTTAGTGATGCGATAGATTTAGTTGTGATTCAATATATCACTACTAGTTTATATATTTATCTTCTTGATTTTGTGGTTGAGTTTTATGGTCTAAGTTGTAATAGAAATTATTTTTATTTGGAAAATGTCCGATTTTAAGGGGAAACTTTGTCTGTTGGTTCTAATTTGTTACGGTAAATTTAGTTGGGGAAAAGTGTCTTTTCCTAGCCTTAAGTCATGACCATAAGTGGGAGTCAGTGACAAAAATAATAAAGATTTCTAACCTATACCATTGAATAAATTAAATTATAAATTACTCAACAATCTGGATTAATGAACGGATAAAATATAGTTACGTGTCATTGCCGTGATTAGTTTGTTAAATTCTTAATTACCGAAAATATTTGTCAGGTTATTGGCTAAAATTTAAAGACTAATTTAGGATACTTTAAAATTTGTGATGGGGTTCAAATATCTAATGTCATACTTTTGCTCGTGTTCTGTTTTAATTTGAGTTCTATTCTCGAATATAAGTCATCTATAAATACTTCTTTGAGTGCTAGATGAGTATAAGAATATATTTAAATCTTATATTATGGATAAATTTTTCTTTCAATAAAAAAAAATAGTAATATGAGACATGCTGATAGAAAACCTTGCTTTATATAATACGGCAATATGTCTTTAAAATACTGAAACTCAAACTAGTTATTATCAACAAAAATTAAAATGAAATTAATTGGTCCAATTAAATTTTATATCCCATTGTTAAATAACTTAAACCATTCTTTTAATTCAAATCCGTAAATTATTATGTATTTTACAAAGTCCAGTCAATTTCATTTTACAAACGCGGTCATGCTAGAGGATTCAAACTGACCTCACTTTTCTTTTTTTCACATTTAATTTAACTAGACTTTGATTGGATCAGTACCATACTTCAATTAAATGAACTTGTCACAAGACAAGGTCGTCATGGTCTCATTATATGTATATATACTAGACTTTTTGGATCCGTGTAAAGTATGAATAAAAAGTTTTATAATAAATAGATTGTATATAAAAATTACTTGATAAATATAAAATCTAGGATACAATTTCATTATAACTTTAATAACTTGGAAAAATAAAGTCTAATATGAAAAATAATAAAAATTAAAAGAAAGAAAATAGTGAAATAAGTTTTTTATATTTAATATTCTATTAAAAATTCAAATTTTTTTAAGACGCTAAATTGATATAAGTATAAAAATTACAAATTATATAATAATAAATTATTAAATAACAATAAACAAAATTATCTACTTCCAATTTTTATCAAACAGCTCAAAAAAAATTCATTTTTTCTCCTTCCCTCTTTTTTAATATTCCAATAAATTAATTATTCAAATAAACAAACAATTAATTATTAAAAGTATAATTTATTTTATAAAAATATATATTTTCAATTTTTAAGAGATTATTGAAAATACTTAAAATCAATTATTAAATTTATAATTTATATAATTTTTGTGTACTTTATTACAAATAGAAAATGTTGAGTTATATGTTTACTATAGCCTAGTATTCTTATTTATTTCAAAGTTAGGAATTTGATTAAATCCTATACTAATATTAATTAATTCTTGAAAAATTGGCTATATTAAAACTAAATGAAAAAATTATTTAAAAAGTATATATTATAAGAATCTTTTTTTCAATCAAGAGTAGGACGAATTCAAACTGAATCAATTACAACGTCAACTAAAATTTAAAAAGTGATAGTTAAAATAAAAATATATTTCTATTTTTTTTTTGGGTTAGCCCCTTGTGGAGCCTGGAAAAGGGGACGTGCCACTCCCTAAAGGGTCCCGGGTGCAGCTTCTGCAAAGGCAGGTCTCATGACCATATGTACTCTCCTTATGCAAATACATTTCCATTACGGGTCAAATTATTTGCGAAAACTTTTGGGCTGGACGTTCTTATGCGTCTAGTTCACTCCAGACATGGCACATGAGAATTAATATGAAAACGAAGTGAGTGAATATAAATATCACATGCAAGTCCACCATATGCATGCAGATTGGGGAGTTCTCTCATGCAAATGCCTTAAAAATCTTCATATGAAGATTCTAGTTGTAACAAGTGGTAATGTGATAGATGGATGTTGTGGAGCCCACATGCGGTGGGGGTTAATTTGAAGGAGTTAATTAATGGCGTATTTCAGGTGCCTTTTACGTCGAGGCGTAGTGCTTGGCGCTTGTAATTTGATGGTGAGATTGTGGGTATATCGATGCACTAATCACCTATGATACACTGTAGTAATATTTAATTTTAAAAAATTTAAATATATAATTAAATATATTTTAAAATTAATTATCATACATTAATAGTATAAAATTATACTGGCAGTATAAACTAATTCACACTATCAGTGTAATCAAAAAATTTTATCATTATAATTTTAATTATCATATAATGACAGTATAAAATTATACGGATAGTATAAAATAATTTTATACTTGGTAATTAGATCAAAAATTTTATCGAATGTAATTTTACTGCACAAGTGTGAAATTATACTGACAAAGTAAAATTACATTGATAAAAAAGTCCAAAGGTGTATAGAGTAAAATTATACTGATAGAGTATAATTACACTGATAAAAAAGTCCAAAGGTGTTTGCTCATGTGTAGTTGCTTTAAAAATCTTCACATGAAGATCTTAATTGTAACCAATAAATAAATGACATGTGAAACTAATTTTACTCTGTCAATATAATTTTATAATAACAGAGTAAAATTACACTGATAAAATTTTTTGATTACATTGACAGTGTAAAATTATTTTATACTACCAATATAATTTTATACTGTTAATATATGATAATTTATTTTTAAAATATATTTAATTATATTTTTAAATTTTCTTAAAATTAGATATTACTACATTGCATCATAGGTAATTGGTGCATCGATACACCTCACAATCTCATCATCAGATTACAAGGTGCACCACCCTCCTTGACCAACGAAATACATCGTAGAATACGCCATTAATTAACTCTTTCTTTTATTTAATCTATCAATTAACCCCCACTACATATGAACCCCACAAAATCCACCTATAATATTACCACTTGCTACAACTAGAATCTTCATATGAAGATTTTTAAAGCATATGCATAAGAGAACTCCCATGCAAACTTCGGAGCTAATGTGCTAAAGTCATCTGGGTCATGCAAGTCTATATTGGTTGCGTTGTGTTTACGACACGTTGTAAGCAAACATGCCTGACACAAATTGATATACATTAGATTAATGGATTCAATGCAGGCGAATTAGTCATTGCGGTGGAACAAATGAACTACAGCTGGTGCCCTTTTTGGAAGAATATATATTATAAGAGTCTTTTTTTCAAAACTTGATTTTTAGAACACAAAAAAATGCTTGATATAAAAATAAAATTCATATAAAATTTATTTTAAATTGAAAAAAGAATAGACAAATATATATATTATTCTGTTATCACTTGACAGAAAATAAAAAAAGTATTTTTTTGGAGTAAAATATATTCTTTTAGGATAAATTGAAGAAAAAGAATAAATAAATATAAATATCATTCCATTATATATATATATATATATAGGGCATATAATGTGGGAGGAGTACTTTATTATAAGAGTGAAAAGAGCAAATCTAGGTCATGTAACTATATATAGATAGTCAAAATTTAAAATTGTTTAAAGTTTATATGATCGCTTAAAAAAATTACATGATTTTATGTTTTAATCTTGATAATTCGTATAAGATCTAATTATCAAAATTTACTATTCTCACTCTCACAATTAACCACTCCTCTCACTTGATCCTCCTCATATATGCATATATATAAAAGAAAAGTAAATAGAAAAAATATTTGAAATTTCTTATCGTGATCTACAAAAAAGTATACTTTGGAGTTTTTTATCTGAAAGAAAGGAAAATAGAACAAAGATGTTAATAAAAGAGTTCAGAAGCTTGAAAAGCAGCCCACGACTAAATAGCAAAGTACAATGAAAAATCTTATTTACAACATTAAACCAGCATCCATTCTATAGAAAAATTACAAAAAAAAAAAAAAACCAAAAATCCTTAAACTCAAATTCCTAAAGCCTAAAATAACATAAAACCATATAAATAAAAATATAGACTCAATTATAGAAACAAAAGCTATGATACAAACTTAGTTTACATGGTTGTAGTCATAAATATAGGAAGAAGTAGCGGAACAAATGCTCATTTCCTTGCTATTAATCGCAAGAGCTCCTAATGTTTTATTTATTGGCTATGCAAGAATAACTTTGATGATAACATTTAGTATAAAATAGAAAATGTGAAGTAGCCATTGTAGAAAGAAGGAGATTCTCGAGTTTTGATAGAAGAGAAAAATATATGAAGGGATGGATACATTAGAAACACGAAAGCTTCTCATAAAAGTTTAAATATAAAATTACTAATGTTTCTATTACTTTTTAATTTCTAATGACATATCTCAATAAATTATCATTGGCCATAATATTTGAAAAATTAAAGATATGTGATGTTTTCCAAAGGCATGCATGTGTGAGTTTCCATGTAAAGAATCAAAATCACTTTGCAAAAGTAAAAGATAACAAAATATTATTCCATAATCGATGATAATCTAATTTTGGAAAAATAAAAAAATGAAATATAGTTGAGTAATTCTTAAATTATAAATAAATATATAAAAAAAAGTGGAAGAAAAATTTGACTTGTTAACTAATTATGTAATAAAATATTCAAAAAAAATAGTAATAAAAGTAATTGACTTTTAGAGAGACTAAAAGTTGGCTTGTAATGACAAAAGGATGAATAATGAAAATTGATTAGGTAAAATATCTTGATAATTGATGCTAACAATTATCAACATTAATTGTCAAATTGAATATTATATTATTTTTTAAAATATGAAATAATTGACTGAGTAGTGAAAAGATAATATAGTTAGTAATAGTGGTATTAATGTTTATTAAATTTGAAATTTTTATTTTAAATTATTTTTATTTTATAAAGAAATTTTAATATAATTTTATTTAGATTAATTTAATCAACTTTTTGTGATCAAAATAAAATCACGTAGAGATTTGAGTAGTAGATCATTTAAGGAGAGTTAATGGAAGAGAAAATCAAGAGATTGTAAGTTAAATTCTGAAACTAAAATTTTCCTTTTAATTATTTTAATGAATAGAAATTTGAAATGTTTCCTTTAATAATAAATTTAAGAAAGTGGTGGGGTTAGAATTGATGTGAAACTAACACATGGTATAAGTTTCTATGTTTTGAGTCTTGTTCATTAGTAGTATAGATATGACAATGAGAATTGAATATAACTTCATGCAAACTATCTAATTCCCTTATTGTAGTCCAATTATTTTGAATTCATATTGCTAAGGTATAAAAATTACTCATGTGCCTCTATCCAATAGTTTAAACTTTTGGGAGATATAACACATATTGTACATCCTCAAATTCATTTAACCAATTTCTTTATTTAATTGTTGGATTAAATCTCAAATTTGATGGATCAAATTAAGTAGATATTAATTTTAACAACGGTGAGATATTTAAAATCAATTTATTCGTATTTATTACATTAGAAAAATTCTCATAAAAGTAATGATTTAGTATATTATCATTAAAGAATAATATCTTCATTTTTTTTCTAAATTTAAAAATTCAAATCATTTTAAATTCATTATATATATATATATATATTCCTTTATAATTTTAAATATTTTTCCTTTATTCATTTTTTTTAGATTTCATCAAAATTAATTAGGCCTACTTTCTTGTAATATTTTTCTTTTAAATATTTTTTAATTGTCATAACCCAGCCTGACTATGACCAGTGCATAGGGAGCCATGGCTCCCCAGCAAGCCTAATTGAGATTCTGCGAGGGAACGGATGAGGTTTCCCCCGAAAATAAGACCTTCAGAATTTGCTAGACTTGATTAAACAAATCATCATCCAAAATAGGATAATATCTAAATACTTTTGCATGTACATACATACCCGTCTCAACATTCAAAATACATGTTATCTTTACAACAAATACAAATCATAGGGCATTATATAGTTTTGCCCATAACCTTATGCAGATCGAGACCTTGCTTAATATTCAATGGAGCTTTAATCAAAATATATAAAGAAGGCCCACACTCAAGCAATGGACTCACGAAAAGTGTCCAAGAGCCAACTAAGAGGTTGGTGGAGTTGAACTCAAGTCTACACCAAAATCTAATATAGGGGAAACAACAGGGTGAGTTAAACAACTCTGTAAGAGATAATTTATTTATAGTTGGCATGGGATTAAAACATTTTTATATGTGGAAATCATTTGAATCAACTGAAAGAAGCAAAAAGCATATTTTCTTCTGGAAATTTCGTTGGAACACATTTTCATAAAACATGGGAAGTTAAAACATGCACTTATAGCTGGTAGGAGGCCGCAACTATAGAATTCTTGTTGTAACACCCTAAGCAATATCAACAGCTAGCCCTCAGTGAAACTATAATCCGGTCGTGTTGGCCTAACATGCCAGGCTAGCACCTCTCTTACTAGCTAGGGTTCATATAAGGTGCACAAGTCTAACATTTACTGTCATTAGTTACAGTTTTATAAAGGGCTCACTCGATAAATCTTTTTTTTCCCATAACCTATTTAGAAAATAAATATAAATCCCGTGAACCTTTCAAATCACAAATTCACACTAATCTCCTTTCATCACATGTAGTTAGGGAAAATATTTAATTAAATACACAAAGTCTTGAAAATATGCCTAGATAAACATAAATACATGCTCATGTAAATGATAAAAAACTTTCATAAATAAATTATCTAATCATAGTACGTAAATCATAATGTAGGAGTTTCTCTACAGAGCCACATAACTAATAGGCTGCTTCCGCCTAAATATAACAACATAGTCATGTGTTATCCATAATCACAAAAGCTCAACATAAGTTGGTCCTATATCCCCTAAAACCCCAAATTTACAACTCTAGAATTCCAGAACCTAGCCTAAGAATTAGTTTCATAGGAAGAAGTTACTTAAATCCCGATATGGGGGAAACCGCAAGCTCAAGGGTTATTTGAGGTGTCAAGGAGCGGAAAAAGGACAAGGTGAGAAGTTTTAGTCTCCTCCCAGAACCTCCAAAGCTTTTCCTCACTTGCTTACAAAGGAAAATCAATCTGTAGAAAGACTAAGAATATAACTAATAAGGAGTGGATGGGGTTAAATGGGCATATAAGATAGTAAAAATACTATATGTAAGTGATTCTAAAGAGAGAAAAGAGAGAGAGGAGACAGAGAAATATCTCTCCTGTTTGGGGCAGAGCCCTTTTTATTTTTTTTTCTTTTGTTGCCTCACTACCCTTGAGTACAGCCAAGGCCCAGAAGCTTCCTCGACTTTGTTAGGGGCAAGCTTGAGCATGGCTTACTGCGCTCGAGCATAGCCCATGTCCATAAATTCCCCTGGATTCTGGTTGGCAGCATGCTCAAGCATGGCTTATGTCCAAGAACTTCCTTGGGCTTTAGTTAGTGGCACGCTCGAGCATACCTTTCTTAGGTTCAAAATACCAAATGAGTTCTTCTGGGTGTTCCTACCTCTAATACCATCCAAGTTTGGGTCTAATATGCTCATTTATATTTCTTGATATCTAGGAAACATTTCATGTGATTCTTGGTTGGGGTATTACATTCTCCTCCCTTAAAAATTTAGTCCCCAAATTTACCAAAAAAAAAAAAATTATTGTTACTTGAAGTTTCAAAGATATTCAGTCCTCCACTTCCCATGTGGCTTATTCTCCATAATGATTTCTCTATATCACCTTGACTAGGCTTAGATTGGAGCTTCTTTACTTCTCGATTGACCATAGCCACGGGTTTTTCCTCATATGACAAATTTTCATCAAGCTGAATGACTTGAGGGGCGAGGATTTGGGATAGACCGGGCATGTATTTTTGAAGCATAAGGACATGGAAAATAGGATGAATCATGAATAAGTCGGGAGATAAGGCTAGCCTATAGGCTGCAACACCCACCCTATCTAAAATCTCAAAAGGTCCGATATGGCATGGACTAAGCTTCCCATACTTTCCAAACCTCATCACCTATTTCATAGGAGAGATTTTGAGAAATACATGATCACCCACCAAAAACTCAAGATCCCATCTCTAGTGGTCAACATAGGCCTTTTGCCTACTCGGAGCTGTTGGCAACCGTTCTCGGATTAATCAAACTTTGTCCATTGATTCCTGTACCAAGTCTAGTTCCAAAAGTTTAGTTTAATCCAATTTGAGCCATCTTATAGGTGATCTGCAATGGCTTCCATATAGGGCTTCAAATGGAGCCATTTGAATGCTGGCTTGATAGTTGTTATTATAAGAAAATTATATTGAGGGAAGACAATTACTCAATCTCTTGTCGAAGTCCAAGACTCAAGATCTTAACATATCCTTGAGGATCTGGATAGTCCTTTTTTATTGTCGTTTTGTCTATGGGTGAAAAACTATACTAAGGTCTAGGCATATACCTAGAGCCTCTTGGAAAGCTCTCCAGAAGTGGGATGTAAATTGTGACCCTCGATCTAATATGATTGGCACCGGGATCCCATGAAGTATTACTATCTCATCTATCTACAGCTAAGTGTACTGGGAAGCAATAAATGTCATTTTAAAATAGAGGAAATATGCTGGCTTAGTCATTCTATTGACAATCACCCATACTGAGTCAAATTCCTTAACAATATGTAGTAATCCTACTATAAAATCCATGGCAATCCTTTCCTACTTTCATTCAGGAATCTCAATCTATTGATCCAAGCCAATGGGTTGTTGATGTTTCGCTTTAATTGATGACATACTAAGCAATGAGATACGAATTCTCCAACATCCCTTTTCAAACATTCACACCAGAATAGCTGTTTCAGATCTTGATACATCTTAATAGAGCCTGGATGAACTAAACACTTCGAGTTATGAGTTTCCTCCAAAATAGCTTTCCTCAGCCCTTCATAATCAGACACACGTAGGTGATTCAGCGTAAAACACCTTCTAGGTCCAACACAACATTAGGATTCTTGCCACTCCTAACCCCGTCGATTAACTTGCTCAACTTTGGATCCTTGCTTTGTAATTTGCACTATCTTAATCCGCTTAATCAGAGAAGATTTGGCTCTTATATAAGCCAAGAGTATCCCAATCTCCCCCAGCTCAAGATGCATGCATTTGGCTTTCAATTAGTGAATCTCCCTTACCAAAGGTCTATTTATAGGAGATAAATGGGCTAGACTACCCATTGATTTCCTGCTTAAGGCATCAGCTATCACGTTAGCTTTGCCCGGATGGAACAAAATAGTACAGTTGTAATCTTTGAGCAACTCCACCTATCTTCGTTGCCTCAAGTTCAAATCTTTCTGCTGGAGTATATACTTCAAGCTTTTGTGATCAGTGTAGATTTCATAAGTCTCTCTGTACAAATAATTATATACTCAAAGGGAACTTGCTTTGGACCCTTCATGCAGTCACTGCCTTGCCGGTGTGAAGACGATATCCACTACTTGCGAGAATGTCCCATAGCAAAAAAAATTTGGGATCTTATGAAGTTATCAAGTTAAGGTGAATTTTTCTCTCTACCTACCAAGAAGTGGATTTGGACCTTTGTCACGAGTAAGCATATAACATTCATTTCTACAGGTATTTGGTGGCATAGGAGAGCTAGAATTCTCATGTTTTAGCCAATGAAACATGGTCTGCATGAGAGATTCTTAGAAAAATAAATCACCTAGCTCACAAAATTGATATGGTGTTTAGGCTAGAAAGGAGGCAAGGTCAACAACATGTGCATTTGATCTACTAGACTTTTCCAGCTGTAGGCTTCTATAAATTGGAGAAATTCTTAGGTGCTCTTGGAGCGTTGCATGGATTGTACTCATAGTCAATAATAAAATGATATTTTAAATAAATTAATGGTGGATTTTATCTTAAAATGTCACTTTATTATTAACTGTGAGTACATCTATGTATTGTTCTACCATGAACATATAAGAATTTTTCTATAAACTATACATCAATGGAAGTGCTCTTGGAAATGTGAGCAATATGGGGATTGGTGGCTTAATAAGAAAAGATGATGGGCTATGAATCTTTGGTTTCTCTGGGAGTATTGGAAGAACAACAAATTAAACTTCATGCAAAGCTTCTAGCCTTAAAACATGGTCTTCAACCAATGCAAGAACATAGCATTCGAAAACTTATATATTGCTCGGACTCATTTTACATCATCATCCTCATCCAATAAGGCAGTGGCAAATCTTCTTATAGACAATAGCCCCCCAAATTTTTTCATATATATATATATATAGGGTTTAGGGTTTAGGGATTGGTAGCTTGATAAGAAAAGATGATGGGTTGTGGATCTTTGGTTTCTCTAAGAGTATTGGAAGAACAACAAATTAACCTTCATGCAGAGCTTCTAGCCTTACAACATGGTCTTTAGCCAATGCGAGAACATGGCATTCGAAAACTTATCTATTGCTCGGACTCGTTGTACATCATCATCCTCATCCAATAAGGTAGGGGCGGATCTTCTTATAGATAATAAGGGGCCATGGACCCCAAATTTTTTCGTGTATATATATTGTATGATAAATGTGCTTAACTCTAAATATGTTTCTCTACCTAAA
This sequence comes from Pterocarpus macrocarpus, assembly GCA_031439585.1. NCBI lineage: Eukaryota > Viridiplantae > Streptophyta > Magnoliopsida > Fabales > Fabaceae > Pterocarpus > Pterocarpus macrocarpus. Next base: position 59,828,005 of record CM062515.1, read on the forward strand.
TGGACTTCTCCAACTAAAAAAACCATTACCATTTTTTTAATTAAAAACACCAAAAATAAAAAAAGATCACATCACAATTGAGCATCATTTTAGAGTGATGAAAATATTTTTTTGGTTACAATAGGTAAGTAATTACAAGAGTTGAATAACATGCTTAATAATCAAGCAATGAATTTGTTAACTCTATAAATGTAAGAAAACAGTTTTTTTTTTCTCAATAAAAGTTGTTTTGAAATAATTTCACATGTTTGGGTAAAAAGTTTGAATGGATCATTAAAAAAAATTGATAAATGTTATACCAAACATAAAATTGATTTTCAAATAATCAATTATAAAAAAAATTAATTATTGAAATAGTTTTAATTTCGCAGCTAATCCAAATCCACACTAGTATTTGTGTTCTTGTTGACAAATAATATCCTATGGACTTCACTAAAAAAGATAAGATTAATTTGCCTTCTAAAATTGTTTTGCTGTGTTAATTATATGTTTTAAAGTTTATATATATGATGTATAGTGCAACATCCCCAATTTTGCTACATTTATAACTCTTCGTTGCAAATTAAATAAATAATACTATGTTAATCATTAAGGGATAAAAATATATTTAAATTAAATTAAATCATTAAGAAGCAATAAATTTTAAATTAAGAACTTGTAGAAAAGTTAACTAAATTAAATACAATTAATAAATTAAATAGAGAAAAAATAATAATATAACTGCACAATCAAAATCCTATTAGAGATAAAAATTAAAATAAACTATAATTTTATTAAAGATATTTAGAAACTATTTAGATTATCTCTTAGAGCCTTTGCAACCGTTTAATTTAAGAATTTAAGCACAATAGAGTATTAATGACATGTCACGAAGTACACTTGAGTGGCATAAAGTGACATCTATCACTTCATGCCCTTTAATCAAAGGCTTTGGGCAAGCCACATGTCTTGTTTTTGTATCTAAAGGCTAGAAATTAGCCACCTATTAAAACAAATAACTCAAACTCTTAACTCTCCCTTTTAAACACAACACTAACACTCAAAATCCTTCCCACTCTCCTCAAAAACTCTTGGCCCCTTCCTCCTCCAAAACCCTCATCCATTTTGCTCTTCTCCTTCCACTAGATTCAAGCTCTCATCTCCTCTAAATGTCAAGCTCTCACTCACATCTTCTTATACCATCTCTTCTCCATTCAAGCACAAAAATCCCGTTTCCTTCTTCCTTATGTGCTGCGACCAAGAGCTCCAAGAAGGCAAGCAAGTTTTCTCTTGTGTGGTGGTTCTTGTAGCTAGGAAGAGATGTAAGGAATCTCTAACTTGTTCTCCTTATAGTTCTTGAAGTAAAATGCCTTCTATAGTAGTGACACTATTCTAGGGTTCCTAAGGTTGCAAATAATGCTATGTTTAGAGCTTAGATCTAGCTTATATTAGCCTATATAAGTCCTCTAAAATGATTTTTGTGCAATAAAACTCAAGCAAAGGTATTTAACTAATTTTGGCATAAACTAGCTCAAACTAGGAAATTACATTTAGGCTTGAGATCTCCAAGAGTTAATGTAAGTTTGAGGTTCCTAGAGGTTTAATTAATTTAGTTAACCTTTAAAATGTGTATAATTATGAGCACAAACTTGTTAGGATCAATCCTTTGAATTTTGACATAAAAGGGTAGTTAGGATCCTACACTAACAACTAGGAAAAGTAGAAATTTGAGCTTTGAGCCAAGGAAATTAATACAAACTGTTTTTACCCCTTATAATACATGATATATTGAAACTAGAGATGTCCTTGAGTGGTTGGTTTAGTGAGAGAATAAGTAGGAATGATTTTGAACCTAAACTAGCTCTTTTAAGCCACCAGAAAGGTGATTTTCAGTTCCTTCCTGTCAATGGTTACGAAAACTGCTTTTAGGCATGATTATTTGAGTTATATAGATCTTACAAATGTCATTGAGTGGTTGGAATTGGTTTAGGATGAATTGTTAAGAGTGTTGGGTAACAACCAGCTAAATTTCTTGAGTTATGGGGTGATTTTCGGCCATATTCTTTGAGGCTATTAAAAACTAGGTTTAAATTGAGTATTTGATGTTATCATGGTGGTTTTAGGTCCCTTAGACCATAGGTATTGATGTGGGACAAGTTTGACAAAGTTTGGAGTTGTTTTAGTGGTATTTGTACTAAGAAAAGTTGAAGTTACCTATGACCAAGAAAGAAATGGTGTACAATGCCTAATTGGTATGAGTTAAGACTTAGAGTTAGAATTTAAATCTGCGAAAGAAGTTAATTAGATTGGAATGGTCTCTTCTTATGTTAAATTCTAATTTTGTGGTTAAGAGATTACATATGAAAGTGTTATGTTAACTATAGTGCTTTGTATTTTAAATTGAATATGATATGTGCAATGTGGTGGTAAGCCACTTGAATGAGAAATTTGGTTGGTTCATGGCCGTTGTGGCCAAGATTGGAAGCTAAGGTATGTGTTCTTATTTGTTGAACCTTGAAACATTGAGGTTTTTATTTTGATTGGACAATGTTATGATTGCTTGATGATATTACTTACCCGAAGAAATGATGGAATGTCATTATGTTGAAATGAGGAATTGGAATTTTGGATTGATATGTATTCGTTAAATTGATGCCATGATAGGGAATTTTCTGGCTATTTATTTAATATTTCATATTTTTGGATTTCTCCCAATATAGCCGGTATGCTGCTGAATTTTTTTTTACAAATTCTCCTGCATGCATCATAATGCATAATTGCATAAGTTAGGAGAATTATGCCATGTTTATGAGATTCTTTTAATAAGTAATGCATGATTAAGTAACACACACTTCCTTAATTAAGACATTTGGAAATGAACCTTCGATAAGAGAAGGAGATCCCAGAACCTCTTGTCAGCTAGAGTCTAATTTAGATAGTACTAAGTGACGACAGTTATAGAATGAGCTCATAGCCTAGGATAGCCTATCCAAGGGCACATAAAGAATTTAAAGCACATGCTAATAAGAAAGTTATGATAGCAAAGAAAGAAAGTGCATAAAGCATTTATTCATGAGTTAGCATTGCTTTTATGTATTTGTGACATTAAGTGATGATGATTTTATTGCTATTAGGATATGTATGTCTTAGAGCCTTGCATTAAGTGTTTTGAATAAAAAGAGACCCACTTCGGACTTTATATTTTTAAAATCATTAAAAAGAAATATTTATTTTATTTAAGCATGTTCATCGGTTTCTTAAACCAAAGTGGCTAAGGCGATGACAACGATATTTGTATATTTAGTTAAGAATCCCTGCTGAGAAATATTTATTTCTCATCCCTGTGTGTTTTTGTGTCGTCCTCAAATGAAGCTGACAGTGTTGCAGTGATCTTCCTGGAGGTGCGTGAGTGGACCTAGCATTATGATCCTACCTTAGACTCGCTCGTTTTGATAGCTCGTAGTAGCTTTAGGCTTTACATTTTCTGTAGCTGCCTGTTTAGTGTGCCTATGGTCAGTTGGCATTTCGACCCTCGTCGCCCTTTTGCTAATTTCCCATTGCATCTTACTCACCCTTCATACTTCCCTAAGCCTGCTCCTTCAGGATCTTCCATGGAGACTGACCCTTCTTAGGAAAGCACGCCTCGCACTATCCTACTTGCAACTGAGTCTAGTTCCTCTGCTGGGACTAAGTCTGGTTCTTCCTCTGCTGGGACTAAGATTTTACCGGATGCAATTGGAAGAGGACCTAGGGGAGCCTATGTTGGAGAACGGGTTTCAACCCCCATAGCTTAGTGTTTATGATTTGGATTAGGGCATCTTGTTTTATGTGTATATTTATGGATCTAAGGCTGATGAGCTTGCGAGTGCATGCCTATATTAATATATTTAATCTGTGGCTTGAAATTGTATATTTTGGATGCCATAGTATTCTATGTATGCTTGGTGGCGATCATCTGGTTGCAATTGGAACTGTCTATAATAGCTTTATTCTTTTGGGATGATTGTATATATTTTACTTAACTTGGTTGGGAACCTTGCTAACATGACTTGACTATGTGCATAGGGAAAACTATTATGTGATTGTGTATGCCCAGCACTCATATATTTATATATATGCACAATTATCCATATAAATTAATTGCTCTCTGTATTTTACCTTATTATGTTGGGCATTAATTTACAAGTTCTGATGATGTACGTTGTAACAACATTAATGATTATACACGCTTAAAGGCTCAGTTTTCTAAATGGTAGTTATATATATATATATATATATATATATATATATATATATATATATATATAAATATATAAAAGCTATTTTTGTTACCTGACTATTTTATATTTAAAAATGTTCCACTAAATTAACTACAACGACTAATAAATATCACATTGCAATTTAAGTATAGTGTGGTCTTATTAGGGTATTATATACAGTTAGTTTTAATTCAGTTGTCATAATCTAATTTATATGTTAAACTCTTTGGTCCCCCACAGAATTTATTTTTAAGCTCCACCAGTACAATAAGGTAGTCTGACATTTCACGGATTTGCTTGCATATTCCAAACAACCAAGTGCTGGCTGAGTGAGGATTCGGAAGTCGGGCTAGAACACACTTTGCGGAAAGAAAATTGATGTGCTGATTTTCTTACTAAAGAAGGATGAAATATTTAAGGGATGAAATATTGTCATTTCAAAGTTATAGAATTTTAGAAGTCTCAAAACAACTTATTGCTTACACATACATTTTTGTGATTGTTATTCTCTTTAAATGCTCTTTGAGATTGTCATTTTCTTACTTAATATTTTGGTTATAAAATTTAAGGGATGAAATATTGTCATTTCAAAGTTATAGAATTTTAGAAGTCTCAAAATAACTTATTGTTTACACATACGTTTTGGTGATTGTTATCCTCTTTAATTGCTCTTGGAGATTGTGCATGGCAATATTAATAATCCATGTTAAGATCAAATTTATTTTTTCATATAGAAGAATCTTAAATCAATATCATAACAATTAGAAAGATAATATGACACCTCAAATCAATGAATATAGCAAATTATAACAGTTTTAAAACATATAAACTATATATATGAGGGATATACAGTCGAACCACTGGAGGCATGTAGATAAGCCAATGACCTAGTGGCAATACCGCATTTCAGTAATCGCACAGATTCAAGTTTGACTCTTCAGAGTCAATGTTACCCCCATTCTGCCTCCCCCTAACAAGAAAAGCAAAAAAAAAAAAAAAAAATATGTGAGGCATTAGCATTCAATATAATTTTTTACATTCAAATCATAAGAAAAGCATATTCAATATATAGCAGTATACAAGTATAAAACCCCTCACTTATTTATTTGTTAAAGGAAAGGAAAATAGTACTGCACAGTCTAGCCCACCGAAAAGGGATCCATGAATGGATTTTGTTTTTGGTCATTATCCATGAATGGATCTTGAGGTCGTCAAAAGGACTTGATTGGGCTCTCAGGTTGGAAAACACTGATAAGAAGGAAGCCTCTTTTGACCCAAAACCCAAAAATAAAAGAAGGAAGCCTCTTGTCATTCTCTAATTTTTACTAAGAACTTAAGAAGAAGAAGAGAAGCAGGAAGAAAAGCTTCTTATCATTGTTTATCATAATACTATAAGTATAACCTTCAGAAAGGATGAATATTTTATTTCCTGAAATATAATATAAGTTGATATATTAAAATAAAATAATGAGATTTTGTTTTCACATCAAAAGGTGATGAAATTATGAAAACAAACAATTTAGAAGCACCCCAACTAAAGGCTTGTCTGATTTTTTCAAGCACATTTGAAGCCCAAATTGAATGCCCTCTGAAGCCAGTCTCTCTTTCTGCGCCTCTATCCGGAAAATCATCCTCTAAGCCTATTGTTTGGTCGTGATTCACTATCCATGTTCGGTTGTTAACATCGACAACTAATGGGCTCCTCTGGCCCTTGGGAGTTTCTCTTCCCAAGACTACTCAAAAAGAAACCCAGCCCATCTTAAATATGTAGGCCCAAATATACTACCCTGACCCTAGATTTCGCCCTTGCCATTTCATCTTAGCTACGTTTTCATTGACTTGTTATAAGAATTGCGAAAAGGATTTAGTGTCTACACTTGCACTCTTTTGCATTCATTAACAAGGCTTTCAAATTACGGAGTGATCGTGTCACGGTGTCGATAACGTGTCAATACAGTTTGATAACGGCCAATGCGGCTTGCACTTGCACTGTGATGCAGTTGAGGCAATTTCACAATTGAGATGCTATTGCTGGATCTGGCGAAAAAACAATCCACAATTTAAATTATGTTGATCAACTATAGATGCGTTTGTTTTAACTTGTTTAGGTAAAAAAGTAATTTTTTAACTATTAAAAATGTTTACTTTTAATAAGAGGTATTCATTTTAATTTTTATTCAAAAACTCAAAATACCTTTTTTTTAAAGTTTGAATAGAAGTTGAAATGAATAGCTCCTATAAAAAATAGTTTTTTGTACTTGTGCAAAAAAAAAAAAAAACTTAACCAAATGCACTAACCAAATGCACTCTGTATCTATCATCTAGTGATTCTACCTCAATTTAAAAAATATGAGATCACATCTTTTTGGGTTTTTTATTTTGGTAATCTTGCAAAACTTTTAATATTTTTATTGTAATACAGGCCGTAAGATCTTGTAAAAAATAAGAAAAGGAAAGTTGAATGTAAATGTTGAGAATTGTAAAATTTGAATCTACAATGTTGTTGCTTCCTAACCAAATTGGATGCTACTAGGTTGCAGGGCAGTGGCTTACATATATATAAGTTTGAAGGAGGTGATTGTATTCGTGAAAAAGGATGAATCCTTTCATATAAAAATTTCACATGACTTTATCAATTGTTGATTTTCATCCTTAATTAGATTCCCTTGTAAATTTCATACTTGCTCCCACTTCTTAATTAATGATAAAAATTAATACATGATAAAGTCATGTAAAATTTTCACATAAAATAATCTATTTTCATTCCCATGCCTGGAATGTATGTAGAGATATTACTTTGTGCAAGTATGATTATTCGAAAATTTAAATTGATATGACAAAACAATGAAGCATGCTTGAGAAAATAAAAGGGACAAAAGATCCTAACAACTTATATTTCATAAACTAAGTTATTTTGTTCCTTGTCTCGTGTTCTTGCATGTATGAACTTTTGGTTGGGGGTTAATTATATAATTAAAAGGAAGATGGAAATTTATAGAATGTCCATTATGCAAATACTTCGAATCCAATAAAGTGACATTGTGTTGACTTCTGTTCGATTCTCTTTTGCATAACCAAATTTTCCTTGCGGCTAGTGGTCTTGTTAGTGTCTGCCACGATATGTGCAATCCATTCGTGCAATGGAAAAAAGAGGAGGCAAACGATGGTGGGAAGATAATGAGAGCGAAATTGGGTGGAGAAAGGAACAATCTCACTTGTGAATTGAAACCATTGAGCTTTTAAGAACACCAAACTTTAGAGGTCAAAAGAGGTAGAAGGAAAAGAGAATTGAGAGAGCTTCCACTGATCTGTTTTCTATTTGTGGTCGTCTATGCTTTCTTGTCAATTTGGAAGAGCATTAACTTTAAAATATCTTTGGAAAATGAAGGTAGCCCTTTCACTAATTTAATTATTTCCCTTTTGCTTTTTCTCTTATCTTGTTCCTAGGTAAGGGTTTGTGTTTGGGACAAGAGAACGCTTGATTACCCAACAAAGTTTGACCGCATGTGCAGAAAAATTCATCAACCCTGCATTAGAAGATGCTTTAATTTGTCCCCAGACATTTTGATTGTACACATGACACTGGTGTGCGATATGGGAGTTGAGAACTTGAGATAGACGCTTGTGCAATGTGTTAATATCTATTGTCACCAAGTTAGGATAAAACTTTGGACATAGCATAATCAGACATAGTACTGCCCAAGCCATACAAGCATAAAGCAATACAAAAAAGTTGAGATGATCAAGTGAGCTAAAATCCTGCTAGCAAACGAGGAAATATAAAAGAACAAGAAATCATAGCCAAGCACAACGGGAAGGTAAAGTTAAGGGGAAATGAAAAGTGTCTTCCATCTTAAAAATGGATTATTACTTTTAATCCTGTACTAGAATGCCATGGCAGGACACAATTTAGAAAATGGCGTTTAAATTTTGAAAAAAGAAAACACAAAAATTGATATTTTAAATTCTAAATAATTTTTACTATTATATATATATATATATATATATATATATATATATATAACATTATGAACAATAATTTTATATAAATTTTAATTATATACATATACCATAGTCACGCCCTGCATTTTTTAAAATTTGGTATGTCCTTGTAATCCATGTTCGTGTCAATGTTTGCACTACATATATCGAAACTTTATTTTTGGTAAACGAATTTTATAGTTGTGTATAGTTGTCATGATACACCAATATATATGATGCAACAGTGCAACAGTATTTATAAATATTTAGTTAATTCAAGTTGTTTAATTCTTATTTTCTCTAAATAATATCATGAATTTGAATCTTGCAAATAAAATAAAACCAGTAACGTAAGTGTCTTACTCTCATTATGTGCCAACCTAACTTAAACTACATTAGTCAAAGTTTAGTAGCTAGCCTCCGCATAAAAACACTATTCATATTAAAGCATTATTATTTCTATGATAGAGACTTAGCTTTTATGTCCTTAAACATTTCAATACAGACAAGAAATAAGTCGATTATCTGTTGAAAAAACAAATTGATATTTCTTTAAAGAGTCAATACGCGATGATAGTTATTGTTAACGACTTAATTAGTGTCAGATTCTTCATTTCTAATGAACTGCTCAAGCGAGTATCAAATTCAGAGGCACCACCACTAGAATTGCATCTTGTTTTACTAAGCTTGCAAAAGTGACTTTGTCCAGTTAAAATATTTGTCTAACAACAGACAAATTGATTTAGCGAGCATGAGCTTCTCTTGTGCAGAGGAAGGTCCTACCAAGATTCAATTCTTTCAAATGACCTCTCAAAGTGAGGACAAGGTCACGTGGGAGTGTGAAACAGTGTGAGACCTGACATCAAAAGAGAGGAGAGGGCATTGAGAAGAGAGTGGGCGTGAGGATGGAGCCATGGAGATGAGGGAAGTATGTGAAGAATGTGGTTTTGTTGGGCAGCTGTCTTTTGTCATAGGAATGCATCTGATTAGCACGAGGAACCCTCTCGAATGTCGGTCTTCCACCCATCCAAATAATTACGAAATCTCTTAACCTTTCTTACACCGGCTAGGCATATAAGTATTTATAATAACTTGGCAATCATTTTTTTTAAGTTAGTTTTTGAGATTAAATTAAGCATAATTCTAATCTCAATTCTAATATGGTATTAGAGCTTCTTTTATATTTGAAATTAGGTTACCTGAAAATGTTTAGCCTAAGATATGAGAAGGTATTGTTAAGTCTCAGATCGATTAGGGTCATCTGTAGATGTCAAAGTATCCTTTATAATGACTTAGTTTGGACAATCTTGTTCCTTTAAACTAACATTTAGAATCCATTTAGGTTTGATGGTACTAGAAAACTTGAAAAGTGGAGTTGAATCAAGTCTTTGATTGATTAAAAAATTTTCTGTACACTTAACACACAAATTGGAAGATTCACACAACTAAATTTATGGTAGATAATTAGTAGAAATCTAGTAAATTCCTATCAAACTCTGTTATCAAACAACTCAAATTATAAATAGAATACATATGTCAAAATATGATATCAATATGAGTTCAGATTCCGAAGATAAAGCTTTAAATACTGAAACATAAAGAGAAAAGGATGAAAAAGTTTGCACAAAAAATTTATACAGTTTGATTTTCACAGCTTAGAGTTTATGTTCAATCCCCACTTTCTCATGGGATTTTTCCAATATAAGTATACTTTCACAATAAATCTCTCCAAGCTCTTACACAATTTCGCTCAACCTTGAGGTTACTCTTTTCTCACCAACTATGAGACCTCTCTTAATGGTGTTTACCTCACTTATATACTTCACAAGATTTCTTTTGTCTCAAGTTTCACTAACTTGAGTTATAACAAATTCAGAATATCAAATGAGTAGAAGAATATTAAATTACAAGAAGCAGAAAGCTTTCAAGAGTTCACAAAGAACTTAATCACATATACTATTGCCACAAAGACTCTAAACTAAGGCTTAGAAACTAGTATTTATAGAGGTTTCAGCTCATGCACTTTGCTTGATCTCCACCCAAGTGATTTGAATGTTGGGGTTAATTTCAAGGTGGCCAAGGTGATGTCTTTTCATGCTATTTATGTGTTGTGCATTATGCCATAGTTTTTTCTCTTATATAGTACAAGTTTATTTGTCATTTTCCTTGTTTGATAGTTTCATTTTTTGCTAATACTTTTTGTATCTTCATATTTGTACAAGTGAACCTAGGAGACTATAAAAAAATCCTTTTGTCTCAACTGCTTTTTAAAATATAACCATTGGTATTATGATTTCCTTGGGTCAACTTTTTAATTTTTGTGCTTTGATACTTGAACCAAGGTAGTAGCTTTACCCATTATTCTTGTATTCGATTTTGCTTTATAGTTCCAGTTCTTGCTACTGGAATAATCTAATTCCTGCATATATTAAAATACACCTTTCTAAGATCAAGTACAATGAACTTAAACACATAGTTTGGATCATTATTATAATAAAACATCTATAGATCCAACAAGGTTCAATTATAATTCCAATCCTAATATTAGTCACTCAAAAAGAGAACATTATAAGCGCAAAACACATTGAATAGAACTATATACCAAATTATGTGCTTGTTTTATTCAATGACAGCTCGAAGGTTCAAAGATATCAACCTTTAGTCTATTAATATTAGAATTAGGATTGTGCTATTATTTTTTTATACTATATGTCAATTTATGATAGAACCTTATGAAATCATTTGATTTATATAACCAACTCCACTTAATAAGACAAAACTTAGTTTTTGTTATGGATGCTTATTTGATAATTTAATTCAATCACTAATTGACATTGGACCATGTGTGAGTGTTTGGGGAGGAAGGTTATCCATTCATGCACGGCGAACTTAGAGGACCCAACTTTAGGTTGGAATTGAGCCAAGTTGAACTGTTAGAGGGGAAGAAGCTGAGGCATTAACTCCAGACTTGCCCGTATCTTTCAAATGATCATATCTAAGTAGCAGCCACCTTTATTATGCTCCCTCAAGTAAATGGGTCCCTATAATCTTCCCCATCATGCGTGAAAGGCTATACTTTGACAAAGGCATCTCTCCTTTGACTACGAAAATTTATGGTTGGCATAGTTTTAAATTGCAGTTGAGGTTGTGTTGTGATATGGAAAATTACAAGAAAACGTACTCGAAATGGCTGTAATTGCCATTGCAATACGGTTATGCAGGGCACTGCAACCATAATATTGTGGCCGCAATTGTTGTTGTGGACCCCAATTTGAAACCATGCAATGATTGGATTTCATCTCCCACCAAATAATCACACTTTTCTTTAAGGTATTGACCCTTTAACATCCTAACATACGCACAATAGTTTGAAAGGGAAAACTAAAGGGCCACGCATGACTCATGGCCACATAAATCCAAAAAAAGTTCAAGGTGTTCTCATTATCCACCATGACTAATCAAGATGATTATGTTGTAGCAGGTCGAGGCATTGAATGGACTGATGGGAAATGAAATCTGGGAATAATTTGATTAACTGTTTAGAATCCTTAGCTTCTCGACAACATGTTGTTGTATTAATGTGCAACGATGTGCCATAAGTTCTATCCTCAGCAAATTAAACAGATAAGGAGCAGACCCATTCCAGCTGCAATTTGGTGGGGAAAGGTATAGGATTAGGATGAGGATGAGAGGTGCTATTTCTGAAAGGTGCTGGAATTAAATTCAGATTTTTGTTAAAATGATGTTCCAGACAAAGTTCTTGAGAGTCACTTGGGAGTCTAACCAGCTAAGCACTGAGCTAGACCAATCGGTCTCTAGACTAAGAACAAACTATGGTTTCTTAGTGCAAGAGTGTTCAAACTAAGCTAGGAATATCTCCTATCTAACTCTAGGGATGAGTTCTTAAAGGAGTTGTTGATCAACAATTTCAAGATCATTAAGGGTGAGCAGCTAATTATTCTAGGTAGTGAAACTGCTCTTTTATGATTATTTAAGGGATCTTTAATAATAAGGATGTTCGGATACCAATAAAAATATTTGATCCTATTGGGCCTAAAGAACGGATTAATGACCTATTTCGGTTAAGAGAAATATTATTTGTATTATTTTTTTTATAAGGAGCCTGTGTAAGTGCATGAGTAATCATTATGGAGACCAAAACTGTAGCCTTTACATATTCCCTTGGTATTCTGATTATCCATCTCATATAAAGAAAGCAAGTTCATTTTCCGTAAATTTGCAATACTTAGTATTCCTTTTAAATACAACAATATGAATTAAGCAGTCAAATTTGGGTTAAGCACTCATCTGAAACAATCAAACTCAACTATAGTTTGTAAGTCTAGCAAGATATTTGGAGGAGAAGAAGTTGCCTGTGCCTATACATATATAGTACCCACGGTTAGGGGGCTCCATTGTCATATGAATTATATGAAGAATGTCGCACATAGACATGTACACATGACTAACAACCTGGCCTATTTGATTATAAGCCATGAATAATAGCACTCGGAAAGTACAATCATAACTTGTAGATACGATACATTTATCAATCAAACTATTCTGGCTGAGTAGCTTCATGCTCAGGCATAGGCGTATAGCAATTACAGGTTCAGTCTCTTATGGTCATCTTAACTAGTCAATATCCATGAATTTCTGAGGAGTCCACCAATTATCGCCTATGATTGTTTAGACTCTCAAATAAGTTCTCTTTAGCAAATGTACCCGAAAAAAAAAAAAAAGGTTCTCAAATAAGTTCAAGAGGTAATGATTTTTAAATTAATAATATCGCACAATCAAATCATATTAGCCTAGACCAATTTCTTATCAAGCCGCATCACAATCTTATAATTCAGGTGTGCTACGCTGCCAGCTTAAGAAATGAAGCCATTAAGTCAATTTAAATAATGAACTCAATCAAGGTTTCAAGTCTAGCACTGCAAGTTGGTGAGATTTTTTAAAATAGCTAATGATTGAAATAACAGTAATAATATGAGATTGTACTAAGCAGGCAACAACGTGTTGATTACAGAGAATGGACCACATGCTTGTTTGAGCAGATATATTCGACCCCTGACTTCTGACTGTATATCTCCCTAGCTATCTTGATGCGCACTGTGACAGTTTTCTGTTAACAATATGAAAGACGTAATATGATTTACGATGTCAGATCAGTTAGCATGTGATCAGTAGAACTCCTTGATTCCCTCAATCCGTCAGAACCTGCAAGTGTCTACAGTCTGCAACCATATAATATATGTAGATAAATTGATAGATAGAGAGATAATGATCAACGTTTCAACATTATTATATTATTAATAATTCTACTAGTTGTTAATTTTGTGGTGTCGGAGGGGCCTGATATTGAAACTAAAATCAAAACACGTTACTAGCACTGCCTTATTGCTCTAATATTCCCTTAGAATATATTAATGACAAGGTACACATTTTTAGGATATAAATGATGGACCCATTGAACGTGGTCAAACTCAAATGAGAACAGGAGACCCGAACTGATGTAATAACATTATAAAAAGAGGACAAGTTGAGGGGCATGCACGCATTAATTATTTTTTCATGTTAGTGGAACAAACAGGGGAAGTGAATAGAACGCAAGTGGGCTAGTTAGGATGACCCACATGGAAGCACAATGAACCTCATGTGATAATCCCCTGATTTAAAAGAAGCTCTTTCCCTGAGGCAAATCGATCATCAAGAAGGTTTTTCGTGTGAACAAGTTTAGTAAACCATGTCAAGCTCGCCGAGATGTGGCAGCTTCTTTTTCGGCGTGCAACGAGGACTGAGCCTTTGTTCCCCTTTCCTCCCCATTTCATTACCCTGTTGTCACTCTTCACTAACTCTCACACAAACTAATAATAATAACAATAATAATATTTATAAAAAATTTGAACCCTAAAATTTTCACTAAATATATTTGATGGAGGGATAAAAATGAAAAAAAAAAGGAATTTTTTGGATGAACATTGTATATAAATTTATACATAGAGCTCATCAATGAAAAATTTTCTCCTATTCTTACCCCTCTATTAAACATACTTGATATGGGACAAAAATAGGAGGTAAAATTTTATGGATTAACTCATCTTTAAAATTTTACCCTCTCATTTTTATCTTCATACAAAATATATCCTAAGAAAAAAATTATTTATTCATTACCTCTAATCTAAAACTGAATAAATAATTCCTAATACTAAAATAAAATTATTATTATTATTATTAAGGGAAAATAAAAATAAAAATAATATTTTAGTGCTTCAAAAATTTATGAGATTAAATAGGTCATTCAAAGGATAAACACTATATTAAATGTCAGTCGTTCAAGGATATACACCGTATTAAATGGGCACTTCCACTACGACCAAAGTTGCTATTCATTAAATAGATTACTTTTTGAAGACTCATTTGTATCGTTAATAAAATGAGAATCAGATTCAATTATGTTAGACCAGCCTGACAAATATTTATGGCACTGAACTTCGAACAAACCACGCAAAAAGAAAAATAACATACGTAAAATCTCTCAAACTATTTCTCTCAAAGCCATTCATTGTTAAAGAAAAATTCCTTTTTCTTCGTTGCTTCTCAAACTAAAACCATAGTCTCGATCTTATTTCTCATGGTGCCACTTAGGTAAAATCTTCATTATTAATTTCTCAATCTTATTCTCATAATGACAAAGTTCAACTAGATGATATTTTGGGTCTAGAAGAATAATAATCTTTTACAATTTTCGATGTCAGAAAGTTGTATACCATTTAGTTTTCTGGAAGTTTACAATATTTTTTAAATCTATAGTAATCTTGTTTATAATTTTTCACAATATCTTTTATCCATTAATTAATTTTTCTATTCATACTTTTTCATCAATCATAAGTGTTGGTATTCATCCTAAAAAAAAAAAAAAAAACTTTCTAATACCGTTTGTTACGACACTAAATGACGACTCTCTGGATGTAAAAAATGATTTTTGTGACAAGCTTTTCAATTTTATTGATGGTCCATGGACATTGAAAAATGTGGATCTTCTTGTAGTGTTTCATTGTCATATTTTAACATCAAATTAGTCATTAAAGAATGAGATTAATGCTATTCGTTATCATTAAATTTTAATACGACGAGGCTTACATATGGTGATTAATAAAACAGAAAAAATTCATCACTGTATGTCATTCACATTTTGCTCACATTTTGTTCAATACTTTTTCTAGTTAATATAACGCGGCAATGATTTATAACTACCTTCTCTGCACGCACGTGACCTTTGAAGTTTTATGTTTGCTTGTTTTGATTGAATTGAAACATTGTACGATGGTGATGTTAGCTATTGATTTGTTGAAGTTATCTTTCTCCTGCTTATCAAGATCACTCTAAGATTGAAAGGAATCAAGAGCTAGAATCTTCATTACAACAAGAAAGATAACTAAAGTATAATCATTTCATACGCAGCAATGAGAGAAATATACGACGCAGCCGAGATAGAAATTATTATAGAAAGGAAAAACCTAAATTTATATAACATTCAAGATTTTATTAAGCACTTTATTCGTTCATTAATTTACATCACAACCAAAATGCTTGTTTATTTTCATGAATACTAGAAAAGAAGTGGCAATGCTGAACATTTTTTTTCTTTGGTACCCAGCTAATATTTCTTTACCGATCAACCTGTAGCATATATACATCTTATATAGGACTTAATTTACTCAAGAATTTTATTGTAATACATTGTTAGTGTGAAAATGATTTATGTAAACATCCAATCATATATTAGTAAAAGTATTTGACTTAATATCCGCTACATTAAAAGTCTTACAAATAAAAGTATGTGATTGAATAACAGTATAAAACTCTTTTATACTAGTAGTACATTAAAATTAACCTCTGTACTTAATATAATATATTAATTTTAAACCTATTTTTCCTTTGGTGTGTCCGGTATACAATACCAATCTTAAAAGTAAGGAAATAATGATTAAGTATTTGGAATTCAAATTTTCTCTAGTGTTAAATTGACATGAACAACCATTATTAATTTTCTTTAGCAAGAACTCGTGTCTTGTATGCCTTTTCTTTCTTTCTGGTCTTCAGCAATTGATATCCTCGTTCACTATATATTGGACATTTGAGATTGAAGTTCTTATTTTGGGGCCAGATTTGGAAGAGTGGAGGCCAAGTTAAGACCCACCAAGTTGCATATAAGAAAGAGTGAAAGATAGGAATAATGGTGGAAAGTTTGAATAGAAGCACCATTGAAATCACCTCACACCTCCCACTATTGGTTCCTATCTTTGGCCACCGATTAGGATCTCCCGGCCGGCCATCCAGGCATCATATATCCCTGTACTATACAACATCCGGGCCCTCTGCACCCTGTGTGAGAGTTCGTGACACATTTCATGACCCAACATGCAGATAATATAAAATTGTTCAGCAAATTCAATTAAAGACTGCTGTTATTTACATGGAAGAGCTTCACACAGAGTCCTCACAGACGACATATTAATTAATTATTAAACCGATTTAACCATTACTGTTAATCACTCGTTGAAGTGGAAAGGGTAGTAAATTAATCATTTGTAAAACCTATTTAATCCATGAATACTTGCAAATATGACCAATGATATAAATTTGTAAACAAGTATAACTAATATTTAAATGATTAAATAAAACTGAAAAAAGTTAAATGTATAGTAATAAGCGGATTGCATTCAAAATAATAATAATAGGAATGTCTTGCTCAAAGACAAAGAAAAAAAATTAAAATAAAGAAAAAATTAAAATAATTAACTTAGTTTAATAATTGATTAAATAACGTTGGTAAAGTCTGTGTAAAAATATTTCTGTAAAAAAAAAAATCCTCTTAAGTCAATTATTTAGGGACTCCTAGGCTCCTTACTCTTTAGAGTGAAATGTGAATAAGATTTTTTTATATATATATTAAAAACTATTTACAATATTTGTGTTAGACAAGGGTACATTAATAGTTTTCTAAATTGAGACTATTTTGATATATTGACTTTTATATTGTTATTCAATCATATCTTATTATATATGTGACTTTTAAGGTAAAGATTGTGAGAGTCAAATAGCATTGATGATGTAAAAATATATGATTTATATCTCAAATGGTATATCAAAATTAAATTCTTTCAAATTTACCATCTTTTTCTTCTACTTTTTAAATAATGATACATATGAATATTGATAATAATGAAAAAAGAAGTGTGAATATTCATGAAGTTCACTGAAAATCTTTCTTGAATTAATTATGCCATTTGACCACCAACAAATATAAAGTGGCTCAAGTGCTTTGACATTTGCTCTCATGAGGTAAGGTTTTGGGGTTAAATTTTTTGAAAAAAAAAAATAGAAAACTTAATCTCCATAGCAGGTTGACCCAATTCAAATTAGATTAATTGGGGATTCAATATATCAATATTGGTGTTTCTATATGTGTGTGTGTGTATTTTTGTGTGTGCACACTTATGTATGCGTGGTGTGTGTGCTGATGTGGGTGTGTGCATGTGCACATGCGTGCATGTGATTAAATTACATCATTTAATAACTTTGTATGAAATATTTTTTTATTTATTTAACTATTAAATTGTAATTACCTATCTTAAAGATTATTTATGTCATATTTTATAAAAATTAAACATCAATAAGGATATAATCAAATAGCTCATTATTATATTAGCATCGATATGTATAAAAAATATATCAAATAATTTTATATTAATATGAAATTTTATACATATAATCTATAAGATAAGAACATTGGATCCAATAATAGATTTTGTAAAACAAAAGAAATTGCACTAATAAAATGTTATCTAATGTTGTAAGAGTTACTTAAAGTTATATCGGAATAAATTGATCTTGACCCATATTTATCTATGGGGGTGTGTGTGACTCTTTAAGTATAATTGCACTGCTTAATGACTTTATATAAAATATAATTTTTACTTGCCAATTCATTCGTTGAATTATAATTATCTACTATGTAGATGACTTGTGCAATTTTTTGAAAAAACAATTAAACATCGATAAAAATATGATCAAGTAGCTCTTATTTTTATACATTCTTAAACAAAGGTATATTACATTAATTTTGATGTACGTAAAAACGTTTCATACAATTTTATACTTTAAATCAAACAGTTGGTTTTGTTAAAAAAAATTTACTAGCTAATAAGAAATTATTTAATAGAGTAAAATTGTATATGTGTGTGTAAGAGAGGGAGAGAGAGTCACAATATACTCAAAAAGTAGTTCACGTGTAAATTTTTCCGTAAGCAATAATTTCCTCCATTGTTAATAACAAAAGTGCAGGTGATTTAGCTCCCCGTTGCTTGTAGGCTTTTTCTTTTTCTTTTTCTTTTTCATTTTCGTTAGGTACTTTTCCATAGTCAATTGTTCACGTGGACAACTTCACCTTTTTCTCCATCTAACCATACAAATATCGCTGCAATCTTTGACTAATCACTAAGGATCTTCATTTTCCAAATAATGGCCTGCATGAAAGATTTGGATGCTAAGTGATCAGTTGATTGGAACATGAAGCAACTCATGGAAGCAAACCCACAAATTTAAGCTCACATATTGATGTGAAAATAGGAGGAATATTATGGAATCGTTATGACGTGGGTTCTTGGATCCCAAACTAAGATTTGCGTCTTCTGAGCGACTTAACAAAACACGAGGATAGGGGAAAAGTCAACCACTAGCAGTATAATGATTTTCACTCGAATTGGTAATATTCAATTGTGACAAGTCGTTAGTGTTTCCAACAAATAGGTTCCGCGAGCTCCAATATTGAAAAGATTATGCTGAACCACTGATCTGGCAGCTGGTTTGGATTCACAAAGAGGAACTCTGGCACCCGCTTTCAACTCTCGATCTTCACTATTCTGGTGGGTTCACACTTCGCTATTTTAATATCTTAATGCAACTTGAAAAGAATGAGCTTTATAGACAATGGGTTGACTCTTTATGATGATATTTTATCGGAATTTAAATTTTAAAATAATGTTCAATCAGAAATTTGACGAATCAAATAGCCAACATATCTTAATGGTATTTTCTATGATAATTGGTACATCTAATTCATATTACTAGGTGATAAATATTAATCATGAAAATATATTGAATAATATTCGTGTCGAGGCTCAATAATTAATTTGATAACAAGAACTACGTATGTGAATTCAGCATATCAAAAGTAACGAATGAAGCCGATAAAAAAGGGTGCATTTTTCTTCGAATAATCAAAATTTTTAATATTTGATGATATTTTCGAAATTATATTATGTGCATAAATCCAATTAAACAAGGCGGAAATTAGCTATTTTAGTTTAATGAGAAGGTTGTCTAAGTTAATATATTAAGTTTGGTATGAGAATTTTCCCTAAACCGTTCAAAAGTTTATTAACTGTATCTTATGATCAACGCAAAGTCTATACTAGTATACGGATTAGTTTCATATATAAAAGGTATGAAAACACACTATAATTTTATTAAAAAAGTTTATTTTGAACTTAACAATTTCACGTGTCACTTCGATTGCAGATACTCCATAGAATTTCCCTTCTCATAAAATGGTACAGAAATCTCATTTATACAGTAATATTATTTTAATATTATCATTGTATATTATATTTAATATTTAATATTTTTTATTAATATTTATTCATTTATCCGTAGGATTTAGATATAATAATAAGAGAATTGCACCTTTAAAGAGAGAATTAACATTCAAATCTTGAAAAAATTAATTATTTAAAAGATCTCTTAATAGTAATAATGTTAAAAAATAAAGTACCTTAAAAATTAAAAAATTCTTAATACTTATTTACTCTCACAATAAGAAATAATAACATCTACACAATTTATACCAATAAGGTGATAATTTAAGTAAAAGGTGTTTAGATTCATTAAATATATAATTTTAGATTTGATCCTAAAATCCATATATATGTAAAAATAAATAATATTGAAAAGAGTCCCTGTACCTTATCATATTTTGATAAATTAATTTTTTATCTGTCGAATTAGGAAATATTAAAAAAAATAAAAATAAAAAAGTCTATACAGTCTATATACAGTACATGTTAAAAAAAATTCATAATTAATTGCAAACGGTCCCCGCATTTGCATGGGAATGCATGACCTTACTGGCAATTGAGATCATTAATGTTCTGATTCATATAAGCCACGTGGGCGATTTTCCAATGTCACGAATGTGCTGTTCGGCTTAGCCGCGCAGCTAAGGTATATTTGGGGTGGAGAAATGTTTTTTGAATATTCTATGTATAGACATAGTATAAGATATAGTATATTTATGTGAGTATGGATGAATATCAAGATATACATATATTAAGATAAAGTAATAGATTGTATATTTATGTGAGAGGGTATTATATTTGAATGTCTCACCTCTATGTACAAATAATATAGCTCATTTAGGGTGTGTTAGGTTGAGGAAAAAAAATATTTTTATAATACAATTTTAAATTTGTCAGATGAAAGGACTAAAATGCTTTCATTTTACTTTTAGCTTTTTTAAAAAATTATTTGATTCTCTAAATTTTCTTTACCTACATATCTTCTAATTCAATTTTTTTAAAAAAAATTAAGGGTGTTTATTTGAGATAATTTTGATAAAAAATCACTTTTTTCATAAAAAAATTCAGTTTTTATATGTTTGCATAATTTTTTGAAAATAATCAAATTCTCAAAAAAATCTATTTTTAGCATTTTTGTAGAAACAAAAAAAAAATAGCTTCCAAAAAAAATTAGTTTTAATTTTTTTAATTATATATAAAATTTAAACTTTAAAATCACTTTTTTTAAAAGTTGAAACAAATACACCCTAAATAAACAAATCTTTTATAAGTTTAATTTCAGGCAAAAATATAAACTTATATATTTCAATTTTAATTGGGGTTAAACAGTTTGCAAAGAAAATTTAGTTAATTTATGTTAATCTCTATAATCTATATGACAAACATCAAAAGAAAATTTAGATTATCAAATATAAGGGGAGTAAGTATATCCATAATAATAGCTGCAAAGCAAAATTTCAGTCCACACTCTTACACGATTAATCGAGAATTTATATAAACTTTGTATAAAAAATTTTGTGCCTGGGCTTAATCAGCACATACTTATGGTATGTGTACATATAGTTAGGACTTCCATATAATTCTCTGGGTGGACACTCAAAGTGATAATCATATCCCCACAGTTCTCTTTCTTTTCCCCCGACTCTACCAAAATGGAAAAAGAATAAAACTGTGAACAGAAGTCGGAAAACTCATTCCACCTTGTTACCATTTTTTAAGACTTATCCACACACCCTCATGTGTGGCAACTGCTTATAATTTATAAGACCTTTATGGGGATCTGGAAACCAACAACATGGCTCATCTTTCAGTTCCCACTTTCCACTTTGATATTTCTAATCTATGTTCTAAATTCTTCGGTTACTACGTATTTGATAAAAATTCAAAATTCTCAAGCTATTCGCATAATCATTACGGTTATAATGATACGGTTTTCCATTGGCAAAAAGGAAAAGGAAAAAGTATGTTTGCCCTCAAGGAATCGTACGTCATGCTGATGTGTGCTATGTATAGCATTTGAGAGGGAGAAAACAATATAATGGAAAATGAGGGGAAAAAAAAAAAACGAAAGAAAGATTATGCAAAGGAGAGTGGTGGTGTGGGGCTGCATGGCATACTTTTTGGAGAGGCATTCACATGGTGGATGGAATAACGTTCACCCAACTTATAAAACTGCAATATGGTCCACAACCACCTGGAAATTCGATGCTCCATGCTCATCAACAATCCAAAACGATTTTCAATTTCATGCTGCACATGAAGTAGATCACTTCAATGCTTTTCGTGTATTATCATATGTAAATTATATAAATTCACTATATACGAATAATTTGTCGACTATACATATAATTAATAGTAACATATGAAGTTGGTTTTTTATATGGGATAAATGAATATAACAGTCTTGCATTTTTTTTATTAAAAAAAGAATTAATAAAATGACAACTACGTAATGTAGAACGACAATCAATCTGGTAAACACATTTATAACGACTCGAACATATCAATGCAATATCTTCTAGTTGATTCATATTTAACCATCTGAATTGGCATCCTCATCTGACAAACAATTTATCATCATAACCTACATATATAATGAACCTCATAAAATTACTCCAGTGATGTTAATCGCACTTCTTATTCTTCTTTTAAAATGCAGTGCTTTTTAAATAAATATCATAATGAAATTAATTTTAATGTATTGTAATTGTGAAATGTTTTACATGGTTAACTAATGACAAATATCAAATGTATCATTTTTGAGATAATTATTGTAAGAATCAAATACTTTTAACAATATGACAATATATAATTGAATATTTATGTAAAAAAAATTTATACTAACAGACTTCAAAATTAAATTTATACAGTATTTATATAGTTATTTTGAAACTAGCGAAAATATAAAACTTTAATTACTTTATGTAAAAAATCAAAATCATATCGGTAATGGTGTCTTATAATCATTATTAATTTTGAATTTTTCTTATATATTTATATTACTAGAGACGGATCCAAAAATTAGTTACAGAGGGGGCCAATATTATAAATAATAATATAGTTTAATTTGAAAACTAAATTTATTACATTTTTTAATAAAATTTTTAAATTTTATGACTATATATTATGCTTTTAATTATTAAAGTTAAATATGACAAAATATTACATTATATAATTTATTAAAGACTAAAATAGTGTCAATTTTTTAAATAATTAATATTCCTTTTGATGTATAAGTAACTTGTATTTTGAATTCGTGCAATGCACCGGATAAAAGTAAAATTGTCAATTGCAACTTATATATAAATAATTAATTTAATTAAATGATTAGATTTTAAAATAATGTTACTTAATATTAAAGTGATAAAATTATGGATAAATACAAAATTTAGTAACTAATTTCATTACAGTTTTATTCGCCATAAAACTAATATCAATTCAGGATGATAACAAAATAAGGATAAAAGTGACTAGTAAATAGGGGCGCTGATAACTTGAACTGGTGTGACAATCCGTCTTAGCTCGAAATTTGTTAGATTGAGTTCGATTTTAAAATTTTGAGCTGATGTATTTTCGGGTCGGGTTTAAGTCATACTTGAGTTGATACAATTTGGCCCAAAGTCATAGAATTTTTTAAAAGTTATATTTTTAATAAAATAAGCGACAAATTACAATACTTTTATACTTTATTTAATATGCTTTACACAACATATTATTATTTTTGTATTAAAATGATTTATTTTAAAATATGTATTATAAAATATCTCTTAAATTTTGTTTCTAACTTCTGAAATTCCATAATTTTACTCTGTATAATTTTCAAATTTGTATAAGTCATCTAAATATTAAGTTGACCCAATTTAACCTAATCATTTTGCGGGTCATCATCAAGCCAGGTTTGAATTCTAAAAAACAGCTGAATCAAAAAATCGTGTCGAGTTCAGGTCAAATTCAACCTAGCACAACCCATTCCATAGACATCCAAACTAATAAATTATGTTATTAATGTCATGATTTTTATTTAAAAAGTTGAACTTCTACGTCATTACATTGAAATAAGTATAATTACTAATAAAAAATATAAAATAATATTTACTAATATAATAAAATTATAAGTATTACATGAATTCTTTTTTTTTTGTTGAAAAAATATTACATGAATCCTAGATCTTCTAAAACACCTCTTAAATATCATTTTTTGTTGTCTGCATGGATTTTTAATTCTCATTTAAGCTCGAAATCTTGAAGCCTCTCTTAGACTTAATTCATGAAATTGCAACAATAGAAAAAAAAAAAAAAAAGCTTCTGATACAAATATTAGCGTGTACATAAATTTTGCAGTTAGAATTTATTAAAATTTCAATTGTTTGTTTCGCCTTTTTTCCATAGCTTAACTTTCTTCTACAGTCTTCCTTGATTTGATTGCAGGGAAGAAGATAAGCTCATAATGTCTATCATCGACAAAACAAGAAAGAATAAAGATGACTTTTGAAATCTAAGTGCATGTTATACAAATTTTCAAAAATTAATTATATAGAAAAGTAATGACTTTCTATCTCCTAACAACTTTTTTAATTACATAAACAATTTACAATTGTCCATGACTATTTACAATTAATTAAGAATACTTTTCAAATTATATTGAATTTTAAATGTTGAATAAAACTTAATATAAGTATTTGTATAAAAGCTTTTAAAAAAATATTTGTTTGAAAATAATTAAGTTGTATTTTTTAAAAAAATTAAAATGTAGTTATATTCAAAGTTTCAAATTTAAAATTAAACCAATATTTGAGCAAATAAAATTTTTACATTTAACCCAAATTCAACTATGTAAGAAAATTACAAACTTATGAAATTAAAACTTTTGATCTTTGAGTTTCTAAGCGCCCTTCATCGACAAAATTGAGAAAAGGAAGATGACTTTTGATATCTAAATACTTGATAAACAAACATACAAAAATAGATTATACCATAAGGTAATGACTTTTTTTGTCTTGTAACAACCTTTTAAATTACATAATCAATTTATAATTGGAGACAACTATATATTTACAATTAACATATATTAAATTTTAAATTATGTTAAATTTTTTAAATTGAATAAAATTAACATATTTATTCATATACAAACTCTTTTTAAAAATTTAATCTATTTGTTTAAAAATAATTGAGTTATATTTTAAAAAAAACTAAAGTCTTTTATATTTAAAGTTTTAAATTAAAATAAATACATTTAACCCAAATTTAATTCTGTAAGAAATTTACGGAACTATAACAAAAAATGAATACACAATTTCTTTTGAAACAATTTAATTAACATATTAAACTTACCTTGTGGATGTTAAAAAGAAGTTAAAAAGGGTAAAAAAAGAAAAAAAAATTATCATAGCAGTTAAAAAAAAATCTTATGATGGAATAAAATTTAAAAAACAATGACCAGAAAGATTAATAGTATTTTAGGATAAAATTTTATAAAAATATAATTGAAATAAATTGTGATTTCAACTTAATTTAGAAATAGAATATAAACTAAAATTATTTTTTTTTTTAGAATTGAAAAGGCTATAACGGTTTTTTTTTAAAAAAAAAAAAACCTCATTGTTGCATTTTGTGATTCATATATCATTATTATGCATCCTCTTATATAGCTCTATTTAAGTTAAATAAACCACTTCTAAAGCCTGGTATGCATTATTTTAATACAGCATAACAAATAAATATTTATAAATAGTATTTGGCTAATGTAAAGAAAGAATAATAGCATTGGGAAACAGCTAAAATAAAAAAGAAATCGCATATGGTCGGGTTTTTTGAAAATAGTTTGATTGAGTGGTTTTTGGAAATAGATCTCTCAATAGATGGTGTGGGAAATGATAACCATGTAGTGGGCTGAATTATTTCTGTATTAAATAAAATTTTTAATTGAAGAAATTTTAAATCTTTCCATTAAGGGAAAGATTCTCAAGTAGTGGAATGGAAAATGGTTAAGTGATTGACAGCTGGAAAAAATTTTCAGATTATGTACTTTAAAATATTATTGTTATAGATAGATTATAGATGAAATGAAATTATTTAAGAGCATTAAGAACTTTTATATTAAATAATTTTAAATTTCATTCACCACAATATTATGCATAAAATAATATGTGGACAAAATAAAATTAAGAGAATAATTTTTATGCGTTAATAGTATAAAATTGTTTTATAATATCATCCAATAAAAATCAAGAAATTGCAATATTATCTTAAGTTTATGTAATTGCCCACAATTACATGACAATTTTCTTAATTTTTATTGAATGATGGTGTAAAATAATTTTATATATATTGGAATAAGTTATTCATTCTTTCCTTCCACTTGTAATATGGTATCAAGAGACAGAGAGATTCTGCACCACTCTTCTGCTTCTTTCTTTACTCTCCTTTGGTTTGTCCCATTTTCTCCATTTAGGTCAACCATGCATGACCTTGCAAGCCCATTTTTCCTTCACCACTCTGATAGCCTTAGGTTAGTGCTTGTTTCTCAGCTCCTCATTGGTGAAAATTATGGTTTTAGAAGCCGAGCAATGAAAATTGCAACCCAATCAAGTTTGGATATGTTGAAGGTTTCATTGTAGAATTAAAGGTTGACAGTTATTTGTATTAGCATCAAGCATGGCTTAACAACAACAAACACTAAAAGACCTTTAATAGTAGGCATAAGGGTACAAAGGTTTCTTATGCTTAAAAGACCCACCTGAGCTTTGAGGCTAAAAAGACTTAAAGAGCCTCAAAGTTCACAAGGAATAAGGGTTCCAAACGGTTTCATGACCTATTTTAGCTTTGAGGCTTAAAGTTTATGAAGGCTAAAGCCTCAAAGCTCATGAGGCACAAAGGTCCAAAAACTTTCAAGACATGTCTGAGCGTTAAGGATAAAAGCCTCAAAGCTCACAACGCACATGAATCCAAACACTCTCAATAACCATTTGAATTTTAAGGCCAAGAGCCTCAAAGCTCATGAGGCATAAAGGTTCATTTGCACTCAAAACTCTATCCAAGCTTTAAGGTTAAAATCCTCAAAGATCATGAGGCATAGGGGTTTATTTCCTTGAAAAAAGATAATCCTAGCTCTAAGGATAAAAGTCTCAAAGCTCACATGGACTCATTCACTCTTAAACTCTATCCTCGCATAAATCTCGCACTTCTGTTACTGTGTGTCAAAGCATAGAATACTTTACTCATGATTTACTTTTTAGAAGTTCTTTTTACATAAGGGCTTAAATAAGCTATTTACCTAAATGGACTCTTAAGTCATAAAAGCCCAGAAAGGAAGCTCATATAAGAAATGTTGCAAGATCAAAAAAGAAGGTGCAAACACGCCTCAAAGAAGTAACGCCCTTAAAGTGCTAGGGGTTCAAATTGAGTCATAAAAGCACTCAAAGTAAGGGGCACTAATAAGCCAACAACAAATAAGGTATTAAGGGGCTTGCAAGCTTGCTTAACAAAGAGCTATGCCTCTTGATTAAGCAAAAGGCTAATGTTTATGAGTAAAACATATCAAAGGAAATATAGGACGCCCTCCAAGTGCCACTAGATGCTCGAAGGTGCCGCAAACACTCAAGGCACCCAAGAAAATAATGTGTTATTTGAATTTCATCCTAATATGTGTTTTGTAAAATCTTAGATGTCCAAGGAGATCATTCTTCAACGTAGACATTAGGAACGACTCTATGCATTTGATAATGTAGATGTTTCCAAATGTTTTTCATTGAAGTTGTAATTTTGTTTCTTTAGTTTTTCATTTGTGGCATAAAAAAATTGGGCCACCCTTCTCATAAAATTGTAAACCATGTAGTATCTCTTTGTAATATTGCTTATTCATCAAATAAATCCAGTTCCGTGCTTCTGTCTCTGATGCTTGTTGTATGGGAAAACTCCACCAATTGCCAATTTCCAATTCATCTCATCACTACAATGCATCCCTAAAATTAGTATATTCTCATGTATGGAGACCTGTTCTTGTATATGCTAGATCAGGCAGCCACTATTATGTCATTTTTATTGATGTGCATCCAAAGACACTGTATTTATCTGTCGTTAAACAAGTGTTCCAAGCATTTGTACAGTTTAAAGCCATGATTCAATACAAAATTGCTTTTATAGTTAAAGGACTGCGGATTAATAATGGCAAGGAGTACCTTTCCAGCACATTCGCTCAGTACTTCAAGCACATTCACTAGTAGGCTTATATGTCCTTGTACTCACCAACAAAATGAGAGTATAGAGAGGAAACATAGACACATAACCTGAACAGGCCTATCTCTTTTGGATATAGCTTCTTTCCCTCTTCAATTTTGGGATAAAGCATTTCTATTTGCAACCTACCTAATTAATCATATTCCTTCACATGATACAGATTTCAAATCCCCATATGAGATTATTCACAAACCAAAATATTCTTTGCTAAGAACCCTTGGCTGCACCTATTATCCTTTCCTGAAGCCTTATAATCACTACAAACTAGAGTACAAATCCTTCAAATATGTGTTTATAGGCTATGCCATCAATCAGAAAAAGTATAAATGTTTGTCTCCAACAGGTCAAGTGTATATTTCATGGAATATGGTTTTTGATGAGAGTAGCTTTGCATATCAACAATCATTTCCTCAGTGTTCTATTGATTCTTTGAATTCTAAAACCTTGCTTCTCCTAATCCAATTTATGTGTCTGCTATTCCTATTGTTCATCCCTTACTTGAAGCATGACATGCCAATGTTGTTCCTTATTCTACTTAACCTACGACTATTATATTTGCCAAGATCATTGACTCCTTGCCAAGTAATACAAGTGCAGAGCCTACAGATCACTTAGTTGTCGTTGAGATTCAACTCCAATATCTATCTCAGAATTTGCCATAGATGCTCCCCATTTTCACAAGTCTTATCCTATGCAGACAAGGAGTAAATCTGACATCACCAAGCCAATGTCCTATGACAACTGCTAGTTGGATCTTATGTATTCTGAGCCAACTTTTGTTGCATAGGCCCTAACCTCTCCTAATTGGAAAAAGGCAATGAATGAAGATTATGCAACTTTAATAAGGAATCAAACTTGGTCAGCTAACACCAAAGCTATAGGTCACAAATGGGTTTCTAAAATAAAGAGGTACCCATATGGTTCATTTCAAAGGAATAAAGCTAGGGTTGGGGTTAAGAGCCTTTACTAGAGAGATGGCTTAGATTTTGACTAGACTTTTAGTATTATAGTCAAGCCATCCACTATTAGATTGATATTATCCATTGTACTTTCTAGAGGTTGGTCTATTAGACAATTTGATTTGAATAATGCCTTTTTGGATGGTGACTTACAAGAAGATGTGTCGATGATGCAACTTGATGGTTTAACCTCCTTTAATCCACATTTAGTGTGTAGATTATAGAGAGCTTAAGCAGACCCCTAAAGCTTGGTTTTCCAAGCTTAGCTGCACTCCAAGTTTTTTGGTTTCTCTAACAGCAAAATTGACTCATCACTATTCACTAAGCTCACTGCAACCTTTACTAAGTTCTCATTAATGGCATTGACTTTAAGAAATGATGCGGCTCTAGCAAGTATACCGGGTCATACAAATAATAAAGTAGTGAAAAAGGATATCGTTCCCAAGAGGATAGTCAAGTACCGAGGTTAACTAATTGGATGTCAAGTTGAGCAGTGAAGATGAAGAATAATAATGAATAAAAGAAACACAAAGTGAGCAATTCAAAGAACCATGTAAAAGAACTGTTTTAGGTTGAATTCGATAATCAAAGATGTTACGGCTACTAATTTCACCTACTCATTAACGTTGTTATCTTGAAAAGCAGATATCCAATCCCTATTTCTTTGGACTTATGGTCGGGTTTCCTAGTTTAATTACAAGTCCCTCTCAAGATTATGTAATTCTCTCTTACTTAATATGATTGCCTAATCTCTTAGCACAACCTAGATTAAGGGAGGATAAGCTCTCTAGATTCTCAATGACGGCCACACAGGTCGCGTTTATCTATCTCTGGTTTTCGTTCAATCTATGGTGATTATGACATGAAGCTCCCTTCACAACTTCTCTCTTGAGTGCTTGCAAAGCATTAGATCATTCAAGTGGTGATCAAGCACTTAAAGCATACAGTCATAACACTAAATCACAAGAAAAAGAAACTTGGATAACATCAAAACAAGGTTCACATTGTCAATGAGTGGCAATATCAGTGCCCTAACAAGAGGGACTTAGTTCATGGTGAAAATAAAAACAAAAGATGTAAAGAAGAGTGAAAAATAAAAGAAAGAATCCATGGATGATAGAAGCAGTGCAAAAAATAGGTTGACACTAATCTTTCCAACTTCCGTTAAGCTATAGGAATCTTCAACCTTCACCTCCAATGCTTCCAAGGTTCTTCACAAGGACTAGGGTTAAGTGTATGAAGAAGTCCAAAAAATGATGTCTAGATCCTTTAATTTAAATATGCTCCTAAAAGATTGATTCGAAAAACAGAACTTTTCATATTTATCACAATCACGCTCGAGTGTGGAGGTTTGCACTCGAGCTTGGGGTCACACACTCGAGCTTGGCCCTTTTTCAAATTCAAGAGCTCACTGTATGATCCACTCTCAAGCATGGGGTCGCGCACTCAATCATGGACCTTGAAATCTTGATTCTTTATTTTTCTTGATCTAGGTCTTCATACCTTCAATTAAAATAATCAGTAATGACTGAAAAAGTTCCAGAAGGTATGTAAATTCAATAATAAGCCATCATACAACAAAACTCTTAATATGATGCTACATTAATGTAAAACTACTATCTAATACGTATGTAAGTCCTAAAAACTATATAAAAACACTAACAATTATAACTCTCATTTGGAGAGTTATCAAGAAAATTTAGAATTAATTGTGAAACTTAGTGAGGTGTTCACTCTCAAAAATCATGGTAATTAACATGATTTTTCTAGGGATTGAAGCTATTAAAACCTTACAAAAGAAATTCTTCTTACTTAGACAAAGCACTTGAGAGATTTAGTCAAGGAAGCTGGTATGGATGGAGCCATGCCTATGGCTACACCAACGATGAGTAGCCAAAACTTTTTGCACATCGAGATAATGCCTTTGCTGATCCATCCCTTTGCAAGTTAGTGGTCAGTGGCCTCCAATATGCCACCATCACCACATCTGACATCTCTTATGTAGTGAACAAGGTGAGCTAGTTCTTGCATCATCCTCTAAAGGTCCATTTGAAGGCTATCAAAAGGATTCTTAGTATCTCAGTGGCTTGCTTGATCATGGTTTAAAATTTGATCAATACAGCTAGTTAGAGGCTATTTGTGATTTAGATTGGTGATCTGATATGGATGATAGAAATTCCACAAGTGATTTTTGTGTTTATCTAGCACCGAATTTAATATCTTAGTCTAGTAAGAAATAGAATGACATTACTAGATTGAGTATGAAGCAAAATTTAGAAGCATGGTAGTTGTCCTAGCTAGCTAAGCTTGGCTCCAATCCTTCCTCTTTAATTTGCACATCCCTTGGTCACTCCCTCCTACTATTTTTTGTGACAATTTAAGTGCAGCTCTATTGCCTACTAATACAATTCTTCATAGCAAGACTAAGCACTTTGAATTGGCTCTCTATTTTGTTAGGGATAAGGATGTTCATAAGCAAGTCTTTGAGCAACACATCCCATCTAAAGAGCAAGTTGTGGATAAACTCACAAAGCCCTTGTCTGCCACTGCCTTTCATAAGTTTACAACCAAGCTAGTTGTTGGCACCATACCCGCGAGTTTGGGGGATGAAGGGAATGGAGTTAGTTATTCAAGTTAGAGTTGTTTAGTTTACATTAGAAACGATTGTTACACAAGTCGATGTGCCAATCTGGATTAGTTACGTAGAATATGATTTGTTAGCCAAAAAAATAAAATGTAATATTCAATTCCACATATTCATAAGTTATCAAAGTTATAGCAGTTATTTGTTACAAACACAATCATGGAATTCATAAATAATCATGTATTAATAAATGAGAATTTCAATTATTCTACTCTTGATTTTAGCATGATAAGTAATAATGAATGCAATTTTTTTTTCTTTACCAAATTGTTCACAACAATTAAAATTTCTAGTTGTTAACCCATAATTTTTCATAAATAGATTCACCAATAACTTAACCGAAATATTAAATTACTCTTTCCAATTCAGGATAATTGTTATTTTGAGTAAAAAAAAAAATTGCTTATATTATCTATCATTCTTACATTTAAATAAAATATTTATTGTAATTTTTTTTATTTTACCGTCCACACAATTTTAAGTACAACAAACGATGAGATATTAATATAATAAATTATATTAATATCCATAGAAATAGCCAAAATAACGGTTATTTTGAACTAAAGCTAGTATTATATATTAGAAGATGTGAAGTTAGTGTTTCTTCCAAATATTGATGTAAGTATATCATGTCTGCATCAAATTACTTGGTATTTATTTTTCTAAAGTAGCATGGGGAGAGAGGTTATGTGTTGTGTCTTGTTTATTATTTTAATTACGAACGAATGGAGTAGTCACTAGCTATCACATTTACTACCCTAACCCTTTATAATCAGTCATTAGATAATTCAACTTAATTGTAGAGAATCACCAATGTTCTTATCTCGTGTCTCCACTTCCCATATGTTTTTTCCATGTAGAAGAGAAGATTTTCTGGTTTACAATTCCACTTTACTGGCAATTTTAGTCGCACAACACAACTAATAGCACCAGAGTTTTAAATTAGGGTTGAAGTTGCAGTTGCGATTACGGTTGCGATCATATTGCAATTTTAGGGAAATGCAATTGATGCAGCTATAATTGCCGCTGTGATGCAGTTGTGGACCATAATTTAAAACCATGAATAACACTAATGGATTTGGATAAACAAAGACATTATTAGTCAAGCTACATAATACTTAAGAGATAGAAAAATTGTTTGTCCTTCACTTGAGGCATAAAAAACTACGTTACATATAAAAAAGAAAAAACTTTAAGCCAGTTTGATAAAAAACTAGTTAGCTTCAATACAAGTTTATTTTCACCGCATCTATAAATATATAAAAGTGATGCGTATGATTATGAATGAGAGTATAAATAACACATATCTTTATGAAAATTCAAAATATTAATATTATTCATTCCTATTCATAACTTCATATTACTTTTTAAACATCGAAAAAGACATAAATTTGCATCGTGAGCAAATTGGCAAATTCCCATCGATTTTCTACCTTTTTCCTAGAATCCAAACATCTGCAAAATCCTAAATGTCCAAAACAGACATAGCTACCAAGCATGGGGAGGAACGGAAAGAAAGTCGATCTCATCATGAAATTCAGTGCGGGCATCTTGGTTGAGTAGCCATTTATAGCTTTGATGGAAATGGCTCCTATGTGTGTCTGAGGGGACCAAAATTGATCAACTGTCACAAATAAATTAGGTGTGTATTTGGGGCCTAAAGGTCAGTTTCTCTATATAATCTATATTGAGGAGTCCATATACATACTAGTACTGATTTGTCTCTTACCTAAGTTCGCTTTATCTGTATGGTCATCCATCACCGATTATTAAAATTTCAAAATGTTTTGTTCCTAATCAGTAAACTGCTCTTTAGGTTGTGCAATGTATATTAAAAGGAGGGGAAAAACTAAGCTTTCGGTATACATAGACGCCTAATTGTAGTTTAGTGAAGTCTAAGGTTTTTAATTGCGATTGCGATCGCAAATGCTATCACGTCTATTGCAATTGCAACCATCACAATGCGCATTGTGGCTATTGAGGTGTAATTTTTTTTTTTTTTTTTGAGTTTGTAACTTGAAATTGGGTCCATTGCTGACTAATGCGATCTATTGCGACTTTGATTCGGCACTTTACAGTCTTTATATAGTTATGTTTCAGTTAATTTACATAAATCAATATTACACCGCAACCGCAATATTACGACTGAATCATGTGATGCGATCTGCAATTTGAAACTATGGTAAAGTCTATTTATGTGAAGACTTATAAGACAAAATTTTTATGTGCACATTGTGGCTTTTATTATTTCATCTTCTTTCTGTCCTCTTGAGGTATCTCTTGCATAGGGAACAAATCACCTACAGTTGAGAAAGAAACTGCATATCGTGTAGTTCTGAATCTAATGATGATTTATTTTGGTTGAGTTATATCTTCAGTTTTTCTTTTTTCTTTTTCTTTTTTTTTTTTCCTTTTTTGATGAAACGAGATACTTTAAAAGTTGAGATTACGTGCAGTTTTTTACGAAACTTTAAAAGATCTGGATTCATTACATAGATTAGGATTTTTTTTTTCTTTTTGCAGTTTTTTTATTAGCAAGATATTTTGTAGAGTTCAAGTAAAAGGACTTTCAAGTTGTGCAGTTTGTATACAAAAATTGAAATTAATTAAATTACATTCGAAATTTTCAATTTGCCGTGGAAAACAAATTGTAAAATTGAAAGTGCACGCAGTTTTTTGAAAACTATAGACGATCAAAGTCTGTTTTGTATAAACATCTGTGTAAGCACGGCACAGGTAAAGAATATTGTGTTCGAGTAGGACAA
Organism: Pterocarpus macrocarpus; assembly: GCA_031439585.1. Classification (NCBI taxonomy): domain Eukaryota; kingdom Viridiplantae; phylum Streptophyta; class Magnoliopsida; order Fabales; family Fabaceae; genus Pterocarpus; species Pterocarpus macrocarpus. The sequence goes on from CM062515.1 coordinate 59,862,475, forward strand.
TAAAGCTATATATAATAGAAACGTGCAAATATCAACTTTAAGTAGTAGGTTTATATTGTGACTGATCATGTTCAAATCTAGTTTCTCATGCCATGGGTTAACAAAAGATTTCTTAAGCCTCATGCTACAAAAAACAATTGCTTTTCAAAATTACAAACGTATTTCTTTATAGCCAACAAATGAATATTTTTAAAGAGGCGGTTGTGTATAGTGTAGATAACAATTTACTTTCATAAATATTTCTCTTGTAGACACAACGTCATGAGAAATTCTTAAAATATTCTTAAAGTAAAAAAGTTATCATATATTAATATTTAATGTTTAATAACTTAATTATAAAATAAAAAATATAATTATAATAAAAAATATTAACTCACGTAACTGGATTGGTAAATACTGTTAAAAATAATAAATAATAACAACTTTTCTTATTCCAAGTCACTTTAAAAGTTCTCCAACAACCATTCCAGTGCAGGCCATGGATTCTTCATTTCCAATGTTGTATTGGTCAGCAGAAAACTGCTATAGTGAAATGTCTGTTACTAAGATATAGAATATCATCATTTCCATTAATTCTACTGCAAAATTTATTTCTCTCAATTTAATTTCCTTTTGGATCTTTTCATTTTTGTTAGCCGCTACTCCATGCTTTCCCTTTTCACACAGCTCGTGTAAAGTGTTTATATTACGTTTCAATTTTCGTTTCCTTACTTGCTTTTTGACTGGTATATATATAGAAGTGAATACGCTTAACTTACCTTTCTTTTAAGTGAAAATTCAAACTTTTTCTAGAAATATCCTTTTGTACAGTTTTGTTAGGGATGCTCAAAGATCCAACTCTGTTCAAGTCCGAAGTTAATAGGGACAGAATTAAGTTTTGAAACTAAATTTATTCTATTTTTATGACTAGGATTAAGCTACACTTTGAGTTTACTGAGCTTTGATGTTATATAATATTTTAAGTCTTATATTTTTTTAAAAATAGATTATAAAATTTCTTGATTTAAATTAATAGTTTACATATACATACATACATATATATATATATATATATATATATATATATATATATATATATATATATATATATATATATAGATTGACATAATTTATTTAAAAATATATGTCATAAAACATCTATTAATTTTCATGGACTGAATACTATAATTTGAATTGGTGAAATTGCACTCTCATCATAATTAATTTCCATGTCTCATTAGGATCATTACATGGTCAAAGTTGGCATTATATGAATCACATGCAATGTAAATAAATGCGTTATGAAACATAAAAAGAGTGACTTTCAAGTTTCATATTATAAAGATCTACGATTAACCTCTGCATATAATGTTAAAATTAGTACTCATTTAAAGAAAGAAAATGTTAAAATTAGTACATTTTGTTTAAATATCAGTCCAACCCTAATCAGATCATGACTAGGTTGGGTCTTGATTCAGAAAATTCGCCTTACCATTAATTTTGGATCGAAAAATTTAAACCTAATCCAACGCATGACCATCCCTAAATTTTATTATGAAACTAATCACAAAGAATATTATCTGCCTGTTATGAGGCTTATTCTTTGAAACTAGAAATTTACTATATGTTGAACTTGTTTGTAGTAAAGGGAAAAAATGCTTTCACCATGGAAGTATACGAGAAGTTTCTTAAAGATAAAAAATTAAAACATCTCTTCCTTAGAGTAAAGAATGAGCGAGGGTGTATATGAGAAATACTTGGATGATTTTGGAGTATTATATTACTGTGTTCACAGTCAATAATATTATAATATTTTAGATAAAAATATAAATTAGTGGTAGATCATATCTAAAATATTGTAATATTATTGGCTATGAGTGCAACTATGTAATATTTTAGAACCACTCAAGTATTTATCGGATGTGTATACGAGGAAATTAATGTTGCTCACAAAATTTAATGCTTTCTCTTGCTTGGGTCATAGTGGGCTCCAGGGGGGATGTTACCAACAAGTATAACAACTTACCTACCCTTATAGCCTAAAAAAACTAAAGAAACAGTGAAAAGCAACTAAAATGGAGTAGTATCAAGTGCTCCCCACAAGTCCGCCAACCCTAAGCCCTCATAAATAGGCATTTTCCGTCTTCGGATTGATGTACTGGCCCCCACTCATCTTAATGCCTTTCAGTTTTCTGTGTTCAAGATTCCAATGCGGTTATTTTATGTGTTTCAGCCTCAAACCCTGGTCATGCAAAGCTCACAGCAAATGCTCCACTACATCGTCTTTGATGATTACGTTTTTAATTCGCTCTATGACCACCCACATGTATATGTTTGATGTGTCATAACATATATAAAGCCTTTCGTGGAATTTTATACATAGCTTTATGTTATCAATTCTATTTTTGCAATGAATTAAATAACAACTATGATTCACGTTAGTCCGTTGTTTCTTTTCGGCCGAAAACTTAAAGTAAGATCATGTGTGACATAAAAAATCACATGGAATTCGACTGTGCCCCCTCAACATGATATCAATCGTTCTTTAGATTAGCAAGAATAATCTATATATCTTTTTTATGTTATCCCTTACATCCTTAATTATCAAAATTCTTCTAAAAATTAATCATACTATGACCAAAAATAATATTTTATAATTAGAAAGTAGCATTCAATTCTAAATACAATGGTTTAATATAGCATCCAATTTTTACTTTCCAAACTATCATGATCACTGGAATCCTTAGCCCTTAAAAGAAAAGAAAAGCATGACGGCAAAACTTGCTTCCCCCCCCCCCCCCCCTTCTTTTTTTTCTCTTTTTTCTCCTTCTCTCTATCTCTCTCACATGCATGAAATGGGATTTGAAAGTTGTGTGATGAAAATGGATGGGAAAGGGGACCCATTTGAAGGGCACCAGTGAAACATACTCCGAGTTTTGGTCCTCATAGGAAAGGCTTTAATTACGTCAAAATTCTTTCTCTAATCATTGCTTCTCCCACTAAGCCCAAAGCTTTAAAAATGGATTGGTGAAATCAGGTAGTAATATGTTTGTAGGTTTGACCAAATATACGTAAAATTTCTCATTGTACAAAACTTAAACTAAATTATTGCCCACCAAAACCATCTCTCTGCCTATAGTGTTGCAAGTCAAAAGTGAAACAAAAAATAAAAAAAGAAAAAACCTTAAATAACATTTAGCCTTCCACACAAGAAAGTGAAAAAGCAAGCCAAAGAAGTTAAAAATCGAGAACAGCTAGCAGAAGGAGAATTTGAGGAGTATAAGGGTGTGTTTATAATGCTGAATTAAGTATGCTAGAATAAACTAATATTATATGATATGATTTTATCCATTATTTAGTATAGAAATATATCTTATATGTTTATCCATTATGATCTCCCTATATATCAAATTGATTGATAATTTAATCAAACTTTGAAAGATTTGAACAGGCTTGATTAGCTTTTTTGATGTACAAACTCTTTCACTTTTATTTTTTTATATATTTTATTAAAATTAAAATAATTATTAAATAGATAATAAAAATAATAAAAACTATATAAATAAAAAATAATAATTTCTCATAAAAATATTTAATATAAAAGTAAATATTCAAACTAAATTAAAAATATATAAATTATATAAAATTATATGTGATGTATAACCCAATCAAGTCTTGGAATGTGAGATTAAATTTGATTGAACTTTGATGTATCTCCTCTCTCTCTCTCTCTCTCTCTCTCTCTCTCTCTCTCTTTCTCATTTTTTATATTTATGAAAATATTAAAAATTAATTGTTGAAAATAAATAATAAATAATAAATAGTTTTTAATATAAATTATATTTATATATAATACAAGTTAAAATAGTTATAAGTAAATTAATAAATATTTAAAGAATTATATTATTTTTAAATTTTAAATTACATAATTAATAAATATTATATTATAATTTTTATTATTATATTTTATAGTAAAAATAGAAAATATCAAAATATATAAAAGAGAGAGTATTATGTGTCTGTTATTTTTTATATTCTATTAAACAAGAAATATTTATTAAAAATTATAGAATTAAATATTAAATATTATTTAATATAAACTATAATAGTATATAACGAAAATAAGAAATATTTAAAATAATCATATTTAAAATTAAAAAGTATGTTATTTGTTAGTTTATAATTGATAACAATTACTATTTTTTATAATTTTGGTTTTTATTAGATTTTTACTTTTGATTAGAATTATTTGTGATAGTAGAAGAATAATATTATCTTATATATTATAACATCTTATACAATTATATGCCAAATACTGCATAATATTAAAATTTTATCAGTTCTTATATAATTAAGATTTTACTATCAAGTCTCATTCTATCATATCTTATCCTATTAGACATGTTAAATGGATCCTAAGAGTGTTGTGTTGGGGTTGGGAGGCTTGAGTAGGAAAAACCTTCACTAAGTAGAGAAATCCACATTTAAATGGGAGAATTGAGAACGTGGGGGTTGGTTTTCAATTTATTTGTTACAAAATTTTTCATTTAATGTGGATTCTTCTCAACCCAAAACCACTGTGGCTTTGAGGATTGTAGAGATGTCATTACCACTATAATATCTTACTAGTTAAATATTAATTGACCTTTTCTTCTAAAAATTACCTTATTAGTAATCAACTAGTTAAGCGTCACCAATATGCTCTTAGTTTCCTAAGGCATAATTTTTTTCATTTGATTTGAATTTATTCCTTTTTACCGGCTTTAGTTTCCTACAAAGGTTAGAGTAGCAAAAGTTAATGTTACCTTTCCATTACTTAAATTCATTTAAGTAACATACTTCAGTCGGAACATATTATGACAATGAGATACATAATATGCAAACACACATACTTATTCATTCTTATTAGTAACATTTAGAGCTACCAAAATAGGTCAACTTAGCTCACCTAAGTTGGCCCACCATAGGTTGCAACTCACTCTCGTGAATACAGGTTAGCTCATTTCAGTAGTGAGCAAAAAAAAATCCTAACTTGGCTAAACCCACCCAAGTTGGTGGGTTAAATAGTTGGCTAACTAATTTTTTTAAAACATAAAAAAATAAAAAAATGCAAAAATATATAGAAAATGTAAGATTTAAAATACACACACACACACACACACAAAATTACATAATTAACATCTAACCATGTTCAAGCCATCTTCAAGTTACGTTACATTTCTAGAAGTCAAAACCAATAAAAAGTTATACACTCTATTTCATTTTTTTTGGCTATTTTCAAATTTCTTTTCACCCTCTATCCTCTATCCTCTATCCTCTATACTGACATTATTATCATTCCAACAAAACATCTCATTAGGTTACACTTTCTAGTCTCTAGTAACCCAAAATCCTCATACACACACTATCCATTAATTCTAATGGTAAAATATAACCTTAAGCTCACAAAATGAGAAATAATGGTACAAGAGCGATGCAAGTGAACATCAACGTTTGAAGAATGCAGGTCACTATTGTTGCAAGCTATCTAAGGATGAAGCTAGGATTGGCCATTGGTGTGTCGCGATGAAGGATGCAACAACTCACGAAGCCAGACTGGGGACTGCAATGAAGAGAAGAGATGATGGGCAAATAGCATAGGGAGATTGAGGTAGTGAGTGTGGTAGTGAAAATATTAGGACACTTCAATGAATTTTAGTAGTAGGGGAAGATCTAAAAGGAGACTCGTGAAGTGATGTATAAAGAAAATGGGCCAGCCCAAAAATTGAAATAAGCAGTATTTAAACGAAAAAAAAAGGGGCCACTAGACTCAACTCGGCTCAAACCTACTGTGGTTAAGTGAACTGGGTCAATCTAACTTGGGGTCTAAATAAGCTACATTTTATACAATCAAAGCCACTTTTTTAGTGGATTGAGTTGGGTTGGCTCATAGGTTGTAGCTCATTTTGATGGCTCTAGTAACATCCAAAGTTAAGGAAATATATATAGTTATCCAAGTCAAAAGCTAAAGCACATATAGAGCCATCACACTAACCCTACTTGATATATATGCAAACCTAAAAAGATGGACTACAAGAGTCTATCCATTTATCAAGTGGGTCCAAGATGTCCTAAGTCACACACTTTATATATTCTAGTCTTCTGGAGTGCTCTGTCATTCAGCAATGAACAACATGTGGGCGTGGTAGCCATGCAACACGAGCTGTAACACGTTCTCGATTGGTTCCCATTGCCAGCCAATATCCATATCCACAACAGCAAGTACTTTAGCCTTGAATCTCATATTCTAAAAAATACCAAAAAAGCAAGGGTGAGACATATACTCTCAGTAGGGGTAGTGTTTCTAAGGATATGCACCAGCTATCCAAAATCTTCCAAAGCAAATAAAAATAACAAATATACAAAATAGTATGCCTACCTACTAACCAGAACATTTAGCAAGAAAATGTATGTAAAGAAATGTACTTTCTCTTTTCAAGGTCATATCATAACAACCAACAACTTATGGATTTCTCATGATCTCATTACATGAAAGGTCATGCTCATTTGGTGTTTATAAGGCCATCATGATCATATACAGATTTATGAGAGCTCTCATCACTAGCACATCCATTAGTCAAATAGTGGTTGTACCACTAATCCACTGAACATTGAGGCTAATACGTCACTCGATCATTGTACTGCTGATTCATTACGAGGTGTAGTTGATATATTAGTTAGTGAATGTACCACTAATACACTACGAGATAGGGCTAATTTGTCACCCTAGACGGCTAAAAGACTTCAAAGATCATACCATTGATCTATTACAAGGTAGGATCAATATGTCAGTGAGTGAATACATTACCAATCCACTCTGAGATAAGGCTTATGCATCCACTTGATCATAATTCCATCACCATCATATTTCTTTAACCATAATACCCCGTCATGCACATTAAGATCACGTAAATCATCAATTCTCATGGCCACCATAACTCTCTCACATACTAAATCATATTACCGGCTAAAATCATATAAGTCACTATTTTTCATGGCCATAATGATTTTTCATGGCATTATTCTCTTGGTCACAAATCTTATGCATGCTAAAATCATGAAGATCAATTTATTATTCTCTATTTACATTACATATGAACCTTCTAGGTATTTATTTAAGTAGCTTCAATCTTTATTCAACTTCCCTCATATTAGTATTGTGAAAACACAATGAACTTGCTAGTTAAGTTCCACTTTCTTGTAGTCTAATGAATTTATCCTTTCTTAGCATTATTTTAGACATCTTTATTTAATTTAAATCATTCTTACCTTAGTAATTGATTCATTGCTTCCTTCTTCACCAACTCTTTATGATACTAATTTTTATATGTCCTTAATACACCTTAGTTTGCTAGCAACAACTTAACCACTTTTTGTTATGTTTCTTCCTCTTAATTAATCTTCATTCTTTAACATATAGAGACTAAAACATGACACTCCCAATGGTACCCCATCAAGGTTGAAACACCATGCACTTAAGCTTACTAGTTTTATAATATTCTAGACAATCATATACCTATTTTAAACCCTATGGCTCCTAATTTCTTCCTCATGCTTTGTCCTCATTCTAAGACCATTCTTAACACCTTATAATTGTCGTCTAGGTGAACTAAAGTATGTAGCCCCAATAAGATTGAAACCAATCTACCAAGTCCAAAGCTTTTATACATTCTAGCTACTTTGTTTTTCATGAATTTATCTTGTGAGCTTATGAACCTATTCTTGACCCTTTCTTGCATCATATTAGTGATCAATATTTAAATATCACCTTCAACCCCCTTATATTGAATAGAATCCAAAATTTTGACTAAGTCTAAAATGAAAGATTTTACACCTTATTTTTGTTATTCTTGAAGTTTTAGGCAAAACTACCTCAAGATCATGAATTATACTTCAATCAAGCATTTAACCCACTATAGCATCAAAGGAAACCGTCATGTTCATCCAATAAATTTCATTCCATGCTTCATTAAATCATGGCCGAAAATACTTAAACATGGCAAAGAGATGCTCTTTAATCATTTGCAACATGATCCTCAAGATTCAAACAACCATGAAGAATTCTAACTCAAATTCTATCAAGCATGCTAATCACTCCACAATCAACCACAATTCTGCATGTTCCAATTAAAAAACAATTTTCCTTTTTGTAAAGCACTCTCAGCTAAATGGCCTTCTATGAGCATCAACAAGCATAGTTTAGTCCTATTTCCAAAAGTACATCCAAATGGTTATCATTCTTATGCACTTTTCATATGCCACTTAAAAGAACCATTTAAACATTTCTATGATCAAATATTATTTCTAACGTGCCAACCCATAACTCTACGTAGTCATGTTTTCAACTAGTTTTCAAGAAGCAAATCATAGGCTATAGCAAGGTAATTCAAACATAGGAAATAAATAAATCCTTGAAGGTTTAAGAATGTAAATCCCCTACTTCCATCATTTTATGCATCCTAGGATTATCACATATTTATCATAATCATCCAAGATTCAGTTCAGCCACCACATATTTACTTTAAAATAGAATTTATAAAATCTTTAGAATTGGAATTTTCATATCTAGACTTACAAGTTAGGCCAATTTCTTAGCATATCATGAACCAATCCTCAAACCACATTCAAATACACTTTAGAGGCATAACACAACCTTCAAATACATTCAGATATTGTCTAGCTCTAGCCACCTTCCTTGCTATGGCTGAAAGCCCTCATAACCATCAACAAGCAATTTCTAGTCATCAATCTAGGTTTCAAGCTCAAGCAACATGAGTGTAACACTTTCTTGTAATTTTTTCACAAGATAACTCAAGACTGTTAATATAGCCATCAAAAGTAAAATCACAAATTAGAGCAACATAAAGCAAGCAAGGAAGCAATTCAAGTCTTGAAGGTTTAGAAAATCAAACCTTTGCACTTTGATGTGTGTTGGTTGAACTTCAGGAGGAGAAAGAGTGAAGTTTCTTTGAATATTTGAAGATGATTTTGGTCCTAGATGCTTAGTGGCTTGGAGTGCTTAACTCTTGCAAATTTCTAAGGAATTTTCCCTACGATTTTTTGGCTTTCTTTTGTGATTTTCTTTCTCTTCTTTTTTTTTTTTTTTCTTTAGACTATTCTTGTGCAGCAATTTTTCCTCTTTCTATTTTAGTTAGGGCTGTAATTTATAAGGGGAAGAAACTTAATTTAGAAGCTTGGTCACAATTCTCTTTTTAGTTGAGATTTAATTCTAGTTTCATAAAGTAATTGAATTTGTAACTAAATCATCATTACTCTTTACACATGGCCTTCTAATTGCCATGTTAATCGTCACATGTTTCTTCCTTTATCTCCTCTAAGGTTCCATGACCAATTAGAGAAGAATGGGTGAGCATGACTTATTTTGATGACAAAGGCATGACAATGTCAAGTATTTGAAAGTGGAAGTAGCATAAGAAGGAGGGTTGAATTGTGCCTTTTAAAAACTTTTTCTAAACCTAAAAACTTCAAACAAATTTCTCAAGTCTTTGAACTTAGATTGCAAAAATGTTTAAGTGCTAGAACAAAAGTTATTGTATTCACAACAACTTTGTTAGATAATAAACATAATAAGCACATAGAAAATAAAGATAAATGAAAGATGGGGATATAAAATCAAACAAGAAGATTTATACTGGTTCAACCAAATCACTTGCCTATATCCAGTTCTCAACAACAAGTTGAGATTTTTATAACCACGAGTATTTTTGTACAAGCTTCTCCAAGCTTACAATGGAATAGTCTTTTCTTAGCCTCTCCAAGCTAACAACGACCATTATCAGATTAGGTTATAATCAAAGAATTTAAAGGTTTTTAGTTGACAAACACTCACACTAAAGCACTCAAGATGTATAGATCTATTAAGTACAATGTGGAGTTACTTCTCACAAGACTTACTAAGAGAATGTTTGCTAATACAATGCAATGAGAAGATTTTTGCTTAAGAAGTTTCAGAAAGAAATTTTCTAGTTGTTCAAAAGATTGAGAAAGATGAAAGCTCTTATGGTTTTTCAATCAGTAGAGTTCCAGCTACTTTTTCTTCGTCTTCAAAACTTATATAGACTTCAAAATTGTGGCTTCAGACCTTAAGCCTAGAGCTTTTAGATCCAAAAGTCTTAAACTGGAGAAAGAAGTAGGTTGCTTTCTTTCTCAACAAGCAAGTACATCATCAAAGAGGAAAACTAGTAGTTTGAGTCAACCAACTTTTCAAAGTGTTAGCGCTCCTTTTGAATCTCTGTTTTGTCAAGTTTGACCTTTAAAAAATATTTATGAATTGTGCAAGCCAAGTTTTGAAAGTGTGGTCTTCTTCACTTAGACCAACATTCTAGAGATCACCCTTCTGATCAAGCCTTTTAGGCAGGTTGTTCTTCTAATGTGCATGTGTGCCTTCTGGTGACTTGGTATCCTTTTGGTGATATACGAATATCTTTTTGATGCTTCTAAATAGCTTTTTATGAGAGATAATATTTTTCAGATCATAGATTCTCTTGCTTTGGCTTTTCTTTTTTAGATTTCATTGGAGATGAGAAAGAAACTTAGAGAACCTATTTGAAAACTAATCATAACATGATCTATTTCTCTCAAATGAGCATATAAAGTGATCTATGCTTAATTAAACTTAACACTAGAACAAACTATTAGTCCATACAAAAGATTTTCATTAAAAGTTAGTTTGTTATCCATCAAATCCTTTAAAGATGTATTTCAAAGACCACTTAGTGGCTTCTAAAGGTTTTGGAACTTACACTATTGACCTTTGGTCGACTAGATTCTTGTCTTTTGGGCAAGGTTGATCCATTCCGCTTGTTTGCTCCTAGTCTTAGCCCAAACCACTAATTTTGATGTTGCATTGGGAATTTGTTGTAAGATATAAAGCCCTCTAACTAAATTATCTTTGCCAATCATCCTCGAGTATTGCTATCCTAAATCACACAATAATTGTTATAAAAACTATTGTATAATTAATGAGTGTTTCTAAGCAAAGCCGGCGCGAAAAGTAATTTGACCTGAAATTTAGATATGTATAATACATGAGAATATTGGAACGTATTTAAAATCTGAACTATACCAATTGAGTGAACTTGGAAAATAGTGTGATCAAGCAATGTAACAAATGAATTTTGTATAGGAGTGTATCTAGAGAACATGTCTATTGCTGAAGCTATATCAAAAGTGGCACCACTATCTATAAGTCATGAATTAGATCCTAAATTTGATCTGACATGGCATGCAGTATAAGCAATACCTTGAGGAACCATAATAGAGGGATTAATAGCATCTGCAACCAACTAAGTCATATGAGCATAGGCAGTAAGTAGAGAAGCCAAGGGCTAGTGTCAAGCCTAAGTCAAAGGCATTGTGAAATACTCTCCATAGAATTGATATTTTCTAAAATACAATGCAATAACTATGTAGCATATAATAGTTGCCTACACAATGATCTAAAACACCACCAACTGTTGCTGCTTGGCATATGAGGGTTTCTTGGCATTCTTGATAGCAAATACAACTTGATCATGATTTGGTGAGATTTGAGAGCTAGCAACCTACCTTTGTTGATGTTAGGAGTAAGGTCCATAATCAAGATTTGGCCACTAGTCTGTGAGTAAGACTCATCTAAACTCATGAAGAAGCATATCACATACTCTATCTAAAAGAAACCCTATAAAGAATGAACTCCACCACAATTACAATCAAATGCAAGCCTAAAACTACAAAATTTTTCCCAAAGAACCTTGACCTTTGTGAAGTATTGAGTGACCAATAATTTCCTTGACAAATGCTCATTAAATCGTGCTTCAATTGCAAAAAGAGAGGAGCATTGCCATGTTCGAATTGGTCCCACAAATCAGCCTGAATTGCAGAAGTAGCATCACAATAGACAATATTAGCAACTATGTCCTTGGAAATGCAATTAAGCAATCAAGAACTAACTATATCATTGACACATTGCCAAGAACTTACAAGACCGGGAACAATATCATCTTCAGGCTTGGCAATAGAACCACCAATGAAACCGAACTTTCTTTTGGAATTCAATGACACATGCATCACGCGACGCTAAGAGTTGTAATTTGCCTCGGTCAATGGATTAGAGACTAAAACCAAACCAGGACTATCAAAAGAAGATAGAAAATATGGATCAATCGATTGATTTTGTGCCATTGAAGAAAAAAAAACTTCAAAGTAGATAAAGAACAAAACTTCAAGGATTGAAGAATATGAGTAGAAACTTCTAGAATCTCCTGTTGATCCCATGTTACACCTAATGTGGGTGAATGAATAAGAGAAAACAAAGAATAAAGACTAGAAGAGAAAGAAAAATGAGAATGAAATGAATACTAGATGGATTGCTTAATGCATTATTTACAGACCTATATACATCTTGTATATAAAACTACATAATCACCAATAACAGAAAACTAATCTTCTAAATAACTTTTATAAACACACATGATTTAATACCAAACAAAGGAAAATTGCATAATCGTCTCATTTACATTTTTCATCCTCTTATTTTCTGCTAAATGAGACAGGGGGTAAATGTCCATTTGGATAATTAGCATTAGTGGTTGAATTGCTCTCTTAAAATCCCACAAATAAAGGATTCGATCCTCATCTTGTTTTTCTTCCCCTAATATCGCCTTCATCTAGGCCCAAATAAATAAATAAAATAACACTATTGTGAGAGAAATTCTTGCTTCCTTCATGGAGGAAACCCTTTTTTTCTCCACATGTAATATCCACCATCCATCTTTATTAATTTTATCACCTTTCCTAATGGTACAAGATGCATCCAAGAATTTCTTCTATTGTGAACTCGCTCTAGCCATCTATTAGCTAAAAGTCACTACCCATGGTGATTTTGGAATCTCAAAACAAGTAAGGTTTGCATAAAATTGGAACATAATGAGACCAAGCTCAAGAGCACACACTTGAGCCTTTTCCATCAAAATTCCTTCAAATTGATATTTAAGAGCACATTAGTCTTTTATTTATTAGTAACATTAAATTAATTATTCAATAGTAACTGATGCCATTTCTTTATGTCCACTAGAAAATGAATTTAATAACCCTTTTGAAGACTACTTTGTTGACATAATTGAAAGTGAAAGACTACTTTAATACTAAATGTCCAAAATGAGCCTTACCCCATAGTTAAGCTTGAGTAAATTCTAAATACTAGTAATTTAGATAAAAAAATATAAATAAACATCCAACACAATTTTGAATAGGGTAGTGTTGTTACAAGCTCACTCTATATGTTAGTTGGGTTGTGTAAAAGCCTGTAAATATCATGAATTTGAGAGAAAAAAGAAAAAGGTAAAGCTCAAGCATGTGCACACAAAAAACTCCTTCAAATTACTAATCACCAACATCATATTGATCTTCCATTTTTATTTCATACAAAAAATAAGTTCAGATTGATAGGAAGACTTATTCCTTTTCAAGGTCAAGACATGTCTTTGAGTTCATAAAGAACTTATAAATGTACTTACAAACATCTAGTAACGAGGGAACTCAAGAATCGAACCCAAGTCATGACAATCAATGCGCAAAAAGCCGATCAAGTGAGCTAACACCGATTAACCATCTTTTGTTTATAAGCAACAATAATTTAATCTTTTTGTATCACAATTACCCTTACTATTTTCATTTATTAAAGAATAAATTTGATGATTATTTAAAAACCACCTAAATATTACTACAAATGTAGGTGACTTTAAATCCTTCATTTTCTTTTTTAGTTTCTTTCAGGTAACCTTTTATTGGAGGCAATTGTGTTTGAGTATTTAAAATCTTATAAGACATATGACTCTCCTAATACCAATTACTCCACACCTAAGGCTCAAATCCAAGACCATTAGTTAAGAAAAAGAAACATCTACCACTCTGACCGACCATATGTCCATATGTTGTTAATACTTTATATCCTTTATTTTTGTGGTTGAAATCATAAGTGTCCTTCTATTGGATGTAATGTTGCTCAAAATGGATATGACCACTTTAGGCAGCAAAACTCTCTTTTTCAAGTTTTAATGTAGTGCGCACCCAAACTTTATATCCTTTATAAATATATATGGTTTGAAGATTATAATTATTCACATAAATTAAAAGTATTAGATAGGATAAGTCATTTCCATAATAATAATTATCCAAAAGTAATTAATTAAAAAATAAATTTTGATTTCAAGCAAAATATAACTTTTTTTTTAATAAAAGCAAAATTTAACTATAACGTCAAAGATTTAAATTTTAAAATTGTTATATTTAAAAAAAATTACCTAATTTATATTTCTAACTCAAATCTGAATAAGCAATTGATAAGAACAAAGAATAATTTTGATAATAATAACTTATTTAAATTCTTAATATTATAAGTAAAAGAATTTAATTTCTATGTATTATTAGTATAAAAAAATTAAATAATTACTTTATCATTTATAATAACATCATTAACATTATTTAATTTTTAGGAAAATTACATTAAAAATTATACAATTAAAAAGACACTACAATAATTAATTAATAATTTTATATTTTTGGCTTCCAAAATTAATCTCTTACTAAAACATTCCTCCTGCAAAGCAAATTACTCTTTTATTAGCTTATAATTAACTTATAATTAGAGATGGTAAAATGGGTCGGACCTACCGTATTGACCTACGTACCCGCAATTTTTGATGGAGTAGGTTGGTATTTTCAATCTGCAAAAAAAAATTTCAACCCGCATAACCCACCCTGCTTGACTCGCAGGTTAAAGCGAGGCAAAGCGAGTTTAGCCCACTAGTCAAATTGTTTTTCTTTTTCTTTTTCTCTCCACACAATACATATAATATTAGACTTTTTTTGTTAGTATTTATGTTATATTGATAGACTCCATAGTTTTTTTTTTTTACTATATTATTGATTATATTTATGCTTTTATGGACTATATTGTTGTCTTATTGATTATGAATTTATATTTTATTATGATCATAATTAATTTGTAGAGTGTGAATTTTTTAACATATTTGAGTTTGAATATTGGGTTATAAACTTCTTTTTTGTGGTTATTTTGATTAGAAGTTTCATCTTATTTTTATTGAGGATTATAATTTTTAACTATTTTAAAATTAAATAAATGGTTTAATACTTAATGAGTAAATGAAATAAATATTTTTGTATGAATATTCTTTTATTGTATTTAATTAAAAATTTCTTTATTTTTTTAAAATAATTTAAATGAATTAATTTATATAAAAATATATTTTTTTCCTTATTGTCTATTTTAGTCCACCCGACCCCGCTTAAAACTTGATCCTCAGCGGATGGGTTGGCCGTTTGCCATTAGAATCTTGGCCGTTGAAGCACCTTTTTGGCCTATAAAAACAGAGTGCATTTCGTTTTAGTTCACTTACATACCAGAACAAAAGTCCCGGTCACTTTGATCTCTAAATTCTGTGTCACCTCTCTATTCTCCCCCAAGCCAAGACCCAAGAGTCGAATCATCAATAGGTGTTTTCATCCCTTTCACTCACTCATTCCCTCCTAACTCTCTCCATTTGGAGGCACCAACATACCATACAAACCACCATTATTCATCAGGTCATGTAGTACCTGCTACGAGGCTTGGCTTGTTTTGTCTCAATATCTCTCTGCTGTTCTCTGCTCTTTTCTACATTTTACCATTAAAAAAGATAAAGTCCTCCACATTCATTCATCTTTACATATTTATATTTATATATATATTTCTTCTACTTGGAACAGTTATGATGAGAAGGGTCTTTTAATATAGTTCAGTGCGTGGAGTCTGAACCTGAGAAACAAGACAAGTTTGAAACGCTCAAGAGTTTCTTCTGTTCTTTCCTGCTTTTGCGGCTCCTCGCCGCATTTTGCTGTTCGGTTCTGCCATTTTCTGTGCCAAACTTGTGGCTTGCGTTAAAGCGGTGTCTTTTAATTGTTTTGCTGAGTTTTGAAGCTTCACAGAGCAGTAGTAACAGCAGCGTTTCATTGCATTTAAGGCGTCCTATCATTATGCCGATTCCATAGAGTGAAGAACCTCTTAGGCATACAGTCATTAGCAAAATCTCTTTCACTGCTCTTAGGGAAAGGCATTGAATAAGAAAGAGAGAGAGAGAGGGAGAGCATTTTGGATTTGGAAGTTTGATCTTTCTTCTGGGGATTGTTTCATTCCCTTAACCTTTTGAGAAAGAGACATTCTCCACAGCAAGGTCAGTGGAAGTGATATGTGTTGGATTTTTTTTTCTTCTTCTCACCTTTGGTGTGTGTAAAAAACATTGTGAACACTCTTGTGCTCGCTTTTCACTTTTCTTTTGGATTTGTGTGGTGGAGTTCAAGTCTTTTTTTTTTTTTTCCCCTAACAAATCTGCAAGGATTTCACAGTTATCTGGATCTGGGGTGTTGTTTTTTTGGTTTCTTCATTTTCGTTTTCTGGGGTAGTGTTTGTTTTTTTTTTTCGGGTCTCATTTGGTATCTTTTCATGTGTTTCAGATCCACCAGGTTTTAGGCACTGATCTTTTCTTTTTCTTGGATAAAGGAAGACAATGTTGTCTCAGAAGCAGGCAGAGGAAGCAATAGTCGCCAACTTCAGCGAGGCAGAGAATGAAGGTGGAGGGAAGGAGGAAGAGAAGGAGCAAGATCATTCCATGTTCAATGTCAAGAGTTTCCTTTGGCATGGTGGTTCTGTTTGGGACGCATGGTTCAGCTGTGCCTCAAATCAAGTAATTAGTAAAAAAAATGAACACTCAACACCCATTAGTCCATTACCTATAACTTCATGAAAAATCACGGTTTTTCCCCCTTCATTTTAGTTCAATGTTAATGATATCCAATTCATGTTGGTTTTTATAGGTGGCTCAGGTGCTGTTGACACTGCCATACTCTTTCTCTCAACTTGGCATGCTATCAGGGATCTTGCTTCAGGTGTTCTATGGTCTCATTGGAAGCTGGACAGCCTATCTAATCAGTGTACTCTACGTGGAGTACCGCACCAGAAAAGAAAAGGAAAACGTCAGTTTCAAGAACCATGTCATTCAGGTAAAAATTGGCCTTTTTACCTTCTCAGGATTCTAACACCACTGATTTCTAATCTCAATCTGAGAAGAGAAAACCTTAGTTTAGTATATTAGTATATATATCCCAATTCACATTGACTATAATTGAAACTCATTCACTCACTGTACTGGATCTTATTAGTGGTTTGAAGTGCTTGATGGGTTGCTGGGTCCGTATTGGAAAGCAGCGGGGCTAGCCTTCAACTGTACTTTCCTCCTCTTTGGATCTGTGATACAGCTTATAGCATGTGCAAGGTATGATCAATTCCTTCATTCTTGCAAGAAATTTGGGGATTACCTGAATTGGTTTTTAGTCTGATTGCAACAATTTTTATGTTTTGTTGGTTTCTGATGCCATACAGTAACATCTACTACATAAACGACAAATTGGATAAAAGGACTTGGACCTATATTTTTGGAGCTTGCTGTGCTACCTCTGTTTTCATACCTTCTTTTCACAATTACCGTATCTGGTCATTTCTGGGACTTGGAATGACCACTTACACTGCTTGGTACCTGGCTATAGCAGCTCTTGTTCATGGCCAGGTAAATCGGTTATGTAAAGCATAATTTATTAGTTTTTATAGTCCTTGAAGCCAGTTACTATATGCTACGATTAATATATTAATAATTCCTTTTTGGAATAATGTTGCAGGCAGAAAATGTGACACACTCGGGTCCAACAAAGCTAGTGCTGTACTTCACCGGAGCCACCAACATACTGTACACGTTTGGTGGACATGCAGTCACTGTGTAAGTTACCCTTTTCCCTCAGCATCATTATCCAACCTCCATCCTTCTTTTCACTCGTTTCTGCGCAGCTTCTCTTTGCAGCTTTTGCCGGTTGTCTTGGTTTTCGAGAACCAGGGACAAAATCATGCAAAAATTACTTTTGTTTGCTTCCAAGGCTTTGTCCATCCCTCTCTCAGTATATATCTTAGAAGGAGAAATTATTAAAAAGGAATAGGCCGTAGGGTCAATGGACACTACTAGATAATGAAATTTTATTCTATATATAATGTGTAATGTTAGCTACATGCATGTTTCATTAGGTTCCAAGAACCATTATAGGTACCAAAAACCATTATAGGTTCCAAAATACATGTGCCATCATTGTCTTTAATCATAATATTTTGTTTTTGTTAATCACCGGTACTGAAATGTAAATAAAAAGACAATGATATACTATTTAACTAATGAGACACGGAGTTTTAGAACACTATCATACTAAGATATAATTAAAAAAGTGTCTCCTCTAAGAAAATCCTATTTAGTTAATAGACCCCAAAAAAAAAAAAGTTTACAATTTTTTTTTTAATGGTTGGCTCCAATCGTACTGTTCCTTTTGTCTGCATTGCATTCAAGTAAAACAAACTGGGAATGGATCCGAAAGACCCAGAAAACTTTACTTCCAGAAAACTTTACTTTTCTCATCTTTATCTGTTTGTAGAAATTCCAATGTCCCCATTATTACGATTATTCCTTGATCTCTGAGTGTAAAGTGAACAATGGTGGTGACAAATGTTGCAGAGAGATTATGCACGCCATGTGGAAGCCACAGAAGTTCAAGTACATATACTTGCTGGCTACTTTGTACGTTTTCACACTAACGATTCCCTCTGCTGCTGCTGTTTACTGGGCTTTTGGTGATGAGCTTCTCAACCATTCCAACGCCTTCTCTCTCCTCCCCAAGAATGGATTTCGTGATGCTGCTGTAATCCTCATGCTCATTCACCAGGTATACCATAGCGTACTTTTTTGTTTATTTGGTACAAATCGTAACCATTTCAAGAGTTTGAATTCATATTGACTATATTTATTTATTTCTCTATGGGTTACTTACTAGTTATATGTTAGAAAAATAATAGCATTGAATATTTTATTTGAACCATAATAAATTCGCGTATAAGTTGTCATGTAAACATTGACTGCCATAAATGTTGCTTTAAATGATAATAAAGTTTATTTATTTAATTATTTTTGGTAAGCATGTCAGAGCACAACTTTGAATAAATAGAGTTTTGGGTGAGATGAAGGAAATATATCTGTTTCTTTTCCTTTTTATGTGGACTATTAAAATGTATAATTTAATCCCTTCATCATTAAATTAAATATGTAAAAAATTGTAGCTTCTCATTTGTGCACCGGCCAAATCTTCCATTTTGGTGTGTCTTCATTGTTTATATTGAAAAGAATTTTTTTTTTCGGTAGTACTAGATTTATACGCAAGTCGTAACATTCAAAATCAAATTTATGTTATTTGATTTGTTTTTAAATGCAGTTACGATTATATTAACTTTTTATATAAATAAAGTAAATTTTGATATCACTTAGCATTTTTTTTCTTTTCACTAGCTGTTTGCTTTCTAATTTGTATTTAGCAACCAAAAATAACTCGCGTCAAAACCAACTATATATAGTCAAACATGTTTGCTAACCTTAATTAATTGCTGCAACAAAAGCTCAGCAAATATATGCCTTGGTTCCTATGGAATGATGGTTTTATCAAAACTTCTAAGAAAAAAAAAGTACAAACACAATTTTCTTATTGCTGATAATGACGATTCCCCCCCTAATAAATGGGTGCAGTTCATCACATTCGGGTTTGCGTGTACTCCATTGTACTTTGTGTGGGAGAAGGTAATTGGGATGCATGACACAAAAAGCATTTGCATGAGGGCACTAGCAAGGTTGCCAGTGGTGATACCCATATGGTTCTTGGCTATAATCTTCCCCTTCTTTGGGCCCATAAATTCTGCAGTTGGAGCTCTTCTGGTTAGCTTCACTGTCTACATCATCCCCTCCGCAGCTCATATGCTCACCTACAGAAAAGCCTCTGCAAGACAGGTAAATCCTTCAATTTTTTTTTAAAATTATTTCAATGTCGAAATTCGGTTTTTGTAGCTCACCCTAGGTCTAGTTGAGGTTGTATATTGTAGTTTCTTTGTTCTCAATTATATGTTAGAATAATGATACTTCGGACAAACTTTTAATTACAAAATTTTCCCAACCAAAACTCTTAAAATGAGGTTGTTAATAATATTAAAAAAAAATTTTAACTCAACTATATGTGCTTGAACTCTTGAAGAAAATAAATGTACTTTTTCTAGTATTTTTCATATAATTGTATTTTTTTAATTAATACCCTAATGAAACTAGTTAACTTTTTCTCTTAAAAAATTTTACCGTATGACTTAGATGTTATCCAAATTATACTTATCATTACTCTAGCCTTAAATGAGTCATGACATTGTTCTAAGTATCTGAATGCAATGGAGGGTATGCATGTCATTCTGCATTCCTTGGACACCCGGGTTTTGATGGGTACTTCCTCCCATATCCCAATACTAAATCAAAGTGGCCACAGCATATACAGCTTCAGAGAGAAAAGCAGATAGAAAGAGACTGTGTCTGTGCAGAAAATGTACAAAAGCATTTAAGGCTTGAATTTGGAAACATCAGTAGCAGAATGAAGACTGGTGGGAGGTCATTTTCATTTGAGTTATAATAAGTGAAGTCATTACGCATGGAACATCGTACTGATTCATACTTTATCTATCATTAGATGGGGTGTGGGCTCAGTTCAAATGAAGTTTATGCTCTATCCAATGATAAATAGGGTGTGAATTGGCATGGTATCTTATGCGTAATGAGTTTACCAAACATTTCTTTTTTCATTTAGTTATTTGCTACAATAGGAGTATAGTACTATGCCCCCAATAATTCAAATTAGGAGAACAGTGGAAGTTTGGAACAAAATCCGATATATATGAAGGTAATGATGATGTTTACATGTATTGTTTAATCCATAGTTTTAAATTGCGATTGCAATCGAAATTACAATTGCATTGTGATTACTGAGATTGCAAAAAATTGCATAAAAATACAGCTGATGCAGCTATAATTGCTGATGTGATGCCGTTGCAAAGGCCACTGCAGTGGCAAGATTGTGGCTGCAATTATGGTTGCAGATCACTATTTAAAACCATGGTTTAATCTCTATTAATATACCATATTTGGCATCATTGCTCCTCTGTTTTTGGAATTTTATGAGTAATTCAATAGTAGTGTAGTAGGGGCCTCTCCTCAGTCCCCAGTTATCTAACTTTGCTTTATATTTTACAGAATGCCGCAGAGAAGCCTCCTTTCTTCCTGCCAAGCTGGACTGCAATGTATGTCTTCAATGCATTTATTGTGGTGTGGGTTTTGGTGCTTGGATTTGGGTTTGGAGGGTGGGCCAGCATGTCCAACTTCTTCAAGCAAATTGACACATTTGGGCTCTTTGCCAAGTGCTATCAGTGCAAGCCCCCAGCTCCACCACCTGTGGCCGCTGCACCTCCCCCTCATGCTCATCATCACCGAGAACACCTCACTCCCCTCGGCATAGTAGACTTCAACTGAAACTGCTCTTTCTCATAGTTCCCTGATGCCTCAATATTTTGTATCATACATGGAGGGATAGTAGTAATACTCGCCCTTCATTTAATGTGTGCTGGCTGTGTTTTGCAATTTTCTTTTCTTTTTTACATGTTTTACTATATAGGTTTTTCCCCACTTTTAAGATTAGTTGATTAAAGATAGTGTGTCCAATGGTTAGGATTCCTTGCTAAAAATGCATAGGGTAATTAAATTACATGTTTTTGGTATGTTATCTTTATTGGGTCCAGTTTTTTTATTTATTTTGGTTGGGAGATACTATAAGATTTTGTACGCCATTTCATTTTGTGCTCATAGATTGCAATCTCATTATTACTTTGCATGTTTCCAAAATATGCGAATTTGCGGAGGGATAGGTTTGTAGTCTTAAAAGGGTCGTGTGTGGGACTGGGACTTGTTTAATCGCCCAGTTCAAGCCTTCAGATTCCTCACTCTTCATTCTTAGTGAGATGAATGGTGCGTGGACCCGCCTTGTGTTCACATGGGCTGCATGTGGGTTCTTCTGCTCTTCATGTGCCATTCTTAAGTGACCAATTATTATATAAGAATTAAGAATTGTATGTTCATATCATAATTCATGATGCATGAATCTCTGCCTGAGCAATTAAACACCCATATGTTCATGTCATTGGATTTGTCTATTTGTCTCCTTTCAAATGTCTATTTTTATTCATGTAAGTGTGAAGTGAATAGTTATATGAATCATATGTTTCGGATTGGTGCACCTTGCTCATATTTTTTTTGTCATTCTTTTGTTTTTGGGAGGCGGGGGGGCGGGGTTGGAGGACCTTGCTCACTTCTAATGCAAGAAAAGTAACCGTATCAGAAAACTTGGGCCTGAATTAATCTCAGTTATAGAGAAGGAGTTTGACCCAAAAAAGCCAGAAGAGAGAAAGGGATTATAGGGACATTGCTTATACTTTTAAATGGAACAACTAGTATGTGCAAGTTCTACAAGCATGCTATAGTCCCAAATTTGAAAATGGGTTCATCAATGTGACTCCACTGACGTATTGATATATCATTGAGAGTAAAATCTAGCGCTGATTTGCTGGTCTTTTGAATTCCAATAATTGCTTTAGTATTAATTAAAAGTAAAATGAAGTCAGGTTTTACCAAAGTTTGATGTTTAGCTTTTGAAACGTTACTTCTATATTTCAGCTAGCTTTCCATTGGAAGATTTTCAGACAATAAAACACTTCTACCAGACACAACTTGTTTTGGGGCTCTTCAAAAAATTAAACTCATGGACTAAGTATGTGTTTGGATTTGCATTTGAAAAATTGATTTTGGTAAAATTGATTTTAGCTAAAAGGGATTTTAAAGTAAAGTGTTTTATATTTGATAATTTAATTTGAGACTTGATTTTGATAAAATTAAAATTGTTTGGATATTATTGATCAAAAGTCACTTTTAAATATATAATTATAATAATGGACATAGTGGGACTAAAGACAAAAACTATATTGGAAGTGTGTACAAAAACTAACAAGGATAAAGTGAAAACTAATTAGAGATGGCAGAACAGGTCGAATCCACCCGATTGACCCGCATAACCCACAATTTTTGGTGGTGTTAGTTGATATTTTCAACCCGCAAAAAAATTTTAACTCGCATAACTCGCTCCACTTAACCTGCAGGCTAAAGTAGGGTATGGCGGGTTTGGCTAGCAGATCAAATTTTTTTATTTTCATCTTTTTTTCCCATATAATATACACAATATTTAGGCTCTTTTTTTTTTGTGTTTATGTAACATTGGTGATCTCCATAGTTTTTTCTTTGGGGACTATGTTATTGATTACATTTATGCTATATGGATTATGTTATTGTCTTATTGATTATGAATTTATATTTTATTGTGGACATGGTTAATTTGTGGAGTGTAAATTTTTTAATATATTTGGGTTTGAATATTGGCTTGTGACCTTCTCTATTATGATTATTTTGGTAGAAATTTTATTTTATTCTAATTAAGAATTGTAATTTTTATCTATTTTAGAGTTGAGTAAATAGTTTAATACTCAATAAGTAAATGAAATGAGTTTCTTTGTATGAATATTCTTTTGTTGCATTTAATTAAAAATTTCTTTATTTTTTAAAAAAATTTTGATGAATTAATTTATATAAAAAATTATTTTTTCTTTATTTTTTATTTTTTGATGGACTAACCCGCTAACCCACGACAGGGTGGGGCGGGTTGGCATACTCAACCCAAATTACTAATACGGGTTGGCTAGCCTCATTCCGCTTAAAGCTTGACCTACAGTGGGGTGGGCGCGGGTTGGCTCTTTTGCTATTATTAAAATTAATCAACGAAACATTTTAATATTATTGAAAATCATTGTGAATGAACAGGAATGCAACCACAATTTTCAGTGTGTTTGTTTCCATGTTTCATTTCCCAAACCGCCGTTCTCAAGCCTTAAACGCAGAGCTTTCTTGTTTGGGTGTTTTTATGTTCGATCTCTTCCAATGTGATTTGGCTCTCTAATCCCCATTCAAGTCAAAGCGAAAAAGAGTTGCTTTGGCATTCAATTTTAGCCGTTGAAGCACTAAAGGTAGGTATTAATTTTTCAACTATGATTATTAACCTTACTCTAAGTATTTAAGAAAGAAAGCTATCATTTGAAGCAGATGAGTAGAGAAATAACTCCATAGTAGAATTGTTGTGGATTGGAAAAGCTCAAGACCCCACTTGATGTCCCTCCATTAGATCCTCTCCATAACCAAGGTTCAAAAATTTCTCAAATCCCTCTTTATTTTTGTTGCATTTATTTTGAATATGATATTCTAATTCACTACCCAAAAAATCTGATATTATAATTTCTTTTATTTTTATTTGTTAAAATAGTAAATATGATGGATTATGCTTCAAATGTCTTGATCAATGATTAGGAAATATGTGGGAGTGGGCGTATGTGTGGGTTATGTGGTGATTTGGTTCTTTTTTGCTTTATGCTCAATGCTCAATTTGGTTTTTTACTACTGATCTGGTATATATATTTTTATCAATTGAAAAAAAAAATGGGTCTTGGGCCTTGTGGAGAACTACACGAAGAGTGAAGTTTGGTGCTAGTGATTGTGATTGGCAAATAGATTTAAGGCATATTTCCTCATATGGGGAGTAGAGAGTTTTACGCCAACTTAAAGTTATTTACTATTGGCTTTTATATAAAAGAATGTTCAACGGAGTGAATATTTGATCTATGAGTGATAGATTTGCAAACTATTCGTTAAGTGAAAGTGATAAAAAAAAAATGGCCCAATCATTAGAGGGTGTAGTATTTGCAGCACTTGGGGTGGTATTGTTATCCCATAAACTCGAGGTTTGGTCTTCACATCTTTCTTTAATATTTGATTAAGATTTAAGAATTCTAGCTAGTATTGATTCAAAGAGTATTGAACGTGAACGTTAGATGTTGAGTGCTTATGTTACTATTTGATTCTTTTGGTTGCAGGCACTTATTGATTCACCTCTTTCCTATTTGTGGTCTTGACACTGTCAAACTAATTCACTGCTTCAAAGACTTTTTTTTTTGTGATAATACTTTATACGTACTAACTATAGAAAAGCACCAATAGAAAAAGATAAAATTGAAGTGTCAATTGATTTCAAGATTTCAAGGAAACTAAGCAGAGGACAGCTTGTATATTAGACTTTTCCCTTTCTTCCTTTTTTTATTTTTGAGAAAAAAATATTTGCCCTCTTACTTTCTTAAGTAATTAACAAACACATCCATTTGTCGAAAAAAAAATGCATTTTAAGATATTAATGCATTTGAAAATCATGCAGGCACACTGCTAAATGGCTAATTCTTAATCCAAATTTAACTATAATAGCGTGCATGAGTTAGTCCATTGATCCATGTGAGCTGAAAATTTGAGAAATATTGTTTGCTCTGTGTACTACAATCAAGCAAGGTTTCTTTATTGTTTATATTAGACACTTGCTTTTTAACCTTATGCTTATGACTTGCCTTATTTGGTCATAGTCCTTTGATTGTGGTTGTTTTGTCTTGCATGCTATTAACATGTTTTTCTTTTGTAATATAACAATGAGTAACAAAAGGAAAGATATCATGAATACTCCTCCAATAGATAATGAATCTCAAAAGCCAAAGGCTACATGAATTTGGAGACAACTAAACACTTCATCCAAGCATGCTTGGATCAAGTCTATAAGAATGAACATAATGGAACTAGCCTTACAAAGAAAGGATGGAAAGCTATTATATCACAATTTAATGAGAGAAGTGGAAGGCAATATGACAAGGGTCAATTAAAAAATAAGTGGGATAACCTTAAGAAAGAATGGGTTGTATGGCACAAGCTATTTTCCAAAGAGACCGGTTTAGGATGCGATAATGTGAAACATACTGTAGATACACCAAAAGAATGGTGGAACAAAAAAATATTGGTATGTAGTATCAACTTATAAGTTTTAAATTAGTTTTGTGTAATGTATTGTGTTAATAAGTTGTAAATATGCAGGAAAATCCTTAATATGAAAAATTCAGGCATAAAGGACTTCCTTTTGCTCATGACTTATCCACATTATTCAAAGATGTCGTGGCTAGTGGAAAATATTCTTGGGTACCGTCATCTAGAGTATTACCTAAAGGCACAGAAGAAGATGATGATGTGTACCATCCATGCTTTGAAGGTGGTTTTGTAGATCTAGAAGAAGGTTTAGGGGACAGTGAAGAAGGTTTAGGTGCTAATGGTGGTGCTAGTAAGTGTTGAATTTTAGCATATAAATTTAAGTTATTCTCAAGATCACAATAGTCAAATGAGTAGTGGAAAGAGGAAGAGAGTTGGAGTTTATGATGTGGTTGAAAGGAAAAAGAATGTAAAAGTTCCTGCCTCAAGACAAATTGCTAATGCAATAACTAAAATTGCATCTGCATTTGAGTCACTCTTAGCTATTATAAACAATCTTGTAGTACCTGGTTCATCTATTGGTGAAGTGATGGTTGAGATTCAAAATGTAAAGCCCCGATTTCTGATTTCCGAATTAATCTCAAAGTCTCATAGACTGGCTTGATTTTCCGATTTTCAACCTTATGTGCATAATATACGATTTCCGACCTTATGCTTGAGTTAGAATGGACACGAAATCCGACATCCGAGTTTATCTCAACCAGGAGTGAACGCGAGATCAGATCTCTGAATTGGTCTCCAAGTTCGACCAAAATTGGCACGAGTTCCAGTCTCGAGTTTATTACCACGAGTTTTTCATTTCTATGATTTTCCCGACTTCCAAGATAAAGTTTGGAGTTTCGAGATTCTATAAGTTCCGATTTCCTGGAACATAAGATTAATGATTTGATTCCCGATCTCCAGTGTTATGCTTAGAATTTTTCAAGTTTACCTAATGTCCCCGACTTCCGGATTTAAGTGTTTGGTTTCACATCCGACTTTGCTTTCAAGTTTCGAATAAACCAGACAATATTTTCGAGCTCCGAATTCACTTGAATAGATGTGCACGAGTTTCGACTTTAAGGAAGTACGAGTTCCGATGTCATTTTCAGAATACAATGGAAGCGCATTCCACTTTTAGGCGACGTGGAGAGCAATTTTGTCACACAAAGAGGGATATATGGCTAAACCTTACCCACAAAAATGGGGAAGGTTGGCTGAAATTCAGCCTTGTGTTTTTAGGCCAATCAAAACCCTCCAAGCTAGCTACCACCTCAAGCTTATATAACTCATTCCTCTCCTCTCATGCAGCCTCATTTTCTACGTTGCCTTTTCCCTTACTTCAACTCTCTTTTTCTCTTCTCCACTCACCCAACTCCACCCAACTTTCAAGTTCAACCAAGTTCTAGTTACAAACTCAAGCTTAACCACATAATAAGAGGTAGAGATTTATTTCTTGCTTGATTTTCTGATTCTTGGATAACTGGTGGTGACTTATTTTCTCAATCTTTGATGTGTTGATTGATTGATTATGATGATATATGGCTGGTTTAATGGCTGTTTGTGAGATTAAAACCAAATTGGAAGCAAGAAAGGATGAAGATAGGAAGAGCTAAGAAGCTGGAAAACCTAAGGCCCTCGGCAATCCGTACGACGGAGTGTACGGCTCAGCCTACTGCCATTTAAAATTGATGAAACCATTTTTATGTGAAACTAGACATCTAGGGCTTTCTATACATATATCATATAAGGCCATTGGATTAATATTGAGAGAGATATGAATTTTTGAAGTTTGACCTAGGAATCAAGACCTTCACCCGGGCAGTATGGTTTGAAAAGGGTGTAACTCATCCTATACAACTCTAAATTGAGTGAAACCAATTTTGTTAGAAAGCTTATACATAGGAGAACATTCTACAAAGAAATTCCGAGTTTGTTACTATCCCCTTTGTTTCCAGTGATTCGAAGAAGTTACCCTATGTCCAGACTGGGCCAAAATAGGGCAGTTTAGGAAGGTCAAATTTCGGGGCTTATAACTTGAGCCCTACTAAGGCAAATGAAATGGAACTTTTTGCATAAGAAAGGTTGTCCTGTTAGCTTTGATATGAGATCAATTTCGTATGACTTGAGCTAGTTTTTGATTTTTAGTAGATTTTTACTTTTGAGTATGCAATTCTGGCCAGCCACAGGGCAGACTGGGATAAAACCTGAATAACTTGAGCTATGGTTATCAAAATTAGATGGGACTAAAGAGATTAGAAAGTAGACACATAACAACTTAACATATCCAAAATTGAGGTTCAAATGAGTTAAATAGAAATTATGGCATGAATTACAAAAATCGGGTTGAATGATTAGGTTGAGGCTGTAACTCTGCCTTAAGGAGGCTCTATGAGTTCAATGATGAATTATGCATGCAATATTGTGACTTCTATGAGAAATTGGTATTCTAATGTACTGGCACTATTCATGGGGAAGCGGACACGTTCCATTATGTTGCTGAGATTTCGATAAATTATATGCATAAGTTATGATATACATATAGATACATGTGCATTTTCAAGAAAACTATGAAAGTTATGTTATGATGAACCCAAAGAATATGTTATGATGAAAGTTCAATGATACTTGGGCCAGCCCCGGATAAAAAGTTAAGGGGAATGGATTGGCGGGGATGTCGGGGAAAGTAAACCCGGCAATTCCTGTATAGGAATGAGCTCGATCCTGAAAAGTGGACTATTACCCAGGAGTCTAAAATGGCCAAGAACTCCCAGGGGGTCAAGTGATGGAAGAATGATGGAAAGTTATGGAAAAAGTTTATGAAGAAAGGTTCAAGAGCAAGTTTTGCATGATTGCATTAAGTGCATAATTATTGTGAGTGGTCATTATGAGTCATTTATAGTTGGTTTGTTAAATCCACTTACTGCCGTATGTTCATTATTCTGTGTATAGTTGATATTAGTTTATTCTGTTCCTTATATTGTCTTAAGTAAAACTAGACCTTGCCTCGGACCAAACATTTTTTCCAACCTTATTTATGAATAGTTAAGTTTAATCTCATGTTTTTATAATTAAATAAAACTCGAGGCAATTGAGAATGAACGCGATGTCAGTTAAACACCATATGCGAACTCTACTGAGAATTTCTTCAAATTCTCACCTCGTTTTGCATTTTGCCTCATTCTTAGACATAGATGATGGACTCGACGGCTACCCTCTTCTTTGAGATTCCAAACATGCAGCTTCACCATGACCCTGCAGTAGGCTCATTGTATATAGCGGGCTCTTGCCATTTCCGTCTTTACCTTTTTAGTGATAGGAACTTTGTCGTCCCTTTACATCATCTTGCTTTTGATCATGCCGTCCCATACTTTGCGGTCCCACTGCACGTGGCACATCCTCCACCAGCACCTCCCGCACCCGCAGCACCTGCAGCTCCTACTGATCCTGCACTAGAGTCTCCTCCGCAGGCGGTACCAAACGTACAGCTTAGCTCGGAGAGTGACCCTTCTGAGGCCACCAGCTCGTCCTCCTTCTCCTCAGGACCCAGTGCAGACTACTCACCAGCTAAGCCTGGCATTGCCAACGGCTTTCTAATGAAGTAGATCAGCAGCAGACGATGTTGTATAGTATGACCCTCTTTTGACAGTACTTAGTTTTGGGTCATAGACTTAGCAGTAGGCCTAGCAGTAGGTTTGAAATGTCCTTTGAGGACCCTATAGGATCATTTTGACTGACACGGGCCTTATGTATTTTTTAGTCGCCTCTACCACTTTTGTATCCTATTTTGAAATTTGTACAAACACTGAAGCAGTGGCTTCCTATACACATACATATATACTCATATACGGTTGACGGCATATACGTTATTGGTTCTTATCTTTTTGTTATGATGTATTAAACTTTATCACGTTCATTATGTACAGCACTCCATTTCTTCTGTTACAAAAAAAAGGGGTGATATGATAAACGAGATGTAAGCAGAGTATTAATACGGTAACACAATCTACTTAATTTCATGCTATGACTTAGCTCAGAGAGTGACCCTTCTAAGGCCACCAGCTCGTCCTCCTCCTCCTCAGGACCCAGTGCAGACTACTCACCAACCGAGCCTGGCATGGCCAACGGCTTTCTGATGGAGTAGATCAGCAGCAGACGACGTTGTATAGTGTGACCCTCTTTTGATAGTACGTAGTTTTGGGTCATAAACTTAGCAGCAGGCCTAGCAGTAGGTTTGAAATGTCCCCTGAGGACTCTATAGGATCATTTTGACTAACACGGGTCTTATGTCTTTTTGGTACACCGACCCCATTTTTGTATCCTATTTTGAAATTTGTACAAATACTGAAGCAATGGCTTCCTATACACATACATATATACTCATATACAGTTGACGGCATATATGTTATTGGTTCTTATCTTTTTGTTATGATGTATTAAACTTTATCACGTTCATTATGTACAACGCTCCATTTCTTCTGTTTAAAAAAAAAAGGGGTGATATGATAAACGAGACATAAGCAGAGTATTAACACGGTAACACAATCTACTTAATTTCATGCTATGACTTAAGCATAACATTAAATTGGTAGGGTGTTACACAAAACACGGAAACTATTGCAAGTAATTTTGATTGGCATGCTCAATGCTATGAATTAATGTTGGAAAATCCAAAAAGAGAAATGTTTGTAGCTTTGAAAGGAAACGAGCAAAGTTTGTTGGAGTGGCTTAAGTTTGTAGTTGGCATTATAAAAAATTAGTTGGATGACTAGTTCATTTAGATATTTTATATTTTCTATTTAGTATTGTGTTCAGATAAGACATTAGATATTTATGTACTACTAATGTATGGTTATGAACTGTTTTAGGTGTCTACTAATGTATGTATATCTTTGGACCTTTTAGACCTTTTTAAGCATATAATCCATATTTATATTGTGTGAATTTAAACATGTACTTCTTTTTTTAATTTATCGCATTATATATTGTTCCTTAAAGTCTTGAATTCTATAAACCTGATGCTATGTGACTTATAAGGAATTTTATTTTGATTTTTCCTGTGAAAAAGTGTGCTGAGCATCCATTAAACCAATTATGTGTGTGTTTTGAGTGTGTATGTTGTAACTTGAAAGTCTTAACTCTTTGGTGGGTCAGTATGATGCTTCTAACTTGACACACACATAAACTATTAAGCATAGCAACAGTGGCTGCAGTGCACATATTGTATTCTTATTCTAGTGAATTTCAAATATGTGATTCTCTTCTCATTGTGGTGTTCCTATTCTAGTGAATTTCAATTATGTTCCTATACTACTTGATTTGCGTAATTTATTCTTGCAAGTAGGAGTAACTATATGTTTGATTGTTCATTACTACAATAACACCATACTCGTGATCTTCCTTATCTATCCCATACTTGGCAAAAAGATGCTTGTTGTCCATGTTAGTATATGTAGATGCCTTTTATGAGAATTCTAGTACATATAAATACTTTTTCATGGACAATTCTAGTATATGCTAATTTTAGGCATAAGTCCATAGAAGAACTCCTCAAATAATATACGTGAATGCCATGTAACATAACAAACAAGTTTAATAAGATAGAAACAGAGACTTCCTCACATAATATGCAGTGATTATTTCATTTACACCATAAATGTTAATTTCATATTTTATTTTTTTTCAATTAAATTAGCTTCTACTTCATATTGTATAGGTTTAAAAGTAAGATCAGTGGAAGATTGGAGTGAAGAATATTGGAAATAATGGAAAGAAGAATATAAGTTACTTTCCATTATTGAAGATTATGCAAGGGAAGATGAAGAAGTAAGCGTATTAATTGGGGAATATGCAATGAAATATTTATGTAAAGAGCCATGTAGAACTAGTGAGCAAATAGGCCATTCATGGGTGCAAGAAATTTTGGAAGGTCATCTGATTCGTTGTTATGAAATGTTTCAGATGGAAAATCATGTCTTTTATCAATTTTGCAGTGAGTTGGTTGAATATGGTTTAAAAGGCACTAAACGAATGGGGGTTCAAGAGATGGTAGCTATGTTCTTAAACATGGTTGGTCATGGGATAGGCAATAAGATGATATAAGAAAGGTTTCAACACTCAGGAGAAACTGTGAGTAGGCATTTCCATAAAGTATTAGTTGCATGCCTCAAGCTATCCTTCAAATACATTAAGCCATCAAATCCTCAGTTTCAAGGTATTCAAACAAAGATACGAAATGATCGACAATATTGGCCATTTTTTAAGGATGACATAAGTGCAATTGATGGTACTCATATTCCATATGTGGTTAGTCCTAGTGAACAACCTAAATTCATTGGAAGGAAAGGACATCCGACACAAAATGTAATGGCTATATGTGATTGGAATATGTGTTTCATCTTTGCATTGCCTGGATGGGAAGGCACAGCTCATGATGCTCATCTGTTTGACAATGCACTTACAATACCTAGCATGAACTTTCCACATCCTCCTCCTGGTATATTCTTTCTCATAATTATAAATAATTTATATTTGCACTAATTTTATGATTAATATGACAAAGTATTCATTTTTCATTTGGTAAATATTATTTGGTAGATGCGGGTTATCCAACACCAATTGGATATATTGGTCCATATAAATGTGAATGCTGTCATCTTCGAGATTTCAAGCGTTCTTCTAGATTTAAAAACCACAATGAGGTGTTTAACTATTATCATTCAAGTCTATGGTGCACAATGGATAAGGACTTTTGGGGCATGGAAGAATAGATTTGCAATCTTGTGCCACATGTCGAAGTTCAAAATTGAAACACAAGTTCAAATAGTTAGTGCAACAGTGGCTATACATAACTTTATCAGACGACACTCTGAAACAGACTCTGAGTTCAATCAGTATGAAGATGAAAATATCGTTGAAGCTAAAGATGATGACCATGGTAGTGAGGGTCCATCCCCAAATTTAACTATTGCCTCTTCCTCATAAATGGATCTTGTACAAGACTCAATTCGAGATTAAATCATAGAATATATGCAACATAATTAGTGATGTATTTATATTTCAGAATTGTATTACATTTTCATAGTCTACACCATGTACTTTTTTGCTATTTTCCACTTTAATTTTAGAAACTCATTTGCCATCATATATTAAAACTTAGTTGTCTTTATATTTTGGATAAATCTACTTTACTTCTCAACATATATTTTACAATTTTATTAATTAAAATATTAATTTTATTCCTTTTTTTAATTTCCTTTATATATTTAATTGTATATTTTTTTATTTATAATTTAGTATTAACATCATCAATCAAGTATCTTAAAAAAATATTATTTATAATAATATTAATATAGTTTTATTTAAATATGTTTAATATTTAATTTATAATATTTATATAATATTCGTATAATTTTCTTTAAAATAATACTAATATAATCTATTTAAATATCTTAAAAATAAAAATAAAATAAATGGTAGTATTATAACTATAATATTATACTCATGTCCTTTTCAATAATTATACATCTAAAAGTGATTTTGATTAATATCATCCAAACAACATTTATTTTATCATAATCACTTTTGAAATTAAAGTATCCAAATATAAATCACGTTGACATCAACCCACTTTTGCTCAAAATCAATTTTGGCAAAATCAAGTTAACATAAACCCCAGTTTGCAAATGCCAATCCAAACACACACTTTATCAAACCATGGTTTTGTGCCAAAATCATGTTTGAGAAATGGTTTCAACACAAAACCAAACATGTTGAAAAATTATCAAAATCAAATCTACATATGCAAAAGTGAGTTTCAACACACTGTTCAATATCTTCAAATTGTAAATAATTTATATGTGACGTAAAATTATTATCTCTGACTATAGCTAGAGGAAACCATTATCCTCTTTGAATTCAAACACACATGGTATAGAGTAATCATTTTCAATTCACTGTTTCAGACTCTAAGTTGGATACGTACTATCTTCACTTTCTTGTTGTAACTCACTAATACACTAATTGGGAAAATCGGAAAAACATAATGGCATGCCAAATTTTGGACGCCATATTTATCTAAGCGATTCGCATACCAATAACTAGTAATTAGTGTGTATTATGCAATGATTGAGAATGATGACTAATTACCACTTCGTGGTGATTATATATAATATGCAAAAGGTGGTGAGTGAATAACAAAATTGAAAGGTAAATGGATGGGCTCATTGGGTTTTGACCCTGAGTTAGTACAAAATATAATGGCAGGGCTCATCTATTATTTTGGAAATATGCTTTTAGCCAGCCACAATGTTTTTTCTAGAGTTTTTCATTTCTGTTCTACTACTTCATTTTGTAAATTAACCTTAGAAGGATATATGGAGAAGTTCTTCTCTAAATTGTTAGATTGATCTATGCATACTAGTACTTACAAGAACCAAAAAATTTGCCTATATACTCACAAAAGGTTGGTTGAGATGGATAATCAACTTTAGGCAGATGCTATAGTGCACCTTACTTAAGAAGGTGTACTCCATTTACAAAATACTCACTATTGGAGGTTAACAATTGAGTAAACTCCGAAATCAGTCCCTAACAATTTCTTCAATGGACACATTAATTCTTGACAAAAAAAATAATTGGTCCCTTAGTTCCTAACAACTGCAAAAATTAGATACTTTGGTCCTTAACTTACTTGTAACCAATAAAGAGTCTAATGTAAACGTAAAATGATGACTAGAACTTTCCTACCCTCCTCCTATGTGACACCTTTTAAACATAGTTTGCATAACTTGGAAAAAAAAAAATCTCCTAAATGCATCATTTTAATCTATCACACCCAACCCTAACATTTCAAAATAGTGTGTTTTTGTGATTTTACTTCCACATCAAACTCTACCAATTATAAGTGAGTCAGGGATAATGAGTGTCCAATTTTTGCAATTGTCAAGGACTAAAGTGTCTAATTTTTATAATTGTCAAGGACTACAAGACCAATTATTTTTTGTCAGGGCCAATGTATCCACCAAGGACATTGTCAACGACTGATTTGGGGATTTACTCTTAAAAATTAGCGTAAACCTTGAAACTGGTCTTTATCGATTTTTATATTAGACAAATTAGTCCCTAACAAAAATAAAATAACTAATTGATCCCTAACCTTTTAAAACATTAGACAATTTTGTCCCTCTATCAAATCTCTGTTAAATACGATGATATGACCCATTAAGTAGTTGATATAGCATCGTTATCTCTTACCGTATCATACTAGTCATTCCCATTTATTAAAATAATGTCATTCTGACAAAACTCTTATTTGTATATCAGATTAGAACATAAAATTCAATATATTAACTTGGAAATATACAAAAAAAAATTGATGCCTTTTAATAAACGAGAGTGACTAGGATGATAGAGTAGGAGATAACAGTATCATGTCAACTAATTAACGAGCTACATCATAGTGTTTAATGTCGAGACTTGATGGAGGGAATAATTATCTGACATTTTAAAAGGAACCAATTTATCAAAATTTTTTCATTAGAAACTAATTTGTCTTATCTAAAAATCAATAGGAATCACTTCAGGAGTTTACTCTAAAAATTATTAACCAGTTAGTATAATTATTTTTAATTTTTTATTGTTCCCTTTTGTTTGTTTTCTCTCTCTGGTCCTTGCAACTCTATGTTTTCGGTGTCCTTCATGACACCATGCCGAAGCTCCAATTTGTGACGTTGAAATTTGTCTATTGGAATCTGTCACCGAAGAAATTGTGCTGGGAGTGTCCCAAACACGAGTGTACTATCGTGTCTTCATTGCTTTCTTTGCGACAATCTTTGGCACCACAACACCCCTCGCCAAAAAATTTCAATCAACTTATAACACCGACAAGACAGTGAAACTCAACGACTCATGTGACCTCCGATAATCCAAGGACCCGCTGTTCCTCCTCCTAAGGCAGTGAGAACATACATATGTTGAGGATACATGTAAGCAACAGGACCATTTTCATTATTGCATATGACGTGAAACCAGATTGTTAATGTTTTTGAGATTTTAAATGTACACCAATATTTTCTTGATGTATCTTATTATATGTTATATTAGTTAGTTGTTATATGTTATTTTGACAAGGAGTATGGTGAACCATACCTATTGGATTGTTTAAGAGAAACCTAATTGTATTTGGTAGATCACCATACATATTTGGTGGTAGAAAGACATGTTATTTTGTAAGGAGAATAGGTTGGAAAGTTGATGAATGAATATATTTAGTTCTCTAAAATATTTTCTCTATTTTGAACTCTAATAGTTGGTATCTAGAGCCTATTAATTCTTGAGGGATAGGTGAAAGAAAACTAGAAAAAAACAAAAAATAGTGTGAGAGAAAACAAAAAAGCCCACCCAAAAAACTCTCGATGGCTTCAAGCAATATTTCCCTTCTTCCACCTCCTGAATTTACAAGAAAGAATTATGAAATTTGGATTATGAAAATGAGGGCTCAACTGAAAGCTTAGGATCTTTAGGATGTGGTGGAAACCAAAATTGAACCACCACCTTTGCCAGAAAAATCCCACTATTAACCAGATGAGATATCATAGAGCAAGTTGCCAAAAGAGCCAAGGCTCTAATCGTAGTGCACTCAGTTGTGAAGAATAATGCGTTTATGAGAATCTCGCATTATGAGACAACAAAGGAAGTTTAGGACAAGCTTGAGGAAGAGTTCTTTGCAAATAAGAGAACCAAGCAAATGGAGGTTCTAAATCTTTAAAGAGAGTTTAAAGCCTTGAAGATGAATGATTTTGAAACCATAAAGGAGTTTATGTCCAAACTTATAAGAGTGGTGAATCAAATCAGATTGTTGGGATAACAATTCTTAGACAGGCAAATCATTAAAAAAGTCTTGGTGGTCTTACCTAAAAGATTTGAATCCAAGATTTCTTTACTTGAAGGAGTCAAAAGATCTTTCCTAGATAAGTTTGATAGAGCTTGTAAATGCTCTTCAAGCTCAAGAACAAAGAAGACTTCAAAGACAAGAAGAAGTAACCGAAACAGCCCTTCAAGTTAGAAATAAGGGAAAAACTCCAGTAGCAAAAAAAGAAAAGGAGTTCTTTGCTGGTGAGTGCCTTAGGAAGAGACTCAAACAAGAAATAAAGGTTTCCAAGGTTTAGAATCTGTAAAAAAAAAACTAGCCACAAGGAGATTGATTATTGGTATAAAAGGAAAACACCACAACCTATCAAATGTAGATACTGCAAGCAACATGGCCATATGGAAAAGTTTTGTAGAATGAAGCAACAACAAAATCAACAAAAACAACAATCTCAAAATTCTAATGTTACAGAAATTAAAGCTAATGATTAATTGTTATTTATGGCCAAGACTACAAGAAGTATAGAGCATGGACACACTTAGTTTATTGACATTGGTTACACCTAGCATATCACAAGCAAATCAGAATTTTTCTCAAAATTGGAACCTGCTATTGGATCAGCAAAGATTGGAAATGGAGATAAAATTGCCATCAAGGGGAAGGGAACTATGAAGATTCATACTGCAACAGGTGTTAAGTATATTTCTGATATTATTTTAGTACCTGAATTTGAACAAAATCTATTAAGTGTGGGTCAAATGATGCAAAATGGTTTTTCCTTGCTATTTAAATAAGGAAGTTGTATAGTTACTAATGTGGATTGTCATGAGTTGTTTGAATTAGAGATGAGAAAAAGAAGCTTTCCCGTAAATTGGAATTTAACTACTAAACATGAGTGTAAAGTCAACCGGATTGAACTTGATTCTAAGTTTTGGCATAAGAGACTTGGCCACTATAATTTGAAATCCATTTAGTTTTCTCAAAAGCAAAAATTAGTCAAAGATTTGCCTATTATTCAAGTATGTTCAGATGCATATGAAGGCTATCAACTTGGCAAGCAGCATAGATTGCCTTTTCTTAGTTTAGCTACATGGAGAGCTTGTGAAATGCTTGCTTTAGTTCACTTTGATGTTTGTGGACCTATGAAGATTGAGTCCCTCAATGGCAGCAAGTATTTCATTCTTTTTGTAGATGATTTCACTAGGATGGCATAGGTTTACTTCCTTAAATAGAAATTTGAAGTTTTTTTTTTCCTTTTTTAAGAAGTTTAAAGCTCGTGTTGAAGCTCAAAACAATTGTATTTTGAATTAGCTTAGAACTAACAATGGAAAGGAGTATACTTCTATTGAATTTAGTGTGTTTTGCACTAATTTAGGTATTGAGCACCAACTTATAGTGAGTTAATCATATTAGCAGAGTAGAATAGCGAAAAGAAAAAATAGATAAGTTCTTGAGATGGCCAAATATGATTTTTGAGGAGAAGTTGCAAAAGTCCTTTTAGGCAAAGATTGTAAACACTATTGTATATAATAGCAGTACTACTCATAAACACCTATTGAAGCTTGGGGAGGCATCAAGCCATCCATCGAGCACCTAAAGGCATTTGGTTCACTTTGCTATGCTCATGTACCAGATAGGAAAAGAAGCAAACTTAATGAAAAGGCAAAAAAAAAAGGATTTTAATAGGTTATAGCTCACAATCTAATGGCTATAAAGTCTATAAAGCTTGATTTTGAAAAAGCTTTCATTAGTAGAGATATTAAAATGGATGCTTATTGGAATTGGAAGACTTGTCTAGTTGATATGTATTCAAATTTGCCTACCTTTGAGAGTACAGATGAAGACCAAGAAGAAGATATTGATGATGAATTTACAATAAGGTTACAGCCCTCTCTCTGACATTTATGAGAAGTGTACTTGAACCTCCGAGTTATGAAGATGCTAGCAAGGTCTAAGAATGGAACCAAGCCATAGAGGAGGATAGAGGAAGTCTTGATTGATTTGGGCCTTAATCTATAGGTTGCAAGGTAATAGTATTGTGGTCAGGACCTATAAAAAGTGGATGCAGGAGGATGTAATAATTGAGTTGAAAGGATGTAGTGAGTTCGGGCATAGTGTGCCTCCAAGTTTTGGGCCTCATTAGCCTTGTAATATCAAAGATAGTAAATGTGATAACAATCCAAGTCCCATTGTTATGCCTTTGGAATTAGAACATATGGACTAGGGTCTTTGCAGTGATTCAGATGATGAAAAGGATATAGCCCATGAGCATGAGG
The DNA here is from genome assembly GCA_031439585.1 of Pterocarpus macrocarpus. Taxonomy (NCBI): domain Eukaryota; kingdom Viridiplantae; phylum Streptophyta; class Magnoliopsida; order Fabales; family Fabaceae; genus Pterocarpus; species Pterocarpus macrocarpus. Next base: position 59,901,570 of record CM062515.1, read on the forward strand.
AATTAGTTGAATCTTAGAGGATTAGGAAAGTGCTTGGCCTTACAACTATTAATGATGGAGATGCTATATAGGTGGTTATGGAAGAAAGAATGGAGTGGAAAGTAAATAAAAGGTAGAAGCAAAAGAAAAGCAGTTGTAAGAAGAAGAAATAGACCCTAAAAGCTGGGTCTCCTCATCCTAAATGAAGATAATATATTGGAATGTGAAAGGTATGGTTGGTGGAGGGAAGATAAGGGTGATATCGAAGATAGTTAGGGAGAATAAGGTTGGTTTTTTCGGATTAGTTGAAACTAAAAAAATGGAGATGAGTGATCAATTGGTGCATAGAATTGTGGGTATGATGATGTCCACTAGACTACTGTTGAAAATAATGGCATAAGTAGTGGAATCCTTTGTGTATAGGATAGAAGTTTTTCGAAGGAATAATTAGTTATTGGAAGGGAAAGGTAGATTTGCATATTGAGTTTTTTGCAAGAGACAAGTATGAAAAGTACTATCATTGTGGTATATGGAAATCATGAGAGTTATGATAAGGAGAGAATATGGCATGAATTGTCAGAGTTAATGTCTAATTTAGGTGATCCCTTAATAACAATGGTGGATTTTAACGAAGTAAGAAGGCCTAAGGAGAGAAAAAGTTATTCGTGGATGTCTAAAGTGATGAGGGATTTTGATGACTAGATTAATGGAATGGGGGTGATTGATTTGCCAATCATAGGGAGAAAATTCACTTAGAGAAAAGGTTCCTCTTGTAGCAGACTTGATCGCATCCTCATCAATTCTCAATGGATTCAAAAGGTTGATTCTTTGAGACCAAAGGAACTTAGTTGTTCATTATCAGATTATATTCCATTACTACTGGAATTGGATGAAGTTAACTAGGGCCCAAAACCTTTTAAGAGTTTGGATGCACAATTTAATCATTCTAGCTTCATTAAAATGATTGACTGTGAATGGAAGAATTTGGACAATCCTATTTTGTCTGAGAAACTATAGAAATTAAAAGTTCCAATAAGGAAGTGGGATAAAGAAGTGTTTGGTGATAGAGACAACACTATTGCTAAGCTAGAAAATGAATTGACTATGGCAGAAAATAGGCTGGACCTGCAAAATATTAATGAAGTGGATATGGCTTGTTTCCAAGCACTAAGAAGTATGCTAGATAGTTTGTACAAAAGGAGAGCTTGTTATTGGAAGCAACTATCTAGGAAGCCTTAACTAAAGGATATGGATAAGAACTATAGCTACTTTCATGCTATTGCTGCTATAAGGAAGAAGAGGAAAATGATGCTGGAAATTAAAAAAAAAAAGGAGGCGGGTTGTTCGAGATCCAAGAAGAATCAAATTAGAAGTTCAGGAATTTTATAGAAATATGTACAAGAAGAAACAGTCACTGACATACAATTTCTAGCAGGTTTGGTGAGTAGAATTTCAAAATAGGAGGCATTGGAATTAGAAATGTAGCCTCCAAATGAAGAGATAAAGCATTGAGTTTAGGGATATGACTTTTATAAGGCACCAGGACCAAAAAAGTGTAACTTGAATTTTGTTAAGAAATGTTAGGATATCATTGGAAAGGAATTCATGGAGTGTGTGAGTAGTTTTTTCAAGATAGGTATATTTCTAAAGAAATGAACATGACATGGGTTGCCCCCTTGTCCTGAAGGTAGATAATGCTACAGAAATAAAAGAGTATAGACATATTAGTATGATTGGATGTTATAAGGTGATTTCAAAAGTCCTTGCCAATAAGACACATGAAGTGGTAAGTGGTTTGGTTGGCGAATCCTAAACAACAGTTGTACATGGCAGACAAATATTAGATGGTGCCTTCATTGCGTGTAAAGTAGTACAATGGTTCAAGATATATAAATGTAAAGCCGATATGATGAAGTTAGATTTCTAGAAGGTTTATGACTATGTTGGATGGGGGTTTGTATATCAAGTGTTAGAAAAAATGGGATTTGGTTATCTTTGGGGGAAATGGATTTGAGGTTGTCTTACCACGGTTGAGATGTCCATTATTGTTAATCGTTCGCTAGCAAAACCATTTCATATGGAACATTGTCTATGGCAAGGTGATCCTATTTCACCTTTCCTCTTTGTTTTGGTGGTGGATTTTCTCAATAGGATGTTGGGTAAAGCAAAGTATAAAGATATTATAGAAGGAGTTAAAGTAAGAAAGGGTGGCATTGATTTGTTTCATCTCCAATTTGTGAATGACTATACTGTTGCATCCAACAAATTGGGTAGTCTTGAAGAATTATAGGTGTATTTTGGATTGCTTTGGTATTATGTCTAGTCTAAGGATTAACTATGTGATATTAATAGCTCGTGGGTTTAAGAAGTCAAGGAAGATCTCAGATGTATGGCTACATCTCTTCCCATGAAGTATTTAGTGATCCCTATTAGGGCTAATCCAAGAAAAGTTAGACATGGAAACCAATTATTGATAAGGTAAAGAAAAAAATGAGTGGTTGGAAGATGAATTTGTTGTCCAGGCAAGAAGATTAGTTTTGATCAATTTTGTCTAGAATAATTTGCCTGTATATTATATAGGCCTTTTTAAAATGCCTAAAAAAGTGGTAAAAAAAAAAAAAAAATAATTTCTATACAGAGTAATTTATTTTGGGGCTAGAAATAGGGAAGGAAACCAATTCCTTTGGTGAACTAGGAGCTTATTCAAAAGCCAAATAAGTTGGGAGAGCGCTCAAGGTTGATGATATTGTCACAAAAAATGCTGCAATGCTTTTTAAGTAGCAATTTTTGACAAAGAATTCTTCTCTATGGAAAAGGGTAGCATATTCATATAATAATCTTAATCTTCATAGGCCAAATAAAGAGTAAAGGGGTGTGTGGTCTGATATTGTTGAGGTTTGGAAGGTAAGCAAGGAAGCAAAAATGGTTGTTAAAGAAGGAATTCAGAATCAAGTAGGGAATTGCTATAACACATGGTTCTAGGAAGATACTTGGCTGGACAGAAGATGCTTGAAAGATAAGTTTTCGAGGCTATACTCAATTTCTATTCAAAAGAAAGCTGCATTATTGATAGTGGGGTCTGGGATGGTCTAGTTTGGCATTGCAATCTATTATGGTGAAAGAACTTTTTTAAATGGGAGGAGGCAAGTTTTCTAGAATTGCAAAATATTATAGCACGTGAAGTTCAACAGAGTAAAAGGATGGAACTTGATGGTGTTTCCATAGCTTTGGTAATTTTTCTGTTAAATCCTTTTCGAGAACAGTTTCTAATGCTTAAGGCATTAAGGCTCAAACATATAGCTATGCTAAAACTATGTGGCAAGGCCACTACTAGAAACTAGCAAAAAATCGACACAAAATACCAACATAATTATTCTGTTAGTAATACCAACAGATAAATTATTGAAACAATTGTGAAAAATATACTGACGAAGTATACATCAGCAATAATTTTATTTTTTTTTATTTTTCTTTAATATTACTAACGGAAAAATTCCTTGGTATTTAAAAATTGGATTACGCGTCATCACCTTTTTGGTTTCCAAACCGTCGGTAAGTGTTAATTAATGAAACGACTTGTTTCGTTTGCTTTTTACCGACAAAAAATCCATTGGTAAAATTGAATTAATATAAAGAGTTGTTTCATTAATTCATTACCGATGGATTATCCATCAGTAATGATAACATCAAACGTTAAAACGCGAGGCCCTTTCTTCTTCTCCCTCATTTGAACACACACACACACACTCTTTCTCAATCTCTCTCTTTCTCTCTCTCTCGCACTTGCATTCAACCATTGGCCATTTCTCCCCGCTCGAAGCTTCCATTCCCCTACTTGAGACCACCATTGAGCATTTTAATCCGTTTAGTTTCTTTTATTTAGTGTTTTTTTTTTTAAAATTCCACTTCTATACTCAAAATTTTTTGTTTCTTAGTTAGTTACCTAGCTTATTGTGTTATGTTGATTGTTAAAGATCTCATTTGGAGCCCTTGGAGCGCTTCTATTGTTTTGTACTCATTGATTTGAGTATTGTCACATATTAGGTATGTACATTATACTCTATTTTGAGCTCTATGTTTTCTTAAATATTGGAGACTTAGATTCTCGAGAATAAAGTTGTAGGATAGAAGAAGAAGGATAGGATTGCATGACTGGGGGAAGGCTTAGAGTTCCTTCCCATTGTTTGAATTATGTGTTGTGGTGTTGTGTGCTTGCATTATGTGTTTATTGTTTGTGCTGAAATGCTGAATTAATTTTTATGGAGGCTCCTAATATAAGGGAAGATTCTACCCAAATCATTTTGATCAGTTAGAATATTCTTTGACTTAAATAATTATTGTTTTGCAATAAATTATTATTATTCGTCTTGAATTGCTGAATTTGAATTAATTATAGTTTAATTGTTTGCACTTATATTTATATACATATTATATTTGTTGTAAACATTGATTGATTTCACATATATTGTACAGGTTATATATGGCAGGACGAGGATTAGGTTTTGGATGAGGCAGAGGTAGACGGAACAAGCATGGTCTACCCCTCGCACTCAAGCACCACTCGCCACCTCCACTGTGCCGATGTCCACCACTCTCACCCTTGGTACTGCATCCACCTCTAGTGGTCATCCTCTGCTTGGCCAGGAGTTTGTTATTATACCCAACCTTGGGTATATATAGTCAGGATCTCAGCCTTCACTCCCTCTCATCCTACTCTATCTCTACCCCCACCTCTAGGAGGTGAGAATCACACCTCACTTATACTTGGTTCTACTCCTTCTTCTACCCCCAACCAGCCTGGTTCACAGGGTGCCTAGGTCACATTGTCCGCCCCCTTATAGGGCTCCACGAACCAGCGTGTAAAGTTTAGATATGATGGTAAATCCTAGTACGTATTTTCAAATTTAAATTTATTATAAATTTTTAATTGTGATAGAAAATTTAATTAACATATACTTTATTTAGTCTATTATTTCTAACACAGTTGAATTCCACCAGCTTCGAGCTTGCATAGGATTATCGAGATGTTCTAGGAGAACTTCGGCCGCCCATATAAGAATTTTTTGAACTCGTCTGAGGCTACATAGCAAATGTGGCGGAGAGATTGAAGGATAAAATAACTATTTTTTTGTTGTTAATTCTATTTTTAATTCTTATGCATGCTTATTTATTATATGAGAGCTAACTATTGTGTTACTTATGTGCAGTACTCCTTCACTATCGATCCACATGAGGAGGCCTCAATCTACAAGGCATGGAGGGCCAAGGCCAGCAAGTGGCTCCGCAATATGTTTCATGACATTCGCTAGAATGATGCTAGTACGCATTGGCTCACCGAGGACATCCTCCAGGCACTCAGGGCATATTAGGGCTCACCTGAGTACAAGGTAAAGCAGGTGAAGGCTTAGGCCAAAAGAGGATCAGCCCAAGGTGGCTTGCTACATACTGAAGGTTCCACCACCGTTGAGGGCACGTGGCTAAGGATGGTAAATATTATCCTTTACATTTATTTAGTTATTTAATTTTTGTATTAAATATTATATTATCACGTTAAAATTGTTTGAAATGTAGGAGAAGACGATGAACAGGCCATTGATTCAAAGGGAGCTATTCTGGGAGACCCACACCCGGAAGTAAGATAAGTCCCAATAGGTCAATACTCGGTCGGAGACCACATACATAAGTATTTATAATTTTAGTTTCAATACTTTTAATTTATTCTAATTTCTATTATCTAAATCTAATTTAATTTGTTTTGTTTGTTTCAATTGTAGCATGAGTTCACCCAGCAACTGACCAATGCTCAATCATAGCAAGGGGACGGAAGCACCTTTGCCGGCTCGCCTGTTAGTGACGATGACATATGGGTGCAGATGGTTGGTGGTCACTATAAAGGCTGGATTTATGGTATAGGGACTACATATATTAGGTCTTATTTTCTAGCCTCTATATCTAGAGCTAGGCCTGCTAGTGCAGATGTGGAGGGCATTTGTGATTGGGTGCATGCATTGCACGAATCAATGCAAAGGTAGCTCAAGGAAGTCGATAGGAGGTATATGGAGCTCCAGAAGCAGCATGCGAAGGAAAGGAGTAGTGGAGCCAGCAATTATAGTCCATGGAGTAGAGGATAATGACAATGTACTCCTATTTTGAGCAAATGCGAAGTGGCAGTTCGTCACCAGGTGCACAGCCTCCACCACCTCCGCATTCTCTACATGACTGCGCCTTCGATGACTTTGAGGACATTTCGGATACTGATGCTAATTAGTATTCGTAGTTTTTAGGGTTTTTTTATGTATTTAGTACATTAATAGTTTTATTTTATTTCTTTGTTATTAACAAGTTTTATTTAATTTCATAGTTTATATATTCTATTTTATTATATTTGCATTTATATGAATTTATGGATAATTAAAACAACAATTTGAAATATTTAAATATTAATTTTGATTTTTAATAATACAAAATAGCAAAAAAAAAATATTTTATACTACCGACGGACAATCTGTCGGTAAAATACAAAATAATTTTAATTCATCGACGAATATTCCGTCGATAATTATGTGTACTTCGTCAATATAAATGGCTCCTTGACACTTTCTGATGTTCATTTACCGACACTTTTATTTTTATTACTGACGGATTATTTCTGTTAGTGATTTTGTCGGTAAAAATGAAACCAACGAATGTAGCTTATTTTGTCACCGGAAATTTGCTTGTTTCTAGTAGTGGGCGCTGTACCCCCTAAGGCCGAATTGTTGGCATGGTGTATTGTTCTTGGTAGAATTAATATCAAGGAATGCCTATGCAAGTTGAACATCTTGAGACCTAACGATACAATGTGTATTTTGTGCAAGAAAGAGGTGGAGAATCTGTCTCATTTATTCTTCACATGCGAGTTTTCCTGCAAACTACGCTATGCATGTTGGAAATGGTGGAATATTTCTTGGGTAATGTCCGCTGATCCCAGAATTAATTTTGAAGGTTTGATGGGAAGCCAATTAAAGGGAGTTCAAAGGAAATTGCGGATATATGGTTTCTTTTTTACACCCATATGGGAAATAAGAAATAAGATACTCTTTCAAAATGTGAATTTGTGCTGGAATTCCTTCTTGGCATATAATGTCTATAGGTTGAAATACTGGGTGGCTAGATGGGCTGGTAATTCATTTGATCGATTGATATGCTTTCAATCTTAGACACAGTAAACATCAAACAAGTGGAAATTTGACTCATTTGACATAGCACATACTGATATTAGTGGAGTTGGCGTAGAGATCTCAAATTGATAGATTAGAGTGGATTTGGTGGCAACATATTCTCTTTGATGGTGGTGATTAATAAATATCCTAGTACTTTTTATAACTAGCTAACTAGGCAGTTATCTTTCCTATTTTTATCTTTTATTTGTAATTTGGCCTGATTATTCTTGTTTCAGACTATTTTGCTCCACTGTGTTGATGATGAGTGTCGAGCCTGCTTTGTTTCATCTATTGATTAAAAGGAAAAAATTGCTCCTCAAGCTTTAAAATTGTGCAATACAACCCCTAAACTTTCTAAAACATGCAATTTGATTCTTTCGTTTGATTTTCTTTCAAATATTAATGAAAATTATTACAATCAAGTCACATGATTATATTTCATTTCGAATTTATTGATTTGTAAAAGTTTAATTTACCTCCTTCAACTCATGCTTTAATGTACTTTCAGTTTTAAAACTTACGGTGACAAATTCTATTAGATTTTAACAAAAAAATTTAATAAAAGGACTAAACTTTATATATTATAAAGTTTAGAGATTTTGTTACACATTTTCAAAATTTAAGGACTAAGTTAATTAGAGTTTTCCTTAATATTAACAATAAAATTTTGAAAAAACTTTAATGATTAAATTGAAATATCATCAAAATTTTAACAACCTAGAATAAAGTTTTTATCTTATTTTTAAGTTTACTATTAGAAAGTTTATGTTACCAAAAATCAGGGTCTACCCATCATGGCAAATACATATACAAGACCTAACAATATACCCACCAACAAGAAATATTTAATAACAATAGGCCTAATAACATTGTCGATCACAAAATGTGAACCTAAAAATGTTCTAATTATTTTAACATCTATTAATCTAATTTTTTATCAAATAGTGCATTTACTTTGTATTAGTAGTCTACATAAAATAATGAGCACCGATATTGTTCATAAGTCATCCAGCTCATGCCCAACACAACATGGGATCCACGTTCCTGCGGGTAGAGGACTTCTCTCCCTCCCCTCTCCTTGTCTTTTTAGTTTATGTGTCAAGCAGGTCACTTACATGCCACCATCATTTTCCAAAAATAATATTTTTGCAGGCAATGCGGCGTCCGAAGAGCATGCTGATGCAAATCAAGAGCAAATGCTTCTCTATCTCTTTAATGATTAAATTTCCATTGCTCTGTAAATAATATTTTCCAATTGACTTATAACAACCCAACTATCTTGATTTATTAACTTGAAATACTTATATCCTAAAGGTTGTTTCTTATCTTAATTTAATCCAAAATAAGTTCAGAGATTTTAAGTATTAAATTTGACGGCGTAAGTGAAAAGAATAATATTGAATCAATAGAATAATATTAAAAATAAAATTAAAAGCTAAAACTTCAATGTTTAAATAAAATTTCATTAAAACTGTAACAACAAAAAATAGAGTTTTTATCTTTTTTTTTTCAAGTTAAAGGGTTTATCCATCATGATAAGTACCATACACAAGACTTAAATAATATATCCACCAACGAGTAATGTTTATTAATAATGGACCCAATAAAAATATAAATAAAAAATTTTTGACCTAAAAATTGTTCTAATTATTGTGATATCTATTAATCTAAATTTTATAAAATATGACATTTACTTATATTATTAGACAACATAAAATAATATTTTTACATGCAATGTTTTTTTTTTCCCGATAGTTAATAAGAGCTTCAACACCCAACATGAGTGGAGCAAAACAGTAGAGTAGGAAAAATAAAAGGAAAAGACAAATTAAACACTCCTACTAGAGCAAGAAAGTTTTAAAAAGAAACCTCACCAAAATTTGACTGCTCATCAAATCTTCAATATCTCAAAATTCTAACACCCCACCAAATCTCAAAACACCTCAGCAGATTGCTCAATACCTCTCCAATTTGGTTGTCAAACTCAGAAGAAATTCTATCATCCATTATGAACCGCAAAATTTTTTCTTCATATTATTTTTCATCATAAAATTTCTATAAATAATATAATAAATGAGTTCTACATAGAATTTTATTAGGTTATTACAATTCATTATAGAGGAAGAAGCATTCTTCGTCTACGGTGGATATCAAAATTTCTCGAGACCCAGTTACCCGATGAAGCCACCTGCAAACAAGCCAACACCACGAGTCACCCACCAAAGCAGCACCAACAATGGAAGAAGACAAGAAAGAAAGCAAAGGGCAATATATGCAATGCATTTTGGCCAAAAAGCATGGTGATGGAGGTCAAGAATAAATGCTCCACTCCCTCTTTAATGATTTCATTTCCATTGCTTTATAAGTAATATTTTTCAACTGTTCCGTAACCGCCCAGATACGCAGTTTTATTAACTTTAAATACTATATCCTAAAGGTTATTTATTTGACCTTAATTTAATCCTAAATAAGTTCATAGATACGTTCTTTTAAGTACTAAATTTGGAATCGTAAGTGAAAAGAATAATATTTAAATAATTAATAATATTAAAAATAAAATTTAAAACAAAAAAATTTAATGATTAAATTAAAATTTCATTAAAAGTTTAACAACTAAAATTAGAGATTTTACCTTAGTCTTGAAGTTCACCATTAGAAAATTTAGGTAACCATAAATACCGGTTTCTGCACCAGTGATAGGGGATGGGGACCTGTGATTCAGGAGCACAATTTCTCCACTAGAGATCGATAGGAACCTGTGATGGAGGAGCGCAGACTCCTGTCTCTGCCCGCTTTACATCTGTATATATTTTGGAAAATACTGATATTGATCTGTGGCTTTTCAACGGTTTAAATTTGGTTTAATTTTAATCTAATGTTATGCTTTTGTTTTCGTTGGATGTCTAATCTTATGTTTGGTTATGGTATGTGTTATACTTTTACTTCTCTCGTATAATACTTTCTAAGTATATGAAATATTCCTCTCCAATTTGTGTAGGAAATTAAGTTGTTTATTTCTATTTTAACAAAAAAATTCCCGAAAAAATTTTACCTGAGCTTGGTGTGGGTTACAGGGCTCTTCCTTCTAAGGTAATGATTTCAGGAGCTAATCTAGTATTTTTATGTTAAATATTGATATATGAGATGAGATACGTTGTTAAATTTCTATTGCTCTTTCTGTTCTTATTATCTTTCATTTAAAATAATTGCATAATGATTAAAAATTTTAATAAATAGCTTCGACTAAAAGTAATATTTTATTAATGAAATTATCATTTATTAAAATACCCAAAAATACTACTACTACTATTATTATTATTATTATTATTATTATTATTATTATTATTATTATTATTATTATGTTAATCTTCTGTATCATTTATTAACAAAAAAAAAATGAAATTTAAAAAATGAAAAGTACTGTTAATTTTCAAAAATAACAAACAAAAATAAACAAAGTTAAATCTTTAAAGTGGCCTATGAGAGTGTAGCACTTTATCCATATTTGATTAGTTCAAGTGATTCGACACATATTTATCTTAAATAAGGTCTTAAATTTGAGTCTTATAAAAGTTTTAAAAAAAAAATTAGTATTAAAAGAACTTTATTTTACCTTAAATCGACCCAATGCAAGCTAAATTATTGGAAGCACCATAAACTTGGGATCCAGATGGTTTAGCACTTCCAAATCCAAGCCCTCCTCCCCCCCCTCCCCTAACCTTCTTTCTCTCTCTCCTCTTCTCTCTTATTTATTGTCCTTTATATATATTTCAGAACTTGAAAGAAAATGAACAAGAATTTGATTTGAAGCTTTTAGACACTGCCTTTCTGGGTTAATAAGGTAGTAATGTCCCCACCGAAGCAGGCAAAGGAAGCAATATTCACTAACTTCAGTGACACAGAGCATGAAGTTAGGATGGAGGAGGAAGAGGAGCCCTTGTTCAGCGTCAAGAGCCTCCTATGGCATGGTGGTTCTGTTTGGGACGCGTGGTTCAGCTCTGCTTCAAATCAAGTAAATATCACTCGATACGCATCATCCTTAAATATGTTTTTTTTGTTTTTAAATATAGCACTTTTAATTTTAGTTTCTCAAGATAATCTGGTTTAGTTTGAATCGCTCAAATTTTTTAAAATGAGCATAAATTACTTCTAAAAAACTTAAACTATGTTTTTACCTCGGTGAGAGAAGCTATTTATGTTTATTTTTAATAAATAATAAAAAATTTATTTTAAAAGAATAAAATAAAAAATATTTAAGGATAAAAATCATATTGAGGCCATGCCAACGACCAGCAAAACTTCATGAGAAATCACATTTTTTCCCCTTCATTTTAGTTCATAGTTAGCCATATCAAATTCATGTTGGTTTTTCATAGGTGGCTCAAGTGCTGTTGACACTCCCATATTCTTTCTCTCAACTTGGCATGCTATCAGGGATCTTACTTCAGGTGTTCTATGGTCTCATTGGAAGCTGGACAGCCTATCTAATTAGTGTGCTTTACGTGGAGTACCGCACCAGAAAGGCAAAGGAAAACGTCAGTTTCAAGAACCATATCATTCAGGTTTGTCCTTTGCCTTAACAGGATTTTGCCACCACCGATTTGTCTTGTCTTTGGAATTAATTAAGAAAGAATTTCTTTAAATCGTCATTCTTCTAACTTGTGAAGATGTAATATTTTACCAAATTTTTATGCAATTATATTCTTCTTTTTTTTCCTTTTGCGGTTGAAAATATAGACAATTCTTTTTCTTTTTTCAAGACTTTATTAAAATAGCTATTTTATTTTTAAAAAGGAACAAAATCTCAAAAACAATAAACAACATAAAATTATACAAAACTGCTAGATAGTACGAATGCATCCCATATTATCAATACGGACCATTTCATACGACTCTTTTTATTTTTTATTTTTTATTTTTATTTATTAAAAAATAAAAGATAGTTACCTTAGCCATTCATAAAAAAATTTGGTGTATAAAACACTAGAACCAATTTGTTGATGCCTTTTGTAAACATAAACAAGTAATTTCTTTGCAAGACACAAATTAGGAAAAGAAAGCCTAAGATAAAGAGTGAGAGCTATTAGAATTGAAATCAAATTTAGACCTAACTCAATCTTAAAAGTTAGTTCAAAGGGATTGATTGTTCAAATGATTATAGAAGGTTCTTTAGCTTATGCCTAGTTGATGCAAGACTAAACATTTGCAAGTGGCCAGCTTGATATCATTTTAGAATTGAGATATTAAATTTAGACCTAACTCAATTGCAAAATTTTGTTCACGGAAATGATTGTTCAAGTCATTATATATAAAGGGTATTTAAGTCATATGCTACATGATGTAGGATACAACAATGAGAAAAAAAAAAAGGGAATTCAAAGCTAGATTATATAATATACAGAAAACTCCTAAATTAGTCCCTAACAATATCTTTGATGGATACATTTATTCTTAACAAAAAAATAATTGATACCTTAGCCCTTGACAATTATAAAAATTAGACAATTTGGCCTTGACAAATGCAAAAATTGGACACCTATAATCCCTAACTCACTTGTAACATATAAAAAGTTTGATATGAAGATGAAATGATTATTAGATCTTCTTTAATTCCATCTCATGAAGTACCCTCTAAATATATGATTTACATAATTTTAAAAATCCTGCAAATGCATTATTTTAAAATGTTAGGGTTAGATGTGATGAATTAAAACGGTGAGTTTAAGGGTTTTTTCTCAAGTCATGTAAATTGTGTATTTAGAGGGTGCCATATGGAATAAAGTTAGAAAAGTTTTATTCATCATTTTTACATTCATATCAAACTTTTTACCAATTATAAGTAAGTTGGGACTAAATTATCCATTTATTGCAATTGTCATGGATCAAAAAATCAATTATTTTTTTATCAGGGATTAATGTCTCTAATGAGGATATTGTCAGGGATTAATTTGAAATAAACTCTATAATATAATATAATTGGTGTTATATGTGCAGAAAAAATGCATGTTACCATTAGTTAGTTGACTGAAAATGAATTAAATGACTGAGATTGAAATGAGAAGCGATAGAACTCAGAAACTTATTATAAACTAAATTAAAAAATATATATTTCAAAAATATCATTTTTTAATTATCTTGACTTTGCATATTTTTTATGGAAATAAAAAATTTAGTTAAAATTAATAAGGATGTGACGAGCAGTGAGAAAAAAAATAAAATTGTCAAACACTTTATCTAAAAAGTAAGATAATATTTCGATATTTTATTAGCTATCTATCTGTAAGTCTTTATTATAATTTATTTATTAAAATTATGTCGCCAATAAAATTGTGAATTCCAAACAAGCAGCTTTATGGTATAAATCGTAAACAGTAAAGCTACGTTTTGGCTTTTTTGCAAGTCAAAGAAATTGAATGACGGTGGTTGCAGTGGCTGCCAGGCGTGAAGATAGAAGGAAATTTTGACTAGATAAAAAGAAAATCTTTGCTTCTTGTTTTTCGGCATAGGTAATCGCACTATGCCACAAATTCATGGCGTGCGGCGTCGGAAAATATTTTATCTGTATACTGATGAAAGTTTCAATAAATAGAGCGAGTTTATTTAGCTGAAAACAACATCGAATAGCATCCCATTCCAACAGAGGAAAAATATAATTTATTTAGAGATTTTCACCTATTTTATTTAGAGAGGTGTATTTTCTAATTCAAGAAAGAAGGTTATTATCTTATCAAAAAGAAAAGAAAAGAAAAGAAAGAGTGTTATTATTATTCAAGCCTTTTATTTTGATGGGTTTATTATTCTATCTTTATATTTAAGAAAAAAATTGTAATTTTGTCTTTTATATAGTTTTTTTCGATTATTAAGCCAATAAAAAATGTTATTTGAACTCAAATTTTCTCGACTTTTGTACCGATTCACTTCTATCCGATTATTATTCCATCTTTATATTTAAGAAAAAGTTGTAATTTTGTCTTTCATATAATTGTTTTTTTTTTAATTATTAAGATAAAAGAAATATTATTTGAACTCAAATTTTTTCAATTTTTATGTCGATTCATTTACATCCACCATTATGGTGGACGGGATGTAAATCCTATCTGATCTGGATTTCACATCCCATCTAATCACAAATGAGAATGAATTAATACGAAATCCCAAAAAAATTGAATTCAAATACCATAACTCTAAAGCAAAGGCTCCATCCTAACAAAGGAGAGCACTAACATGGTCCAAAGACAAAGCATACCAAAAAACATGCATAAAGAAACTGGAGCCAATAGCTCCAGTTTTGTCTTTCACATAGTTGAAATCTTCTTTTTGTACTTACAGTTTTTCTCTTGTCATCAGGAGATTTTTCGCATTAATATTAATTTAAATTGCGTAAAACTGTTTTCATAACAATCGTACCACAATAGACCGCCATATCCACCGGTATATTCTACTATATGATCTATGATCTATCACAGTGACTAAATTGAAACATGTTCTGTTATTTCAGTGGTTCGAAGTGCTTGATGGGTTACTGGGTCCATATTGGAAAGCTGTGGGGCTAGGCTTCAACTGCACCATGCTCCTCTTTGCAGCTGTGATACAACTTATAGCATGTGCAAGGCAAGATCATCTCTTCATTTTTGCATGCAATATGGGATATTCTGAGACCGGTTTTAGTTTGATTATAACAATTTTTGCGTTTTTTTTTAATGCCAACAGTAACATCTACTACATAAATGACAAGTTGGACAAAAGGACTTGGACCTATATTTTTGGAGCTTGCTGTGCTACAACTGTGTTCATACCCTCTTTCCACAATTACCGTATCTGTTCATTTCTTGGACTTGGCATGACCACTTACACTGCATGGTACTTGACTATAGCAGCTATTATTCATGGCCAGGTAAATCTACAATCAACAGCGAAAGTTTTCTGAACCTTGAAATTGAAACCATCTTCTTTATGTGCTATTATACGTATTTGTAAATAATGCTGCAGGTGGAAAATGTGACTCACTCGGGTCCAGCAAAGCTCGTGCTATACTTCACCGGAGCCACCAATATACTGTTCACGTTTGGTGGACATGCTGTCACTGTGTAGGTTTACCACAGCACCATATTGCCCATCCATCTAGAAGTTAATTATTGAGGAAGAGATATTATATAAGTTAATTATATATTGAAATAAATGTATTTATTTATATAATAAAATATAAAATGTATTATCTTTGTATTTTTAATAAAGTTAAGCATGGCAATGATTGAATTAGTGATAAATTTTTTAATAATATTTCTGTTAATATAAATGATTAAAGAAAACTATTCAAGAGTAAGTGTTTCCATAATAAATAATATCAAATTTTCTTCTATGTTAAAAATTAAAAGTATTTAAAGAAATTTAAATTAAAAATGTAGGATAACTTTTAAAATAACGAACAGATTAAATAAAGTAAAAATATCCTATTTAAATATTCAATAGTTAAGTATAATAGTTAGATTTAATTTTTAAAATTAATGAAAAACTACATATCATTATTTTACATGAATAAAGTTTAGCAACAAAGTATACAATATTTAGTGCAAAGGATGTGATAAATAATTGGTTCAATCCAAGTAATTTACTTAGAGTAAAGAGTAAAGTCTATATAAGAATTTCACCGACAAAATCATGATGCAAATTACTTAATTTACATGGGAAATCATTAGCCGCCCTCCCTTCCCTATCTCAAGGAAAATCCCACAGTCAATTTCTCTCTCTATTTCTCTCTCTCTCTCCACCCCCCCCCCAAAAAAACAAAAAAATATATATATTTAGAGCTTTTGAACCTTGAAATATTAGTTTTATTTGATGATTGGCTCCCTATATTGTATTAGTCAAAATAGTTCTATTTTACTTAACCTACGTAATCTAGCTAGCAAAACAGAATCCGACAATAGAAGTGAGCCCGCTTTTCTTTTTCTTTTGCACTTGCACAGCGTAACCTTTTTCAGAAATTCCAATATTGTGTCATCATCATTATTATTGTTTTCCTTAGATCTCTTAAGTGAACAATGATAGCAAATTAAATGTTGCAGAGAGGTTATGCACGCCATGTGGAAGCCAAAGAAGTTCAAGTTCGTATATTTGTTTGCCACTTTGTACGTTTTCACACTAACGATTCCTTCAGCCACTGCCGTTTACTGGGCTTTCGGTGATGAGCTGCTCAACCATTCCAATGCCTTCTCTCTTCTTCCCAGAAGTGGTTTCCGTGATGTTGCTGTGACTCTCATGCTCATTCACCAGGTAAGCTTTTAGCATGCTGCATAACCTTTTTTTGTTTTCTTCGTACGTATATATAGTCATACTGAGTACTATGCTTTAGGCTAAAGAAGGATACATACTTTAAATTAAAATATTGTGGTGTTGGTATTGAATTAATGTTGGGTTCCATACTAGACGAATACTTTTAGATACTCTAATGAATAAAATTTTTCAAATTTTTGTTTTTATTTTTTTAATTTTTATACCTATATAAACAAATTTTAACAATTAAAGAAATAAGTACATTTTATTATATTTATAATAATTTATTCTAACATGGAAATTATTATTGTTTTCTTTTGATTTAAAATTTATGTTTTTATATTAATTTCATATTAATTTTATATGTAATGTTATAGTTATATTGTGTCTCAAAAATTTTAGATATCATCATATATCTGTATCTGTGTTGTACCGTATCTATATTCCATTTTTGTATCCGCGCGTCATAGGTGTTAGATAAGCAATACTAAAGATTAAAAGGTATCTAGAAATAATGGAGCTATAGGTAAGTCTAATGATATTCAAGAATAATGTTAATTAATTGAAATCAAGTCCAATAGCATTTTCAGGATCAAATATCAGTGAAGCCACTTGCTGTACTTTAACTCGAGAGAGGATCCTCTTATGTTGAAATTGCATATGACAAAGTTATCAGATTAATATAAAAAATAAAGAATTATAATTTTTTTAAAAAAATTATTTTTATAACAACTAACAATAATGTAAAGTTTGATTATGATATACTTAATAAAGATGTAAATAGATAAATTTTTTAAATAAATATTAACAAAAAAGATAAAAAGTGACTATATTATTAGAAACTTGAGTGCAAAGCTTTGAAATATTAGAAATTAAAAAAAAAATTACTTGATTGGGTGATCGGATTGGATATTTGGATAATCGAATTGAAAAATCATAAATCCGAAACCGAACCAATAATAATTGATTTAGTTTGGTTCCACCTTGAAAATGAACTGATTACCCGAATCGATATGAACCAATTCCATTGGTTTGATTTGGATCTTCGAGTTTATTGGATCAATCCGATCTACTTACACCCCTATATGTGGACATCTTAACCATTAGTTAAGTTATCTTAAAATGGTAAAAAATAAAAAGGTAAAAAAATCAACGATTGAGATGTACACACAACAAGATCATATGCAATTTCAACTTGAGAAGATCCTCTCTCACTTTGACCCACCTCACCCTGCATCAAGTCATTTAGAACAAAAAGAAATCCACTAATACTAACTTGTCATTTTGGCTTCATATTTATAATATGGAAAAAAAAAAAATCATAAGACTAAATATTAAGTTGAGCTTAGTACATATACATGAGAGATATACAAACTTGAATTATAGGTTTATAAGTTATCAAGAAACACTAAGCAATATTGGTTGATGTGGTAAAAAATTATTTTTATTTTATTATTTCGCGTTTGAATTTGTTTAAAAACTATGCAAAGTAAAACTTCTTGTCCAGTTTATTAAGTTTTGCGTAGGAGATTTCATTTAGATTGGCCATTGTGTGAAACTTACAACCCTCAATTTATAAAACACCACTAATGGCAGTTGCCTTTTTTTTTTTTCGCCTCAATTAAACTGCTCATCAAAGGGATTAATCTAATCTATAAAGTAAATAGTTCAATACAATATGCGATTAAAAAAAGATTGTTTCTGATTAGCGGGTTTGGTGCACTTTAGTCAATCCTTTCATTACGCGCGCACGCACATTAGTTTTTGTGCTATTTTATTCAGTTTTAAATTTGCGTAAGCTCGTAACAACAAATTTGCATATAAATTTATTTAAAAATTAATAAAATTATTGGATTTCTTTACCTATACAAATTTTATCACTTATCATTACTTGGTTTTTTTTTTTATTCCTTTTCTTTAGCTGCTTGCTTTGTATTTGAGTTTTTATCCATGCCAAAAATATTAGACCAAAAACTACTATTCAAAGCATTGGTAAACATCAACTGCTGCATCAAAAGCACAGAAAATGTCTTGGTAATTGGGAATGAAGAAGTAGGAGATTCTTACTACTATACTACTAATACTAAGTATTCCCTCCTAATAAATGGGTGCAGTTCATAACATTTGGGTTTGCATGTACTCCACTGTACTTTGTGTGGGAGAAAGTAATTGGGATGCATGACACAAGAAACATTTGTCTGAGGGCACTAGCAAGGATGCCAGTGGTGATACCCATATGGTTCTTGGCTATAATCTTCCCCTTCTTTGGGCCCATAAACTCTGCAGTTGGAGCTCTTCTGGTTAGCTTCACTGTCTACATCATCCCCACCTTAGCACATATGCTCACTTACAGAAAAGCCTCTGCAAGACAGGTAAATCCTCCTAATTCCTAACCATCTCTTAACCACCCTCACTTGTTCTGTTTTGCCCCATTTTCATAGAACCATCTTTAGTTTCAGCTTCAGAATAAGATATTATAGGGAGTTTACTATACTGCCTCTTTTTATTGGTAATATGAGTTGATAAGGTTTATTAATTGCTGATTTTCGGAGACTAGTTGAAGTTTGGAACACCGATTCTTATGTATGAACTAGGTGCCAATCCCTATTGCTATATCCTATATGGCATCATTGCCGCTCCTGTTTTGGGATTTCCCTGAATAATGCAGAAGCAGTATAGTAGGGGCCAACTTAGTGTTCTGAGTTTGCTTCATTTTGCAGAATGCTGCAGAGAAGCTACCTTTCTTTATACCAAGCTGGACTGCGGTGTATGTATTCAATTCCTTCGTTGTGGTGTGGGTTTCGATGGTTGGATTTGGGTTTGGAGGATATGCTAGCATAACCAACATCATGAAACAAATTCACACATTTGGGCTCTTTGCCAAGTGCTACCAGTGCAAGCCCCCAACGCCACCTCCAGTGGCAGCAGCTCCACCCCCTCATGCCCATAATCACTAAAAGCTAGCTCACTCAACTCAACATAGAAGAATTCAGCTGAAACTATTTTCTCCCAGTTCACTCAATACTGTCATACATGAGGAACAGTAGTAATAATTCCCCCCTATATCTGATGTTTTGGCTATACTGTGTCTGAGTGGAACTGCTTGTATGTGCAAGTTCTACAAATACCACCAATAATCTCCGTTTAAAAAAAGGTACATGAATCTGACTGGTAAATTTACCCTCAGTATCCATTTATGCTTGCCAATGTAGTACCCACGATTCTAATTCACCATAGACCAATTTATAATTTCTGGCTACTAGAGAATTTCATGATTTTGTTTCGTCGATGATCACTTTAGAGATCATAACTCGTAAGAGGAAAACAGCAAGTAGAATTTAATGCCAACGCCATCAAACTCTGACCAAACGGATATTTTCCGTCTAGAAAGCTCACAAGTGGCAAATACGTAGGAAGTATAAAAGAGATAGTTCACTGGGGATGAAAAAAAGGGTTGCTCAATAGTCCATAGGAATTCTTGAAAGCTATTCCATGGTTTTTCTTTTCTTTCCTTTTCTTTTTTCCAATTCTATTAATTGAAATATTAAGGAGAACAGAATGAAAATAGCGTGTTTGGATTAGATTCTTCCTAACGCCAACCGGCACTTGAAGAAAGGAAGATATGTGCTCCTTAGGCCAAAAGTGCTTTGGAAATCGGAAAATCCTGTTGAAGATGCAAACCAAACATAGCACTATTGTTTCTACCCACGTTGTTTGAAAAAATCGACACAATATCTCCGAAGATGCAAGCTAAAAGAACACAAATTTTTTCTTGAAACAATCAAGTAAAAGGCAGCAACGACAACAATAACTAAGTTTTGATCTACTAGTGGTTAAAAACTCATAATGTCCTCATAGATTCAATTGAGCAAATTTATCTCCTAATAGCAGGGGCAGAAGTAAATGGCTCTTAGTAAAACTTCATCACCAACACCAGTAATCCCCGTTTGCCCTCTATCCCCAGACTAACAATACTATAGTTTCGGATTCACCATAAACCCTAAACATGGTAAAATCTTAACCATTCAAAATATAATTTATAATTATAATATATAAATATTATAACAATTACTAGTTGATATATTACCATATGTGGGATTCACTGTAAACTCGAGTCTATAATATCATTTTTCCTATTCCCATGCCACCCACCCCAACCCACCTGCAAGCGCTAGGGTTCCAAAACAAATCAAAGTTGCGTTACCCAACAAATTTTTAGCATTATAGCCAGTTCCTCTAACCACAACAACCATATCAACGTGACAGCACTCGCTAAACTGCGGCAGAAAATTGCTAATGCATCCCAAGCATCTGAAGTTGGATGCTCACCAGAATTTTACGTTTCATCTTCTCTCCTCCTTGGAGCACAACACAAGTGATGATTTCATCAACTCTAAGGATCATTTGAGCTGCCTCGGTTGAAGACAGAAAAACAGCCTGCTTAGCTTTGAATAATTCAGATGTCCCCGTCGTCCAGCCATTTCGCCAAGCTTTCAGAAACACCACACCGATCAAATTGGGTTAGCCAAAAAGAAATTAGAAAGGAAGTAAGTTGAGCTAGCATCCTACAAGATATTTTTCTAAGACAAAAACATAAACCATGTTAAAATTATGTTCTTCATACCTAAGTTATATATACTCAAAGTTATTGTAACATATGCATCCTAACTCTACTAGTCTTAGATGGACATGTTCACATCAATCTTATTTTGAAATGACTTTAGGATACAGATACATGTAATATTGCAAATTTTAATGAAACATCTAGTTTTGTACCAAAAATCATCTGATGTGACCAATGAATGGGGCAATCAGAAATAGATATGCTACCAATATAAGAATACAGCAGCAAAACACCATAATCAAGTCAAATAATTTCCAAGATAGTCCTGCAAGAGTGCATCTTGCAGCAACCTACCCAAGAGAAAAGAAAGGAAACAATTGCAGTATCCTACACTAAGATGTAGCACTTCAAAAATAGTGCTACCCAATTCTAAGTTTCAGTAATATAGAACCAGAGATAACATCAAATCCTGCACGACATCCCATCTTCTCACTCTGCACGGAGCTGAGAAATCAACTCGGTGCTGTCTAAGCCAGCATTATCAGCAATGATTGTTGGGATAGCCAAGACTTCCCTGGAGAATGCCTCAATAGCAAAAGACTTCTTTCCAGGAGTTCTTCCTAGCCAATTCACCCACTTCCTTTGCCATCACCATCTCAGGCCATCCACCTCCAAGCAACACCCTGCTGTCATTGACAGTCTGAGATAGCACACACAAGGCATCATGCAATGATCTCTCAGTCTCATCAGGAACATGGTGGCTGCCACAGAAGTAGAAATGTCAGACTTTAAGCATACATAGAAACCAAACATTCATTCATGTTAAAAAACAGATGTTTACTCATATGCTTATAAAACACTACTATAAATATCCAGCTCATAGGGCACTTATTGAAAATATAGAAACTGGATAGGACTGCATAAAATCATGATCTAACCCTGCATGATCATCATTCAGGAACACATGCATAAAAGCAAGTAATATCTAAAACTCCAGCAGTCTATAATTAAATCGTTGGACTCGATAAGCTGTAATTTATCTGACGTTCTGAAAAGATATTAAAAAAAACATGGATTCTAGATGTGAAATTTTAATAAATCAGCATGGCAAACTGCTTAAAGGGCCATTAGAACAGAGAAATTAATAGCCATTAGAACAGATAAATTAATATCAAGTACTACGATCCACCATGAATAGATAGTGACCATAGATGAAAGGAACAAAACATTGTAAACAAATCCTACTTCCAGAGGATGAAAGCCTTATATGATAGAAAAATGATGATTTGAAGTAATATATTATCAAGATTAAACTGCCTGAGTTATGTAAAAGCACAATAGTAGAATGGAATTAAAATAACAAAAGAATAAAAAGTACCTAGCACCTCTCAAAACTATTATACATGCCTGGCCATAGCAGCACCAGCAAAATGAATCAGCTTATCCTCACCAATCATAATCTCCTACACAAGGTTGCAATGCCCAAGCTTAACGGACTCATGATTGTCAAAGGTTTATACAATTTCACCACCAGTTACCAGAGCCGGACAGTCATTGCCATCAAAATCAGGATGCTCACTAGGCAATATTCCTACTCTTCATCTAGAAATGAATCCTTCAGTGATCCTCCAGACTTCTTTATAATATGGATAGCTTCTACGCTAGTGCTTCCCTGCAATTTGAAGCAGTACCAATACGAAGCAAGCCACAAGGGAATGAAAACTTGAAATAACATATAGCTTACTATGACACAAAATCATGCGAGACATACATATCTGCATGCACAGTTGGAACAGAAGTGCAAGAACTGAATAACTATAAACTAAGAACATTCCATACTTTTAGATTGTATGGCAAAAAAGGGAAAAACCACTGCTCCAAATGAAAGCTAATATAACCCAAATATTACAACCCACTATCTCAGTGAAAGTGTTAAATACATTCCAAATTTGCTATTATGCAATGCTATTACTATTTAAAGATTGGAAGAAATTTCAAAAGCCAAATTCATATGGTAAGAATGGATTATAAAATTGTAGGATCATATAAAAGCTTTGTAATCTAAATTCTCAATGAAATATATTTTTAAGTTCCCTTTTAGCCAAATATGCAGAAAACATATACAGATCACAATTGAATCTAATGTGTCTAGACTGGTGTTCTTCCACACATAGTCCAAAGGAAAAAACTTTGGAAATATGCAGGCAGGCCCTTTTTATTAGATCCACTACAATTGAAATCTTTATTCAGCAGGGAAGTCACATTTCAACTTTAGTCTCATTACAGCATCCACATCTTATTTTGCAAAATACTGTTTGTCCTGGGAGAGAATCTTGGAGCTCAAAGTATTCATTGCAATGTTCACCAAGCCTGATCTGAATTTCTCTGCATGTTCTAGTAAATTCATGCTTATCAAGTCATTGCTTATGAAATATAATGGAATATGCTTGAATTTAGGCTGATACTGCCCACTGTCTATGCATAATTGCATATATTTACATCATTCAAATGTGCATCCAACTAAGACAGAAAATTTTCTTCAAACCACACCTTTGAATAATATTTGTGTATACAAATGAGATAAAATATTCCCATGATTAACAGAAACAAGTACCATTCATAAACCAATTTAGTCAACGGGAAAGTAACCCAGGTCTAAGCAGGCACAAAACAGACAAGAAGTTTCTTACCTGATCAAAGTTAGAGATTGAAGAAGTGTGTTATATTCTAAGATAAGCAGCAATCTGAAATGAAACCAAACCAGCTAGATAATTTTGGCTATTTAACCTGAGAATGAAAGTAGATAAAGCACAGAATTTAACTAATTTAATGAAAGGCAATATAGAGCTTACTTAAGGGTACCATCACATCTTATTGATCAAAACCAAAAGCTATCATGAAGCAAATAATTGAAGCTCTGGATGAACCTTATTAAGTTTCATCAAGAACTCATTGCATGAAATGCTTGTTTCTTCTGATGTATTTTGGGAAAATTTTGGAAGAATCTTCTTTATATCAAGATCATCTGGCATGTTACAAAGGCAAGCTAAGATGGTAGAAGTTAATTTTGAGTCCAGAACAACACCCTTATCAGCCATTTGATGAAGCAACGAAATGATGTTTTCTGTCTCTCCCATTAAACTATAGCCCTTTAGCAAAGAATCAAATACAAGGGCATCTGGTACACGACCACATGCGATCATTCTCTCATAGAGTGACTTGGCATCATCCAACTGCCCAAGTTTTGAGAACCTGTTTATTAATATAGAAAAGGTAATAGCATCAGGGACCAAATCCATGTTAAGCATCTCCGATAGCAATTCCTTAGCATATTGAATATCTCCTGCTTTGAGGGTTCCATCAAGTATAATATTAAAGGAGACAACATCGGGACCATGATTCAAATTTCTCATTTCTTGAAATAAGTTCCTAGCCTGCTCCAAACTACTTTCCCTGCACAATGCAGCCATCAGGGCATTGTAATCAGCTACTGTGGGTCTAATCCCAGAAGCTCTTCTTTTATTGAAAAGTCCTTTTGCAATACTGAGCATCTGCATTTTGCACAGACCATTAATCATGAGACTATAGGTCATTGAGTTGGGGGAAAATCCTAAGTCGACTGCACATTTCCACAGTTCCAGTGCCTTAATAAGTTTTCCAGCATTTAGATAACCACCAATCAAAGTATTATAAGTTACTATGCTACCCAGGATCCCCATTTTAACCATTGTAGAATTGAGCCTTACGGCATCACCAAGACGTCCTTCCTTGCAAAGTCCCTGAATTACAAAATTAAATGTGAAGACATCAGGCTTAATATGGAACTTCTTGCTCAATAACAGTTTGCAAAGGTTCATTGCCTGATCAATTTTGCCAACTCCACATAGTCCCTGCAACAATGTGTTGTATGTAACCACATCAGGTTTCTTCCCCTTTTCTGCCATCATTTCTAGAATCCTGAGTGCATCATCTAACCGACCTTCCTTACAAAGTCCATTTATCATGACATTGTAAGTTACAGTACTTGCCTCTTCCCCCTTTTGCAGCATCAAATCCAACACTTTCATTGCATCGGACACCCTCCCGTTTTTGCAAAGCCCATCAGCTAAAACTGTATAAGCAACAGCATCAGGATGAACTCCACGAGCCATCATAGCATTCAACATGCTCGAGGCCTCTTGCCACTGTCCATTCTTGCAAAGAGCATGCATCAAACAGCTATAAGTAACCACATTTGGGTTAACCTCCTTTCTCAACATCTCATCAAAGAGGTCCTTACCCCTCTCAATGTCACCTTTGTTACAAAAGCCACCAATGAGAGCAGTGTACACAAACACATCTGCATCCAAACCTTCCTTCCCCATCTCCTCCAACAAATCCAAACCCTCATCAACTTCCCCATTCTTACAAAGACCATCAATCAAAGCACCATACGTCACCAAATTCGGCCGGCAATTCCCCGCCTTCATTGCCCGAAGCAACTCCCTCGCTTCCACGAATTTCTTGGCTTTACACAGCCCATTCACAAGGGTATTGTAACTAATGCTATCAGGGTACACACAATTCCTCCTCATCTCATGAAACAAACCCACAGCCTTCTCACAATCACCCTTTTGACAAAAACCCTTCAACACAAGGTTCAAGTTATACACATTGACCCTGAAACCACGCTTGATTATCAACCCCACGACACCAAAAGCAAAATTTGGCTTCTGGGTATTCACAAAACTCTCAATCAAAGCACTGAAGGAAGTGAACCCGGGCAAAACAGACGTACGTACCATCTTGCGATAAACCGACACGACCAAGTCGTGAAGCCTTTGCTTTCGAAGGTTGTCTATGAGGGAGTTGCAGGCTGATTCAGCAGGCACTGAATCAGAGTCAACGGCGCGGTGGAAGAGGGAAACGGCTTCAGAGAGTGAATGAGGATTGGGTTTCTCGCAGAGGGACCTCAACTGTGATTCGATTGAAGCAGAAGCAGAAGCAGAAGCAGAAGAAGGAACATGGAAGGTGCGAATGGAAAAGATGAATGGAGGGCTAAGGAGGCGTTTTGGGGTCATTGTGTAAGGCAAAACTGGATGGTGAAAACTGAAGAGATAAGAGCACAAATAATAATAATAATAATAATAATAATAATAATGATTGGGGAATGGAAAGAAAAAATGGTGAGAGAAGAACAAAAGAGAAGCTTGCTTGTAGTGGCAAGTGAAAAACTTGCTTACTCGGCTTCGTCCTTTGTTGACCAATGAGGCTGCTATAATTTTCTTTTGCTGCCGTGAGGGGAGGGACCAGCTACCGGAGACGGCGGTGAACCGGAGGCTGGGGGACGGCGAGAGTAGGAGAGACCAGATGTCGGGGGAGGCGCCGCAGAAAGAGACTTCGCGAGAGGCAGAAATGAAGTCTCAAATTTTTGTTTTCTTTTTTTTTTTTTTAATGAAAATGAAGTCTTAATTTTTTTTTTGTTTGTTTTTGCAAATATTTTCGGTTAAATTATTTTTTTCCCATACTTTATATCAAATTATCAATTTTTAATTTTTTTTTCACCTTTTTATTTGATATACTAGTGTATTTATCTATGTGGTGCATAGATGATTATATGTTTATAAAGATAAATTAATTAATGAACAAAATACATTGAATTAATTAAAATATATGTAGTCGCTAAAATAGTTTGTTATAATTTTCTTAAATATATAGCATATAAAATTAAATACTATCACTACTTATTAAAGCTTTATTTGGTATTACTATAGCTTTTTAAAAGTTGTTGAGTTCTCTCAACTCTCTAAAAGTTGCTTTCAAAAAGTTATAATAGTATCATCTAATAAAATAATATAAAAATTGCTCTCAATAAGTAGAAACCACAAAAGTAGTATTTGGTAAAATATTTCTTAATATCTAAAATAATTACAATGGTTATAAATACTAAAGATAATAATTTTTATTTGTAATACCATTAAATAGAGTAAGGTTATATTAATCTTTTAAATTTTGAAGAGCATAAGACAGTTCCGAAAAACACCCCATGAAGACTCCTTAGAGCACCCTCTGGCTCTCAAAAGCCAGGAGTAAAATCACCTCAGCTTTTCGATTTACCAAATAGAAAAAATTAGTTTATACTTTTTATAAGCCAGAGCACCCAATTGGAGAATACTACTAAACTAGACCTAAGTAATAAACTTAAATACTTTCTCCTAAAAAAATACTTTTTGATAATCAAAAATACTTTTTGATGAATGATTATGAGAAAAAATTAGAGGATCTTATAAAATTTTAATCTATGAGTAAATTTTAAAGAAGCTGTAAAATCTTTTATTCCTTATTTTTCAAGCAATTAAACCTATGTCATCTTTATTAATAGAAAAGTAAATAATATTACATATTAAAACTTCAAATATTTAGCCTTATAAACATAAATATATAATATAGATTAACAATGTGAGTGTTGTAAGATTAAAAAAATTAATTAATAGATTAAAATTTATCGTATGTTATAAGTTTTAGAGTTTAAATATTTAATTTTAAATTTGGTTTTAATTATTTATAATTATAATATATATTAATCATTATCAGTGTAATTTATATGTTTACATCACTCGTGTAATATATGTGTTAGCTCCAACACCTTTTAGAAGCCACCATGTAATCTTAGATATACGTTGTTAAGGGTTTTAATGGATAACAAATCAACTCTTATGAAAATCTTTTGTAAAAATTAACAGTTTGCTTGAGTGTTTGTCTTGAATAACACAAATCATTCTAACTCAAGATCAAGAAAGATGGTTGTCAGCAGAAAATAAAATTAGCTTCTAAAATGATCCTTCAAAATCAAAATTATGTTTTGTTGAAGCTAAGATCACTATAAGAACATCTTCCGCACTCACAATAATCATATTTTTCATAAAAAAACTGATTTAAAGCATCAAAAGGATGAATCTATGTCTTCAGAAAGTTTATCAATCACCAGAAGGTACATAAGCTGCCTAGAAGGATGATTTATCTAAAAGGCTTGACCAGAAGGCTAACCTCCAAAATGTTGTTCTTAGTTAAGAAGGACCTCATTCAAAACTTGCCTTGCACGATTCACAGATATTTTCTAAAGGTCAAATATGATAAGACAGAGATCCAAAAGATGTACTGACACATTGAGAAACTGGTTAACTCAAAATGACTAGTTTCCTTCTTTGTACTGTCATTGCTTGGGGAGAAAGAAAGCTATCAATCTCTTTCTTCAGTCTAAGACCAACAGATCTAAAGGCTCAAGGCTCAAGAACTGAAAACTCAACAGCTATATTTTGAAGCCTATAAAAGTCTTGAAGATGAAGAAAAAGTGATGGAACTCCTTACTTTGATAATCATAAAAGCTTTCATCTTTCTCAACTTTTTAAATGACCAAAAAGTTACTTTCTAAAGCTTCTTGAAAGAAAAATCTTCTCATAGCATTGTAATAGTAAACATTATCTTAGTGAGATTTGTGATAAGTCACTCCACTCTGCACTTAATTAATTTATACACCCTGAGTGTTCTAATATGAATGTTTATTAAACACAAATCTTCAAATATATTGTGACCTTACCCAATAGCGGTCGTTGTTAGTTTGGAGAGATTAGGATAATACTACTCGATTTGATTAGTTTGGAGAGGCTAGGAAAAGACTACTTTGCTGTAAGCTTGGAGAAGCTTGTACAAGAATACCCATTGAGATAAAAATCTGAACTAGTTTGTTGAGAACCATACATTGGCAAGTTATTTGGCTAAACCAGTATAAACTTTCTCAAGTGATCTTATATCTCTATCTCTTATTTATTATCTCTATTTTTGTTATCTTAAGTTTTGTGTGCTTGTCCCTTTTAGCTATACAACAAAGTTGTTGTGAATACAATATCTTTAGTTTCTAACCATTAAACGCTTCCACAATCCAAGTTTAAAGACTTGAGAAAAGTTTGTTTAAGTTTTTTAAGTTTCAAAAAGTTTTTAAAAGGCACAATTCAACCCCCCTTCTCATGCTACTTCTACCTTCGATTGGCATCAAAGCTTGGCCTTTGGGGTTGAACTTCCTAATGGTTGCAAAGGAAAAAAGATCCTAAAACAATGGCACAATAAATCTCACATATTGCTGAAGCACATTCCATTAATCATCCTCCATATTTCAATGGAGAGGATTACCCGTATTGGAAGGATAGAATGAGATTTTTTATTGAATTTACAAGTCTAGACATGTGGTAGATTATTGAAAAAGGAAATTACATTCCAACCATTGAGCAACATGTGCCTCATGTGGTTACTAATCTAGACCAGCCTCCTCCAGTAGTGGTTAGAGAGATCCCTAGAAACTAGTGGACTGGCCAACACAAAGCTAAAGTGCAAATAAATACAAAGGTCAAATATCTTCTCATTTGTGCTCTAAGCAAAAGTGAGTTTGATAAAATCATCTCATGTGATTCTGCTAAAGAGATATTGGGCAGACTTTAAACTCTTTATGAAAGAACTAATTGAGTTAAGAAAACAAAGATCAGTATACTGGTGTATCAATATGAAATGTTCAAGATATTGGAACATGAAAATATTGATGATATGACAACGAGATTTATGCATATCATAAATCAATTGAAAGCCTTGGGAAAGAGATATTCCAATGTTGAGACGGTCAAAAGATCCTTAGAAGCCTATCAAAGGCTTGGCGCCCTAAGGTAACAACCATTCAAGAAACTAAGGACTTAAATGTGCTCAGTCTAGATGTTGTCATTAGGTCTGTTAAGACTCATGAAATTGACCTGACTGAAAGTTCCGAAGAGAACAGCAGAAAGGGCAAATCTATTGCTCTGAAGTCTACATAGAGGAAAGCAACAAAGCTATGAAGGCCTTAGAAGAAATGGAAGAGGAAGAAGAATAATCTGATTATGAGGATGAGGAAGAGAAAGATGGATTGCTCATCTGGCTAAGATCTCCAAAGCATGGATTAGAAGGAAGAAGAAGAAAAGGTTCACTGCCAAAAAGGACAAGAAAGGAAAAGCAAAGCAGAATGAGATCATCTGCTATGACTGCAAGGAGTTTGGACATTTAAGATATGAATATCCAAAGCTAAAGAAAAGCTCTAGAAAGAAAACACCCAAGAAGAAAGCCATGATGGCTACATGGGAAGATCTTGATGAGCAACAAAAAGGTGCAGAATCTCAAGAAGAAGAAAAAATAGTTACAAATCTATGTTTCATAGCAAACATAGTTTTTGATGAAGAAACTGGGGTAACTCTTCTTGAACTGAAACTCTTAAATGAAAAGCTTCAAAAAGCTTATGATGAACTTCTAGATAATTCTCAAATACTTTCTTCTCACTATGCTTCTTTAAAGAAGCATTTTCAAAAGTTGTCTCTTGAGATTAAAAACCTTAAGTCAGAGAAAGAGAAGCTAAGGCATGAAAAAATATGGTTTTAAAAGAAAATAACCTTCTCAAGAAGGTTGTAAATGTCTTAAAAGCTGAAATTTTTGAATTTATTCATAAAACACCATCTAATATTTCTGAACTTCAGAAAATGGTTAAGCTTCTCAAATCTGATCTTGAAAAGATAGTGAATGGCTCCAAAAATCTTGATTTGATACTTGGCAATCAAATTAAAGACCATATATTTTGAAAAATCAAGACTTGGGTATGAGAAGGAAAAGAATGAAAAATCATCCAAGCGTTCTCAAAGCAAAATTCCTGTTTGTATTTATTATTTTAAGAAAGGTCACTCTTCTAAGAAATGCTTTTCTCAAAGAAAAGCAAAGAAATAGAAAGTGAAAAACCCTAAAAGGTTACTAACCAAAAAGACTCAAGATATGGGTACCTAAGGTGAAAACTATTTCTAATGTAGGTGCATCTTAAATCACATCTTTAGAAAGAGTCGAAGTGCTATCTGGACAATGGTTGTTCTAGACATATGACTGGAAACAGATCTTGGTTCAAAAATCTTAGATCCAAGGATGGAGAAGTTGTAAAATTTGCTGATGGAATCAAGTCAAAAATCATTGATAAAGGTAATGTTGGAAAGAACAATTTTGACTTGATTATTGATATTATATTGGTTGAAGTGTTGACTCACAACCTTTTGAGCATTAGTCAGTTGTGTGACCAAGGCTACAAGGTTGTGTTTGAACTTTCTAGATGCATCATAAAAGACTCCACATTAAATAAAATCATTCTTACTGCTAAAAGATATGATAATACATATGTATTATATCTAGATGACCTTTTAGATCAAAAGATAAAATGCTTAACATCCATTATAGATGAAAGGTGGATGTGGCATAAGAAGTTTGGTCATGCTCACATGAGATTACTCTTTGAGATTTCTCAAAAGGAGCTTATTAAAGGTTTACCCAAAATCAGCTTTAACAATGACTTTACCAGTGAGTTCTACTAAAAAGGTAAACAAACCAAGAGTTCTTTCTATAGCAAGAATGTAGTTTCAACTATAAGGCCACTTGAGCTTTTATGTCTTGATCTCTTTAGACCAATTAGAACTACCAGCTTAGGTGGTAAGAAATATGGTTTGGTTGTTGTGGATGACTTTTCGAGATTTACATGAGTTATATTTCTAGTCCATAAGGATGAAACTTGTGAGGCCTTTAAAGTGTTTTCAAAAAAGGTTCAAAATGAAAAAGGATTTTGCATTTCATCCATCAAATATGATCATGGTGGTGAGTTTGAAAACCATGCTTTTAAAAGTTTTTGTAATGAGCATGACATTTCTCGCAATTTCTCTTTTCTTAGAACTTCTCAACAAAAGGGGGTTGTTGAAAGAAAGAGTAAATCTTTGCAAAAAATAACCAGAATCATGCTTTTGGAAAGTGGTTTATGAAAAGGTTTTTGGATAGAAGTAGTTAACACTGTTTGCTACATACAAAATCATGTTTTTCTAAGGCCAATACTCAAGAAGACTCCTTATGAATTATGGAAAGGAATGAAACCCAACATATCCTATTTTAAAGTCTTTAGATCAAAATGGTTTATCCTCAACACAAAAGACAAGCTATCAAAGTTTGATCCTAAATCTAATCTTGGTGTATTCCTAGGATATTGGATGCATTTGTTGGTGCTTCTTGTTCAAAAAGAAGTGCTTTTTTTTTTAAATTTTTCAAAAAAAAAGTACTTACAAAAATTTTAATGTTATTTGTTTGTGCTTCTAAAAAAAAGTAGAAGCAAAAAATAATCAGTTTTTCTGCTTTTTTAAGAAGTAGATAGTGAGTGCTTCTCCTAGAAGTAAAAGCAGTAGAATAAAGAGAATGTTATTCTTTAACATTAGCAACCACTTTCTTTCCACTTAATTACGATTTTATCTTTAAAATTTTTAAAAACTACTATTCTTTTCCCACTCTCATACTCTCTTTCTCCATATCTTTAATTGTAATTTTATTAAATAAAGTGCTTCTATATTTATCACATCCAAACAATTTAATAAATTCTAATTTTGATAAAAAGTACTTATACAATTATATCCAAATATAAAATAATTTTCTGCTTTTACTTCTACTTCTACTTCTGCTTCTTAAGAAGTACTTCTTCGAGAATCTTAATCAAACGGGCCCATTATTCTATTTCTAAAGCATACAAGATATGCAACAAGAGAACTCAAATTGTGGAGGAAAACAATACACATCTTTTTCAAAGAAAAGAAAAAGGATTTGGACCAGAATATCCATGACCTTGAAGAAGACATGGAGGATCTGTCTCTAAATGATAATTCACAAAATCAAAGCTCCCTTCAAATAGTCACAAGAGAAAGTGATGAAGAAATGGCTATTAATCTTAAGTTTTCTCCGCCTCACCATATTTCTGATGATATTCTAGAAAACCCTGAAACATCCCCTATGAAGAAATGATATGTTGATAGAAGAGACTTGATAGCTGTTTCTCAAAATCAAGTCATTGGTGAACCTTCTTAAGGAGTTAAAACTAGATCTTCATTTAGAACAGAATGAAACATGGCTTTGATTTCTGAAATTCAACCTAAATGTATTAATGAAGCTCTTCAAGATCAAAGTTGGATAGATGCTATGCAAGAAGAGCTCAATCAGTTCAAAAAAAGCAAAGTTAGACTCTAGTTCCAGTATCTAAAAGACATTCTGTTATTGATATAAAATGGGTGTTCAGAAAGAAGTTAGATGAAAGTGAAAAAATAATCAGAAATAAGGCAAGGCTTGTTGCTTAAGGCTATAATAAACAAGAGGGAATTGATTATGATAAGACATTCGTTTTTGTTGTAAGATTGGAAGCCATTATAATGTTGCTTGCATTTGCAGCATACAACGGTTTTGTTCTTTATCAGAAGCCACCAAGTGGTCATAGATGTACCTTGTTAAGGGTTTTGATGGATAAGAAACCAACTTTTATGAAAATCTGTTGTAAGGATTAACGATTTGCTTGAGTGTTTGTTTTGAATAGCATAAATCACTCTAACTCAAGATCGAGAAAGATAGTTGTCACGCAAAAAATAAAATTAGCTATAAGAACATCATCCACGCTCACAATAAGTATATTTCTCATAAGAAAATGATTTAAAGCGTTAGAAGGATAAATCTATGTCTTGAGAAAGCTTAACAATCACCAGAAGATATATAAGCTGCTTAGAAGGATGATCCTATCCAAAGGCTTAAGCAGAAGGCTAACTTCTAGAATGTTGTTCCTAGTGAAGAAGGACCTCATTCAAAACTTGCCTTGCATGATTTATAGATATTTTCTAAAAATCAAACGTGACAAGACATAGATCCAAAAGATGCGTTGACATATTGAAAAGCTAATTAACTCAAAATGGCTAGTATCCTTCTTTATGTTGTTATTACTTGGAGAGAAAGAAATCTGTCAACCTCTTTCTTCAGTCTAAGACCATCGGATCTAAAGGCTTAAGGCTTAAGACTTGAAGACTCAACGGCTATATTTTGAAGCCTATAAAAGTCTTAAAGACGAAGAAGAAATGTTAAAACTACTTGCTTTGATAATCATAAAAGTTTTCATCTTTCTTAATCTTCTGAACGACTAAAAAATTACTTTTTGAAGCTTCTCAAAAGAAAAATCTTCTCATAGCATTGTAATAGCAAACACTCTCTTAGTGAGATTTGTGAAAAGTCACTCCACTCTGTACTTGATTGATTTATATACCCTAAGTATTTTAGTGTGAATGTTTATTAAACACAAACCTTTAAATCATATATTGTAACTTGACCCGATAGTGGTTGTTGTTGGCTTAGATAGGCTAGGACAATGCTACTTGATTTGATTAGCTTAGGAAGGCTAGGAAAAGACCACTCTACTGTAAGCTCGGAGAAGCTTGTACAAGAATACTCGTTGATATAAAAATCTCAACTAGTTTACTGAGGACCGGACATAGGCAAATGATTTGGCCAAACCAATACAAACTTTCTTGAGTGATCTTTTATCTCTATCTCTTATTTACTATCTCTTTTTTTGTTATCTTAAGTTATGTGTGCTTATCCCTTTTAGCTATCCAACAAAGTTGTTGTGAATACAATATCTTTAGTTTCTAACAGTTAAACGCTTCAGCAATTCAAGTCTAAAAACTTGAGAAAGTTTGTTTAAGTTTTTTGGGTTTCAAAAAATTTTTAAAAGGTACAATTCAACCTCTCCTTATGCTACTTCCACTTTCAATATGTTTAAGTATCATCTCATAATATAATTTTGTTGTTTGCATCACCCATGTAATACATGTTAAATATCACCTATTAGAGTTATCAATATTACTTTAAAAGCCAATCTATAGCTATTTTTTATGTACCATTAAAATTTCTTAGATTTTTTTAGGGTCTTTTAAAATTCCAATCCATGAGATAGTTTTAAAGAACTTATGAAATTTTTCGTCCCTAATTTTTGAGCTATTAAGTCTATGGCATTTTTATTAATAAAAAGGTAAATAATATTACATATTAAAGCTTCAAATATCTAATTTTATAGATATAAATATATGATATAGATCTACTATTTGAGTGTCGTAAGATTAGAAAAATTAATTAACAGTAATTTAAATCAGTAATTCATAAACCTAATTGAATATTGTGCTATAAGTTTTAAAGTTCAAATATTTAATTTTGACTTTAGTTTTAACTATTAATAATTATAATGTATAGTAATTATTATCTGTTTAATTTATATATTTGCATCACCCATATAATATATGTTTAGCATCACCTTATAATGCAGTTTTTATGCTTATATCACTCGTGCAATATACATTTAACATCATCTATTTGAAGTATCAATATTGGTTACACTATGAATAGATATTGAAATTATAAAAAATGAAATAAGAAAGTAAAATCAAAATTGTTAAAAAATAATATATGAAAGGATATTAGGAGATATTTTTTAAAATAAAAATAAAGAAAAAGATACTTTCTGAAATCGTGATAGAGATAACAAGGAGAAAATATGAAAACATATAATTAATTAATGGAGTGTATTTTTTTAATTTATAGTCAATGGAGTGCATTAATTAGTTGTATTCGGAAAACAAAGCAATTTTAACAAATCATTAAATAATAGAAAAATCTTGATTGGTGGAATTAGAGGATGAAATTTTGGAGGAAAAGTAAATTAATATGAAAATAACATGTGTACATTTCTACTATTTTATAAACTGTATTTTATAATAAAGATAGATTAATTCATGTTGTAACGCTCTTCCAAGTATAATATTATGCTTAATCACAATATTACACTTAGAAGTTGCTACTAATAATTGAACGAACCTTGATTTATTATTTGCTTTATTTTCCGTAAATATAACACAATATCCTTTTACATTCCACAAATATTGGTCTTACAAGATAGCTTTGGAATTTACATGAATAACTCTACTAAGAGTTCCAACTAGGGAAATAGCCATCAAATGCTAATACATACATACATACATACATACATACATATATATATATATATATATATATATATATATATATATATGTATATGTTAGCATTTGAGATGACATGGAAACACATACAGGAATGAGAATTTTATATTCTCAGTAGGCTTTCTAAACTACTTGAGAGATCCATGTCATCATTGTCATTCTAGTTGCTTCAATTTAAGTTCAGAAAATGTATCATTTTGAAGCAGATTAATTTTAACTCATACACTTGAGTATAGCATGACAATAATTATACAACTACTAAGTGTGCATTTTTCTAACCAATCAAACCATTAAATAAAGATGAATATGCTATATGCCCATAATTGTATGACTTGATGCACTTTTTCATTTTCTTTCTTACTTTGCATATGTCTTTAACATTTACTGCCCTTTGGTAGCTTGATCTGGGAGTGAACTCAATTTGTGACCGTCGTCATATAGTACTAACCTACAAAGGGACCCATATGCCTCTAAATTAGATGAACTGAGCTGGCCAACTGCCTGCAAAGTAGAGAGACCCACATCTTATCTAATTAACTACCTCCATAGGGAGGGATCCAATAACTGTCTCTAAGTGAAGGGATCTCATCTTCTTAGGCTCTTAGCATAGATTATCATTTGTATTCATACATAAAAATGCTAGGTGTACTTGTAGTGATAGTACATAACTCATTTACAACTTACTCATCTTAGAAATCCTGAATATAAAATTGTATATAGCACAGCGCGATAGCTATAGTATAAAGGTTTCCAAAACTAGATAACAAAAACAACAGCCAGCCAGTCACAAAAAATCATGAATCTTAACATAATGTCAAAGATGGTTAAAACATATTATCATCATAGGCAATACTCCAACATAACATCCTTCTAATATGTAATTGCATGAATATTCACTCAGTATAGTCTCCATAAGATTGGAGACTCTTAACCTACTTGTGTCATAGTTTAATTCACTTTTCTTAAGATCTACCATGAATTTATAAATTCCACCAAAATTTCATTTTAATTAATTTTATGCTCAAAATTTAATAGATTGTAGTCCTATTAGTCTACTTTTAAACCCCTTTGATTTCATTATATTTTAAATTGTATAACTTAAATTATTAAAATTTTATTCAAGACTACCCTGTTTCAGGACAAACTTGTACACCTAAACTTAGAAAATCACTAAAAATCTATTTTTCATTATTTTGATCCGAATTTGACTAAGATGTACTCATAAGAACTTCTTTAATTCCTAACAAATTTCACTCAATTTGAATAAGTAGAGCTCAAGTTATGAGCTTCTTATTTGGGCTATCCTATTTCAACTGGCATAGGGATAAAGTCAACTTTGAGGAATTACTAGGACAAATATATCCATGATCTGATTCTAAAATTTTACAAAGTTAATTCCCTATATGTTAACTTTCTAAATAAATTGGTTTCACTCCATTTGAAATTATATAGGGTGAGTTATGCCCTTCAGATTACACATTGGTCAGGATTATGGGTGTTAACTAATAGCTAAATTTTAAAAATCATAACTCCCTCATTTAAATCCAATGAACCTACAATTTATATAGTTGGATTCATATTGAAGTCTAGTTTTACATAAAATTAGTTTTCACTGAAATTTGAATTCTATAGGTTATGATATCAACTCTACTATACAAACGGCCTTAAGGGTTTCCTCTAGTAGTTTTTTCTATTTTGTGTCTTTTTGATCTTTTGATCTATTCTTCAACTTAGACTAAGTTTTTCTACCTCAAATAACTAAAAAAGAGACATATTAACACCATACAAGAATAAATCAAAGAGGGTACAAGAAAACCTAGCAACCCTAAAACCCTAAAGGACAATAAAACTAATAAATCCTACCTCAAATTCAAGATGTGGAGCTCTCCTATTTGAAGCATTGATAGCTCTACTTCTCTGAAACCTTGAGGTAGGTGCAAATACCTTCTAAATCTTGGATGGGCTGAGGTTAAATGATCAAGGGAAGGAGGATTTGAGCTTGTCTTAAGGCTCTTTGATGATAGCAAAGACAATGGGTTGAAGACTTGAATAAGGAGAAGCAAGAGCAAGCAAGGTTGCAAGGTTGCAACTAAGGGTGTGTAAGTGGAAGAAGAAAATGAAGATGGAGAGAATGAGAGGTGGTTGGCCGAAAATTTGAAGGAGAAAAATAGAAAAATATTGGCTTGTTAATTAAGTTGATGTCTTGAATCCTATTGGTGGATATCAAAGGAATTTTTAATTTCCTTAAGCTTGAAACTTGGGTGGTCTCTAAATGGCCACTAAGGGGGGTTTGGGTCGTTGATTTCTGGCAATAAAACCTAGGGTTTTTAACTAGTGTTTATGCCATCCTGCAGTATAGATTCCTACCAATTCGATTCTTGTATCACAAGACATCGTTAGTAAGAGAATCTTTCCCGACTAGCAAAATAATGCTATTCTTTTCTACATAAAAGACTTAAATTCACCTTATCCTATAGTTAGCACTTCCTTATCACCTACATGTATCTTTATAATATATATGAAAATTAATCATCCAATAGTGTTGGTCATACACTCTGTGATTCGGGATATTACACAAGTCATTTTCATTTATGAAATCTTTTCACTTATTGAAATTTTAACCAATGCCATTAGTAAAAATTATTACTTCATCTTTATCTTTAAAAAAAATATTTTGACTAAACTTTCACTTATTTAAAAATAGTCACTACCAAATATTAAATATTTCAATTTTTAACCTATAATAATTATCTCAACT
Organism: Pterocarpus macrocarpus; assembly: GCA_031439585.1. NCBI lineage: Eukaryota > Viridiplantae > Streptophyta > Magnoliopsida > Fabales > Fabaceae > Pterocarpus > Pterocarpus macrocarpus. The sequence continues at coordinate 59,940,247 of CM062515.1, forward strand.
AGGCCTTTCATTCCATTTTATGAGCCAACTAATAAACCACTGTTAGTGAATAATGTAGCAAGTTCTACAAGTATCATGTATCAAAGTCTTTATTGTTGTTTTCTTAGTTGTATTTTTTATTATCCCAAGTAATATTATTAAAAAAATATATATTAACATATTAAAAAAATTAAAATATATTCTCAAAATAAATTTAGAATAGTTATATATTCTTCTCGCAGACCAAACAAGTTAATGTCATCACAATGGAATTCAATCAAATTAATATGCTTTTTTTTTTTGGTAATATTAGATAGAAAAATAAAGAAGGAAATTAGAAAAAAAAAATAATGGTGGAGATTTTGATGTGTGACACTCATACATAGGAGCATCCATTGGGTTTAGTCAACTTGTGAACCTGTGCATTTTAGTGCAATCCAACCCACAAAATGTGAGTTGGATTGGGCTTGTGAATTAGGTTGTGTTGAAAATCTTCTAACCCATAAAGTATGGATTAGATAACGGATTTATAAATTTTCAACCTACACAACTAGACTCAACTAATCTATTTTTTTTACTAGACAGGAGAGGAGGATATTTAGGAGTAGGGGTGGGGATGCAATTCAAACTTGAGGTAGCTCCTTTAGCTATGGCCTTGTCCACACCCATCTATCTTTTAAAACAAACTTAAAAAGGCTTTTCATTTTTCAAAATTTTCCAACTTGTTTAAAGATTGCAATATACAAGACCAAAAAAAGAAAAAGAAAGATTGCAATACACAATCCATTGATTTTATCTTCTCCAACAAAACTTATCAACATGTAATGCAATATTCCAAATCCAATTATGGGGAGATTTATTGGACTTGGCTTTTCTTGTTGGTCATTTTGGTGAAGAGAAAATTTCATGTTGAGTTAGGAAGTAAGTTGTTGGACACCCTAACATATCATTTCTTTAAAAATTCAATCGATCATTCATATGATAGCAAATATCCTGAAAGATTGAGAGTGAAATATATAATTATATCAATTTAGATGCTATATATGATGATACCAACTTCAATTTGCTAATTATCTTGTTATACTTTTAAGACTAATATATACTTTCTTGTGATCTTTTAGGAATTTTGTATGTTTCGTTTAACTTATATATGTTTTCTTAAATATACGTGTATTGAGACTTATAATTGTTGTGTTTATTAAGAGATTTGATATTTATATTATACTTGCGTTATATATCATTAGATTTATTTTTTTGATATATTTTGGACCCATGTATTTAACTCAACCCAACACACATTGTTGGAAGTAGTGAATTAGGTCAAAAAGCACCTAAATCCAACTAACCCATCCCATTAGACACCCCTACTTACATATCTTGCTACATCAATCACCAATGGTGCCGCGTTAGAGAGTTTAGCTAAATTAAACAAAAGGCATAATTGGGTCAATTATTGTAAGGCTTAATAATTGGTGATGTTTATATGCAAGTGAATAAAAATTTAAGGAATCAATTGAAAGATTTGATAGTTGGAGGTGGTTATTTGTAATTAAATGAAAGTTTAAGGATTCAATTGACAATTTTAATAGTTGATGATGACTATTTGTAAATGAGTGAAAATTTAGAAAAGTTAGATACTCTTTTTCCAATTTTTTTTTTGTTAAACGTTATAGGGTCATTGGCTAATTTCAAATAAATTATTTTAAAACATATTATTGTAAAATAGCCAATTATATAGGCTATTATTTTTTTTTTTTGTTTTCGGTTTTTGGACAAAAGGCTATTGGCTTTTAAATTTGACAACCAGGGGTGTCTGTTCAGACTAGGCCGAACCGCTATGTAGGGCAGTCCATTGCAAGCCTAATAGAATGCATGCCAGCCCAAATATACATGAGTTGTGGTTATTTGATTGATTTGTCGCATTAGTTTATATTTTCTTTATTTATTTGTAAAATTAAAGTGACCATTAGCTTGTATTAAAAGACAAATTAATGTGGCTATTTTAATTAGTTTGACATTTATTTCTCTTAGGTAATAGTTTATATTTGAGTTTTACCAATAGGAAAAAATAATATTGTTAGGCGAACTTTACCCCAAAGTGAGCTAATTATATCCAATTTAGATACTAATATTTTTTTTTAAGAAAAATAAATAATTCGACACAGAAATCTTTGAACACTGAAATCTACATAAAATCTTACCAAAATCATGTAATTATCACAATTAATTAATAATTTATCTCTTCTAATTCCTAACAAATATAGTAATATGAGTGTAACTTTTTTATTATTTATTTATGAACGTTATATTTTTTTTTTTTTTTATGAACGGTATTTTTCTAGGTAAGACTCTGTTTTGTTCTCAAACTCTCAAGGTATGGAACTAATCCCTACGCAAGCATTGGCTTTGCCAGGGCTACAAAGTAGAACTAGTGAGTTTCAAATTTTTGCCATGTAAATAAAATCCTCTCACATAGAGCTCAATCGAACAATTGAACCACTAATGATTATCAACGTGTAATATTAGCCTATTATAAATGTCAATTCTTCTTCATTAATTAGTATGAATTGAAATTGCGGAGACACCAGTTAAGGAAGGCAAGTATTTTAAATGCCTTCTATTGGACTAGTTTTGATCTCATGCTATGCCTCAAATGGGAGACTTGAACAGACTCAGAAATCAATGGGGATGCTTTCCACTTTCAATATGTTTAGTATCATCTCATAATATAATTTTGATGTTTGTATCACCCGTGCAAGACATGTTAAATATCACCTATTAGAGTTATCAATATTACTTAAAAAACCAATCTATGACTATTTTTTATGTACCATTAAAATTCCTTAGATTCTTTTAGGGTCTTTTAAAATTCCAATCCATGAGATACTTTTAAAGAACTTATAAAATTTTTGTCCCTATTTTTTGAGCCATTAAGTCTATGGCATTTTTATTAATAAAAAGGTAAATAATATTGCATATTAAAGCCTCAAATATCTAATTTTATAGATATAAATATATGATATAGATCTACTATTTGAGTGTTGTAAGATTAGAAAAATTAATTAACAGTAATTTAAATTGCTAATTCGAAAACCTAATTGATATAACTTTAGATTAAGCGATATGTTTTAGAGTTCAAATATTTAATTTTGACTTTAGTTTTAATTGTTAATAATTATAATGTATAGTAATTATTATTTGTTTAATTTATATATTTGTATCACCCATATAATATATATTTAGCATCACCTTATAATGCAATTTTTATGCTTATATCAATCATGCAATATATGTTTAGTATCATCTATTTGATGTATCAATATTAGTTATATTATGAATAGATATTGCAATTATAAAAAATAAAATAAGAAAGTAAATCAAAATTGTTAAAAAATAATATATGAAAGGATATTAAGAGAAATTTTTTAAAATAAAAATAAAGAAAAAGATACTTTCTAAAATCGTGATAGAGATAACAGGGAGAAAAATATGAAAACATATAATTAATTAATGGAGTGTATTTTTTTAATTTACAGTCAATGGAGTACATTAATTAGTTGTATTCGGAAAATAAAGCAATTTAAACAAATCATTAAATAATAGAAAAATCTTGATTGCTAGAATTAGAGGCTGAAATCTTGCAAGAAAAGTAAATTAATGTGAAAATAACATGTGTACATTTCTACTATTTTATAAACTGTATTTTATAATATAGATAAAGATTAATTCATGTTGTAACACTCTTCAAAGTACAATGTTATGCTTAAATCACAATATTACACTTAGGAGTTGCTACTAATAATTGAACAGACCTTGATTTATTATTTGCTTTATTTTCCGTGATTATAACACAATATCCTTTTATATTCCACAAATATTGGTCTTACAAGATAGCTTTGGAATTTACATGAATAACTTTACTAAGAGTTTCGACTAGAGAAATAGCCATCAAATGCTAACACACATACACACACACACACACACATATATATATATATATATCAATTATCTTCAGCAATCAATCCAATCTCGGTCACATTCCTTGGGTTGGTCATCTTCAAATCTTCTAGTTTGTTTGGAGATGACACAGAAACACATATATGAATGAGAATTTTATATTCTTAGTACGCTTTCTAAACTACTTGACAGATCCATGTCATCATTGTCATTCCAGCTACTTCGATTTAAGTTCAGAAAATGTATCATTCCAAAGCAGATTAATTTTAACTCATACACTTGAGTATAGCATGGCAATAATTATACCATTACTAAGTGTGCATTTTTCCGACCAATCAAACCATTAAATAAAGGTGAATATGCTGTATGCCCATAATTGTATGATTTGATGCACTTTCTCATTTTCTTTCTTACTTTGCATATGCCTTTAACATTTACCGCCTTTGGGTAGCTTGATCTGGGAATGAGCTCAATTCGTGACCGTCGTCATATAGTACTAACCTACAAATGAACACATGTGCCTCTAAATTGGATGGACTAAGTTGGCCAACTGCCTCCAAAGTAGAGGGACCCACATCTTATCTGATTAATTATCTCCATAAGGAGGGATCCAATAATTGTCTACAAGTCAAGAAATCTCATCTTATTAGGTTCTTAGCATAGATTATCATTTGTATTCATACATGAAAATGCTGGATGTACTTATAGTGATAGTGCATAACTCATTTACAACTTACTCATGTTAGAAATCTAATAGCATGATAGCTGTAATATAAAGGTTTCCAAAAATAGGTAACAAAAACAATAGCTAGCCAGTCACAGAAAATCATGAATCTTAACGTAATGTCAATGATGGTTCAAACATAATCATTATCATAGACAATACTCCAACATAACATCCTTCTAATATGTAATTGTATGAATATTCACTCAGCTTAGTCTCCATAAAATTGGAGACTCTTAAACTACTTGTGTCATAGTTTAATTCACTTTTCTTAAGATCTGCCCTGAATTTATAAACTCCACCAAAGTTTCATTTTAATTAATTTTATTCTCAAAATTTAATAGATTGTAGCCTTATTAGTCTACTTTTAAATCCCTTTATTTTCCTTAAATTTTAAAGTGTATAATTTAAATTATTAAAGTTTTATTCAAGATTGACTATTTTAGGACAAACTTGCACACCTAAACTTAGAAAATCACTAAAAATCTACTTTTCATTATTTTGATCCGAAATTTGGCCAGGATGTACTTATAAGAACCTTCTTTTAATCCGAACAAGTTTCACTCAATTTGAATAAGTAAAGCTCAAGTTATGAGCTTCTCATTTGGGCTATCCTATTTCAATTGACATAGGAATAGATCAATTTTGAGGAATTACTGGGACAAATATATCTATGATCTAATTCTTAAATTTTACAAAGATAATTCCTATATGTTAGTTTTCTAAAAAAATTGGTTGCACTCCATTTGAAATTATATAGGGTTAGTTATGCCCCTCACATTACACACTGGTCAGGATTAGGGGTTTTAACTAATAGATAAATTCTAAAAATTATAACTCCCTCATTTAAATTTAATGAACCTGCAATTTACATGGTTGGATTCATATTGAAGTTTAGTTTTACATAAAATTAGTTTTCACTGAATTTTGAGTTCTATAGGTTGTGATATCAACTCTGCTATACAGACGGCCCTAAGGGTTTCCTCTAGCAGTTTTTTCTATTTTGTGTTTTTTTTTTTATCTTTTGATCTATTCTTCAACCTAGACTAAGTTTTTTCTACCTCAAATCACTAAAAACGAGACATATTAACACCATACAAGAATAAATCAAAGAGGGTACAAGAAAACCTAGCAACCCTAAAACCTTAAAGGACAATAAAACTAATAAATTCTACCTCAAATTCAAGGTGTGGAGCTCTTCTATTTGAAGCATTGATGGCTCTACTTCTCTAAAACCTTGGGGTAGGTGCAAACACCTTCTTACTCTTGGATGGGCTGAGGTTAAATGATCAAGGGAAGGAGAATTTGAGCTTGTCTTAAGGCTCTTTGATGATAGACAAGAAAATGGATTGAAGACTTGAATAACAAGAAGCAAGAGCAACCAAGGTTGCAAGTAAGGGTGTGTAAGTGGAAGAAGAAAATGAAGATGGAGAGGATGAGAGGTGGCTAGCCAAAAATTTGAAGGAGAAAATAGAAAAATATTGGCTTGTTAATTAAGTTGATCCCTTGAATCCTATTGGTGGATATCAAAGAAATTTTAAATTTTCTTAAGCTTGAAACTTGGGTGGTCTCTAAATGGCCACAAGGGGGGTTTGGGTGGTTGATTTCTGGCAATAAAACCTAGGATTTTTAATTGGTGTTTATGCCATCCTATGATCGGGATATTACACATGTCATTTTCATTTATGAAATCTTTTCACTTATTGAAATTTTAACCAGTTCCATTAGTAAAAATTATTACTTCATCTTTATCTCTAAAAAAAATATTTTGACAAAACTTTCACTTATTTAAAAATAGTCACTACCAAATATTAAATATTTCAATTTTGAACATATAATAATTATCGCAACTAGGCCTTTCATTCCATTTTATGAGCCAACTAATAAACCATTGTTAGTGAATAATGTAACAAGTTCTACAAGTATTATGTGTCAAAGTCTTTATTGTTGTTTTCTTAGTTGTATTTTTTATTATCCCAAGTAATATTATTAAAAAAATATATTAACATATTAAAAAAAATTAAAATATATTCTCAAAATAAATTTAGAATAGTTATATATTCTTCTCACAGACCAAACAAGTTAATGTCATCACAATGGAATTCAATCAAATTAATATGATTTTTTTTGGTAATATTAGATAGAAAAATAAAGAAGGAAATTAGAAAAAAAAAATAATGGTGGAGATTTTGACATGTGACACTGTGACACTCATATAGGAGTATCCATTGGGTTTAGTCAACTTGTGAACCTATAGGTTTTTATGCAATCCAACCCATAAAATGTGAGTTGGATTGGGTTTGTAAATTAGGTTGTGTTGAAAATCTTCTAACTCATGAAGTATAGATTAGATAATGGATTTATAAATTTTCAACCCACACAACTAGACTCAACTAATCTATATTTTTTTTACTAGTCAGGAGAGGAGGATATTTAGGAGTAAGGGTGGGGATGCAATTCAAACCTAAGGTAGCTCCTTTAGCTATGGCCTTGTCCACACCCATCTGTTTTTTTAAACAAATTTAAAAAGGCTTTTCGTTTTTCAAAATTTTCCAACTTGTTTAAAGATTGCAATACGCAAGATAAAAAAAAAGAAAAAGAAAGATTGCAATACACAATCCATTGATTTTATCTTCTGCAACAAAACTTATCCACATATAATGCAATATTCCAAATCCGATTATAGGGAGATTTATTGGACTTGGCTTTTTTTGTTGGTCATTTTGGTGAAGAGAAAATTTCATGTTGAGTTAGGAAGTAAGTTGTTGGACAGCCTAACATATCATTTCTTTAAAAATTCAATCGATTATTCATATGATAGCAAATATCCTAAAAGATTAAGAGTGAAATATATAATTATATCAATTTAGATGCTATATATGATGATACCAACTTCAATTGGCTCATTATCTTGTTATACTTTTAAGACTAATATATACTTTCTTGTGCTCTTTTAGGAATTTTGTATGTTTCGTTTAACTTATATATGTTTTCTTAAATATATGTGTATTGAGACTTATAATTGTTGTGTTTATTAAGAGATTTGATACTTATATTATACTAACGTTATATATCATTAGATTTATTTTTTTTTAATGTACTTTGGACCCATGTATTTAACTCAACCCAACCGACAATGTTGGAAGGAGTGAATTAGGTCAAAAAGCACCTAAATCCAACTAACCCATCTCATTAGAGCACCCTACCTACATATCTTGCTACATCAATCACTAATGATGCTTCGTTAGAGAGTTTAGCTAAATTAAACATAAGGCATAATTGGGTCAATTATTGTAAGGTTTAATAATTGGTGATGTTTATATGCAAGTGAATGAAAATTTAAGGAATCAATTGAAAGATTTGATAGTCGGAGGTGGCTATTTATAATTAAATGAAAGTTTAAGGATTCAATTGACAATTTTAATAGTTGATGATGACTATTTGTAAATGAGTGAAAATTTAGAAAGATTAGTTACTCTTTTTCCAATTTTTTTTGTTAAACGTTATAGGGTCATTGGCTAATTTCAAATAAATTATTTTAAAACACTTTATTGTAAAATAGCCAATTATATAGGCTATTAGTTTTTCTGTTTTTTTGGACAAAAGGCTATCGGCTTTTAAATTTGACAACTAGAGGTGTGTATTCGGACTAGGCCGAACCGTCCTATGTAGGGTAGTCCATTGCAAGCCTAATAGAATGCATGCCAGCCCAAATATACATGAGTTGTGGTTTTTTCATTGATTTGTCGCATTAGGTTATATTTTCTTTATTTATTTGTAAAATTAAAGTGACCATTAGCTTGTATTAAAAGACATAAATTAATGTGGCTATTTCAAGTAGTTTGACATTTATTTCTTTTAAGTAATAGTTCATATTTGAGTTTTACCAATAGGAAAAAGTAATATTGTTAGGAGAATTTTATCCCAAAGTGAGCCAATTGCATCCAATTTAGATACTATTTTTTTTTTAAGAAAAATAAATAATTGGACAAAGAAATCTTTGAACACTGAAATCTACATAAAATTTTACCCAAATCATGTAATTATCACAATTAATTAATAATTTATCTCTTCTAAGTCCTAACAAATATAGTAATATGAGTGTAACTTTTTTATTATTTATTTATGAACGTTATTTTTTTATGTTTTTTTTATGAACGGTATTTTTCTAGGTAAGACTCTGATTTGTTCTCAAACTCTCAAAGTATGGAACTAATCCCTACGCAAGCATTGGCTTTGCCACGGCTACAAAGTAGAACTAGTGAGTTTCAAATTTTTGCCATGTAAATAAAATCCTCTCACATAGAGCTCAATCGAACAATTGAACCACTAATGATTATCAACATGTAATATTAGCCTATTATAAATGTCAATTCTTCTTCATTAATTAGTATGAATTGAAATTGCGAAGACACCAGTTAAGGAAGGCAAGTATTTTAAATGCCTTCTATTGGACAAGTTTTGATCTCCTGCTATGCCTCAAATGGGACTTGAACAGACTCAGAAATCAATGGGGATGCTTTCCAATTTTGCTTAAGAAATGAACCTCATGCTTATGCTTTGGAAATTGTTTAAGCCTTGTGTATTTATAATTTTTTTTCGTTGATTTAAATCTTAACTCACGTTTTAGTGTTGTAAGGAGTTTGGGTTCTTCATATTGCAGAAAAGCCAAAGGAGAGCATTTCAAATTCTTAGAAAGAGTATAAAATACTCCCGAGAAAGAAAGAATATCTATAACACGTTTCATGATTTATGATTCAAGAAATATCTTTCAAATAGTATCCTTTTGAAACAAATTCAAAGCATAAGATAAGTGATTTTGCCATAGCTCTGAGCCTCTTTGACACCTGGGGAATTTTCAAATTTTACCAAGGATTTGCCTCCTTTTAAGACTTTGTTATGCCATCACAAACAACACAGTGATTTAAGATTAATCTCGCCATGACACTTCCCTCCTCAATTTCCAAATCTCTGGTTCTCTTGTTCCACATGTGCACAGTATAGGTCTCTGCATCAGATAGATCGTTTAGCAGGCTTTCCACCCATCTTGATTCTGACTCATCTTCTGGTTTCTTGAAACACCTCCCAATTCTCACCCTATCCACAGGGTAAAATGCTTTAGGAGGCAAAATTGTAAGGTTGTACAAATATTCTGGTGTGCTTTTCACTCTCTCTACAACTCTTTGCACTAATTGAGGCCCATTGTAGCCCCATTTGTTACCATTGAAAGTTGTGGCAAATTCCTGCATAAACTCCAACAAAATAGGATGGTTAATGTCAAATATCATGACCCCATTATTTAATATGATCCACTGCCTAGTCACTGGGTCTACACTTTGTGCTCCAATTGTGTTTTTCAATTCAGAGAAATCTCTCAGTACTATGAGATCTGTGTCCATGTAAACACCTCCATATTTGTACAAAATTGTTAGCCTTATGAGATTGGAAAGATTATTGGACAATGGAACATATCCAGGATCTTTGCTACCACTGGTAATCTGTTCAAGCCAAGCTTCAGCTGGGGTGTCCTTAACCAAGAAAGGCAAATCTGGGGTTATTGCATAAACTTTGAACCCGCGATCAAGCAGCGGTTTCAAAATTCTGTATCCGCGTACCGAATCCAAGGATCTTGATATGATCAGCAAGCATCCATCAGGATTTGTTTTGAAAAATGAATCCATGGTCAGGAATTCTCTTTTCCCAAATGATTTTGCTGGGGACATCCATATGATGTGGAATAGCACTGAGCAACCTTTGTTGAGGAAGTTGAATACTCTACTATGAAATTGCTGTGATAAGCTGGTTGACCTTAGTATCTCTAGCTCAGGAAGCTGCCTTCTGAACCATTCAATCCTTTCCTCTCTTGACACATTTTCAGGGGGGATAAGAGGATCATAATTTTCTGTATCTGTTTCTTGCACTCCCATATTCTCTTGCTGGGAAAAGTGAGGACTGTCACCAATGCCAGCAGTTGAAGATTGAATTGGTGCATCAGTTTCATGACTTGTCAAGTCAAAGTAAATCAGATTAGAATTTGAGTAGATGCTTTCAACAAGGGTGAAAATAAGTACTCCAACAAATAAAGTGGCATAGAAGACTGGTGATTTGGGATTGCGGCTTTTTAGCTTGTATTCAAAGATCTGCTGGGATAGTTGTTTAGAACCCATTATGCTTTGGAAGGTAGGTGAGTTCCTCTATGATCTAACACTGCAAATATGCCTCCAAGGATCAAAAAGCATAAAGGTGATTTTTTTTTTTTAATGGAAAAAGCTAAAGGTGATTTATGCAAGGTAGAACATGAGAGAGTTTGTATATATAAGCTACCTTCTGTATTGTTGCTATAGAGGAACAATTTATTATAAAGAACTTTATCCCGGACGCATCACAAATTAGGTCCACAAGCCACAAGGCTATGGCGATTGATGTGAGAATATAAACTGGGTTTTAACTGATGAATGAATAAGCTAATGGTTTTCTTAAATTCTCGGAGATCTAATACACGAATGGTACCTTTCATTTAGTATTTACTGCTGTGTCTGAAGATGACACAATGCAGGTTATGTCACATTACTTTTTCTTGACATGAATGACTGCATTTACTCTTTTCGTTTTCAATAATATAAGTAGTTTTATTAGAGCCTGTAAGGTTGCCATTTCTTTTGGTACCAAGGTTGCCAATTAATTAACCTTTACATTAATGCCTATAATTAACTTGAATCAAGATTGATGATGAGATCATTTATTTGGATCGAACAGCATTAATTATATCAAATCAGGCCGATAAATCAGGTGTGCAGAGATGTTTTGTCAATTGTCATGATCATCCATCATCTCCAATGGTGAAAAACGCTACTCTTTCCTTCCTTCCCGTTTCTTTAAACTTTGTATTTGTTTCATAACAATATTGATGCTGATTTCATTTTCAAATTCGAAAGTGAGGAACTCCAATTTTTATGAACTATCTTTTCCAAGTAAATTATGTTGTTTTTCAGAATTTTTCTTGTTATATACTTTTTTCATGTTCGAATTATTTGGAAAACCGATTGGTATCCATTTTTATTTAGAAATTATTATATAGTACTATTTCACATATCGCACTCCTTTTTTTTTTTTATGAAACTACCGGGTCGAGTTACAAAGATTTGTAAGTGTTTGGTTTGTGTATAACATTCACTCAAATTACACTTAAAGTGTGTATAATATAATGAAATCCAAGCAACGAATGATTCTCTACTTAACTCACAATGAGGATATTTGCTAATGAATATCGTAGAGGAGGTAATTTTCTGATGAGTTCAAAAGAGTAGAACTTTAAAAACTTGTTCAAAAGAGACTAGAGCAATGAATGATTGATTTGAGTGTATTCAACAACTTCAATAATTGCCTCAACAACCTTTTCATTTGATTGTTGGGATTGAATTTATAGATAATTATGAATCGATCATCGTTACTACAAGAAACACGCGAAAAACTAACAAAATTACAACGGAATTACGGACAGAAATTAAATTCCCGACAGACTTACTAACGGATCATGGACAAACATAAAATACGGGTCGATAAAAAATTATCGATGAAAAATTTTACCGTAAATAAAAAGTGACAAGTTTACTGACGGATTATTATTAAATTCCATCTATAAATATTTGGAAAATTTATCTCAAATTTCATCTATTTAGCAATATATACCGATAGAATTTTTTAATTTTATTGACAGCTCTACTAACCGAAAGTTTAACTTTTAAAATAAAAAATAAATTATATTTTATTAAATTACCAATCGATTGCTCGTTGGTAATAAATGAACATAAATTTTTTAATTTATTTTTATTTAATATTTACTCCTTTTTATTTAATTTTTAATTAATTTTATTAATTATTTATATTTTTTTCATTCAAAATTATAAATAAAAGACTAAATATAATCACAATACAACAACAACCACAATAATAATAATAATAATAATAATAATAATGATAAGTGTTCAAATTAATATATAAAGTATCAAAATATTCAAATATACAATTCAATAATAATAACAAAATACAATAGTGCTCAATGATAGTTGGAGTCCATGGGGTTGGCATTAGAATCAATATCGGTAGTGGCACCGTCATCTGACTTGAAGTTAGAGGAAGAGCTGTCAAAGGACTCCTCTGGCACTGGCGGAAAAGGAACATTAGTTGAGGTGCCCGCCTGCACCTGGCGCATGAATGTTTGCATGCTCTCCCACATCTTCTTGTTTCTCTTCTTTGCCTCCTTCTTCATTTTCCTTCGCCTCTTTCTTATAATGTACCTCGGCCAACTTCATCTCCTTATAGAGAAGAAGAAGATTGTTCGTGAATCTCATATTTGCCCCTTACTAATGGATTGACCCTTGGTAAATTAAAAGTGAAACACACTATTTCACTTAAAGCCATTACCGATGGATTTTCCATCGATAACGTTGTAAGTGAAACCCTACGTTTTACATTTGTTAGTAATGTCGTCGGTATTTGAATGATTTTGGCAAACCAAAAGGTGCTCAATAGTGCGAGGTTACCGATGGACTATCTATCGGTAATTTGAATTAAAAATTTTCATTTATGGTAACAACATGTTTGTCGATAATAATTACTAAATAAAAAATAAATTAAATAAGAAACTTACCGACGACATTACCGTCAGTAAATAATTACTCTAAAAAAATAAAAATAATTTTGTGAAATAATTTAATGAGATTTTTTATGCTTTTGTGTTGGTAATGCCGTTGGTATTTATTCGCACCACATAATATCAATGAAGTTACTAACAAATATATTAACTTGGATCCAAGATTGATTTCACTTCATTATCCATCAAAACATTCATTGGTAATGTCTGTAAATTCTCCATGTGTTTCTTGTAGTGTACCTTCATGATACTAGTCTGTTTTTTTTTTTTTTTTTGGTCTTATTCAGGCTTGATAAGTTTATGTTTTTATCAATCTGTCAGGAACTCCAAAAAAGGTAACTAGCCATTGGTGCTAGTTGTCTATTGTACTTGCATCAATGTGAATTCAGGCTTTTCCTAACATTTGAATTTCTTCCCAATCTAGGTTGTATTGTACTCTTCATAAATTATTCCTTGATAGACTCCTTCCTGAGATGCTTCCTTTATGATGATTGAACTTTTTGATCAAGGTAACTTTTTGATGTTTCACCTTTCTAAACCTTACTTTTTTGAGACCTTTACTAGTCTTCTGAGCATTTCTTCATTCTTCTAAGATTGCTAAGCTTTAAGAACTTCTTGGTTCATGTAGACTTATCATGTAGGAGCACTTTTCTCATCATGGAATTCTTATTTTGTAAGAATTGAATCATTTTTTAAAATCTTAATTGCTCTTAAGGCTTTAGATTGGTTTGACATATTGTGAGAATAATCTTGTCTAAAAGACATCACTTAATAAACATGTTAGTACACACTAAGTTTTCTAGATTTTTTGTTATTTATCAAAATTATGCGTAATATGTGTTCAAAGAAACATTTGGTGTTTTCTGAAGGGTTGTGGAGCTAACAATAGGAGTGATTCCATAGCTTTCCTCATATAAGGACATTGAAGCAATAAATGTGCACATGTTTCTTCATTAGAACCAAATAGGTAACATAATCCACCAACTTCTAACCTTCATTGTTGAAGTTTAGTAACTATGGGAATTATGTCTTTGTATGTTCTCCAAGTGAAAATGTGAATCTTTGGTTTAGTTTTTAGATTCCAAACCATCTTCCATAGTTGAGTGTGGTTACCAAACTCAGCAAAATTATCAGCCTTACCTCGTTTGATTTGAGTATCAATCTGTTGCTGCCATGCTAATTGGTATGCCAATTTCACTAAGAAAAGGCCCCGTTATTTGGGGGCCAATACATTGAGTTTGGTCTTGTAAGGGAATTTTATGATAGCTTCTATCAGGTCTTGAGGGACCACTAATCTGATGAGCGAGACATCCCACCATCTAGTCCTACCATTTATTAAATGTGCTACATTCCAATTTGTATTCCAACCTCCTCCTCTAACCTTCCTCGGAAATTTCTTTGATCAAGATCCACGGATCCTGCACAATGTTGACTTGCTTACCATCTCTTATTCTTCATAGCAAACTTTGTTCTAAGACTTTCCTACCCACTACAATACTTCTCTAAATATAGGAAGGGTTTGAGCCTAGAGAAGCCTTTAGGAAATTATTATCGGGGAAATATCTTACTTTGAGAGTCCTAGAAACCAGTGAATCCTTATTTGACTTGATTCTCCAACCCTGTTTTGCTAACATGGTAAAGTTGAAATTATGTATATCTTTAAATCCCAATCCTCCATTACTCCTCAGCCAACACAGCTTGTCTCAAGCTACTCAATGGATCTTTTTAATATCACGATATTAACTCTACACCAGAATTTTGCAAACATTTGACTGAGACTATAACAAAGAGTTGTTGGAAATTTAAACACACTTATGGCATAGGTGGGGATGCTTCTGCAATAGCTTTTATAAGAATCTCTTTTCCACCGCTTGAAGACATTTTCTCCTTCAACCCTTGGATTCTCTTTCACACTCTATCTTTCAATGATTGGAAAGAATTGTTTTTCTTTCTTCCAACCATGGTAGGCAAGCCTAGATACTTCTTTTTCAACTGGAATTGCTAGGAATTACTCAGATCTAGCAAATTACTTTCCAGCTCTCCTCTAACATTTGGGCTGAAATTAATAGATGACTTCTCAAACTTGATTGACTTGTTGCCATCCTATACACCTTCAGAATCTCAAAAATTTTCCTTAAAGCTCTCTCTGAAGCTTTTATAAAAAAGAGGCTATCATCTGCAAAGAAGAGATGTGTGATCATAGGAGTTGCTCTACATATTCTTAGTCCTGTAAACTCTCCCTTGCTTTTGTATTATAAATCATAGATGATAAAGCTTTAGTACACAAAACAAAAAGATAATGGGATAAATGGTCACCTTGTCTTAGTCCTCTTTGGGAAGTGAAGAAATCCCTTAGGAAACCATTTAGGAGCACTGAGTATGATATAGTGAATATACACATCATCATGTGCATAATCCATGAATCTGGGAAGCCCATCTCCTTATTGATTTCTCCAAAAAGCTTCATTCCACTCTATCATAGGCCTTGCTTATGTCTACCTTCATAGCTATCCATTAGGAAACCATTTAGGAGCACTGAGTATGATATAGTGAATATACACATCATCACGTGCATAATCCATGAATCTGGGAAGCCCATCTCCTTATTGATTTCTCCAAAAAGCTTTATTCCACTCTATCATAGGCCTTGCTTATGTCTACCTTCATAGCTATATACCTATCCTCCCGGGTTCTCTTTGCCTTTAGAACGTGGGTTGGCTCATAAGTGATAAAGATGTTATTCGTGATGTGTCGATTTCGTACAAAGTACTCTAAGAATCTAAAATCAGAAATGGTAATACAATCATGAGCATGTTAGCAAAGGCTTTACTCACAATTTTATAAACCACATTATATAGAGATATAAGGTGAAACTGGGTTATACATTCTGAAATTTGGACTTTAGGAATCAGAATAATAAAAGCCATATTCAACTCAAGATCTAATTCATCTCCATTCAAAAATTTTAGGATAGTCTCCTCCGCTTCATTTTTTACTATATGCCAATATTTCTGAAAAAAAAAATAAAGTGGGTATACTGTATAGACCTAGGGATTTGGTGGTTCCTATTTGGAATATCAATTCTCTGATTTCCATTCGAGTGAAGGGGAATGCTAAACAGTGCTTCTCTTTTAAACTAAGCTCATTAACATGGCCTTCCAACACTTTTTCTTGCATCCTCGAGTTGGATGTCTTAAACAACTCCATAAAGTAAGAAGTTCTCACTCTTTCTATATCCTCTATATCTCTACAAACAGCATCTAATTCATCTTTTAGCTTTGTGGTTCTATTTTTCTTGTCTCGTTACAAGGCTCCATAGTGAAAAAACTTAGCATTTGATTCCCCATCCTCTAGCCACCAAACTCTGGACCTTTGCCTTCATATTACCTCCTCACATGCTAGCACATCATTCATGTCCTTTTTTAACTTTTTCAGTCTTAGTCCTTCTTGCTCATCTTGTCGGTGTTTCATTGCCTCAGCAATTTTCTCTTGCAAAATTTTCATCTTGCGCCTTACATGGCCAAAGCTAGTCTTGATCCAAATTCTAAGTTCTTCCCCAATTCTTTTGATTTTTCTAGCAATACGTGGCTTCTCACACACCCATGGGAAATCTTTCCATCCCATTTTAATTATTTGTTCACATTCCTCTTTGCCTATCCATATTTTTCAAATCCAAATGGCTTCTATTTCCAGTTTTATTCAGTATTCGACCTTTCAACTTTAGTATTTAGCCAAATAGGCATCTGATCATTATGGGAAGGAATCAAATGCGATACCTTTACATGGCTATAAGATTCTACCAATACTAAGTTACATAAGAATCAATTAAGTCTAACCTATACATTATTACCTCCCTGCCTTTGATTGCTTCATATTTATTTATATTTATCAAAGCCAATGTCTTGGAGCCCACAATCATCCACTACTTCCTTGAAATCTCTGATATGCCAAAATACACTCATTGCCCTCATCTTTTCGTCTTGGTCCAAAATCTCATTAAATTCACCATAGCACAACATGGTATAGTTTTTTCAGTATATAAACCTCTAAATCTTTCCATGATATGTGTCTATCACTAGGATTTAGTTCCCCATGGAAGCAAGTGAATCTCCATTCTCTATCTTTGGCTAATTCATATTTTAGTTTTGTGTCGATGTATGAAGAGTAGTACGTAGTGATCTCCAGATCCACCTTTACCTCCACAAAATGCCAAGGTCCCCTCTTTTATCCTTACATCTACACCTAGTCCATTTTGAAGCCCTAATTTCATCTTCAAACTATAAACTTGCTTGCCTTTAATTTTGTCTCCACTAAACCTACCATATTGGGATTATGTTGCCTCACAAGAAAACGGATAACTAGAATTTCTTAAGGATTCTCAAGACCTTGACAATTCCAAATGATGATTTTCATTCATTTTTTTTTTCATTTTGAGATATTGAAAGAATTTGTGTAAATAACATTACATTTAGCTCATTTGTTACATTGTTAGTTAGTTAGTTTAGGAGTTTAATTGTGTAAGTAGACTTTAGATGGCCATAGTAACTCATTAGTGGATTGTATTGTTGAATATGCAGGAAATAAAATTGAAGCATAAGTGAAACAACTATGTGTTAAGTTCTTCTTTATAGAACACATTACTCACACAGTGGCGAATTCTTTAGTCTGACTTTGGGACTTCCTTAGTCTGACTTTGGGACTAAGTTAGTCCCATTTTCTGGATTGTTAGATTTATTAATATAATATTATCAATGATTTAGACTGATAGTAACAAACATTAAGAATAACTTGTTAAAAAATAACATAATTTTAAAGTTACATTTTTATCCTTTCTTTTTTTGTCCTGTAGTTTGCACTATGCTCCTTTTTCTAGTAAAACCATCATTGCCGGTGAAGCCTCTGCCACCACCACAATGCGCCGGCCACCTGCTTCTCTGGCACCTGTGTCCAAGTGCACTGCAAAATGGTGTACCATCGTAATATTGTTTAAGCACTATATGACCTTCACCTTACTCACGTTGAGCCAAACAAATAAAAATAAAAAAGGTTTTGGGGATGGCACTTGAATCATGGACTTTTAGTCACCAAGTCTTCCTCATTGGCTCTTCTATATATATTGCCTTACATTGCATACCGGAATCACACAAACAAGTATTCCAATCAAAGTTGTGGCCACAAAAGCTAGACACCCCTTTCCCCTCATTTCCAATGGTGTTGATCCTTGCAGTTTTGGAAGCTTTCTAGTTTTTAGTTATGGAGCAGACACCAAGTTGTTTGATTGAGCTTGTGGGATGTGATGGTAATATTTGTAAGGAAGAAATATTTTCAAAGTTAATTTGAACCTTTTTTAGAAATTGATGAAGAGATGCTCAGATAAGAAAAGTCAGACCTTGGAACTTCAAGAAGCAATGCGATGTGCACTAGCAGCTCTGAGAAAATGCTCATCAAGCTCAAAGAAGAACACAGAGCAAAGA
Organism: Pterocarpus macrocarpus; assembly: GCA_031439585.1. Taxonomy (NCBI): domain Eukaryota; kingdom Viridiplantae; phylum Streptophyta; class Magnoliopsida; order Fabales; family Fabaceae; genus Pterocarpus; species Pterocarpus macrocarpus. The sequence goes on from CM062515.1 coordinate 59,959,034, forward strand.
AGAGAGTTAAATGAGAAAAAAAAATTATTTAAGGCCAAATTTGTAATTTCACGAGATGGACTAACATTAGTCCTAAACTTAAGAAAAATATTATTTGAACCCTAGAATAGTGTGGACACCCAACACCCCAAGACACACGAGTAAAAGAGAGAAGATTAATGGAAAAAAAAAGTAAGTTGTGGGTCCCATGATTTTTGTGAATAGGTGTTGGGGTGTCTAAAAAAAATGAGTGGTTCAAATAACATCCCTCTACACTTAAGCAAACCAAGGAATCTGCCACACACTACTCACACATCATTCTTACCTCTCCCTCTCGATAGCTAAAATTTGCAATACTCTAAGCTTGTTACAAAAGGAGCCTTACCAATAAGAGAAAATATAAAATAGACTTCATAAAAACAAAGCTTTGTGGAAGTTAACGATGATGAGTCGAAGGAAGGTCAAAGATAAGCCAATTAGGGTTGCTGGCTAAAGAATGTCACCGAAAACAGAACCACATGCCTGTGCATGATGAAACAAGGCAGACAGAGGAAGCTGCATGTGGCAGCAGAAGATGGTGGGCCAATGATGGGTAGGCTGATCGACACTGTCTAAGGTGGTTTGGGGTGGTTGCTAGAGATTGTGCAGTTGGAAGAATTGCAGTTGTCATGAGAATAAAGCACCTAAATCACCAGAGGAAGCCACAAAGGTGAAGTTGTCGACTAGAAAGGTCACTAAAAGGGTGGGTCATAGTGGTGGGTAGTCACACTAGCGATGGAGCCAGTGTTTTAAATTGCGATTGCGGCTGCGGATGTGGTCGCGGTTGCAGTTGTTGCGATTGTGGGTATTGCAGCTATCGTGATGCGTATTGCGGCCGTTGCGGTGTGATTTCTTTTTAAGTTTGTCGTTTGAAATTAAGCTTGTTGTGGCCTGATGCAGCTCATTGCGACTCTGATGCGGCCTGTTGCGGCTCGTTGCGGTTCCGATGCGGTTACGTTGCGGTCAATTTACGTGAATGGACGAAACATCGCAATTGCGGTGTGATGCAACCGCAATATTGCGGCCGCATCACGTGATGCGGTCCGCAATTTGAAACAATGGATGGAGCTGCATGTGGAGCGCAGTGGTAAGCAAGGTGATGGCGCACTGAAACCGGTGGAATGGCAAATATTTTTAATGGCCTGAATTTGCACTTTAGAAAGAACAAATAGAGCTTACTGAATGATAGAATTCTAGATTTTTAAGAACTTAGCTGCAAAATAATGACGCGATAGGTCATGGAGGACGGTACTTCTCCGATACTATGTCGAATTTTTTAAAAATAAAAGCGAAGCACAAGCGAACAACTATATGTGACGTTGGTTCTTGCTTTCTTGGAATATATAACCAAGAACACTATAGATACTCACTATAGAGAAAACACACGTCATATTTTCAAGATCAAGTAATCAATACTGAGCAATTTCTTAAGAATATTATGTTTCCAATGCCACATGTATCATTTCATGGGCATACTTCAATTCGGACTTTTGTCTCCTTGACCCAAAGGAAGGCGAATTTGTATTCTATCAGAGTTTTTTGGTGTAAAAAAATGCATAATGCTTTTAAGATGTTATGCTATCACAAACAACACAGTGCTTGGAGATTAATCTAGCCATGACACTTCCCTCTTCAATATCCAAATCTTTGCTTCTCTTGTTCCACAGGTGCACAACATAGGTCTCTCCCTCGGATAGTTCGTCTATCTGGCTTTCCACCCATCTTGATTCTGACTCATCTTCTGGTTTCTTGTAAAGCTTGCCAATTGCCACCCAATCCACAGGGTAGAAGGCTTTAGGAGGCAAAATTGTAAGGTTGTAGTCTTCTGTGCTTCCCACTCTCCCAATAACTCTTGACACTAAGTAAGGCCCATTGTAGCCCCACTTATTTCCATTGAAAGTTAAGGCAAATTCCTGCAAAAATTCCCATACAACAGGATGATTAATGTCAAATATCATAACAGCATTATTTAACCTGTTCCATTGCTTGGTCACTGAGTCAAGACTTTGTGCTCCAATTGCATTTCTCAACTCCGAGAAATCTTTGAGTACTATGACGTCTGTGTCCATGTAACCGCCTCCATATTTGTACAACATTGCTAGCCTGACGAGATTCGACAGATTTTGAGACAGAGGGATATCTCCAGGATCTCTGTTACCACTCTTAATCAGGTCAAGCCAAGCTTCAGCTGGTGTGTCTTTAACCAAGAAAGGCAAATCTGGGGTTATTGCACCAACTTTGAAACCACGATCAAGCAGAGGTTTCAAAATTATGTATCCTCGTTCGGAATCCATGGATCTTGATATGATTAGTAAGCACCCCTGAGGATGTGCTTTGAAAAATGTATCCATGGTCAGAAATTCCCTTTTTCCAAAGGATTTTGCTGGGGAAAACCATATGATGTGGAATAGCACTGAGCAGCCTTTGTTTAAGAAGTTGATGACTCTACCATGAAATTGCTGTGATGAGCTGGTTGAGTGTAGTATCTCTAGCTCAGGAAGCTGCCTTCTGAACCATGCCATCCTTACCTCTCTTGATACATTTCTAGGGGGAATAAGAGGGTCATAATTTTCAGTATCAGTTTCTTCTTGCAGTTCCACATTCTCTTGCAGGGAAAGGTGAGGAATGTCACCAATGCCAGTAGTTGACAATTCAAATGGTGCATCGGTTTGAGAATTCTCTACAGTTCCTTGACTTGTCAAGTCAAAGTAATGCAGTCTAGAATTTGAGTAGATGCTTTGAACATAGGCGAAAATAAATACTACAACAAATAAAGTGGCATAGAAGACTGGTGATTTGGGATTGCGGCTTTTTAGCTTGTATTCAAAGATCTTCCGGGACAGTTGTTTAGAATGCATTATGCTTTGGGAGGTAGGTGAGTTCCTCTATAAAGGCAAAAGGTGATTTATGCAAGGCAGAACTTGAGAATTATATCTCAGAGAGTTTGTATATATAAGCTACCCTCTGTACTGTTGTTATAGAGCTATAATAACACACTATGAAGAACTTTGCTCCTGATGCATCACAAATTACGTCCGCAAGCCACAAGGCTATGGCGATTGATGTGAGAATATAAACTGGGTTTCAAGTTTTAACTGATGAATGAATAAGTTAATGGTTTTTCTCATATTCTCGGAAGTGTAATATGCTAATGGTAACTTTTATTTAGCATATACTGCTGTGTCTGAAGATAATACAGTGCAGGTTATGTCACGGTAGCTTTTCTTCACATGAATAAGTGCATTTATTCTTTTCGTTTTCAATAATATATGGCCTTTAAAGCTTTTAATTTTTCCATTTCTTTTTGTGCCAAGGTTGCCAATTTATTAACCTATTAATGCCTATTGTTAGTTTGAATCTAGATTGACGACGAGATCATTTATTTAAATCTAACAGTATTAATTATATCAAATCAGACTGATAAAAGTCAGGTGCACTGAGATTATTTGTCATGATCATCCGTCTCCATTCTCCAATGGTGAAAAACGCTACTCTTTCCTTCCTCCCTGTTTAAACCTTTGTATTTATTTTAGAGCAATATCGATGCTGATTTCAATTTCATATTCGAAAGTGAAGCATGAAACATAATAATAAGGTAGACTAATTTTTATGAACGATCTTTTCCAAGTAAATTGTGTTGTTTTTCAGAAGTTTACTTTTTATATACTTTTTTCATGTTCAAATTATTTGGAAAACGATTCGAATACATTTTTATTAAGAAATAATTATTTAGTACTGTTTCACAGATCGAACTCCTTTTTATGCCCCTTTTTTTTTGTTAATAACATTTTTAGTTCTTTCAATTCAATCGAAGATCAATTTTGGTCACAAGATTTTATTAATTGTAACTGATATTTGCTGTGAATCAAACACACTGATACAAGTACTGATACGAAGACACACTAAATACTTAAAATTGTAAGACACATATACGATATAAATTAAAAATTTTGGACAAAATATTCATAATTCATAATATAGGTAAAAAAAAAAAATTGCAATACTCTTGATATATGTTATATGCCAATACCTACTATTTCTAAATCTTCTCCAAAAATACATAAAATATTATTTCAATTGGCATTTCCGAAAAAAGAAAGAAAAAAATTCCAAATAAACATGTATTAGTAATTAGTCATGTTCAATAAAAAAAAATCCCCAAATTAGAGATTAACTTTAATTCTTTTTCCATTGTTTTTATCTCCTTTATTGACAAAAAATACACTCTCCAACTCCAGCGAGAGATGAGAAAACAAATGAAATTGTTAATATATGAATTATTCATTAAAATATATAAAAATAGAATTAAAAAGTGTCCAAATTGTATGCTTCATGTATGCAAATCGTCCACCCTCTATCCGTGTAGTGTCTAGCTATAATTGAAGTTTATTCAAACCCAAAAAATAATATTTTTTTACCAAACATGTACAATCATGTGTCTGACACGTGACATAAGTGCGTCTGTTTAAGTATCTGTGTTTGACAAATGTTGAAGACTTGGAGTGCTTTCCATGTTCTTCGTTTATTTGTATTAGTTGATTTACCTAACATAGTTCTTCTATTTAAATTGATATTTTTTAAAAACTATAGAAAAGCCCTATTTAATTGATTGATTGTTTTACTAGTTTATATGCATTTTAGCATCAAAGAGAAAGATGAGTGAGAGAGAGAGAAAGAGAAAGAGAGGGTATAAGCAAGGTGGGTGAGGGAGATGGTTGTAGCAAACACTTTGAGGGTTCAAGTTTGGAGGACCAGGAGGGTGGGGGTAAGATGGAGGAGAAGGATCAAGCAAGAGGGGAGTTACGGGGAAGGGTTTCCTTTAGAGATAAGGTGCTCAGGGGGTTGATAGTGGTTCTAGTTAACCTGGATACGTATTTGATTGCTAAAAACCTTGCCCGAATTGAGCTCATTGAGGGTGATCATCTATGTCCTATTTATTTCTTTGCAAAGAGTGTTCAATATGCGCTATCTTAACCTTGGAAAGATGCGCTAGTAGTTAAATTACTGGGCAAGCATATCAACTTTGTGGCGCTGAGGGAGGGACTTAAATAGTTGTGGAGGCTATCTGCAGGGAATGGTTATTTTCTGGTCAAGTTTGATACACTAGAAGATCGGGAGTAGGTGATATTGGAAGGGCCTTGAATGCAAAATGATTATTATTTGGCTATGAAACGGTGGTCTCAAGCCTTCAACCTAGCTGAGGAGTGTTTGGCCATACTATGGTTTGGATATGATTTTGCTGCCTGAATTAGATGTATTATGAGGAAGGTGTGATTTTAACCATTGTTACAGCAGTGGGAAAGCCTATTAAGGTGGACCTAACAACTAAGAATGCTAAACGAGGCAGATACATGAAAGTTTGTATGGAGCTCGACTTGGCTAAACTGGTGTGGTAAGCGAGGTTTGGATAATGGATCACTGGCACAAAGTGGAGTTTGAAAGCCTGAATTTGCTATGCTTGGAGTGTGGCTATTTCGGCCATGTGGGTCATGCTTGTTCAACTCAAGTGAAGGCTGGTACAAATCTTGTTATTGATCCTTCATATACATTATCAGTGGTGTAGTCGGAGGGGAGATGGGATGTTGTTACTAGTGACAAGGCTGACGTGGAGGGCATTCAAAATTCAAAATAAGATTTTGGTGAAGATTATTCAAAGTAGGTTACGGTGGAGAAAAGGAAGAAATCAAACAAAATCTCGTCTAGGATTTCTTCGAAAAATGGAAAGGCGATTGCAGAGGGCAAAAAGCCATAGTCTTCAACATTTCATGCACCTAGGGGTAAAAAAGAAAATTTGGGTGGTGGAGTTTCTTTTAAAATTCACGTGGAGAAGAGTAGCCATGCATATTCTGGTCACGTGATGAAGTCTAACCCAAAAGAGAACTTTAGTTTTAGTGTTGTTTGACCGAATGGGGTGCTTGGTGGACATATGATGTCGACACTATTGACGGTAGTTAAGAAACCAATGAGTGTGTTATCAATCATAAGGAAAAGAGCTCGAGTTGCTAGGTCTATGCATGATATTTCTGCAGTGCAAGTTATTGATAAGGGTGAGGCTCTGAAATCAACACTTACAATTGGGACCTCGGAGTAGATTGTTGAGAAGGATATAGCTAGGGTTTCTGAAGGTAATGGTGTTGTGGTCAAAGTAGAGGGTGTGCCAAGGGGTGGTGGCATGGTTTAAGCCTGAGGTTGGTGTTTTGTTTTCCACATATATGTGTTTATGATGATGGAATTTCAAGATACTAGTATTGTGGCATGGAATGTACGTGAAGTTGTTAACAGGGTGGGAAGGCGTCATGTCCATGATATGGTGCAAACATATCAGCCTTCTCTTTTCTATTTATTTGAAACTCATTCTCCATTTGCAAAAGCAGAAAAGTTTTGGCATGATTTGGGCTATGAGGTGGTGCATGTGGTTGAGGTCGAGGGGCATTCTAGAGGTGTGTGGGTTTTGTGTTTAGGGATTTCCTTTTCTGTGGAGCTGGTGCATGTGTCTAGCTAGTTTGTTTCTTTTGTGGTTGGTTGTAAGGACTCTAGGTGGCTCTATTTTGCGATATATGGGAGCCCGATACCTATAGTTTGCGAGAAGTTTGTGGCATTGTCTTAGAGATCTTAAAAGGAGCTTTTCTCTTCTATGGTTTCTTTTAGAAGATTTCAATGATATATTATTGTCTTCTAAAGTTCGTGGTGGTACCTTTCTTTCAAATCGTGCCTTGGCTTTTTCTCAGGTGCTAGACGATTGTGGCTTACTTGGTCTCAGGGCAGTAGGGATTAAGCTTACTTGGTTTCATTACACTAAAGATGGTCAGAATATTTCAAAGTGACTTGATCAAGCTATACTTAATGAGTAATGGAGGCAAGCTTTTCCAGAAGCTTATGCTGAGAACTTATGCAAACTCCACTTTGATCCCCCCACTTTACTTCGGACTAGTTGTAATGCGGGTAGGAGAATGGCAAGGACTTTTTTTTTCCTATTTGCTTGGGCATTCCATAGGGATTGTGATGATTTAGTGAAGTTTGATTCCCTAGATTTTAATGTTAATGTTTTTGGAGATATCTTTCAAAGGAAAATGATCCATTTTCTCCTTATCTTTTTGTTTTAGTTACGGAGGAGTTGGCTATCCATATTCAACATTTGGTTTCTAAGGGTAAATTTATTCCCATTTCTGTTTCCAAGAATGGCCCTGTGATATCTCACTTGTTCTTTGCGGATGACATCCTACTTTTTTCCAAGGCCAAGAATTCTCAAGTTCGCCTCATGGTAGAAACTTTAAATGATTTTTGTAAGGCTTCAAGCCTTAAAGTCAATTATGAGAAGTCTAGAGGTATGTGCTTTCTAATGGTGTTAGCCCATTGGAGGGAGAATTTCACCTCCATCTCAGCTATTCATTTTGCAAGAGATTTGGGAAAGTATCTAGGTTTCCCTTTGGTTACATGGACAGTTAAGAAGAATATTTTTGACATGCTAATGGAGAAGATTCAAGGTCGCTTGGCTTCTTGGAAAAGGCGTCTTCTTAATAAGGCCAGAAAACTTTGTTTGGCGTAGTCAGTCCTTTTGGTGATTCCTTCTTATACAATGTAGTGCTTTTGGTTACCTACATCAGTTTGCTCTTGGATTGATCACTCTATATGAGCTTTCTCAGAGGGAGGTAGGTCTAAAGCTTGAAGTTGGAATTTATTCTATTGGAATGTTATTGCATGGCCTAAACGGGAAGGTGGATTAGGTCATGGTTAGTCCAGGCTAGTGAATGTTGCTCTTCTTAGTAATTTGGTGTGGTCTCTTTTGTATGAAAATTTTTAAGTGGGGGTCACTTTTCTCTCTCAGAAGTATTTGCAGGGCAATTGGGTTTTGGAGTGCCATTTTTGGTCTAGCATTGCTTCATATGCTTAGAAAAGCATAATGCGTGCTATGCATATTGTAACATCCCTACTTTCGCGAATAGAACAAAAGTGCCCTCGTAAACTTTTGTTAATTTCAGTGATGCCCAGAATTTTTAGAAATTATATTTTGACCCCAAAGACTTATTCCCACAATAATCCTTGAACTTTTAATGAAATGACCTTTATATCCCCACATTTGTAGAATTAGCAGAATGAGATTTTAAATAGATCAGAATCACGTGGTGAAACAGTAGAAGTTTAGATCTCTGCTGATTGGACCATGGAGGCAGTCTGGTGTGAAATGACGTGGGATGTCCCTAGACTTGCTCAAAATTATGGAAATACCATCAGCTACAGAAATTAGAAAACAAAAAGGCTCCGAATTTGCGAAAATGTCTAATCAACGCCGTTACTCTATTTATTCGATTTAAATAGTTATGTAAAGATAATTGGAGGTTAAATTAAATATTAATTAGATGTTAATTAGAAGGATTAGGCTTAGAAATAATTAGAATAGAGATATAGAAATTCTCTCAGAGTCGTTTAGTAAAGTTTTGCCGATTTGAAGAAAATCGGCGAAGATTCGATATTTTTAAACTGTCGAAACCGAACCAATAGAAATTATATTGTGAGAACCCTAGGATGAATGGCTAAGATTTATCCAAACCACCTCCTTATGTGGCACCTTGATCAACCATTGAAGGATGGGAAGCTAAGCCAAATTGGAAGGTAAGGTGAAGTCCACCAATCAAAGTGAAGTTGCTTCAAAAATCTTCACCTTTTCTTTCGTTCTCTCCTTGAAACATTCGACCTACCTAGCTGCTGGAACTCTCCTCATTTCTCTTCTATTCACTTTCCTCTTCACTCCATCTTCATTCCTTCTGCAAGTCTCATTAAAGGTTGCTTCCATCTAAGGCACCAAACCAACTAGATTTCAACTAGACAAGGTAGGAATCCTACTTCTCTTCTTATTTTCCTTAGTTTAGAGTTATGTGTGGGTTTTATATACTTTGTGCTACTAATGATATGTGGAGTGATGATGATGTTTTATGGCTGATTTTGCATGTGTGTTATGATTAGAATTAGAATTGGTATGAAAGAACTTGAAGAAAAGAGAAAACTCAAGAAGCTGGTAGGGTTTTTCCTCGGCGGTCCGTATGGCGGAGTGTATGGCTCCGCCTACAGCCATTTAAACTCCATGAATCTATTTTTATGTGAAACTAGACATTCAGGGCTTTCCATACATATATAATATAAGGCCATTGGATTAGTAAAGAGGAAGTTATGAATTTTTGAAGTTTGACCTAGAGATCAGGACTTTCATTTGAGCAGTATGAGTTGAGAAGGGTGTAACTCACCCTATACAACTCCAAATTGAGTGAAACCAACTTTGTTATAACACATAGGAGAATATCCCATAAAAATTTCCGAATTAGATAAGGTCCCATTTATTCCCAATGAGTCGAGAAAGTTGCCCTATGTCCAATCCGGCGTAGAATAGGGTAGTCCAGTAGGGTCAAGTTTCAGAGCGTATATCTCGAATTATACTCATTCAAATGATATGAAACTTACTTCATTTGAAAGCTTGTTCTGTTAGCTTTACATGGATATAAATTTCGCATGATTTCACCCAGATTTCTATTTTTAGTGAATTTTCCTCATAAGAATGCAATTTTAGCTAGAAGTAGGACAAGTCTAGGATACAACATAAACAGCTTGAGTTAATGTCAGAAGTCGGGATTTAGTAAACAGAGAGCTAGGTTGGTACACTTAAAATTGAACTCTAAACTTAATAAATAAAGGACTAGATTGGGAATATTTAAGGTTGAACTTGGAAGGGTATACTTAAGGATGAATTTGGAAGGGTATACTTAAGGTTGAACTTGGAAGGGTATACTTAATGATTGAACTCGGAACTTAGTAGAGAAAGCTAGATCGAGTATATTTGATGTTGAACTCGGACTTAGTGAATAGGAACCCATATTGGGAATGTTTAAGGCTAAACTTGGAACTTAGTAAAGAGAGTTAGATTTGGTATATTTGATGTTGAACTCGGACTTAGTGAATAGAAACCCATATCAGGAATATTTAAGGCTGAACTCAGAACTTGGTAGAGAGAGAGCTAAATCGAGTATATTTGATATTGAACTCGGGACTTAGTAAATAGGAAACTTGGAATTTAGGAAACACGCTTATCAAAGTCTCAGAAGACCAAGGGTGGGGTAAGATCAGAAACAAAACACAACCCGGAAGTTGGTAATTAAATAACCTCGGGAGACCGAACATAACCACGGAGGTCGGAACTTGTATAAGATCGGAACTCAAAACCCATTAAATCTTGGAAGTCAAACTCGGGAAACTCAATAGAAATTAAAAATTTGCAAGGTAGATTGATACTTAAGATTCTAAATCTTGCACTTATTGATATTGTTATATTCTTGATATGAATATGATGTTTTGTATTGAGTTTGCTGTTTGATTAAAAATTCCCTGGTAGTCTAGCGCTATTCATGGGGAAGCGGACTCGATCTGTTATGCTGTCAAAATTCTGGCAGAAATATGCGAATTATATGACTGTTATGGACATTTATATGTTATGCTCATAAGCTTTATATATGCAAGAATGATTTAAGTATAATATGAAGTATATGAATGAATGCATGTAGCATATGTATGTATAATCATGTTCAAAGAAGAATAAGATTTATGAGAACTTGCAAGAAAGACGTACCAAGCTACCACATGAGGCATGGCATAGACTCAACTAGCATGGGCCAGAGCGGTACTGTCTAAGACTTGGGCCAGCCCTCGACCAGATTTAAGGGGAATAGACCGGTGTGAGGGTCGAGGAAAGTAAACCCATCACTCATGTATAGGTACGAGCTCGAACCTAAAAAGCAGGCTATTACCCAAGGGTGAGAGAGGCCATTCACCTCTGGGAGACCAAGCACAGAAGATCAAGATCAAGTTGCAAATTAAAGAAAGAGATAAATTAAGTCAAGTGCACTTGTATACAGTCAAGTATAAGCACCTTTATATGCATCTTCAATTCTCTCATTAAGGCATAATGTTATATGATTCTTGTTGAAGCATATTATACTATTCGCAAATTCTATGTCTGTCATATAATATGATAAGTGATTGTTAAAATATAACCCGCTTCGAGGAAGATGTTTTCAACTTAAAACTGAATCGCTGGTTGTGTATATGTGCTGCTCACGTTTTTATAAGAAACCGAAGCGGGTGGAATGTTTATGACGACACTGTATGGTTCGAGTTTACCTACTGAGAACCTTAGGTTCTCACTGCTTGCCTGTATGTTCTTCTTTCCATAAACATTCCAGATCATAGGTTAAAACTTAAGAACAAGGCAGAATACTGGGGCGTTCATCATGTAAGACTCAGGCTTACGTCAGCCCGGAAGACTATAGAAGCTGGTTGAAGTTCAGAAAGGGCGACAACCGCAATGTAGAGGCAGTTTCTGCGTATAACATTAGTTACAAAAGTTTCTTAAATTGTAACTATTTTATTCTCTATGTATCAGAGATGAAATTTATGAGTTATTATTTAGTAATAAAGGGTGTAGTTAAAAGGTCATGTATTATATTTTCCACATTTCAAAGATCTTCTTAGTACAGTGACAACCTTTTAATATAACTCCATGACTCGAGCATGACTTAAATAATGGAGGGTGTTACATTTTTGGTATCAGAGCAGTTCGTCCTATATAGGCCCATGGATGGATTGATTATGCTTCTGAGGCATACTCTGAGAATCTAGATAAACCATGCTTTAGGTCCTCGCGTGACGAGGACATAGAAATATTATGCATGGTAGCCTTATTGTGAGTGTTGTGGACTACCTATTGCACTTGACTGAGTATTGAGCCTGATCACCTCAATATAAGGTTTTGTGTAAACAGAAGCCTAAAACACCCAGCAAGCTTATTAAGAGCCTTGTATACATGATTATTAGGGATAAGACTCCTAGAAAGTAGTGATGGCAAAAAAGGGTAGGCAGTTGAGCAAGTTAAGGAGTGCAGAGAATTAGGGATTCAATTAAAGGAATTGTGTCAGACGGTTTGCTATGGACATAGTAAACCTAGTTATATCAAAAAGGTTGTTTGCAAAGTGTTGCCAAGTAGCCGAAGATTTTCCATTATCAAGGGCAGGATCTTAGTTGGAAACGAGCTGAGTAAGAATTTTTTTTTACCCTAATGGGGCTTGTTTCAAGCTTCATTGCGATTACCCAATCTAGACTATCTTCTCTAGATTAAATCTAGGGGATTCTTCCACCTGGTTTTGTAACTTTAATACACAACAGGAGTAAGGTGATTACTCGCTGATGAGATTATCTTATGTGGCATGGATAATGCCCTTATTTTCTTCATAGATGAGATTACCCCGAGGATACCTCGCCAACAAATTCAGTCAATGGTTTTTATTTTGAATTACGGTAACACCACATTCTAAAGACCTAATCCTTCATTAAGAAATTTGTAGAGTGAATGAATGAAGCAGAGAATCAGTGAAAGAAGCTAAGGGCAAAAGCTTCGATCAGGTATATCGGAGAACTTTTTAAGTCCCTGTCCAAAGGATGGAGTGGTTTCTCCCTCAAAGGTATAGGGTTGTGGTGATTGCAAATTAGGGGAGTACTAAGTGGAATCTTAGCTTCGTAAGGGAAACAATTGAGCAAACTGCAAAGAGACCCATCTATAACTGTATGTTGAATCAAGATAGAGATATGGTTATACATGATATGGAAAGCAATTAAAGTTATCAATGTAACAAGATAGAGGGGCAGTGTATCTCCTACTAACCTGAAGTAAGAATGCTTTCAGATTAGAGGTAGCATACGAACCAAGTGTAAATTTTTCCACCTTTCAGAAATGAAGGGAGTGCTAGAAAATCTAGTCACGTACGAATTCTATCAATCTCAGCCACCATAGGAACTGGATGATAGGATTGTCTTCAACATGTTGTTAGTAGAGGAATGCGGCTATTCATAGAAGGAAGGTGAAGGTTAACGATCACCTTTAGGCACCATTATGTATGTTGCAAAAAGAATAATTTGATAGTGAATGTATTCAGATTCTAGCAGGGATGACAAAGATTTAAAGTGTGCAGCTGATTCCGGTAGCCTGAGATAGTATTAAAGTGGGAAGTCCTAATGGACTAAGATGAAGATAAACTTCTATAGGGACAACAGATATTATAAGGAAGAAATAGAAAAAAAGAAAGTTTTGATTCCAAACGACCCATTGAGAAGGCGAAATGCTATCTAGTACGGAATTACAACATAAACAAGAGCTTGCGGGAGGTAACGAAACTGGGTTGCCTCAACACTAGCGACGAGTGCAACTAATCCCGATAGACCAAGGGAGCAACCACAAGATAAGTCCTGACAAATGAAAACAGACAAATTTCTGTAGGAATAATAGAACATTGTAGGAACGAAGTAGAAAAAAGGGAAGTTTGGATTTCTGACTGGCCCATTAAAAAGAGAAAAGCTACCTAGTATGAGATTATGGTGCAAATAAGATTGTGTACGAAATACCAAGCAGGGTTGCCTTGGCACCAGTCATAAGTGCAATAGACCCAATGCACCTTAAGTAAGACCGGATGATGCACCAATATAAGATCAAAGAGGACTTGGGAGCGTGCCCATGAGGGGCAAGGTCACAATGCCAGAATTACAGGCAGTCAGAAGAGTCTCCATACCTTGGACCAGATTAAATGCGATCATCACCAACGCACTAGGTTCCATCAGAGTTCCATAGTTAAGCATGCTCGGACGAGAATAATATTAAGATGAGTGACCTTTTGGGAAGTCCTCATATTGTAACTTCAACAGAGTAGCAAGACCATCATTTCCACCTCTTATAACAAATGGATTACATCCTAGGGGCAAAATGTTACAAGGGATAACTAGGAGACTCAGTAGTGAGAGTAATGTGAAGTTTAACCATAAACTTGAGATATATATATATTATACTAGGATTGACCATCAATGAGGAATGTAGTGCTGGTAACCACGAGATTCCTTAAGTTGGTATTTAAAGTTTAGAAGAAGGTGAATGTCAACATAATAAACAAGGAATCTCCTCACTACCAAATTGAAGAAGATAGGAGAATGATGGAATCTTTTCAACTCGACAATCTTTTTTCTCAGATTGAATTGATCACATTCTGGGGGGAAAGGATATTGCAATAGTCATTAAGAAGCTCAACAGGGACAACACGAAATTCGACTGGTAGATAATGAGAAAAAATGGAATAAGGCCCATAAGGAGAGGAGAGATTTCAAAACAAAGCCTATAGTCACAGTTTACGAAAATGTTCTAGTCCTACACTATGGACTTGACACAGGGGAACTCATCACTGATCAAAGGTGGTCAAGTGGACCAAAAATCTTGGAAACCGCTAAAAGTTGGTGTCAAAGACTTAAGACACAAGTAATGAAGAGTTTACTAGAAATCACAATGCAATAGTAGTCAAACACATGGCAAGAAAAATAAGTAACTATCTCGGCAAGCTCGTTAGCGGATCAGGCCATCGTCAAGATCAAGTGTACTTTGGGGGGGTCATACAATCTAGGGGGACTCTTGACGTGTTAGGAAGGTATCTCGTAAAAAAGGAATGGGATAAGGAAAAGTCTACAACTTTGCTAAGGAAATATGGCTATTAACCCTCATTTCTACACCGAATCACATAGACCTTGATAGCTAAAAGTTAAGGGGAACAAAAGGATGGTAATAAGAAGAGCTATGAATCTTATAAACTTTAACCATATAGTGGGAGTGACCTGAGGTCTTCCCACAAGTAATGGAGTATGAGGTGAAGTTTATAAGGAAAAAGGAGTTTTGCGACAAAGCTTCTAGCTACAATTTTGAGAAGAGACCTAAGCCTATAATTCTAAGGGATTTTAATGGAAAGAATTTATTTTTGGACTAAGGGTATTCATGTGGGTAAGAATTTTGGAAAAAGTTGTATGAGTCTCCTAAAATTTCGATGCAACCATTTTCATTATTATACATTAAGATCGATTATGACAACTGTTGGTAATCCTTATAATCGCAAATTTTCAAGGATCGATATCTAAGGTCTCAAGTGTAGAGAACAAAAGATTTAGTAGTTACTACCAAGTGAAAGTGCTTAAGTTTAAAGCAAAGGAGATCAGGAAAGTCTCCAATGAATTAAATGATGGTTTGGGGCATCATAGAGACAAGATAGGCTTGGGCGCCAACATACTCCTTATGGACCCTTTATACGTACCGAAGCAATACCTCGTAGTTACCACCAAGCAATCTCAGAACAAGAAGCAACCTCAAAAAGAAAAGTACCCTTGTGGATTAAGAAAATCTTCCTCAACCCTTCTTAGCTCTGGAATTTTGAGGACAAAATTCTTTTTAAGGTGGGTAGAATGTAACATCCCTACTTTCGTGAACAGAACAAAAGTGCCCCTGTAAACTTTTGTTAATTTCAGTGATGCCCAAAATTTTTAGAAATTATATTTTGGCCCCAAAGACTTTTCCCATAATAACCCTTGAACTTTTCATAAAATGACCTTTATGTCCCCACATCTGTAGAATTAGAAGAATGGGATTTTAAACAGATCAGAATCATGTGGCAAAATCATAGAAGTTTAGATCTCTGCCGATTGGGCCATGGTGGCAGTCTGGTGTGAAATGATGTGGGGTGTCCTTGGACTTGCTCAAAATTATGGAAATGCCATTAGCTACAGAAATTAGAAAACAAAAAGGCTCCGAATTTGCGAAAATGTCTAATCAATGCCGTTACTCTATTTATTTGATTTCAATAGTTATGTAAGGACAATTGGAGGTTAAATTAAATATTAATTAGATGTTAATTAGAAAGATTAGGCTTAGGAACAATTAGAATAGAGATATAGAAATTCTCTCAGAGTCATTTAGTAAAGTTTTGTCGATTTGAAGAAAATCGGCGAAGATTCGGTATTTTTAAATTGTCGGAACCGAACCAATAGAAATTATACTGTGAGAACCCTAGGATGAATGGCTAAGATTTAGCCAAACCACCTCCTTATGTGGCACCTTGATCAACCATTGAAGGATGGGAAGCCAAGCCAAATTAGAAGGTAAGGTGAAGTCCACCAATCAAAGTGAAGTTGCTTCAAAAATCTTCACCTTTTCTTTCCTTCTCTCCTTGAAACATTCGACCAACCTAGCTACCGGAACTCTCCTCATTTCTCGTCTATTCACTTTCCTCTTCACTCCATCTTCATCCCCTCTTCAAGTCTCATCAAAGGTTGCTTCCATCTAAGACACCAAACCAACTAGATTTCAACTAGACAAAGTAGGAATCCTACTTCTCTTCTTATTTTCCTTAGTTTGGAGTTGTGTGTGAGTTTTGTATACTTTGTGCTACTAATGATATGTAGAGTGATGATGATGTTTTATGGCTGATTTTGCATGTGTGTTATGATTAAAATTAGAATTGGTATGAAAGAACTTGAAGAAAAGAGAAAACTCAAGAAGCTGGTAGGGTTTTTTCTCGGCAGTCCATACGGCGGAGTGTACGGCTCTGTTTACAGCCATTTAAACTCCATGAATCTATTTTTATGTGAAACTAGACATTCAAAACTTTCCATACATATATAATATAAGGCTATTGGATTAGTAAAGAGGAAGTTATGAATTTTTTAAGCTTAACCTAGAGATCAGGACTTTCATCCAAGCAGTATGAGTTGAGAAGGGTGTAACTCACCTTATACAATTCCAAATTAAGTGAAACTAACTTTGTTAGAAAGCTAACACATAGGAGAATATCCCATAAAAATTTTCAAATTAGATAAGGTCCTGTTTATTCCCAGTGAGTCGAGAAATTTGCCCTATGTCCAATCCGGGCTAAAATAGGGTAGTCCAATAGGGTCAAGTCTCAGAGCGTATATCTTGAATTATACTCATTTAGATGATATAAAACTTACTTCATTTGAAAGCTTGTTCTGTTAGCTTTACATGGATATAAATTTCGCATGATTTCACCCAGATTTCTATTTTTAGTGAATTTTCCCTCATAAGGATGCAATTCTAGCTAGAAGTAGGACAAGTCTAGGATAAGACACAAACAACTTGAGTTAATGTTGAAACTCGGGATTTAGTAAACAGAGAGCTAAGTCAGTATACTTAAAATTAAACTCTAAACTTAAGAAATAAAGGACTATGTCAGGAATATTTAAAGTTGAACTCAGAAGGGTACACTTAAAGATGAATTCGGAAGGGTATACTTAAGGTTGAACTTGGAAGGGTATACTTAATGATTGAACTCGGAACTTAGTAGAGAGAGCTAGATCGGGTATATTTGATGTTGAACTCGGACTTAGTGAATAGGAACCCATATCGGGAATGTTTAAAACTGAACTCGGAACTTAGTAGAGAGAGCTAGATCGGGTATATTTGATGTTAAACTTGGACTTAGTGAATAGGAACCCATATCAGGAATGTTTAAGGCTGAACTCGGAACTTAGTAGAAAGAGAGCTAGATCGGGTATATTTGATGTTGAACTCGGGACTTAGTAAATAGGAAACTTGGAATTTAAGAAACACACTTATCAAAGTCTCAGAAGACCAATGGTGGGGTAAGATCGGAAACCGAACACAACCTGGAAGTCGATAATTAAATAACCTTGAGGGATAGAACATAACCACGGAGGTCGGAACTTGTATAAGATCGGAACTCGGAACCCATCCAATCTTGGAAGTCGAACTCGGAAACCTCGATAGAAATCAAAAGTTTGCAAGGTAGATTGATACTTAAGATTCTAAATCTTGCACTTATTGATATTGCTATATTTTTTGTATGAATATGATGTTTTGTATTGAGTTTGCTGTTTGATTAAAAATTCCCTGGTAGTTTGGCATTATTCATGGGGAAGCGGACTCGATCCGTTATGCTGTCGAAATTCTGGCCGAAATATGTGAATTATATGACTGTTATGGACATTTATATGTCATGCTCATAAGCTTTATATATGCAAGAATGATTTAAGTATAATATGAAGTATATGAATGAATGCATAAAGCATATGCATGTATAATCATGTTCAAAGAAGAATAAGATTTATGAGAACTTGCAGGAAAGACGTACCAAGCTACCACGTGAGGCATGGCATAGACCCAGCTAGCGTGGGCTAGAGCGGTACTGTCTAAGACTTGGGCCAGCCCTCGACCAGATTTAAGGGGAATAGACTGGTGTGAGGGTTGGGGAAAGTAAACCCGTTACTCATGTATATGTACGAGCTCAAACCTGAAAAGCAGGCTATTACCCAGGGGTGAGAGAGGCCATTCACCTCCGGGGGACCAAGTACAGAAGAGCAAGATCAAGTTGCAAATTAAAGAAAGAGATAAATCAAGTTAAGTGCATTTGCATACAGTCAAGTATAAGCACCTTTATATGCATCTTCAATTCTCTCATTAAGGCATAATGTTATTATGATTCTTGTTGAAGCATATTATACTATTCACAAATTCTATGTCTGTCATATAATATGACAAGTGATTGTTAAAATATAACCCGTTTCGAGAAAGATGTTTTCAACTTAAAACTGAACCATTTGGTTGTGTATATATGCTCACGTTTTTATAAGAAACCGAAGCGGGTGGAATGTTTATGACGACACTGTATGGGTCGAGTTTACCTACTAAGAACCTTAGGTTCTCACTGCTTGCCTGTATGTTCTTCTTTCCATAAACATTCCAGATCATAGGTTAAAACTTAAGAACGAGGCAGAATATTGGGGCGTTCATCATATAAGACTCAGGCTTACGTCAGCCCGGAAGACTATAGAAGCTGGTTGAAGTTCAGAAAGGGCGATAACCACAATGTAGAGGCAGTTTTTGCGTATGACATTAGTTACAAAAGTTTCTTAAATTGTAACTATTTTATTCTCTATATATCAGAGATGAAATTTATGAGTTATTATTCGGTAATAAAGGGTGTAGTTAAAGGGCCATGTATTATATTTTTCACATTTCAAAGATCCTCTTAGTACAGTGACAACATCTTAATATAACTCCATAACTCGAGCATGGCTTATATAATGGAGGGTGTTACACATATGCTTCGGGATGGTTTCCAGTTTCGATTGGTAATGGGAATATATCAGCCTGGTATTATTCTTGGTCTAAATTTGACCGTTTATGTGATTTGGTTCCATATGTTCATATTTCAGAGATTGATCTCTTGGTTCAGGACTTGTCAAAGGATAGAGTTTGGGACTTTTCTAGCATTACTACACCAGTTCCCTAAGAGGCTGTTAGGTTTGTTTCTTTGAACTATCTCTATGTTGTGGGCTTCGTCTCTGATTGTTGGGTACGGGGTGGCCATCTTTCTGGCATTTATTCAGTGGTCTCAGCTTATGGTTGGTTGGTATCTAAGCAAAATTAGCCTATTTCTCATAGTTCTTGGGCTTGGGCTTGGGCTTGGCGTCATCATGTTCTAGAGAAGGTTAAACTTTTGATTTGGTTAGTTCTCCATGATGCCCTTCCTACTGGCAGCTTGTGTTTTAGACATGGATTGGCAACTTCTCCTTCTTGTGCTCGGTGTAGGTTTGACATGGAAGTTGTGTTGCATTGCCTTCGGGATTGTCATGCTTCTTATATTGTGTAGAATAGAATGGGTTTTGCTTCTCAGCTTGGTTTTCTTGATGCTTTTTCTTGGATCCAGGCTTAGTCCACAGGAGATGGCGCAATAATGTTATCCTGGACTCTGAACACTGGTCTTTGGAGTTAGTGCTTCACCAGGTCTCTCTTTCCTTATGCGATTTTGCTCAGCTTTTGGGGTCTCCTGTTGGTTTTCAACGTGTTCCTAGGCAGGTGCACTAGTTTTTTTCCTAATTTAGGGGTTGTTAGGCTTAATACTGACAGTAGTTGCCTGACTTCACTTTATAGAGCTGGTTTTGGTGGATTGTTAGGAGATGAACATGGTCTTTGGATATCTGAGTTTCATGCTTTTGTTGGTGACGTTAATATTCTTTACACGGAATTGTTGGCTATCAAAATAGGACTTCTTCATGCTTGGGCACTAGGTTATCGAGTTGTTGTTTGTGAATCTGATTCTTTAGAGGCTATTCGTTTGTGTTCATCTATGAGTCTTACTTCTTATCATCTTTATGGTGCTTTAGTGGCTGACATTATTGCTCTTAGGTCGTGGGATTGGACTACTTCTATCCTGCATATTCTTCATGAGGCTAACAATTATGCTGATGCGCTGGCTCATATGGATGTTGGGCGGGATAAGAGTTTAGTCGTTCTTGCTAAGCCTCCTGCATGCTTTCAACCTCTTTTTCTAGCTGATGCTGTAAGAGTTGTGTTCATTTGATAGCTTTCTTTGTTTATTTCCACTGTAACAAAAAAAAAAATTGATATATCATTGTGATATTTTTTTTTCTTTGAAGTCCGACGTTATATTATTCCACATTATTTCCATCTAAATAAATTCAATTAAATATAAATAGTATGAAAGGATCATTTTTTTTTTCTAAATATATATTATATTATATGTTCGGTGCATTTGGAAAATTTGTAAAACTAATATTCATTTGATTGTGAATGGTCAATATTATGCATTTTCATACAACAATTAAGTTGAATTTGACTTATTCTTAAAAAGTGAAAGTTAATTGCTACATCAATCCACTCTGTATGAGATTATTATTTTTTGGTACATTGATACCATTGAAATTTGAATTTATAATCTCATACAAACTACTTGAATCAGACTCATTATTGACCATAATGGTCAAATAATATTTGAACGATTACTAGATTGGATCTTTCTTATACCCTTAGCGAATAGACATATTTTGAATGGAATTGATAAGACCCTTTAATAATCTATCTTGATGGTGAAATTTGGGCAACTCATAATGTCTGGAGTCATATGTTAAGAATCTTAGCTCCTTATAAAAGGCTCATCACAAAGAGATGCTACAGGGGACAAATACAAAACTAACTAATCAATCTGCCAAGATCACAACCTATTCGAATTTGTTGGCAGGAACACTACCTAAGCCCCTCGCCACTAACCCACTTCTAGTGGCTTTCTATATGCGATCATGAAAACTTGTGATAATATATTATTTTTAACCCATATTTGTGCATTATTTGTTCCAAAGTTGTTCTTAACATGATAATTTCTCTTATTTATGTTAATAAATTTTATTTATGAGTGTTTAGTGAACATATAATTATTTTGAGCTTAATAAATAAAGATTCTTACCAGACTTATTTGGATATGGAATAAAAGATAGCACCAATGAATGAGAAGATAAAGGGAAAATATTCTTATTAACATTTGAAGATTTGAAGATTTGAAAGAGTATTAAAAGAAGATTTGAAGCGGATTTGAAAAAGAATCTAATAAGAGAGAAAATCTTTTGAGAAGATTTGGGTTGATTCGCTAGTCTAGGAACCGGTGCTATAGTATCCCAACTAGCACTATTATGCTAACATTGTTACATCGGCAAAAATTTTTCTTTCTTTCTTTTTATATAAATACTTGTAATGTGAGAGAGGGGCTTTATCCATGTTAATGAGAGAGAGAGAGAGAGAGAGAGAGAGAGAGATAAGGTAAAGTTTTTGTGTTTTCTTGAAAGCATTGTTTGTCGAGGGGAGGAAATTTTGAGGAGTCAAGATTTCATTTCCAAGGTATCACATGCTTCTGCAATTGATATGACAAGGTTTATCATTCTCTTTTTTTCTTCTATGGCTTGCTAAATTTTTTTAGGTGTTAAGGAGATGTAATCTAAGTATTCCTTCATATTATTTTAATTTTCTTTTTCAATACATTACATAATATTTAGTAATATTAATGTTGCTTTTGGCATGATATTGAACCATGGGCATGTGAGTCATATGCCTTAGTCATCCTTGCTTACTCTTCTACCACACCACCACCTCCCACCTGCCACAGCCTACACTTATGGCCGTTCCAAGCCCTACCCACACCCAACTAATATTCAAGAGTGGAATTGCCTCATTAGGGCAATCACAAGCTTCCACTAGGAGGCTTGTCCACTTGAGATTCAACGGAACCTGGTAATTAATTTCGAATTTCAATATCAATGTTAAATTATGATTTCTTATTCAATGATATTTTTCTCTTTTGCTTGATACAGTTAGCTTCCTTCTACTCTGAGCCTGCATCATATCACTAAGGTCCTTCAAGTGAAGCATGATGGTCCATACAAGACATTTTCTTGCACTCCAAAACATGTGGCATCAAGAGTGGGTGGTAAAATGACTTTTTTTTTATTCAATTTCAATGCTTTATTTCCATATATGATTTTAATAACTATTGTGTTACTTTTGTATGTGCAGCAAGATTTAATCATCAACCTACATGAGGAGCCTTATATCAAGAAGGCTTGGAATACGATGATGGCCAAGCGGTTAAGGGAGTTGTACTATATATCAGTGAGCAGGGGGTTCCCTATCACTGGATAGTAGATGCCCACCTAATGGGTATTGCAGGAATACTAGGCACCAAACTCGTTCAAGGAGAAGTTAGTGAAGGCCAAAGCTAATAGAGCCTCGGCTAAAGGTGGCTCACACCACACTGGTGGCTCTACAACCACGGAGGGCACTAAGACGTGAATGATAAACAACTTAAATTTCAATTAATTTTACTTAGTCACTTTTTTTGTATTAATTTATCTATGGTCATATGAATTTAATTTGAAATGTAGACAAAGGAGCTTAATAGGACTATGCTTAGAGTGAGCTATTTAGGGAGACCCACATACAAGCATGACATGACGCAATGGGTCGACACTCAGTCGGAGTCAACATATGTAAATTCTGAACTTACATTTTCATTAATTCTAACTACATAAACTATTGTGCAAATCTAATTTGTTTTATCTAAGTGTAGAATGAACATACACAACAACCTGAGGAAGCAAGGACACAATAAACCCAGTAGGCAGGGTAGGAAGGTGGGACCAGTACTGACTGCCAGCTATTAATGGCGATGACGTCTGGTCACAAACGATTAGTGACCCTTACAATGGTTACATCCATGGGATAGGGACCTACTATTTAGATAGTTTGTTCCCTACCTCCATGACCGAAAGTTCACTTGCTGGGGATGATGAGGTTCTTGATCGTGTCCATGCCTTGAGTGCAGAACTTCAGGCTCAAGCACAACAACTCTAGGAGCAGGATCAACAACACCAATAGGAAAGATCTGCCTGGTAGGAGCAATTGGAGAACTTGTAGAAGAAGGCGAATAAGGATAAAAAGAAGATGATAAGTAGGATGCATGCCTAGTTCCAAAAGATGCAAGCTAGTGGGTAATTTGCAGCTCCACGTGATCTTTCACCATTGTTCGAGATTCTGATGATCACAAGAACCCTGATGATGACGAGGATACTGACAAATATATTGATTTTTTTTTTGGCCTTTTATTATTTAAACATTTTATATGTTGATTTTATATTTTTATATTTTATTATAAAATAATTTGAACATTTTTATTGTAATTTCCAATTATATGTATTATATTTTTAATTATATAAATGTTCAAATAATTTAAAAAATAACTAAAAATAATTAAGTAAAAGTAAACTAAAATAATTTAAAATAAGTCATTTAGTTAATTAATTAATCAAAGGTAAGTTACAAATAATTTTTTTAAAAAAATTTAACATTACCAATAGATTAACAGTCGATAATGTAAATAATAATAATTGTAATTATATTTCTCAATTGTAGTTACCAACGTGTTTTTGATCAGTAATTGTAACTAAATTTTTATTATGCTAAATTTATTGATGAATATCTCCATTGGTGTAAATATATAGAATCCGCTTGTATTAATTTTCATAACAGCGAAATTGTTGACGAATTTCCTAAATATTTACCAACAAAATTCTATTATTTCCGACAGATGATTCTATTTGTAATTTGTCGATGGAAGCAAAAATTTGTCGGTAATTATTATCAATACGAGTGTAATCAATGTGTATAGTCTATTAATAATTCTTTTAATAATTATCAATGGATTTTTTTAATATTTTCTGTCAATAATTTTGTCAGTTTTTTGCGGGTTTCTTGTAGTGTGATTTTCCAATCAACAATATAAAACCGTAGGTCAATCAAAGGTGGCCAAATCCATGAAGCATGAAGAAGAAGTTGTTTAATTGATTGAAAAAGAAAGTTAAATTAATATACAGGTGTTTATATGGGATTTTCAATATAAGAGCATTACTCAATCCTCAAAGCAAAAAAAACCTTTGATTACAGATCTCAGATCAGAGAATGGAATTACTTTCTCTAAATAAGGGTTACATGATTTTCCAATGAAGTTTACTATTCAACTAGTAAGTTGAAAAAGAGCTCCAATAAAGAGAATCAATTAAATTCAAAAGCAAAAAAAATACGTACAATAATGTTAATGAAAGTAATAAAGTAAATGAATTGAAAACAAATAGAACTGAAATGCAAATATCGAAACAAAAACAAGAAAGCAAACCCCATAGCTCTATATGTTCTGGGATGTCAGAGTGTAGTGTGTAGTATGAGTGTTCAACCATGCCTTTTCTAAGTGAGCTGAGCTCTTATTTATAAACAAATATTGCTTGGGCTCTAAGTAAATCCTACTTGAGCTCTAAGTAAATCTAGCTTGAGCTCCAAGTAACTACTCCGATCATGTGCCATCTCCTAATTGCTCCGATGAGGGCAATAATCCCTCTTCAACAACTTCAGCATACACCCATATTCTTGATCACATAAGCCAACTACTTGGTAACCACTTCGAGATCTCTGGAGACGTGCATCGTGGATTCCTACATGCATTCTTTGACACGTCAAGCTTCTTTTCCAAGTGCTGTCAGAACACTTCTAGCTACTTCTTCAAATCCTGCTAAGTCCATATATCTACCCTTCCCATACTTCGACTTCTCTTTGCCAATATCTTCAACAAGTCTAGACACACTTTCGACAAAGTCAAGGATTTACAAGTTATGTTTCCAAGACTTTTCCTTTCTATTCAACAAGCCTTCCTACACATAACTACTTTGCATTTTGAGTCATCTATTAGTCCAGGTTCACTTTTATTGTCCATAACCTCTATCGAAACTAGAATCATCAGGTCTCTCAATCTCCTTGCTAGATTTTACCTGTTTGTCAAATTAACAAATTCGACCACCCAACAACAGGAATACAAAATCTGCAAATCTATCCCTTCAAATTACATTGCCATGAAACGTAGAAAAGCTTAAAAAGCCATGGAAAACAAAGAAAACATAAAAGATAGAAGCCATGATAACTGACAGAATCATCTGATACCTCAAAGATAGAATCGTGACTCGTCAAGTCTTCCTATCCCTTTGACATGAGACTCTCAGAGCATCTAGTTATCCTTGTGCCTATGTCTCTCTTTGTCTAAAACTTGATCCCTCCCTGTCACCCATTCCAAGTATAAGGGGAAAAAATTACATTTAATTTATAATTGTACTACAATGCCGTCGCTATAGCATTGATTTGTTAGCGCTATAGCGTTAGGAAACTAACAAAATTTTTCTATTTTCTTATTCGATCTTCTCTTTAAATGTTCCTCTTTATCTTATTTTCTTTTCAAATCTTATCTTCAAATCTTTTTCAAATCTCATCTTCTCATTTTTAGTCAAATTCTTCTTCAAATATTTCCCTTTATCTCCTGGTTATCTCCCAATTTATTGGCACTATATTTAACTTAGTATCAAAACAAATCAAATGAGAATCTTTATCTATTAAATACAAAAATTATATTTCTCACTAATCGTGCTCAAAAATTCATCTATTAAAATTAATTAAGATAGCATGCTATTTGAGGACAAAACTTGAACAATTAAAACACAATTATGGAAAGAAAATATGTTATTTTTAACAAGTTATCACACCTCCACACTTAAATTTGTGCTTGTTAGTAAGTAAAATGAGATGAAAAAATAAGAGAGAAATAAGTAGTGCAACTTTCCATTCATATGGTTTAGAAGCTGTAAACTACATGCAAAATTGTAGGTGGTGGTTTTCTTGAATTTCAAACTTAAGCACAAACATGAGAAATTACTTAGGTTTCAATCAAAGGTAAGCTAGCTCAAATCAGTTCCTTTATAATAATATGCATCATTCTTAACACTCTTCCTCAAGCTTAATTTACAAAACTTTGAGCTTGTTACAAGTGGAGCCTTACCAATAAAAGAAAATATAAAATTGACTCTATAAAACCCAGCTGGCTGGGAGTTAACGAAGAACAACTGAAGGAAGGTCGAAGATCAATAGACGAGGCTCGCCGGCAAAAGACTGTCGCTGAAAATAGTGCCACACACCATTGTGTGGTTAAACAAGCAGAAAAACGAAGCTGCGCGTGGCGGCGAATGATGGTGCGCCACTGTATTAGGTCGTTTTGGATGGTTGATGATTGTGCAGCTGATGATGGAGGGGAAACTATCGTGAGAATAGAGCTCCTGAACCATAGGAGGAGGCCATTGTGGCGAAGTTGCCAACCAGAAAAGTGGCGAGAACAGTGGGCCATGGTGGTGAATAATCGCACCGAAGATGGAGCATCATGTGAGGCGCGGTGGTAAGCATGGTGATGAAGCACCGCAAACACTAAAATCACAAAGAGTTTTAATGGCTTGAAGTCGAGCTTGAGAAAAGAAGAATCAGAGCATACTAAACAACGGAGTTCCAAATCTTGAAGAACTTAGCAGTGAAATGATGACGAGATAGGTCATGTAAGATGGTACTTTGATACCATGTTGAATTTGGAGACAATAAAAATGAAGCACGAGTGAAACAAAAATATGTGGTGGAATTGCTTACCTGGTATATTAAACCAACAACACTATATATGCTCATTACCGAATAAAAACATGTTATATTTTTAAGATCAAGTAATTAATACTTAGCTATTTCTCAAGATATAACGTTTCCAATGCCATACATTTTTCCTAGCATGTATCATTTCATGAACATAGGTGTTTGGAATTTTGTCTCCTTGACTCAAAGGAAGGAGAATTTGTGTTCAATCAGAGTATTTGCATAATCACTGCATAAATCCTTTTAAGATGTTGTTATACGATCACAAACCACACAGTTATCAGAACTTAATCTTGCCATGACACTTCCCTTTTCAATATGCAAATATTTGCTTCTCTTGTTCCACAAATGCACAGCATAGGTCTCTCCCTCAGATAGATCGTTTAGCTGGCTTTCCACCGATCTTGATTCTGACTCATCTTCTGGTTTCTTGTAAAGCTTGCCAATTCCCACCCAATCCACTGGGTAGAAGGCTTTAGGAGGCAGAATTGTTAGGTTGTAGCCTAGTGTGCCTTCCACTCTCCCTATAACCCTTGACACTAAGTAAGGGCCATTGTAGGCCCACTTATCCCCATTGAAAGTTAAGGCAAATTCCTGCAAAAATTCCCATACAACTGGATGATTAATGTCAAATATCATAATTGCATTATTCAACCTGTTCCATTCCTTGGTCTCTGAGTCAACACTTTGTGCACCAATTGCATTTCTCAACTCTGAGAAATCTCTCAGTACTATGACATCTGTGTCCACGTAACCACCTCCATATTTGTACAACATTGCTAGCCTCACGAGATTGGACAGATTTTGAGACAGAGGGATACCTCCAGGATCTTTGTTACCACTCTTAATCTGTTCAAGCCAAGATTCAGCTGGGGTGTCCTTAACCAAGAAAGGCAAATCTGGTGTTATTGCAACAACTTTGAACCCGCGATCAAGCAGAGGCTTCAAAATTATGTATCCTCGCTCGGAATCCATGGATCTTGATATGATTAGTAAGCACCCCTCAGGATGTGCTTTGAAAAATGTATCCATGGTAAGAAATTCTCCGTTTCCAAAGGATTTTGCTGGGGGAAACCATATGATGTGGAATAGCACTGAGCAGCCCTTGTTTAGGAAGTTGATGACTCGATCATGAAATTGCTGTGATAAGGTGCTTGAGTGTAGTATCTCCAGTTCAGGAAGCTGTCTTCTGAACCATGCAATCCTTTGTTCCCTTGATACATTTCTTGGGGGAATAAGAGGGTCATAATTTTCTGTATCAGTCTCTTCTTCCACTTCCACATTCTTTTGCATGGAGAGCTGAATGTCACCAATGTCATTAGCGGGCAATTCAATTGGTTCATCAGTTTGAGGATTCTCTTCCTCCTCCATAGTTTCATGACCTGTCAATTGACTCAAGTCAAAGGATTGTAGTGTAGGATTTCGGTATATGGTATCAACATACACGAAAAGATACACAACAAAAAATAAAATAGCATAGCAAACTGGTGATTTGGGACGGCGGTTTTTTAGCCGGTATTCAAAGATATTCTGGGACAGTCTTCTAGACCGCATGATGCTTTGGGGGATAGGTCAGTTGCTCTATGATCTAACACACCCAGTGTTCCTTGGAACAAAAGGCAAAAGGGTTTAGGCAAGAGGCAGAGCATGAGAATTTGTATCTCAGAGAGTTTGTATATGTAAGCTACCTTCTTTATTGCCGCCATAAAGGAATAATAAACATATATTACATTGAGCTTTATCAAGGATGCATCACAAATATACAAGGCAGTGGGGATTGATGTGAGAGAATGAACTGGATTTTTTTAACTTTTGAAAAGCCTAATGGAATGATGTGACACAATGCAGGTCATGTCATAGTGCATTTTCTTTACATGAATGAACGCATTTAATCTATATATATGTAGTTTTTAGAGCTTTTATGTTTGCCAATTTCTTACCCTTTACATTAATGCCTCTTATTAGTTTGAATTAAGATTGATGACGAGATCAGTTATTTGTATATAACAGTATTTATTGTATCAAATCAGAGTGATAAAAGTCAGGTGCGCTGTGATGTTTTGCCGGGATCATCCATCTCCATGGGTGATAAACGGTTGTCTTTCCTTTCCCCTTCTTTAAACCTTTTTAATTTATTTTATGACAATATTGATGCCGATTTCAATTCATATTGGAAAGTGAAGAATGGAGTGTAATAATAACGTAGAGTCGAGTATTTTCTTTGAATTATCTTTTCTAAGTAAATTGTGTTGTTTTTTTATATACTTTTTCATGTTCGAATTATTTGGAAAAGCAGCTTCAATTTTTTTTCCCTCTTTAGAAATTGTTCTTTAGTACTATTTCATTGATCTCCCACAGGAATAGGAATAGAATAGATAAGGTTAGGCTTAAATTTAAACAAGGCTTAAATTTAAACAAGTCTAGTCTGTATTTCAAATAAGCAACATCAACCTAAATCTATTATTTGATATAGGTCATTTTTATGTACTAATATGATCTTTTTAAAAGACTAATCTAATCTAAAAACTTATTTAAATACATACTTATGATAATAAAGTTTTTAAATAAACAAAAAAATCTATTCTTAAATAGGCCAAAAGACTTCTATTATCACTAAAATTTTTAAAATAATAATAATAATAATAATGATAATAATAATAATTAGAATTGAATGGATATCACAATTTCCTATTCTAATTATTGATAAACTCAAGCATAAAGTTTAAGATTCTAAATCAATTGTTATTTTTGAAAGATTTAACTTTGGAGTTAAACTATGTTTTAATTTGAATTCCAACATCCAAACAAATCTATTGAACTATATAATTTATTTAATATGTCTTTAAGTCGCATAACCAAAGTTTAAGTAAAAATTAAAAAAAAAAAAAGAGTAAAAATGAAAAACTTAGAATATTAATTTGATGAGATCGAATTTTGAATCCAGATATAAAAATTTAATCCAACTACGCATAAAGTTCTTATATTAGCTGTATTTATTTAAAAATTTTCATCTTATATATGAAATTTCCTCCCTTGGACATAGATATAAATTGAAAGATTCACTTTTACTTTGTACTTATATGTAGGATTTAGGATTTATTTATATTTTTGGTGTATATTGATGGATTTATTTCAACCTATACTTTTTGTATTTCGATCAATTTGTTTAAATTTGTATTTAATGTATTTTAATGAAATTGGATGTCTGCATTTTGATGGATTTAATGAATTTATCTATTGAAAATTTTAATGACAAACAAAAAATTATCAAATTCAAACTGATTTAGGTTAAATTGAATTAAATCGAATTTATATTTTGAGCCCAATGAATCAGATTATAATTTAATAAAATCGATTAGATTGATTAGATGGCTTTTTAATTTTTTTTCCCCAAAATTAATCTAATCCAATCCAGTGAAGGATTTCAGAGATGGATGGGCATTGGAAAGAGAAATAAATAGAAACTAGGATATGTATTGTGTATTCATTTCAAGCTACTAGAAATGGTCTAGTGGTGAGAAATTTGGATAATTTGCATAAGGTTCTCAATTCAAATCTTATTGCTACCAATATACCAAAAAAATTGTGTATTCATTTTATCTCTTCTATTCATGGAGTTTTTCAGCTAACATCATGGTGAAATAGGATCATTTTCAGTTCAAAAGATAACTATACCTAACAATTGTCATTTGTCATTCAGTTTATACAAATTACACTTTTTGATAAAATAAATACTCTATGATCAAGAGTCCCCATAGGAGCTAGTAGAAGTAAGGTGAGATATTGGAGATTGAGAGGGAGAATAAACGAGACTCAAAATAATATCATCTCATAACCCATATTTATGTCTTGCGGTAAACTAATTATCCTAAACATATAAGAAAATTAATCATGAAATATACATATTATATGATATTCATAAGCTTCAATCAAATTAAAGCTTCTTAGCTTTAATAAGGGTTAAGATGATTTTATTTTGAGTCTTGTTTATTCTCAAATAATATCATCTTAACCCATATTTATGCCTTGCAGTAAACTAATTATCCTAAACAAATAAGAAAATTAATCATGAAATATACATACTATGAGATATTCATACGCTTCAATCAAGTTAAAGCTTTGTTTTTTATATATAAACAAAGGCAAGGGGGTTACGAATTATTCTTATGGATTATTTTTGGAGAGGGGCTGAGAGTCGAATATAGAATATCTCAGATTCAAATAAGTCATATAGGAGACAACTACTAAACTGTGGGCTCAACCGCAAATAAGTATTCTCATAGAAAATACACCAAAAATACGAATATGCCAAAGATTGTGTCGGAGACATAGGCATCACCCAACATGAATTTGTGCCAGAGGAATGTGTGGAACTGTCGCAGGAATGTGGCAAGTGACTATATTAGGGATGGAGGCCAGACTCTGCATATATTTGGAACAGAGGCGAGGCGATAACGGTTGACGGCAGAGGCTAGAACCGATCGGAGCACGTTGGAGAGTGCGGTGGCAATGGTGGGGTGAAAAGTACATTGATGAAGCTGATGGAATATTGACAGCTATGTGGAAAAGAAAGAAAGGGTTGCTGGAATTTAATTTGTCATAACTCATGTAGGTACTGAAATAGAGTACATAGAACAAAAGAGCTCCAGTTTGCGCACAACTCAGAGTAATATTTATCATGTCTAAGTATTTGATGAAAATATGTTGTTATACAAAATTTAAGTACTTAACCACATCATTCTAATACTAAGCTCTTAGTTTTAATTAAATAAAGAATCGAACCATAAAATATCAGGTATTATAAAAACTACTCTTACTAAATCAAAAAATTATCTAAGATACTCTGCAATAAGATATAACAACGACAATATGAAATATTTTTCATATATTCCAAGATATTGTAACATTCTATATTCTGGCAAATATGACATCTATTTGACTTGTGGCAATTCCTAATTTATTACTTCTCAATTTTATCTGCCATTTTAATTATATACACAATAATATAAGGAATTCAAAATTAAGGTTTAATTATGAAAGATATTTATTAAAATACTTATATTTGATTTTTAAGCTCTAATTAATTCACCCTATTAAATTCTTCAAATAAATTCTTCAAAAGTATATTGTGCTTAGAAGTATATGAAGGGTAAAATTAAAAAAAATAATAATAATTCTACATTAATATATGAGAATAATAGATAAAATGGATCAAAAAATTTTACTCAAATTAAAGATGTAATGAACTAGAGGTAGTATGTAGCTGTGTTTTTTTTTGGTGCGGATTTAGCTGTGGATTTACTTTGTTAGGTCCTGGTAAAATTGTAGCAAGCAACGCAATGATCAGTGAATAATCTTGCCATGACACTTCCCTCTTCAATCTCTAGATCTCTGGTCCTCTTGTTCCATAAATGAAGTGCATATATCTTCCCTCCATACAGTAATTCCACTAGCCTATTATCCACCCAAATTGATCCAGCATCAGTTTTAGGCTTCCTGTAAAACTCCCGAATCTTGTTCCAATCCACAGGGTAGAATGCACTAGGTGGCAAAATTGTGAGGTTGTACCCTGGTGTGCTTCCAACTCTCTTCACAACTCTTGTCACCATGTAAGGACCATTGTAACCCCATATAGTACCATCAAAAGTTGATGCAAATTCCTCTAGAAAATCCAGCAGAATTGGATGATTCATGTCAAATATCATAACTGCTGTATTCAACCTCAGCCATTTCTTGGTCTCTAGGTCCACAGCTTGTGCTCCAATTGCATTCCTCAACATTGATAAATCTCTCACAAATATCAAATCTGTGTCCAAATAAACACCACCATACTTGTAGAGCATGGCTAGCCTCATTAAATTGGACAGATTCTGAGACAATGGGACATTTCCAGGGTCCTTATTACCACTCTTTATCTGTTCTAGCCAAGATTCAGCTGGGGTGTTCTTGACCAAGAATGGCAAATCAGGAGTGATGGCCTGAACTTTGAACCCACGATCAATCAGCGGTTTCAAGATTCGATACCCGAGTTTGGACTCCATTGATCTTGATAGGATCATCAAGCATCCTTGAGGGTGGACTTTGAGAAGTGTATCCATAGTCATGAACTCCCTCACTCCAAAGGACTTTGCTGGTGACAACCATATGGCATGGAAAAATGTTGAGCAATTTTGGGTGAGAAAGCTGAGGACCCTTAAATGAAATGAAGCTGATGATGAATTATTGCTTGACTTAAGTATCTCAAGTTTAGGCAATTGTGTCCTGAACCATGCCA
Source organism: Pterocarpus macrocarpus (assembly GCA_031439585.1). Taxonomy (NCBI): domain Eukaryota; kingdom Viridiplantae; phylum Streptophyta; class Magnoliopsida; order Fabales; family Fabaceae; genus Pterocarpus; species Pterocarpus macrocarpus. The sequence goes on from CM062515.1 coordinate 59,992,048, forward strand.
TTCTTTGTGCCCTTGACATCTCCGGTGGTGGACCTAAAGGATCTTCATTTTCTTCTTCAGTCTCTTCTGTATTTTCTTCTATGGAAAGCTGAGGATTTACACCAGCCATAGGGTTTTGTTTTTGCTTTGTCAAACCAAATGAAAGTGCTGAAGAACTAGACAAGATATTTGGATCGGAATTGAGAAGGATCATAGTAGCAACAAATATTAAGGCATAGAAGATAACAGATGATTTGGCAATGCGGCTATTTGGCCAGTAATCATAGATATTCTGAGCCATTTTCTGATCAGCAGCTATGATGGTTATGGTCTATAGAGACAATATTGTTATTTTAATTTGTGTAATGATGTGAAAAACCTTAGGCAAGAATTTGCCAATCAAGGCATGGTACTAAGTGCAGCTATGTTACAAGACATCTTACAAATTTAAACATTGGTGTTGGAGGAGATCTGAACCAGCCAGAGAAACTAGTAACAATAAACATGTGCCAAAAAGATTATTAAGGGTACATCACTACTGTGGTCCACCGGCCTGCTTTCCATAACATAGAAAATGGTGATGTGTGTGGAAACCTTTCTGTTATTCTTTTTGTTTTCAATAAGAGTTTAATTGGTATGCACTAACAGTATAAAATAATTTTACATCACAACCAATGTAAATAGAGAAAATGAAATCACATGGCCTCATTATAATGGGTAGTTATTTGTGTGAGTTGGCACTTTTCACCATTTCTATTGGCTGACAGTGTAAAATTATTTTACACTATCAATGTATTTAAATTAAATTCTTTCAATAATACGTGTTATTTTTAGAACTTTCAATACGGTTGCCAATTCATCACCTTGGACATTAATGGCTATTATTAATATGAATCAAGATTGATAATAAGAATATTTATTTGGTCCCAGCAGTATCTATCACAGCAAGTCGGACATATAATTCAGATACAGTTAGATGTTTTATCATGATCATCAGTCCCCATGTGCGAAGAACGCTAATCTTTCCTTTCATCCTTCTTTAAACCAGTGTTTATCTTTTGACAATATATTGATGTCGATTTCACATTGGAAAGTGAAGCATGAAAATTATTAATAACTAGTAAAATTTTTTTGCGTTTACGGGTATTTTTAATTGAAGTTAAAATTTAAAAATATAAATTAAAAGAGAAAAAAAATTCAAAACTGTAAAGTGAAATATGAATGATTAATTTAAATAGAATCGGAAAAAAAATATAAATTAAAATGAAAAATATTAAGATTATAGAAAGATAAGCTAATCAATTCATAAAAATAAAAAATAAAAACAAAATCAAAACGAGTCATTTTTTAAAAGAAAATGGATTAGGAACTAAACTACTCTCGAGATAATATATTTTTATTTTACAAATAGAAGTGGACTTTAGTTGTATAAGAAATTATGTGTTTCATAAACAACTTTTTCCTTCTTTTTGTTTTTTTTTTGTTGGTATACTCCCTTATGTCAGAAGATAAGATTAATTTTGCTGATATAAAATATTATTAAAAGGTGTTTGTCTATGAGATATTACAATATATTACTATATAACTCTAATGATTAGGATTTTTATTTGGTCTAAAATAATATTTGAAGTCTCTTGGACTCTAATTAATTTATTTCGAGTCAGGTTGATTACTACCGAGCTAGGTTGATATATTAGTTCATTATAACATACTTTGTGTGATTTAAATTTTGATAATTAATTTGTTTAATTATTTTAAAATTGTAAAATTAAATTTATTTTTAAATCAAACAAATAAAATATTTTTAACTTTAAATTATTTAATAGGTTAGGTTTAAGAGTAAAATTAATATTCACACTTATTTACAATTATTATATTACTCATCATATTTTGTAATTAAAATTTACTCCGATTTATAATAATTACATAACAATATTGTTTATTATTGTTGCACATAATAATATTAATCTTTTATATTTGAATTTAATTATGTTAAAATTTAAATAATTATGTTAACACGTTAACTTATGATAACTTAATTTTTGTGATTTTAATTTTGAAAATTAATTTGCATAAAATTTAAATTTTTTTAAATTTAATTTATTTTTAAAGGAGACAAAAAATTTACTTTTGAAATATTTAATAGCCAAGTTTGAAGGAATAAACGATATTAACATTCTAAAGAAAAATTAATTTTACATGACATTTTATTTAGGTGCACATAATAATATTAATTTTTTTATCTTGAAATTTTATTAGGTTAAAATTTAAATAATTACCTTAATGCATTAGCTCATTTTAACATAGTTTTTGTGATTTAAATTTTGATAATTCGTTTACTTAAATAAATTTCCAAATATATGAATATCATTGTATTTATGAAGACTTTAAGAAAATTCAGTTGTCCAATGATCTATTCAAGAGAAGTTACTCAACCCGCTCAATAGGCTGTGGAACCTCAATCATAGAAAAAAGAATCAATCACATTATCAACAAGGAAGGATCAACATGTCCTAAACTCAAGCATCATCTTTAGCACGAGTAATAAATGGAATGCTATTTTAAATAACAGGCAAATACAAGAAACTAGTCCCATGCAAATTAACATCCCTCCCATTAGATAGAACAGCAAGGTCAGCCACATCAAGCTTTAAAAAACTTCGCATGCATGGAATCCACAATCTTAGTACCTTTTCAAGGACAACATAACTGTATATCCTTTTGGCATGAGCCGGATATGCAATGAAAAAGCAACAACTAGTTTTGTGGTCTGTCCTTTTCTTTCTTAAGCTTCTCTTCCTCGGCACGCATTTGTTAATGAGGTCATTAAACTGAACGGATAAGCAACTTAAGACATGTGAAACAAGAGAGTTATTAAACACTTGGTATTTATTTATTGAAGCAATAAGAAACTGTCTAGCATTTGTGGATTTAGGTAAGCCAATCAATAGATGTTCAAAAATGTCCTAATAATGGCAATCAAACTAAGTATATTGTATCTCTCCTCCTTAGCTCTATTAAGGTGTACTCTCTTCATTATGAACATTTAGGTTGTTTTCAAACAGTGCCATCTCAATTTTTATAATTCCTAAGGAAAATTTCTATTGGATGCACTCCAATGCGACTTCCCAAAATAAGTCTATTTTGATCCAATCAAAATTTTCATTAAAGCAAAACAATTGTTCATCTAAGATGTTACTATCATGATAAAACATAAATGGATTAGAATAATTGATAACAACAATATATAACCTAACTTAAATGACTATCATAATGAGATCAGCACAACAAGCAACAACATGTTCCCTTTTTGGCAATGGCTGATCAAGAAGATTTTGGTAATGGAGGGCAAAGATAATATATAAACATAACAAGAAGTTTCGTATAACTTTTTATCTTAGTATGAAGTCAAACTTAATAAAATAATTGGGGCAAAATATGTACATACCTATATACTTCTAAAATAATCCTCAAATTTTGGTGGGGCATGAGCCCTCAACATATTATATAAGTGGATTCACCCCTGTCTTTTGGCAAAATGTGCAACAAAGGTCACAACCATGGTTAGAACCTTCAATAAGTTAATCAATGAGCATACACCAAAATTGAAAATATATCTCCTTTCGATAGATAGATCCCCTAAACCAATTACCACCATTAACCTCATCCACAAAAAATAGGAATGCATAATAAGGCAAGATATAGGTCAAAATTAAATAGCTATTAGAATGAGGCCAACATAATAACACATTTCCCTTTGGGTAGAATGCACAACCAAGGTTAGAACCCCATATGAGTTAATCAATGAATGTCTATCATAATTCGAAATCTATTCTCTTTGGCCAAAGATCCCTTAAACCAATGTACCTCCATTAACCTTATCTACAAAAATAAAGATGAGTTACTAAGTGACTATGCAATAGGTTTAGAAATCTATCACTTTTGGGCAGATATATTACCTAGACCAATGCATTTCCAATAACAAGATCTAAAATAACATTCTCCAAATATCACACACAAAACCCCCTTTAGGTAGGTAATTGCATGCAATAACTAGAAACATTCCTCAAATTACAAGAACTTCCACAAATCCCATATAAGCAATCTCACTTTGGTGGTAGTTACTAATTTATGAAAGCTGTTGTATAGGAATCAATTTTTCATGCCCCAAAAATATGACACAATCCTTAAGAAAGTGCATCACCTCTACTAATCATAATTTAAGTTATTAGCATTTCCTAATAAGTTTTGTCTACAACTGGAGCAAATAGAAGACACAATAGACATGCATATTGAATCACATAACATATCCTATGGAGAGTGTAACATCCCGCTTACACGGTACGTCTAATTGCACTATTAACCGATTTATTCAATTTCATTAGATATATAAGAATAATTAGAGGTGAATTAGAGAGAGATTAGAGTTAGAAGAATTTGAAATAGTTATATAGAAAATTTAAGAAGATTATTAGAAATATTTCATAAGTTTGAAGGAAATCGATTACATTTCGATATTGTATACCGTAAGAACCGAGTCAGTAGAAATTATACTATTAGAAATGCTAACTCTAGTAGCTATAATTCAGCCACACATACCCATCATGTGGTGCCACTATCAGCCACAAAAATGGGGGAGGATTGGCCATATCTCAACCACCTAAGAAACAACCAATAAGAAGTAAAATTCCTAACTACCTAGTGTCATAAAACTTCCAAAAATCCCTCTTAACTCGCTTTATTTTTGTGCTCCATTCTGCTGCTGCTCCCTCTCCATTCTTCTTCTACTTCATTTCATCCTCCGTCCATCTTCAAGCTTCATCCATTTTCTTCAACAAAAAACTCAACGCTAGCTAGCCTACATATCAATTTTAAGGTAGGATTCATAGTTTTCCTTTATGAATCAATAACTGATTGAGATGTTTGCTTCATTCATTCAATTACTATTAGATTGTGTTTATATGGCTAAATTAACATGTACAAGTTGGGTCTTGGTTGGGAAATTGAGAGAAAAACCAAAAGAGTAGTAAAATAGATTCTGCCCAAATTGAAAACCCTCGGCTATTCGTACTTTGAAGTGTACAACTTCGCCTACAAATATTAGAATTTGATGAACCCAATTTTATATGAAACTAGCATTTATAGCTTTTCAACTAGATAAATTATAAGGCCATTGAATCTGTATTGAGTAATATATGAAGTTTTGAAGTTAATCTTACATTTTTGCCTCTAGTTCTGACTAGGCTGGGTTATCCAGGGCATAACTCGCCCTATACAACTTCAAATTGAGTGTAACTAATTTTGTTAAAAAGCTAACATATATATGCCATAAAAATTTCAGATTCAAACCCTAAATAATTTGCTTCCAGTAATTCACTAAAGTTGCCCTATGTCATAACTAGGCTGAAATAGGGCAAGCCAATTCAACCAATTTTGAGAGCTTATAACTTGAGGTCTCCTACTCAAATGAAACAAAACATGATGGAAATTAAAGATGGCTCTCTTAGCTTTAAAATGATATAAGTTTCAAGAAAATCTAATAAGATTTCTATTTTTTACAATTTTTCACATTTTAGACCCAAATTCTGTCTAATGGCAAGGCAGATTTAGGTTAAACCTCAACAACTCAATTTATACTTATCAAAACTTCACAGGACCAAAGGGAAATGAAAATAGACAAACAATGCTGTATCATGTAAAAAATTCAGACTCATGAATTAAGATGGAATTATGGTATACTTTAGAAAACAAGGTAGAATTGAGGTAATTAGGTAAAGTTGCTAACTTGAGTGCTTGGGCACTCTAATGTGTAAATAAGCTTTATTTACAAATAAATGTTGTAATTCTATGTTAACGATGAAAGGTTAATGTGTTATTTTGATTTTGATACCTTGGCTGACTGTCTGAATTAAAGAGCATTATTCATGGGCAAGCAGATCTGATCTGTTATGCTGCCAAAATTCCTGCAGAAACATATGAAAGTTATGAATGTCTGTATGTTATGTACATGAATACCATATAAGTATGAATATTTGAAAGTAAGGTATGAAGCATGTGCATAAGTCTCTGAAGCATATTCATATAAATATATAAGCATATGAACCATGAAAGAATACAATCAGACAATGTGAGATCCTTTTACTTGGAGGCAGTTATTTGGATCCCTTCCTATGAAGGCAATTAAACAGACAAGATATAGGTCCCTTCACCTGGAGGCAGTTATTTAGGTCTTTCCCATTGAAGGCGGCCAAAACTATTAGCATAGTTATAAAATCCGAGCTGACGATCAACTCGGCCAAGGCATTAGGTCATTGGGTCACTAGTTCAACCAATAGGTCACTGGTTGAACTAGATATAATTAAATAAATATATAAAAATATATTAAAGTTAATATAAATATAATAAAATGACACTAATAATTAATAATGTAACACAATTTAAAAATTTGTATGCTTATATAAATATATATAAACATGTATACAATTATTATATACTAATTAATACATTTAAATTTTCAAAAAACAACATCTAGAATAAAAAACTTATTTTAATTTTTTAAAATTTTACAAGAGAGTTTGGGCCCAGCACCCCAAAAAAAAAATTACCTGTAAATGAATTGAGGCTCGCAACTACATCCTTGTTGGGCCCTTATTACTTTTTTTAATTTAAAAAAACAAGAAGAAGTGAAATCTGAAAAGGCAAAGTTAAAAACCCTGCTTCATATCTGTCTCCTCTTATCCTCTCTAAGCACCGCACTAGCTCCCTTTGAGCGTGAGCTTTGTGTCCCTTTCTCTCACACTCTTTCTCTCTCACTCTCTGTTTTATTTGGTTTTTTGGGCTCGAATAACAAACAAAACCCAACAATAGCAAACACATGAACGGCGGAGAACGGGCGGATGGCAGCGAATGAGCTAACAGCGGTGAACGGCTTCTTCCTCTGCACTTGCGAAACGCCAAAAGCCCTTCTCCGACTCTACGTAGTGTTGTGTTCTTGTTCTGCTTTTATCTTCTCTGTTTCTTGGTTTTAGGTTTTTTTCCCCCTTATCAGCAAACAACATCATTTTATTTTTTCTTTTAAAAAAAGAAAACAAACATGACCCGACCAGTTTACTCAAACTGGACCAGGTCACCGGTTATTATGAAAACCAGTCGAGTCACACCGAGTTAATACGGTTCTATAACAAGATCGATCTAGTAAGCAACTCTGACCGGTTGAGGCACCGGTTCACTGGTTTTCTAGTCGAATTGGCCGTTTCGAGCCAGTTTTCACAACTATGACTATTAGGTCCTTCTACATTGGAGGCAGTTAGCCAGTTGAGTCTCTCCAATTTAGAGGCATGTAGGTCCCATTGCAGATCAGTATTGTGTGATGACAATCACGAGTTGAGCTCACTCCAAGATCAAGCTATCCAAGGCCAATAAAGATTAAAGTTATATGCATACCAATACCCTAAGTACGACGATACGTAACGCCTAGGTATGTCAAGTAAAGAAAGTTTAAAAAAGCATAAGTGAATCTGCATACTTACATGAGGAGCATTTACATATGCATAAGTCATATTTCTGCTATAGTGATGAATCTGCTCCCTATTAATTGCCAATTGTTTGGATAAAATTAACCTGCTTCAGAACGAATATTTTTGAACTCCTTAAAATGAAATTTATAGTTTATGTAACATGTTCACATTTTTCATATAATAAACAGAAGCAGTTAGAGATAATAATGATGACACGATGTGTCTAAGGGATCCTACTGAGAATTTATAATTCTCACTCTTATATATTTCCATGTTATCTCTAGATATCTCAGGAGAGCTAGAAGATGAACATACTAGGCAGAGTAGGAAGATTGAAGGCGACCAAAGAGCACTGTCACATAAGGTCCGTTTAAGTAAAGTAGCAACTTCTAGGTGTGGTACTATGACTTAAGTATAGTACTGTACTCAAGAGGGTGTTACAGAAAGTACATGCCATAACCATATTCCAAATGTGATAATTTGATTTTTTTTTTAATTTACCATCATTCAAACTATCACCTCAAAATTTAATAAACTATACTCAATAAAATGTTTTTAGCAATTAGGAATTAATGGGTTTTAAAAATTCAGGGCAACCTAAATCGCTCACAACATCAATATTTTTTTCATCCTAGAGTATTCTAGTACACATCACTACGCCTCCTCTTTAGGTAAAGAATGTGGAACATGAAAAGTATCTATCTTGTATAAAGCCCTATAGGAAAATCTTGGCTCTAGAAATTGTCGCATTTGGGTAGATAAATCTCCTTAACCAAAATATTCCTCACAAGGTTGGTTCTACAAATACGGTATCAACAATTACCAATCTTGGAATGCCCCCACATAAGCATTTTAAGCATATAACTTATGCCAAATTTATAAAACTCCATAAAAAAAAGGGAGATTTAATAAAACACGACAAATCATTTTTCCAGTATCTTAATTTATTAAACACCAGCTAAAAAATAATTAAAAATTTATTATAATACAAATTTGGCAAAGGAAAATATCATACACATATATGTAACAAATTTGACTACGATTTTTATCAAATCACCATTAAACAATCAGCAATTGATGCAATTGAGATATGGATTTTCTTTCATATAATAAAATTGAATGGAATCTCAAGAATCATTAAAAGATTATATTAGCGCATGGTTTTTGGGATAGATCTAAACTTCTAAAAGCCACAATCTCTAATTTACCCCTGATCATAGGATAAGGACCCAATTCATGAATCAGCCACAAGAAGGATGAACCCTTTTAATATGATTAATCCAAGATGCCAATAACAATATGAGCAATGTGCCAACAAATGCCAAATAGGCCTTAATAACAATATTAAGACCTGTCAGAATTCTCAACTCACACAAACCCTAGGCATCGTAATTCTATAGTTTTTAGAGAATTTCAATCAATTTTTATCAATCATAAAATATCTCAAATCTTATATTATAGAACATTTTTTTTTTTTTGGTTTTCCAAGGGTATTCCCCTTCCCTATTACCAGGGAAGGAGACTAATTCCCTTCGAGCAAAGTCAAGCTTGCTTTCCTAACCAGTATGCTCTCTAGGAATAGAATCGATGTCCTCTCTAGGACTATAATATGCTTCTATCACTATGTTAACTTCTTTGTTGATATATTTTATAAAACTTTAAATCGATACTTTTTATGATAGTTAAATTTTATTATGAGAAAGAAATAAAAAAATGCTTAAATATGTTTTTGGATCCTATAAAATTAGCAAATTTTGATTTTAGTTCCTAAGAAATTATTTTATTATGAGAAAGAAATAAAAAAATGCTTAAATATGTTTTTGGATCCTGTAAAATTAGCAAATTTTGATTTTAGTTCCTAAGAAATTATTTTTTTGGTCTTAATCCAAAGATTTCCAAAAATTTTGATTTTAGTCTTTAATTTTTTTTTGTTTTTTAGTTTTGATCTAAATATTTTCTAAAAATTTTGCTTCTAGTCCCTACTTGAACATGGGAAGGGTGTCATAACTATCCGTTATCCATATTATTATTTAACAAAGACAGACTAATAATAGAAATTAAAACCAAAACTTTTAAAAATATTTAGATCAAAATAAGAAAAAATTCTTAAGGACTAAAAGCAAAATTCGATAATTTTATATGGACTAAAAATATATTTAAACTTAAAAAAATATTTCGTTTCCCTTTTTAACTCTTTCCTACTTTTCATTTTTTCATAATTTTTTTATGGTTTGGGCAAAAAATGGGTCATGTTGTACCCACGAGGTCCTTGACCCGTGCGTTGCCCCTCAAGTGTGTTATGCTTAGCTGGGGTTGCCCACCTTTTTTTGGGGGGGCATTCTTCTACTTCCCCGCACAGGGCATGCGCCACAGCCGTCGGAAATCACCTTGCTACTTAAGATCAAGAGGCGTCTCATGGCATCCGTTACCCAACGGCAGTTCAGGGCTACCCTGATGCACAGCGTGAGGACAGCGATTGTGGTAACCCAGCGGTGGCTCAGTGGTAGCCATGGAAGGCGATGTGAGTGGCGCACCAACTACTTCAACTCCAACATGGAGGGCTTCTTCTCCCTGCGCCAGTAGCAGCGATGGAGATGCAGCACCGCACCAAACATCAACCCAGCAAGATCCATTAGCGATGGATCTGCGACTGCAGCAACCTGCGGCCCACCACCTGAAAGGTAATTGGAATTGTATGTTTTTCTCATTACAATACAATGAATATATACGCAGAGGAATATAATCAAAGATACAATAGGAGAGAATATAATTGAAGGATGTTACACTTGTCAAAATCAAATATAAGTGGTGGTATTAGGAGCAGGACATGGAATTCCTTTTTTCTTTTTTTTACTGGCTGTGAATTTACTTTGTTAAAACTTGGTTTGATAGCTTCTTCGTAATTGTTGAGTTAGTTGGACGTTAATTCTAAAAAGTTATAATAATATTGACTGATAAAATAAAGTAAAAATTATTCTCAATAAAATATATTTACAAAAGTAATATTTAATAAATATATTATAAAATTATTTTTAGAATACAAAATAATTATAATGAACATAAATATTAAAGAGTTTATAATAAAATTGGAATTATTAATCAATGAAAGAATAAAATTAAAATTTTATTTAAATTTAAAATTATATTAATCTTTTAAATTTTAGAGATCATAACTCAATTTTAGAAAATATTCCGTAAAGTACTCTCTAAAGTGCTCGCAGCTTTTGGAAGCTAAAATAGAAGCACAAACATCTCAACTTTTTAATTTATTAAACAGTAAAAATTAATTTATTCATTTAAAAAGTAGTGGCATCCTCTCAAAAAAATACTGCTAAACTAAGCTTAAGTCCTGTTCACATTGTAGCAAACAACGCAATGATCACGGAATACTCTTGCCATGACACTTCCCTCTTCAATCTCTAGCTTTCTGGTCCTCTTGTTCCATAAATGAAGTGTATATGTCTCCCCTCCATACAGAATTTCCACTATCTTATTTTCCACCCAAACTGATCCACTTTCATTTTGAGGCTTCTTGTAAAAGTCCCCAATCTTGTTCCAGTCCACAGGATAGAAGGCCTTTGGTGGCAAAATTGTGAGGTTGTATCCTGGTGTGCTTCCAACTTTCCCTACAACTCTTGACACCATGTAAGGACCATTGTGACCCCATCTATCACCATCAAAAGTTAATGCAAATTCCTGTAGAAAGTCCAGCAGAATTGGATGATTCTTGTCAAATATCATAACTGCATTATTCAACCTCAACCATTTTCTGGTCACTGGGTCCATATGTTGTGCTCCAATTGCATTCCTCAACCCTGATATATCCCTCAGAAATATCAAATCTATATCCAAATAAACACCACCATACTTGTAGAGCACGGCTAGCCTCATCAGATTGGACAGATTATTAAACAATGGGACAGATCCAGGGTCCCTTTTACCACTCTTTAACTGTTCAAGCCAAGCTTCAGCAGGGGTGTTCTTGACCAAGAATGGCAAATCAGGAGTGATTGCTAGCACTTTGAGCCCGCGATCAACCAGCGGTTTCAAAATCCTATTCCCGAGTTCGGAATCCATTGATCTTGATAGGATCAGCAAGCATCCTTGAGGGTGGACCTTGAGAAGTGTGTCCATAGTCATGAACTCCCTTTGACCAAAGTACCTTGCTGGCGACAACCATATGGCATGGAAAAATGTTGAGCAGTTTTGAGCACTGAGAAAGCTGAGGACCCTATAATGAAATAAAGCTGATGAGTTATCGCTTGATTTAAGTATCTCAAGTTTAGGCAATTGTGTCCTGAACCATGCCATTCTTTCTGCCCTTGTCACCCCTCGTGGTGGAGCTAGAAGATCTTCATTTTCTTCGTCAGCCTCTTCTGTATATTCTTCTTCCATGGAAAGCTCAGGATTTACACCACCCTTTTCAGAAGTTGGTGATGTGTTTGTTTCACCAGCCTTAGGAGTCTGTTTTTGCTTCGTCGAACCAATTGAAGTTTCTGAAGAACTAGGGTTGATATTTAGATAAGAATTGAAGAGGATTATTAAAACAAATATTAAGGCATAGAAGACAACAGCTGATTTGGGAATGCGGCTATTTTGATAACGGGTATTGTGAGAGATTTTCTTATTGGCAGCCATGGTTGTTATGGTCTAGAGACAATGTTATTTTTGTGGAATGATGTGAAAAAACTTAGGCAAGAATTTGCAAATTAAGGTATGGTACTGAGTGGAGCTGTGTTATAGGGCATCACACAAATTTGAACATTGGTGTCGGAGGAGAACAGAACCAGTAAGATAATAAACATTGGTGAGAAGGATGCCAATTTATCACCTTTTATATTGATGCCTATTATTAATATGAATCAAGATTGATAATAAGATTATTTATTTGGACCCAGCAGTATTTATTACGTCAAATCAGATAGTAATAATTTTGTCATGATCATCCGTCTTCGTGTGTGAAAAACGCTAACCCTTCCTTTCATGCTTCTTTAAACCAGTGTTTATTTTTTGACAACATATTGGTCCCGATTTCACATTGGAAAGTGAAGCATGAAGATTATTAATAACTAGTAACTATTTTGTGCATGTTACAGGTCTTTTTAGAAATTGAAAGATAAAAAAATATTTAAAATTATAAGATAAATATAAATGATTAGTTTAAAAATTTAACTTTGATACACTATCAATATAAAAATATTTTACACAAGCATACAATTATATATTTTCACATCATCAAAAATATTTTATTCAATCATCTATTACATTAAAAATTTTACAAATAGAAGTATGCATATGATTGGATGATAATATAAAATTTTTTTATATTAATATTAATGTTTCAAAATTAATCTCCTAATTTGATAGAATCTAAAAATTATAAATTAAAACAACAGTAATTTATGATTGTAAAACGGTAAGCATAATCAATTAAAAAAAGTAAAAATAAAATGAGTCATTTTTTAAAAAGAAAATAAATTAAGAAACTAAATTACTTTCGAGATATAGTGGGGATCTATTCACTCGAGCTGTAAAAACTTACTCCCAATCTTCACTCAACAAGCTTCATCAACTTTATATTGAGACCAGGCATATTCGAGTTACCTTCTAACACTGGCATCAGTGGCAGGTGAACTAGAGAGAAAAAGTAGGAGACAAAAATTGCATGTCGCATTTGGGCATTAAGTGAGTTAATCAAAGCCATTAGATGTTAGGAATGGTGAGAATTATGAGTAACTGTTTATACTTAAACTTGTTATGAACGGGTCCCACTCTTTGAGAAAATATATTTTAATTTAATAAATAGACGATGTCGAAAGCTAGATTTATTTGTTTCTTTGTATAATCTTTTCCAAAAAAATTTATGTGTTTTTCATAAATAAATTTTTCCTCGTTTTCTATATACTCTCTTATGCTAGAAGGTAAAACTGATTTTGCTGTTATGAAATATTACTGGATGGTAGATGTATAAAAGTTGTTGCAATAATTTATTACTAGTGTGGTGGCCCATGTGGTGTATGGTTTATGATGATGGTATTTATATATAAAACACTAGTATTTTGATCCAGGACAATGCATGGGGTATAAAAAATTTTTTGAAATATAATGATTATAAAAATTTAGAATTAAGAAATGAAAAAGAAAAGGGATTCAGCTGAGTGGAAACCGTTTATTTTAATCCACTAAGAGTGAAAGCGTTAACCTAGCTATTTTTTCATACAATTAAGCTATAGGTTATCCTAAACTAAAAAATAAAATGAAAAAAAATATATATCTGAAAAAGAGATGTAGTGATATGAACATTTAGTTTTCTAAAACTGAACATATATAAACTAATAATAGAAAAAATAAACTACTCTCCTATCGAGGCAACACTGAATCAATGTAAAACACATAAAGATACTTAATTTATATGAGAAGAAGAATAATATTTTATCCTTGAGTCATGAAGAAATAAAGTGGCAGTAATTTTAATTAGTAATTTTATTTTTGTAAAAATTAGAAAATATGTCTTTAATTTCAGTTCATTTCTTGTTAAGCAACATTCGCTGCGGCTTGTGTAAACAAAACTAACATTGAGTATTAGAAATGAATGATTTCATGAAATCAAGAGAAGGTACATCTTACGTTTAGTCATGAAATCATAGTTCTTAAAATGAACTAATTGCTTAATAGCTTCAAAATTCCATAGCTTAGGAAGATAGGTGATTAAATATTTATCCTATTTGTCTATGTGTGCTATACTTAGCTTTGGAAATACTTCCATTTGAGTATTTTAATCCTATGCCTTGTTCATTTTTAATATTTTTCTCCAACCAAAAATATAAATTAAATTCCAAGAATTATTCGACTATGTGATTTTCTAGAGAAAAATTATTCCATATATCATCTAAAATATAAGCAGACATATCTTTCTTCTCACCAGTGGCCATGATACTCTTGTAGCTAATTTCCTTTCATTATCTTGTCTAGGAAAAAAAAAATAGTGCAAGTGTTCTGGATTCAACATACTACAATTTACGAATACTAATTGAATGTGGGATTGTAACACAAAGGACATTATCAATGTTGATGGCTCTTACTAAAAGCATATTATGTATGTGCATTAATAGATTTGTTCTCCTAACTTCCCCCATGCCGTTGACACTATGAAATATGGGTATTCTATTTTGGCAAAAGTACTCATACTGGATATATTTGGGGTATGGTTACACTTAGATATGCCTAGATATGTACCTATTATTTTTTTTTTTTTTTTGAAAAAAAAAATTGGATACGTCTTGGGTGCAACTCCGGTATGACTGGATGTGACTCGGGTACATGACTTAATGAAACTATATTGTTTTGGCCCCTTTTTTTCCTTCCTTTTCTTTCCCCCAAATTAGAACCCTAACCCTCCCTTCTTTCTTTCATTTGCACACTTCCAAGTTTCTTACCCACCAACCACCACCACTAAATTGCTCTACCACCGACAGTAGCAAGGAAAACATAGCAGCATCTATTGGGAGGAGACTTGTCCTTTGTGGTGTGCCCCTCTTTGGCTTTTGCCAACACGCTGCTCTTCAAGTCAGCATATAACATGCAGGTGGTGGTGGATGCGAACGAGCCAGAGGAGAGGTTGCTGAGCAGGTTCCGCAAAGAGGTGATGAGGGCTGGTGTCATTCAAGAGTGCAAGAGGAAGAGGCACCATGAGGATAGGCAGGATAAGAAGAAGCGCAATCTTCTCTTGTGTTCGCTTACACCTTGTTTGGAATGATAAAATGGGATGAAATTGAATTCAATTCTATTAGTAATTAAATTTAATTGTGTTATAATTTGAATTCTTATTCTTGGAATAAACCAGCAAGTTATATAATTGAATTCATTTACATTGTTTGGAATGCATATAAAAATAAATTGAATTCTTTATCTTAACTATTTTATCCTTTATTGACATCACCTTTTGAGAAGTGAAAGAGAAATATTATTAGAGTTAAAGGTATTTTTGATATATCACCTTTTAATGTCAAATCTACTAGGTTAGAAATTGTAAATCAAACTTTTTTTTGTCTGATTTACTTTTAGGTTTTTTTAAAGAATTGAATTACATTCAGATTTTAATTCCATACTATTAGTTGATTCCAAATTAGGTAATGGAATTCAATTTCTTAAATGAATTCAATTATATAACTTTCCAAATAATCTGTTAAATTTCTTTTCTTTTTCTTCTGGTTTTTTATGAGTTGAAGATGGCCCATAATTGATATTGTTCCTGGTGTTTCAAACACAAGATGCTAGAAATAGAAAAATGGTTTCTTGGTTTAGTTTTTTGATTGAGAGAATGAGAGGGATTGTGTTGGGACTTACATGATTGTTATGTACTTATTTTGAACAATATTTTTAAGTATTATAGTTTTTCATTTTTGTGATATGATGTTGAATAACTTAGGTTTGTTTTATGTTGAAGTTGGTGTGTTTTCTAATTTATCGGGTGAAATTTTAGTTTTTATTTTATAAAATTTGTGAAATTTTTATATTTTTAAATATATATATTGCTATACCTGTACTCCAATTTTTACAAAATTTTCATACCCCGTACTTGGTATGGGTACCGTACCCATATCCATGCAACATAGCATTGACATCAATCTTGAACACTCCATCATTAAAATTACATAGACCTATGAACATTGCATAGCCTCTATAGACCTATGAACAGTGCATACACTTCACCATTAACCAATCTTCAAAATTTTTTTGAAACATTTGCTGTGAATAATGCATAACATCTATAGACCTATTAACATTGCACAAGTCCTTTAGGAAACCTACCCTACAGCAGAAGATCAATCAATTGTCCTGTTAGTTTTCTCTACTTATATAGTTAACTCTAGATCTCTTTCCGGTCCACCATCTCTCAATTCCTATTTCATGTCATAGATTTCAATTTTCTTCCTTTTAACATTTCTCAACCTTTCAACTTCTCTTTTGCATTTCTTGCCTTGTTGCTCTGCAAGTTCTAGCTGATTATTTATCTCATAATTGTACTCCATTGCTCTTGTAGTTCCATTTTGAGCATGGCCGTTGTATCTGCAAAGCACATCCCATATAATATTCTACTCCATACAGTAAGAGTAACAGGGAAAAAACCAACATCCCAACCATATACAACTAAAAAAAGAAAAGAAGCAACTCTTACTGTTGTCCATCTAACAACTAATAAATAGAACAGATACAATTGAGGGCAAGAAATTCATCCAATTGCCAAGTATGATAGGTAAGGGTGTACTGTTTGCAGTGTATGTAGACAAGTCATGATTAAGGAGAGAAGGTAGAGGAATCATATACCATATGGTTTGAATCCCTAGAATTTAAAAACCAAATCAAGTCATGAGACTTGCCTGTGAATAGATTAGCACAAGCTGCAAGGGGGATTACCAATAAGAACATGGGTTTAGCGAAGCAATTCTTGCACTTCATCAATGGTACAATAATGCAGAGCTT
Organism: Pterocarpus macrocarpus; assembly: GCA_031439585.1. Taxonomy (NCBI): domain Eukaryota; kingdom Viridiplantae; phylum Streptophyta; class Magnoliopsida; order Fabales; family Fabaceae; genus Pterocarpus; species Pterocarpus macrocarpus. The sequence goes on from CM062515.1 coordinate 60,009,027, forward strand.
ACTCCGAAGATGGACAAGTGACGAAAGGAGCCATAGTTGCTGTAGGAGAGCCTCCTTTTTTGCATCCTTGAAGACGAAGACAATTGGAGTTCATATGACATTTCTTGCGGTATAAACACTACAAGGCATGCCTTGACTGGAAGAATGGGCACTGATTGATTAGGGTGAGATGACATAATGGCAAGGGCAACTTCAGGAAAATAAGTAAAGCCTTCTTGTGTTTGCTTGATAATTAATTTAGGAAGAATACTCTGAAAAATTGGCAGTAGAGAACGATGCAAATTGAAACTTCAAATTGATTCAAAATCATCTGCAAGGGTGACAAGAAACTGAATCAAGCGAGTCTTCTCGTGAAGAGTCTTAGAAGTAGAATGCAAAAGAGTCCATACGGATGCTGTCAAAGCCAATCGTTCCAAAATCGTCACTGGAGAGTAAAGTTCAGCAAAATGTTGATTAGGAGCTTGACGCATGCATTGAATCTCAATCTCCAATTGATACTTGCAGGGCAGAATCAATAGGGGGATAAGAACTCTTTAGAGTATCATAAACATCTTTCGCGTTATCACCAAAAGTTATAGCAATAGACGGGATACAAGTCATACGAATCCAAGCAATAACTAGATGATTTTTTTTGGATAATGTTTAAAATGCTCACTAACAAAAAATGAGCATTCAATATTTACCTAATTTTTAACTATTGATCAAATTAAAAAATAAATCTAATAGTTGATATCCAAAGACTATTCATACTCCAAATATCATGTAGAGTATCATAATCAATTTTTGTATAATATCAACTGTTAGATTTACTTTTTTAATTTGATTAATAGTTAAAAATTAGGTGAATATTGAATATTCACTTTTGTGGGTGAGCATTTTAAACATTACCTTTATTTTGTTCCCATTCTACAATCTTGTTTGTGCCTGTTTATTTTTGTTTTGCTAGTCACATTCTTCCAAAGGTTTTTGCCTTTCGAAACTATTGCCAAACTTTGAGACTAGAATAAGAAATTGGTCCCATCAAAGTCCACGTTGAGTTTGAATAAACTAGATGCTTCTGTGATCATATTGTAAAAAGAATTCAAGGAAGGAAGAATATCCAATACACAAAGAAAATAGTGTTGCATAATGCCAGAAATCAAAGAAGAAATCCATCCATGTGAAACTACAATACTAAGAGCTCATTAGGTGAATAGCTTATTTAAGTATTTATATAAAAGTAATTTCTGAATAAGTTATTTATATTTAGATATATAATAATAGAAGTATTTATTTTGAGTATTTTAATAAGTACTTCTTGAAAAATTAGATATTTTAACTTTTTAAAAAATATTAAAAAAGACTTTTATATAAGTAACAAGTTGAATAATTAAATAAGACAAAAAATTAAAAATATAATTTTTACTTTTACTTTTAAAAAATTAAAAAAAATCATAAGTTGTAATATCCAAACTGGCCCTCATTGCTTAATAGGGCAAAAGAAACAAAAGGGCAAAAGAACAATTAGCCTAAACCTTTTCTCCTTTGTTATGTGCCAAGCAAGGTTGATATGGTGCAAGAACTACGGTGCCGCCAATATGTAAAAGGTAATTGGAATTGCATGTATTTCTTATTACAATACAATGAACATATATACAGAGGAATATCACTCAAAGAAACAATGAGAGAGAAGATGTGCTACACTTGTCATGAGTAGTGTTATACGACGTTACACATGTCAAAATATGAGTGGTGGCTAGTGGGAGGGAAAATGAGAGAGCAGGTCTCTATCCATCAAGAAAATACAGTGAGAGAATCAAGGAGCTGACAAATAGAAAATTAAGGCAAGAGAGAAATTATCACTAATAGGGAATTCCTTTTTTGTTTTTGTTTTTTTTTGTTTTTTTTTTGGCTGTGAATTTACTTTGTTAAGTCCTGGTTATATTGCTGCAAACAAGGCAACGATCAGTGAATAATCTTGCCATGACACTTCCCTCTTCAATATCTAGCTCTCTGGTCCTCTTGTTCCATAAATGAAGTGCATATGTCTGCCCTCCATATAGTAATTCCGCTAGCTTATTTTCCACCCATACTGATCCAGTTTCGTTCTTGGGCTTCTTGTAAAAGTCAACAATCTTGTTCCAATCCACAGGATAGAAGGCCTTTGGTGGCAAAATTGTGAAGTTGTATCCTGGTGTGCTTTCAACTCTCTCTACAACTCTTGACACCATGTAAGGACCATTGTAACCCCATCTATTGCCATCAAAAGTTAATGCAAACTCCTCTAAAAAGTCCCGCAGAATTGGATGATTCATGTCAAATATCAAAACTGCATTATTCAACCTCACCCATTTTTTGGTGTCTCGGTCCACAGCTTGCGCTCCAATTGCATTCCTCAACATTGATAAATCCTTCAAAAATATCAAATCTGTATCCAAATAAACACCACCATACTTGTAAAGCATGGCTAGCCTCATCAAATTGGACAGATTCTGAGACAATGGGATATATCCAGGGTCCTTGTTACCACTCTTTATCTGTTCTAGCCAAGCTTCAGCTGGGGTGTCCTTGACCAAGAATGGCAAATCAGGAGTAACCGCCAGCACTTTGAGCCCACGATCAACCAACGGTTTCAAAATCCTATTCCCGAGTTCGGAATCCATTGATCTTGATAGGATCATCAAGCATCCTTGAGGGTGGACCTTGAGAAGTGTATCCATCGTCATGAACTCCCTCTCTCCAAAGGATTTTGCTGGTGACAACCATATGGCATGGAAAAATGTTGAGCAATTCTGAGTGAGAAAGTTGAGGACCCTATGATGAAATATTGAAGCTGATGAGTTGCTTGATTTAAGTATCTCAAGTTTAGGAAGCTGTGCCCTGAACCATGCCATTCTTTCTGCTTTTGTCATCTCTGGTGGTGGAACTAGAGGATCTTCATTTTCTTCTTCAGTCTTTTGTGTATTTTCTTCCGTGGAAAGCTGAGGATTCACATCACCATTTTCAAAAGTTGATGATGTGTTTGTTTCACCAGCTTTAGGAGTTTGCTTTTGCTCGAGGGTTTGAAGGCTTGACAAACCAAGTGAAAGTGCTGAAGAACTAGAATCGATATTTCGAAGAGTAATGAGAAGGAACAGCGCAACAAATATTAAGGCATAGAAGATCACAGATGATTTGGCTATGCGGCTTTTTAGCGAGTGTTCATAGATATTCTGAGATATTTTCTCATCAAGAGCCATGATGGTTATGGTCTAGAGAGACAATGAAATGGTGTGAAAAACCTTAGGCAAGAATTTTCTAACAAAGGTATGCTGCTGATTGGAGCTACGTTAAACCTTGTAGGGCATTACTCAAATTTATACATTGGTGTTACTGGAGATCAAATTAAGATAAAGAAATCAATATAGATGTACCAAGAAAGTTTAATGACGATACGTTACTACTGTGGTCCACCTACTTTCAATAGCATAGGAATGGGGATGTGAGTAATAAAAACCTTTCTATAATTCTTTTTGTTTTCTGTTTTACATTAATGCCTATTATTAATATGAATCAAGATTGACAATAAAATCATTTATTTGGATCCAGCAGTATTTATTACAGTACATCAGATATATAATTTAGATCCATTGTGAAGTTTTGTCATGATCATCCGTCTCCATGTGTGAAAAACGCTAGTGATCTTTCCTTTCATCCTTCTTTAAACCTGTATTTATTTTTTGACAATATATTGATGCCCATTTCACATTGGAAATTGAATGATATTAATAATAACTAGTACTAATAATTTTGTGCATTTTGCTGCTATTTTTTAATTGAGGTAAAAATTTAAAAAAGCTAAAAATAAAAGTTAAAAGAGGAAATTATTTGACAGGGAGCTATTCTAGCCAAATCCGAGGTCTTGAGTTTGACTCTTGAATACACAATTATTTTAAATTTTGGAAGGGAGAATTTTACCATCTAGGTACTTCTATTTGGCTCAAGCAGTATTGTTTTAAATAAGAGAATACATGTAATTTCGATCAAAAAAAAAGAAAGAAAAAAGAGGAAATTATTTAAAACTAATTGATTTAATAGAATCTAAAAATAAATAAATTAAAATGAAAAAAATTAAGATTATAATACATTGCCAATTAAAAAAATTAAAAATGAAATGTGTCATTTTTTAAAATAAAATAAATTAAAAAACTTAACTACTCTCAAGATAATATATTTTAATTTTATAAATAAATGTGCATGTAAGCTAGATCTATTTATTTATTTGGATTATCTCTTTTTATGCTGTTTTTCATAAATAATTTTAACTCGTTTTTCGTGTATTTTCTAATATGAGAAGGCGAATCTACTTTTGAATCCATTTTGTTAATGAGTATAATTTCTTAGATTGCACTCTATTTTGCTCATTTTTAGTTCTTTTATGGTAAAATACCCATTTTAGTCTTTGACAAAAATTTTAGGAGATAAATTAATTTCTCAAAATTTAAAAATCATAGATAGTTTCTCATCATTATACCGCAAAAAAGTCCTTAAAATTTCTATATAGGAAAATTAATATGTCCCTTTTTTTTAAATAGTAAGAGACTATTTATGAATTTTCAAATTCTGAGGGACTAATTTATTCCCCAAAATTTTTATCGTATATCAAAATAAATATTTAATCTTCTTTTATTTTCAAGGGTGTGCATTGGTAGCTTATGTTCAGACTTCAAAAGTTAGGGAAGGACTATTAATATTTATAAAAATTTAAAAATATAATTTTGAAAAATTGTAATTCAAGTACGTTTGTTCCCATTTTTTTTTAAAAATTATAAAAATATTTATCTCAATTTTTACTTAAAATTTAAAAAATATTTATATTTAACCTTCAAGTAGAAACTACGATGAGAATCTTTTGCAAAAAGTGATCTTTTAAATAAAAAAGTAAATACCCATTTTAATCTTTGATAAAAATTTTGGAAGGAAAAATTAGGCTTTTAAATTTATAAGTCTCCCAAATGATCTCTCAAACTATATTAAAAAAAAGACATATGAATTTTTTTAATGGTATAAATTCGTATGATGGGACTAATGTATCTCCATTATTGAATGTTGAAAAATTACTCAAGAATTTTTAAATTTTGAAAAACTATTTTGTCTCACCAAATTTTTGTTTAGAACCAAAATAAGTATTTAGTGCATGTTTGAGAAGCTATAAAAAAATAACTTTTTTCATGAAAAAAAAAAAACTGTTTTGAAAAAAAGCAAGCATGTTTGGGCAAGTATAATTGACAAGATTATAATATGAATGTAATAGTTTAAGCTTTTTTTTAAAAGAAATAATCAAAAGTTAATTTTTGGATTTTTTTAATACAATCAAAATGTATAATATCTAACATACCCTAAATTTATCAAATTAATCTTAAATGATAAATATTATATAATATAAATAATTATTTTATATATTTTTTAATAATTTTATCAAATAAAAATAAATTTTTTTATATAATTTAAATAAAATGAATTATCTTAAAATTGGCTTTCAATTAAAATATTCAAATATTAATTAATTCTTATATAATTAATTATGAGTTTAATTAGTATGTAATGACAGTGTAAAACTGTTTTATACTATCAACTAATAGAAATAGGGAAAAATAAAAAATTATGATAGATTTTTTATTATAATAGATAATTATTTATGTGAATTGGTACTTTTTACTATTTCTATTAGCTGACAGTATAAAATTATTTTACATTATTAATATATTTAAATTAAATTCATCAATTATTATATAAGAAGATAATTATACAAATAGACACTCTCCAAAATAATTTTGTCTTACAGTATTCCCAAATGCATCCTTGTTATTGGATAAAATAATTACTTTTTGCGATATTCTGACAACAGACGTCCCTAGGAATAAACGCTTTCTTCTTTGTTCTTCTCTTGCTGTCCGTCAAATCGAGACGCACCAATGGCCTTGCCCAACTCGCACCTCACCTCAGCCAACATCTCCAGGACAGTGTGATCCGTCACGGCCTGCACAATCGCCCTTGACCCGTCACCCAGCTGCATCGTCAGCAGTCATGCACCACTGGAAGCCTCCCGAGCTGCTTAGTCTGCATCACTAGATCGTAGCGACCACCAATTTTCTTCGATGAAGACAAGACCTCGTCGTCATCCATGTTCAACCATAGGCGGAGGCTGAAGCTTCCACCTCGCGGAGTTCATTCAACCAGGTTTCAATCTTCTTGTCGGCGCTGGTGGGGGAAGAGGAAGGAAGGGGAAGATGGGCCAGAGTATTTAATTAATTTTAATGATGAAATTATAGATTAAATATGAACAGATAATTTTGTTATATAACCAAAAAAAATAATTTATTAAAATAAAATTATTCTCACTTTAAGTTTAAATGTATTTTTAATTTCAATAAATATAAGGTACATTTAGATAAATATTTAAAAAAAAAAAAAGACCTCTCTTACAAAAAAATTTTAGTAAAATTTTATTTTTTTAAAAAAATATTTTATATTTAGATATGTTATTTTATAAAATTTTAATTATTAAAAATACTTATAAATATGTTAGGATAAAAATAAACAAAACTACCATTTTTATAACAACAAAAACTACTTAAAAGGAGATAGAGAATTAGAGTTTGATAAGAAATAAAAAAAAATATGAATTGTAATTATTAATAAAATTAAATAATATTTTTGTAAGATAATTTTATTAAAAGTTAATTTTTTTTTTTTAGAAGTTGATTATTATTAATTTAAAAAAGTGGTAAATTAAAATTTTTATTACAAACACTTTTTTAAAAGTTGTAATCAAATATACCAAAAATTTATAAAATTATTTTTTTAAAAGAAAATGTTCTTTTTTCTTAAAAGAAAATTCAAATGGACCCTAAATCATTTTAATTTTGATCCCTTTAAAATTTTTGTTTTAGTTTCGATCTTTCTAAACTTTTTAGTTTAATTTTAGTCCTTTTTTTATTTTTTCATCTTTGTTTTTGATACTTATTATTCTAAATTTTAAATTTTATAAATATTTTAGAATTTGTATTTAATTTTTATAAATATTAAAAATTTTATTTTTTATTTTTATAAATATTTTAAAAATATTCTATTAATCCTTATAAATATTTTGATTCAACACTAAATTTAAATGATATATATTAATAACCTAACATATAAAAAAAAAAAAAAAAAGGCCAAAATTAATTTTAGAAATATCAAAGTGAAACGACCCATATTTATTGACATTAAAAATATCTAAGCCAACACTTCATATGTGTTGACTTGGATTAAAAGAATACACATGTTAAAATCTTACTCGTACAGCTCACGAGTGCACCGGTGCCTTTCGTAATCCGAAGATTGCGCCCCGTTTTCTAAATTATGCGTTACCAGTTACCATAATACTGCAGTTGCTTCTAGTTGTGTAGCACTTCAGAAATTTAGGCACGTTTTGCCTGATTATGCATTTGTGGGGACAGGTCGTATCAATTTGTAATTCATTCATAAGTTATGCATCAATTTAAGAATGCTTGGGAATTTTTATAATTCAATGCTATTTTTGCTATATGTAATGGGCTTTTTAACTTAATTGGTGATAGTTTAGTTACTTCTAATCAATACGGGCAATATTCTGCGGTGAATTATGCAAACCTCTGACTGAAATGGTAGTATCACCCGGTAGTTGATACATGAATTTCTCGATGAGGCATCTCAGAGGAAGTATTCGAGTTTATACAGAGTATAGAAGGGCCAAATATGATAATGATATTGGTATGGATTTATGCTAAGGCATATATGCTAAGCTGGAATCATACCGTTTGTCTTCTTCAATAAAGTGATATATATGCAATTTTTGATGGGGTTCGGATTTGTTTTACAGAATGTTAGCACGTGGAGGAATCGCAACCCCTTCAGAAGTATACATCACCACTCTTCAGTGACCAATAGGGGTTTATGTTCAATCTTGTCTTGTTCAATGTCAATGCCTAATGAAAATGAAGGGTGCATCAAGTGTCAAGCGAAGCCGGCTCCACAATTCTTTTCTAATTGCATTGGCCTTCTCAGTTTTGTCCATTCTGTTATCTCTTCTCCATAATACTAGAATAACTGCACCTTGGAGATTTACTTACATCACACGTATTATTGGAACCCTTTTACAACATGTCCTCCGAAATTACTGAGGAAACAGATGAAGAGCCCCACTGGTTTATCAACACAGAAGCTCAGAAGGAAAAGATCAGGAAGATTATACAGCACCAAAAGTCCCTATATTGGTCATCAATATCATCTTTGTCATCTTCAGCTGCATCATGTTCATCCTTCTCCTCATCTCATAGAAGCAGTAGTTTGTTGGAATTAATGAAGAGAGGTAGCACATCTCTAAGGAGATTATTTGACATGGAGCATACAAGTTTGGCAACCCATTTTGTTTGCTACAGTGGCTCACCTATGATTAAGCCTATATCGTTGTGGGACAGTGATTCAGAGCGTGAGTATAAGGATCCCTGGGCCTTGTTCAAGCAAATTGGATCCACCCCTTTTGCCGGAACTGATAGAGAAAGTGAGTTAGCCTCAAATGGTAGTTACATGGATAGAGATTTTGGCTATGTCAATAGGAATGACAAAAGTAGCAAGGGCAAATTGACTAGAAAAAAGTCTTTTAGGAGGTTGCCGGGATCTGGTTTGTGGAGATGTGGAAGATTTAGATTCCCATTGAGATTTAGAAGGCTGAAAGTTTTGATTTGTGGTAGAATATTCAGATAAAGCTTATCAATTTGCATTGAATTTTGAACATCATTGGAAGGATCAAGTTGATAAACTAATTTCTTCACAACTTGTTGAGTTGTGTGATGTACATCAAGTGTACCTATACATTGAGAAGAGAAAAGAAAATTATTTGTGGAGAGAAAACCAAAGTTTGGTTTTCATGAAACCTACAATCAACAATTTTTACATGTGAACTATAGAGTTGCAAATGACACAATGATCGTGTGATGTACATCAAGTGTACCTATACATTGAGAAGAGAAAAGAAAATTATTTGTGGAGAGAAAATCAAAGTTTGGTTTTCATGAAACCTACAATCAACAATTTTTACATGTTAACTATAGAGTTGCAAATGACACAATGATCTGATATAAGTCTTCCCATGACGCTTCCTTCTTCAATCATCAATCTGCCACTCTGTCTGTTCCATAGATGAACCCCATAAGTCTCACCACTAAGCTGAACCAGTTTGGCTTCAACCCATTTTGATTCACCTCTAGTTTTGGGCTTAGAAAAGAGCCCACTTATCTTATTCCAATGTGCTGGATAGAAGGCCATAGGAGGCAATATTGTGAAGTTGAAGCCTGGTCTTTTCCCCAGCCTCTCAACCACTCTGGAAACAAGGTAGGGACCATTGTGCCCCCATTTGTTTCCATCAAAGGTCAATGCAAATTCTTTAATGAATCTGAGCAAAAGTGGATGATTCCTATCAAATATCAGAACTGCATTATTTAGCCTGGTCCAGTGCTTGTGACCAAAATCCATGCTCTGTGCACCAATACAGTTCCTCAACCCTGTCAGTGGTTTCAGGACTATAAAATCTGTGTCTAAGTAGACACCACCATATTTGTATAGCACTGCAAGTCTTATGAGGTTAGATAGATTCTGAAACAAAGGAATCTCACCAGGGTCCTTCTTCCCTTTCCTCAATTGATGAAACCATGCTTCAGCTGGAGTCCACTTGAACAGAAATGACAAGTCTGGTGTCACTGCCTGAACATTGAAACCAAGATCAAGAAGTGGTTTCAGCTTCCTGTATCCATGAATGGAATCCAAAGTTCTTGATAGAATTACCAAGCATGCCTTAGGATGCACCTTGAATATGCTTTCCACAGACAACAGTTCTCTAGCCCCAAATGAGCTAGCTGGTGAAATCCAAGTCATGAAGAATTGAGCCTCACATTCATGGCTAAGAAATCCAAGAACTCTAGCATGGAACTGCCTTGCCAACTTGTCTGAGTTGAGAATCTTGAACTCCTTAAGCTTCCCTCTGAACCAAGCAATCCTTTCTGCTTCAGTGACATTGAATGGAGCAACTAGTCCTCTCTGATCATCACTGTCAACTTCGTCCTTCTCTTCTTGCATAGGATGCAAACCTATGTGTGCAAGAGTAAGAGTTGAACTTATCCCTTCTAATTTTATGTCACTGTAAGCTTCCAATACCTTTGAAGCTCCTTTGTTTTCAAGAGGGTGTAGGGAATCATGGTAGATAACAGTATCAGCATGGATAAGAAAAATTATGGCAGAGAAGGTGATTAGAGAGAAGATAGATAACTTGGCATGTTTAAGCACCCTGTGATCAAGCATCCTCTTAGAAGTTCTTCTTTCTGTGATGAGAGTTTCATTGGGAAGGAACTTATTATGCAGAAGAAGCATAGCCTTTGGTGTAGCTTTCAAGGTGGGGAAAACTTGGACTCGTGTATTGCACGTAGAGGTATTAAAAATGAAGGTTGAATAGTCTTAATTTTTTTGGATGCAGTTTTGTGGAAGTTCTCTGTTGTTGGTTCATGTTTGAAGCATTCAAAACGTTTTGGTGAATGTCAAATTTGGACCAACACGAAAGCCATCGAAGACAAATGGTTATAATATAGTTTAGGATATATTATTATATGGCAGAAGTCCATTATTGAGCATTTAATTTCTATAACTTTCCCCTTAAGGCTTTGTGCAGAGGAGAATGTTCTATAAATATTGAGACTAAGTGAAAGAAATCTTGTGGATTATTTTACCGAAACAAGGTTCTAGTAAGTAACACTAGCTACAATCGGAAAATTAAACTAGACTTACTACATCTGCGAGAAAGTTACCTGTTAATTAACTGTCAATGTTGATACTATCACCACGTTTCATTGTTTGAAAGAATTAGATTGCACCGTGCCGACTATATTAGCCTTATCAACTTAACTTCATCTGGTATGAATTCTGAAATTTCGGCAGAATATTGGTATGCTATGATCTAATTACCGTTAAGTCCAACGTTTACGTCACATTTTAAGAGATCATGCTTTGTGAGTGTAAATATATTATATATTAAGAACAGCTACGTATCAAAATATATATATATATATATATAATAACAGCTTTTTCCGGGATTTATTTTCTATATGGAATTTGACTTTAACATATTCATCATTATAGGATTTGGGCTGTATTTATAGTAATATGGCTTTTATAAATTGAAATTTTAGTTTTTTGTTTTAAAATATTTTAATAAAATTGAAAATTATGTTTTCGTTTTAAAAATATTTTAGTTTTTTTGTTTATTATGAAATTGAAAATTTTAATTTCTATTTAGAATTTTTTATTAAGCTAAAATTGAAAATTTTGATTTTGGTCTAATAAAAAGTTCTGTTAAACAGAAATTGTATTTTTCAATTTCATTTAAATCTCATATCTCTATAAAATCTTCTAAATTCTCATATTCCGGTATATATAATAAACAGATCTCATATTAAAAAAAAATAAAAAAAAAGGGACCCGCTTTATCCCTTGTGTTTTTTGGGACTCTCTTAAACGGCTCAGAGAAGTGTCTGAAAAAAAAAAGGCTTAAAGAAGTAGCAACTTTTGTGATAAGCAACTTAAAATGTGAGCGGAGTTGTGAACTTTGACACTGCAATTTAAAGTTAGGCGAGTTAATGCTTATTATAGTATGTATCCAGCAGAAAAAGAGAAATTCTTATATAATTTAAGAGTATCATATAACTATATTTTTAATTAATTATATAAATTATTTTTATAAAATTATTTATTAATAATAAATTTTATATAAAATATATTTATATGATTAATCTTGAAACACGATTTCGTGGTTCCTTGGCATAATATCGTTCACGGCGCACGGAAGCAGGAGCAATAGTGATGCGTGTTCTGTGGAGCCAGATGTCTTATTTTCTTTCCAAGATACAAGGTCACCTCTTACCAAATACGGCATGCAATTACTGCATTAAACTTTGTGCATTAATTTAGGGGTCTCTCTAACATTGGAAAGAAAAGCATAAAAAATTAATATGGATGATAAACACACACGACAGTCACACGTCTAGTGAAATAAAAATGTATACAATCTTTTTTTTTTTTTTTTGCTCAAGTATGCAACTTTTTTTAATGGTTAATGTGTAAACATTTGAAGTATTTTCTTTAAGTAATATTATTTAATTATTTGGATAATAAATATGAAGCATATAAATTTAATTTTTAACTATTTTTAAGTCTTAAACATTTACAAAAGCACTTTTTTTAACGTTTATACGGAAGGCACTTTTATATTTCATAATTTGGTTAACAAAATTTTGTATTTTCACAACTTAAAAGTGATTAAATACTAGAAAAAAATCATTTTAAATTAGTCCAAAAACAACCATCAGTTGGATAATAGCATACTAATTGATATGATTGAAGTTAAATGTCTCTATACTGAACACCTTCTATATCATTTGTCTCAAAGAGTGGATTTAGGCTTAGTTAGGTAGTACTCTTTAAAAAGGTGCTCTAACTTATAAAAAATGTAAATCAATTTTTTTTATTTGATAAATCGAAAAGTTGAGGTGCTTTTACTGTTAGTTTTTGAGAGTTAGAGGATGCTCTCAGGAGTCTTCATGGGATACTTTGGAACCGACTTATAATTTCCAAAATTTAAAAGATTAATATAACCTTATTTTATTTAATGATATTAAAAATAGAAATTATTCTCTTTAATATTTATAACCATTATAGTCATTTTAGATATTAAAAATAATTTTATCAAATACTACTTTTGTGGCTTCTACTTATTAAGAGTAATTTTTATATTATTTTACTAAATGATACTACTATAACTTTTTGAAGATAACTTTTAGAGAGTCAAAAAAACTCAATAGTAGCAATACCAAACTAAGTTTTAGACATATAACCTTTTTTTTCACAGAAATCACACAAACATTCAAATGAGTGATTAAGAAAATTTCAACCATTATCAACTTCCTTTATCAATATTTTCAACCATTATTTTACTTACTCTGAAGATTCTTTACTAAGAAAGTATGTGCATATAACTTTTTCGCATTCGAAGCTTGGTTTAGTATTACTGTGACATTTTTAAAGTTGTTGAGCTTTTATGATTCTCTAAAAGTAGCTCTCAAAATGTCATAATAATATTATTTATAAAATAGTATAAAAATTGCTTTTAATAAGTAAAAGTTATAAAAGTAATTATGATAAAATTACTCTTAAAATCTAAAATGATTATAATGGATATCAATAATAAAAAGAATAATTTCTATCTTTAATATCATTAAAGAGAATAAGATTATATTAGTCTTTTAAATTTTTTAGAGCACAAATTAGCTCTGAAAAATATCCTATGAAGGCTCTCGAGAGCACCCCTTAACTTTTAAAATTTAGAAACAAAAATATTTTAATTTTTTGGTTTATCAAATAAAAAAAATTAATTTATACTTTTCCTAAGTTAGAATATCACTCTAAAGAGTACTACCAAACTATTCACTTTTGCAACTATGCACGATATAAATCCAAAATAAAACAGATGGATGCTAGTATTAAAAGTCCTGGATAAACTTAAAAGTGGCTTTGTTCAAGTCATAATCATGTATATGATTTGGAGGAAGAAAAAGCCATCCCCCAGGCTAGGGATGTAAATGGGGCGGGGCGGGGGACAGGGCTTTTCTTCGTCTTCCACCCCGTGGATAAATATTTGCCTCCATTTCTTGTTCCATATTTGTATAGATACTAGTTTTTGAATTTTTTGCGGATTTATGGGTATCCGTGGATATCTATGGATACCTATTATAATATAAAAAATTTAAAAAATTTAAATTAAATATAAAACTTCTAATATCATAAAATACTTAAAATAAGCATAAATACTAATCTAATTCTACAATTCGAATTCTAATAAATTAATATACTTAAAATAAAAATAAACCCATAAAATAAATACAATAATCTAATTTTTAAATTTAAATTCCAATAAATAAAAATAAAAATAAATATATAATAGTAATACAACTATTAGTCTAATATATAATCAATACAAATAAATTCAACTTCTAAATTTAAATATTAGTCCAAATAACTTAAATAATAATAATATTAATCTAATTAAGTTAATAACTTAAGAGTAAAATAATAATTTTATATCGGATACCGACAGATATGGAAATAATGATCCTTACCTCCATCTCGTTTAATATAAAATATTTAAAATTTTTATCCTAATTATACATAAAAATAAAATCTTCCCTCTATACTCATCCTATTAGAAGTATTACTTACGAATTTCCGCGAGGACGGACTTTTTTTTATATCCCTACTCCAAGCACACGATTTTTCCATTATTGAAAATTGATCGCTCCGTGAGCCTTTGTCAATTGTGATGTATTTGATGGCTCTGCACGGTACCCGTTGGCAAAGCTTGATGCGACTAATGCAAGTGGCGGAAGTAGAACTGCTTGACTCGTTTAATTAAATAGAAATGTTGTTCGTACAAAATTTTTAGTCACCCTTGTGAGGACCCTACGAATTGTAATTATAATATAATTAATAGTAGTTTAGAAAGTATATATTCTTATGAGTCTTATTCTTCCTCCTACTTTTATTCTTCTTCTTTTTTCCCCCTATATGATGTTCTATTTTATCATATTCAAATAATAGTGCTCTTAATTAAAAAAATGCCTCTTCAAAAAAACAAATTAAAAATACATCATTACTATCACTTATGGAATTTCATATATTGGTAGATGAGATGTCTATGGCATTTAGACTACTGCTCTAACGAAGCTATATATTAAATCTAAGTAATCCCACTACCTTCTTACTACTTGCTGCATGTGACAAATCTATTTATTTATTAAATTTACTTTTTAGTTAAGAACTCAAATCCTTTGTTGTTGAGTACTAATCTTTTTATCTTGTCCAAACTGCAATAGCTAGCAGTTCAAAATTACATAAGTATCAGATATTGGTCGGAGGAGGGATTGGCTCGTACTAAACGGGTCATATACGCGTTTGAAACTATGATTACATTGGAGAAATTGTTAAGTATTCTCAGCAAAAAGTTGTTAGATTGTACTATTTAATAATACTGTCCTTATATTTTTTTAATGTAAATATTAAATTTCTTTAAGTGCAAAATCACGATTCATAAGATCAATGATGCAATTTGGGTGTCAATGGAGATTGATTCACTTAATTGATCTTCTACTCATGTATTATTATGATTTGGATTTAATTTTTGGATTTTTTTATTAATAGATGATTTGTAAATACTTCTATAAATACTCAATATTTCTCGCGATATTCCTCTATCTTGGATTGGAGTGAAACTTTTCCTCAACCTAAATTTTTTTTTAATAAAAAAAATGATGTAGTCTAAGCAATCCTCCGACCAAATTTTGCAACTCCTTGGATTTGGCCAACGATGCAAGATGATTTGCTAGTGAACTACATTGTCTGGGGACCCAAAAAAAACTAAACCATAAAGCTAAGTGATAGGCATCTTGTAGAAGTGTGCCATTATGGGACCATTTCATGGAGCTCATTATGGGACCATTTCATGGAGCTATCTCCAAAACTCTCAAGCATTTCTCTGGCATCTCCCTCTAAAATGATGCTGTCCTTACTTTTTTAATAATAATTTCTTCTTCAAGCATAAAATATTTGTCCTATTCATTCTCATTAAAAAACCTATAAGAAAAAACAGAGTATAAGATCACCAATCAAATAACAATCAAAATAAATGTTTTATTTTGGTCCCTGACGTTGTGCATGTATTTCGATAACTTTAGTTCTTAAAATGAAGAAATTAATGATTTAATCCCAGAAATTATAAAATATAATTCAAGTTAGTTCTTAAAATGACTACTTGAATCATATTTTGTAATATCAAGAATTAAATCTTTAATTTCTTAATTTTAAGAATTAATGAAGTATGCACACAATTTTAGAAACTAAAATGAATATTTACTAAAATTTTCAAGAATCGAATCAAAATTACCTCCATATATCCAGTTTCAAAGAAGGCAAAATGGTCATAAATAATTTCTCGCCATTGAGCTTTTTCCTTTCCTTCAATTTCTCACCTAACGATTCTGAAAAAGAAAAAATAACAAAGAGAGAAAAGGGAAAATTTATATCTAGCAAGGTATTTATGCATAAAGTAAATCACATTAGTCAATGATTTAGTTCCTATTTGCAGGGATGACCAACATAATGGTAAAATTTGAGAGAAGTTCTCAGCTGGTTTCACTTTAGACATAAAAATTAATTAATGTTTAACATATGTTAATTATGTAAGTTATATTAAAAAATATAGTTTTTTTTTTATTAATACAACTTTGTACATATCAATATTGATTTGCATGTACTAATACTTGGTTAGTACGAATGGTTCAACACTTATTTCCCTTAATAAGATTTCAGATTTGAGTCATGTAGATGGAAAGAATTAGCATTAGGAGAGTTTAACCCTCCAAGTAGTTTAGATAGAAAAAAAAAAAAAAACCAAATATTGATTTGCATGTATAAGATTAAAAGTTATGAGTTTAATTGCTACGCACTGATAATGTAAACTATTTTTACACAATCAACTAATTATATTCTTTTATTTACATAATTATTCAAATTATGAGTGTAAGACTTAATCATATTTACTGATATGATAAGATATAATTGGACAATAATATAAAAAAATTTTATACTATTAGCAGATACAAATTAAACCTAAAAGTTATTACCTAACAATTTTCCAAGAATCTGAAAACCAACTGACTATGCAACAGGTTGAGTCGAAGATAAATTGAAGCTATTCTTATTTGAACATTTCCTGTGGTTGGGGGTAGATAAGAGATGAGAATTTCATGGGTAAGTTGGACTTCTCATTGGATTCGTGTTGATTTTCTAGCGGATAGGATTTTTTTATTTCTCTCGTTAGCTTTTTTCTTTTTCTTCATGTACACTCTTTTTTCCTTTCTTTGTACCAAAACATAGTTACTTGAAGTTCTCTCTAAAAATGAGTAAATTACAAATTTAAAAATAAAGCTTAACATTATCTCACTTTAATTCTTATTATTGTATTGTGACTTAAACACAAAACGTGATCACTTTCCGAAACAAATGTAATTATGTATTATGTATTTTCATGTCTTCATGATGGTAAGCAGACAAAAATAAAAGAAAAAGGGCTTTGATTAGATTCCCTCAAAGTCAATGGCCCAGGCTGGTTATTATTGAACAACGTATCTTTACACTAATTTGATAAAAATACGTTACCGAAAACAAATAAGTCATAAGCGAGGCGTGTAGGTGATTTTCATATAATTCTCTTGGTAGTTGCCTTCCGGCCAATTGAATGGGTGCGCACAAACTAACTTAAAATCTCTATTATTTAAATTTTTTTTTTTATCTACAAGTCTTGTTAATGACTTAAGCCACTAGTTAAGAAGTATTTAATATCTTTTATAAATGCTTCTAACTATTTAAAGAATTTTGTTCACAAATATTTTAAAATCAGTTGTTAATGGAATGAAAAATAATAAGTGAAAAGTGACGCTTTTCAAGTTCACAGTGTATTACATGATATATCTTTTATTTAATTAATTATTTTTACATTGGTGAACCAATGTTCTTATAAAACTCATTACCAAAACTCATATTATGAAACATTTATTGAATTCTCTTTAAGTTATTAATATATTATGTATATTTTTTCATTTGATATTATTTTCTTAACTTACAGTGTTATGGGAATTTGTTAATAAATCTAACATTATTGTGAACACCATATTTTATCCGATCTTTTTTAATTTGCATTACACAATCTCTTAATATTTGATAAAATTCATTTTTTTTTTATCTTTTTTAATCCAAATCACTTTCTTTCAATTGTAAGGACCCATTTTTGTCTTAGACATTAAAAATAAGTACAATTAGAATTGAAGTGGCAAATTTTATTTTAATCTATTTTTGCTGGTTATCATTATTGTTATTTTCTTTTTCATTATTATCTATCTTCAGGCCAATCAGTTTTTCAGTTTAAAAAAATAAAAAAACAAGGCTCAAATTCTATTGACCTAAAAAAAAAAGTAAAAAAAACCAAAAAACCCAAGTTTTAATAAAAAAAAATAAAAAATAAAAAATAAAAAAGGAAAAAAGAAAGAGCCGTTGACAAGGAAATGGGGGCTATGCATCGAGCCCCTTCACGTACCTGGAGGGGAAGGGCAGACAGCAGCAGGCAATACCAGAAATGGGGAGTTTCTTGCAAGTTCAATGCACAAAAATGGAAGAAGGAGGTGATGGCTAAAAGGGAATGTCAATTCTTCATCAGAGCAGCAGAAAGTTTCTTGCAGAAAGAGATCACATTGGGGTATAAGAAAAAGAAAAACTGAACAGAGGGGGTGGGTTCGGGGAAAACGAAAATTGAAGAGAGTCAAAACAGGGAGAAGTGAGGGTCTGAGAGTTTGGGGAGAAGGCTTGAAACGCACAAGGAAACAAGGAACAAACCCGGACAAGAGAGATAGAACAGAACCAGAAAACGTGAATCAGATGCAGTGCAAAGAAGCTAAGAGTTAAAACTGAGGTGCTGTGGAGAAGAGTTTGAGGAGCAAGTCCTAAACAAGAAGCAGAGGAAGTAGAGACAGCTTGAGTTTAGTATCACTTCACTTCACCACTTTAATTTTCAAGTTCAATTATTCACATGTAAGACTTCTTGTTGCTCATGTTCTATCATTCCACAAAGAACAAATTCATATACAGCATTCACATAACCAAGTGCACACAACACAAAACACACACTATTCCAATCTGATCTTGCACCAAACCAAGCCAAAACACCCCTAATCAAACATAAAACACCAATGCTCTTCCATCTAAACCAAATCAGAAAACCAAACCAAAAGCACCATAATCAAACATTACACATACACAAACCAAAACCTTAAGCAAGCAAGCCTCGTCCACATCAAACATAAACCAAAACTCAGAGCAATCCTACCCCAAAACCAAAAAACCAAATTTACTGTATAACCCAGCCACCATCTTTTCCCCTCCTCAGCCACCCATAAAACCATCACACACCACGATCGCACCTCCCCCTTTCCCTTCCTGTCAGCCACCATCTTTCCCCGGTCACTCCCACAACCACCGCGAGCCACCGTCACCAACGCCACTGTCGTCTCACACCAAACCACCTCAGACTTTCACTGCGAACCACCACTCCACACCCAATCGCAGGTCGCGGCCGCCGTAGCCGCCGCTTCCCGTCAAGACACCGTCGTCGCACCACTGCCGTGTCCCTGTGCGAGCTCCACGAACCAGAGGCCAACCCCATCAGTCACCACCTTCAACCCCTCTGAATTGGCCCCTCCGCCACTGCCGGGCTGCCCTGGCCTCAGCCGCCGTCGCGCTGATCCTCCTCAGTTGCTGCCGTGCTTACTTCGAAGGAGATGGACTGCAACCACAAACGTGAACTCCTCTTCCGTGCCGCGCCGCCTCTGTCTTCCCCAGCACCGTCATGATTCCTCAACCTTTCTCTGCCTTGTGTTTGAGGCCCAAACCCCGACCCTGTTTTTGCTGCTGCTTCCCATTTTACTTGCTTTCTTCTTCTTTTATTTATTTTTACCTTTTCTTTTCTTGTTTAAAAGGATCAATCTGCTGGGCTTTTTGGTTTTTTTCGACATCTGATGGGTCATTTTTTTTCTTTTGAGCTTGGTCTGATTTCTTCTTCTTCTTCTTCCTTTTTTTTTCTCTCTTCTTTTTGGAATGCTTCGTTTAATCTTTTGTTGTGCAGAAAAATCAGAATTTTTTTTAGGATAAAAACTGGGGTAATTTAGGTAGTGATTTGGGATTTTTCTTTAAAAGTTTTTTCTTATTTCAATTTCTTTTAAAAAAAATACTCAAAAACAAAAAATATGAAAAATACAAAAGTATGGTTGTGTTGTTTTAGTGAATTTGTCTTTTAGTTTAGCTATTTATCTTTTGAATCATAAGGATTTACTGAGTAGCCTAGTGCTAACTTAAATTCTATGCTAGAGCGGATTCATTTTTTTAGTAAAAATGTTTTTTTCATTCAAAATTTCTTTCAAATGTTTTTAATGGTTTCTTGAATATTTATGGCCAATGGTTTAAAAATAAAAAGTACTAATATTTTCAAAATCCCTTTTTTTATTTATGTAATGATCCATGATGGTAACTAAGAAGTCAATACTTTCTTCATCGTCTTTGTATTATAAAGGTTCATTGAGTAGCCTAGTGCTAACTTGATCCTTGTGCAAGAGCGGATTTTCTTTCAAACAAAATATCTCTATTAAAATGTCTTACAAAGGTTCATGTTTTATTTTATTTAGTAATTTGAGCAGTTATTTCAATAATTCAATAAGAAATGTTTCTTAAATATTTTTGTTCGTGCAATAATCAATCATGGTGACTGAGTAGCCAGTGTTTCCTTTGCTATTTTTGAGCTATAAGGATTTATTAAGTAGCCTAATACTAACTTAAACCTTGTGCAATAGCGGATTTTCTTTAACAAAAATGTTTCTACCCAAAATTTCTTTCAAATATTTTCAATAATTTCATGAATATTTATTTCCAATGGTTTTAAAGAAAAATAAATAAAAAATACATTTTCAAAACCTTTTAAATCCGTGCATGATTAATTGTAGTGACTGGGTAGCTAATGTTTCCTTCACTATTTTTAAATCATAAGGGTTTACTGAGTAGCCTAGTACTAAATTAAATTCTATGTAATAACAAATTTTTTTTAGAAAAGTGTTTTTATTCAAAATTTCTTTCGAATGTTTTTTTTTTAAGTATTTTCATGGATATTTAATTCAAATGATTCCAAAATAATGTTTTGAAGATCTTTTGGATCTGTGCAATGATCAATGATGGTAATTGAGAAGTCGATAATTCCTTTATTATCTTTGAATCATGAGAATTCATTGAGTAGCCCAGTGCTCACTTGACCCCTATACAGGAACGACTTTTGCTTCCAAAAAATGTTTTATCAAAATTATTTTCAGGAATTTCTTAAATTTGTTTCATAAATAAAAGCCACCAACCCACAATTATTTTCTAAAAAACTACGTAGTTTTGAATTCCTCATTACAACGGAAGATACGTAGGAGCGGGTAATACCCATCAATCCAAAATTAAATTTTCCTCATTATTCTTTTATTTTTTTACCAAATTACAATCTTTCTTCAAAGGGAAAATAAATATTGTCAAGTTATAAATTAATTTGGATGACTTACTCAAGGTAACCGTCTTAAGGAAGGATGCATCAGGGATGCTGTAGAATTAAGTTTCTATAATTCCTTGTGCATAATTGACTCTCGAACCTAGATTTGATTTTCAAAGACCATTTTTTTTTCAATAAAAAGGCTTTTTCCAATATTTTTCCTAAATTAGATAAAACTTGGTGGCAATTCCATTTTTATTTACTCTCTTTCGCCATCCCGTCGCGATAAATTATTTTCAAAAAATGTTTTATCAAAATTATTTTCAGGAATTTCTTAAATTTGTTTCATAAATAAAAGCCACCAACCCACAATTATTTTCTAAAAAACTACGTAGTTTTGAATTCCTCATTACAACGGAAGATACGTAGGAGCGGGTAATACCCATCAATCCAAAATTAAATTTTCCTCATTATTCTTTTATTTTTTTACCAAATTACAATCTTTCTTCAAAGGGAAAATAAATATTGTCAAGTTATAAATTAATTTGGATGACTTACTCAAGGTAACCGTCTTAAGGAAGGATGCATCAGGGATGCTGTAGAATTAAGTTTCTATAATTCCTTGTGCATAATTGACTCTCGAACCTAGATTTGATTTTCAAAGACCATTTTTTTTTCAATAAAAAGGCTTTTTCCAATATTTTTCCTAAATTAGATAAAACTTGGTGGCAATTCCATTTTTATTTACTCTCTTTCGCCATCCCGTCGCGATAAATTATTTTCAAAAAATGTTTTATCAAAATTATTTTCAGGAATTTCTTAAATTTGTTTCATAAATAAAAGCCACCAACCCACAATTATTTTCTAAAGAACTACATGGTTTTGAGTTTCTCATTGCAACGGAAGATACGTAGAAGCGCGTAATACCCATCAATCAAAAATTAAATTTTCCTAATTATTATTTTATTTTTTTTACCAAATTACAATCTTTCTTCAAAGGGAAAATAAATATTGTCAAGTTATAAATTAATTTGTATGACTTACTCAAGGTAACCGTCTTAAGGAAGGATGCATTAGGGATGCTGTAGAATTAAGTTTCTATCATTCCCTATGCATAATCGACTCCCGCACCTAGATTTGGTTTTCAAAGACCATTTTTTTTTCATATAAAAAGGTTTTTTCCAATATTTTTCCTAAATTAGATAAAACTTGGTGGTGACTCCATTTTTATTTACTCTCTTTCGCCGTCCCGTCGCGATCCCGGTTGCGACAATCATGCAATGGATCAATTTGCCATTTCAGACATGCTATCATTGAGCTACCGATATAATTGTTCTTCTAATCAAAATAAGTTGAAATTTGGGGTCGGTGACATTTATATCTTAAGTCAGCCATCTTTAATGAGAACTCAAATCTTTTTGTTGTTGAGTACTAATCTTTTTATCTTGTCCAAACTGTAATAGCTAGCAGTTCAAAATTACGTAAATATCAGATATTGGTTGGATTGGCTCGTACTAAACGGGTCATATACGTGTTTGAAACTATGATTACATTGGAGAAATTGTTAAGTACTCTCAGCAAAAAGTTATCAAATTGTACTATTTAATAATACTATCCTTATATTTTTTTAATGTAAATATTAAATTTCTTAAAGTGCAAAATCACGAAACATAAGATCAATGATCCAGTTTGGGTGTTAATGGAGGTTGACTCACTTAGTTGATTTTTTACTCGTGTATTATCATGACTTAGATTCAATTCTCAAATTTTTTTATTAATAAGTGATATATAAATACTTCTATAAGCACTCAGTGCTCCTCGAGGTATCCCTCTACCTTGGATTGGAGTGAAACTTCTCCTCAATCTAAATTTTTTGTTAGTAAAAAAAATGATGTAGTCTAAGCAATCCTCCGACCAAATTTTGCAACTCCTTGAATTTGGCAAACGATGCAAGATGATTTGCTAGTGAACTACATTGTCTAGGGACCAAAAAAAAAAAAAAGCTTTAAAAAAAAACTAAACCATAAAGCTAAGTGATAGGCATCTTATAGAAATGTGCCATTATGGGACCATTTCATGGATCTATCTACAAAACTCTCAAGCATTTCTTTGGCATCTCCCTCTAAAATGATGCTGTCCTTACTTTTTTAATAATAGTTTCTTCTTCGAGCATCAAATATTTGTCCTATTTATTCTCATTAAAAAAAATAAAAGAAAAAAGAGAGTATAAGATCACCAATCAAATAATAATTAAAATAAATGTTTATTTTGGTCTCTAAAATTGTATATGTATTTCGATACTTTAGTCCTTAAAATGAAGAAATTAATGATTTAATCCCAAAAATTGTAAAATATAATTCAAGTTAGTTCTTAGATTGACTACTTGAATCATATTTCGTAATTTTAGGGACTAAATCTTTAATTTCTTAATTTTAGGAATTAATGAAGTATGCATACAACTTTAGAAACCAAAATGAATATTTACTAGAATTTTCAAGAATCGAATCAAAATTACCTCTTCATATATCCAGTTTCAAAGAAGGTAGAAAGGTGATAAATAATTTCTCACCATTGAGCTTTTTCCTTTCCTTCAATTTCTCACCTAACGATTCCAAAAAAGAAAAAAATAAGAAAGAGATGAAAGGGAAAATTTATATCTAGCAAGATATTTATGCATAAAGTGAGTCACATTAGTCAATGATTTAGTTCTTATTTGTAGGGATGACTAACATACTGATAAAATTTGAGAGAAGTTCTCAGGTGGTTTCACTTTAGACATAAAAATTAATTAATGTTTAACATATGTTAATTATGTAAGTTATATTAAAAAATATAGTTTTTTTTATTAATACAACTTTGTACAGCTCAATATTGATTCGCATGTACTAATACTTGGTTAATATAAGTGGTTCGACACTTATTCTCCTTAAATAAAATTTTAGATTTGAGTCATGTAAATAGAAAGAATTAACATTAGAAGAGTTTAACCCTCAAAGTGGTTTAGATGGAAAAAAAAAATATTGATTTGCATGTATAAGATTAAAAGTTATGAATTTAATTGCTACGCATTGACAATGTAAATATTTTTACACAGTCAACTAATCATATTTTTCTATTTGTATAACCATTCAAATAGTGAGTATTAGACTTAACCATATTTATTGATATGATAAAATATAATTGAATAATAGTATAAAAAAGTTTTATACTGTTAATACGTATAAATTAAATCCAAAAGTTATTACCTAGCAATTTTCCAAGAATCTGAAAACCAAGTGACTATGCAACAGGTTGAGTCGAAGATAAATTGAAGCTATTCTTATTTGAACATTTCTTGTGGTTGGGGGTAGGTAAGAGATGAGAATTTCATGGGTAAGTTGGACTTCTCATTGGATTCGTGTTGATTTTCTAGCGGATAGGATTTTTTATTTCTCTCGTTAGCTTTTTTCTTTTTCTTCATGTACACTCTTTTTTCCTTTCTTTGTACCAAAACATAGTTACTTGAAGTTCTCTCTAAAAATGAGTAAATTACAAATTTAAAAATAAAGCTTAGCATTATCTCACTTTAATTCTTATTATTGTATTGTGACTTAAACACAAAACGTGATCACTTTCCGAAACAAATGTAATTATGTATTATGTATTTTCATGTCTTCATGATGGTAAGCAGACAAAAATAATAGAAAAAGGGCTTTGATTAGATTCCCTCAAAGTCAATGGCCCAGGCTGGCTATTATTGAACAACGTATCTTTACACTAATTTGATAAAAATACGTTATCGAAAACAAATAAGTCATTAGCGAGGCGTGTAGGTGATTTTCATATAATTCTCTTGGTAGTTGCCTTCCCGCCAATTGTAGAGGTGGATTAATTGAATGTGTACGCACAAACTAACTTAAAATCTCTATTATTTAAATTTTTTTAATCTACAAGTCTTGTCAATGACTTAAGCCACTAGTTAAGAAGTATTTAATATCTTTATAAATGCTTCTAACTATTTAAAGAATTTTGTTAACAAATATTTTAAAATCACTTGTTAATGGAATAAAAAATAATAAGTGAAAATTAACGCTTTTCAAGTTCACAGTGTATTACATGATATATCTTTTATTTAATTAATTATTTTTACATTGGTGATCTAATGTTCTTATAAAACTCATTACCAAAACTCATATTATGAAAAATTTATTGAATTCTCTTTAAGTTATCAATATATTATGTATATTTTTTCATTTGATATTCTTATTTTCTTAACTTATGGTGTTATGGGAGTTTGTTAACAAATCTAACATCATGCAATGGATCAAGTTGCCATTTCGGACGTGCTATCATTGAGCTACCGATATAATCATTCTCCTAATCAAAATAAGTTGGAATTTGGGGTTGGTGACATTTATATCTTAAATCGGCCATCTTTAATGAGAACTTTTCCAGCCAAATATGCCATTTTCATAACTCCTCTTTCATGAATTTATGGTAGATAGTAACTCAGCAACGTCTGCACACAATTCCAGAACTACCTAGAATTGCATGAAGCAGACTTAGAAGATAAAGAGAAATGAGTTTAATTTTGATGAATTGAAAATATAAAATATTTTTATATAATCAATCAATTATATTCTTTTATTTGTATGATCAATTAAATAGTAAGTATGTGACTTAATTATATTTGCTGATACAATTATATATAATTGAATAGCAGTGTAAAAGAGATTAAATTCAATAGACATTCCTAAAAATTTGTTTCAATTTTTGCTCAATACTTTAATCAATATATTAAAATATATGGTTAAAGTGGGAAATAAGAACAATTTATAAAATTGATATATTAAGCAATAAATAATATAAAATAATTTGTTTTTATTCTCTGAGTAGTGAGTATTCAAGAATTTCTTAAAAATAATATTCTAGCAATTAGATGCGTTGAGATCAGTAAATTTGAAACGAAAAAGTTTTTGGCTTGTGAGATGTCAGATTCTAATTTTTGGGCCAGCATCTTATTTGATGATGCAGTATGGTTGAGTTTTCTATGATGAGTCAAATATATCATAATTATCAAAAAAATTTCTTAAAAATAATCTTATAGCAATTAGATGGGTTGAGATCAGTAAATTTCAAACGAAGAAGTTTTTGGCTTATGAGATGTCAGATTCTAATTTTTCGGCCAACATCTTATCTGATGACGCAGTATGGATGAGTTTTCAATCATGAGTCAAATATATCATAATTATCAAAAAGAATTTATATATTTAACCAAATAAAATCTATCATTTCCATGGAAACTATGTATCCTTTTGAATTATATACTTGACTCCACCTTTGCCTTGCTTGAGTTGGCATCAAAATCTGCAATTCTAACAAAATGAGCAATTTTTGTGTAAAATTCAAGAGATCAGTTTTCCAATTCCTTGGAGGATTTCTTCTCTTATGCATGATGACATGTCTGAAGAATGCTACTGCTGCAACAACCTCAGCGGGGAATGAAACTGATCTCCATGCTTTGCTAGACTTTAAGAGTAGAATAGTTCAAGATCCATTCCATATTATGAGTTTATGGAATGAATCCATCCACCACTGCAAATGGGTGGGAATCACTTGCAACATCTCCAATGGAAGGGTCATGTCTTTGATTCTTGCTGACCAAACACTGGTTGGCACTGTTCCACCATCAATAGGAAACCTCACATTCCTCACCAGACTCAACTTAAGAAATAGTAGTTTTCATGGAGAGTTTCCTCAAGAAGTAGGACATCTACTATACCTGCAACATCTAAACATTAGTTACAATAATTTTGGTGGTAGTATTCCCAGTAATCTAAGTCACTGCAGAGAACTAAGTATAATATCTGCTGGTCACAACAGCTTCACAGGAACAATTCCAGCATGGATAGGAAACTCTTCTTCCTTATCTCTAGTTAACCTTGCAGTGAACAGCTTGCATGGAAGCATACCAAGTGAGGTAGGCCATTTGTCAAGCTTGACACTTCTTGCACTGAATGGAAATTACTTGTCTGGAACAATTCCTCCTTCAATTTTCAATATTTCTTCCTTATCCTTTTTCACCGTTTCTCAAAATCATCTGCATGGTAGTTTACCAGCTGATGTTGGCTTTACTCTTCCTAATCTTGGAACTTTTGCTGGTGGAGTCAACAATTTCACTGGAAGAATTCCTGAATCATTGACAAATGCATCAAGGCTTGAAATTCTAGACTTTGCTGAAAATGGCCTCACTGGCACACTACCTAGAAACTTAGGAAGATTAACCCTTTTAAAAAGACTCAATTTTGATGAAAATAGACTTGGAACCGGGAAAGCTGGAGACCTTAATTTTCTTGTTTCCTTGGTTAATTGTACTGCTCTTGAAGTTTTGGGTCTTGCTGTAAATAATTTTGGAGGATATTTGCCTATCTCAATTACTAATCTTTCTACCCAATTAAATATACTTACATTAGGCTCCAATGCACTACATGGAAGTATCCCAATTGGGATTGGGAACCTTGCCAACCTAACAGTGCTGGGATTGGAAGAGAACAGCCTAAGTGGTCATGTTCCTGATACAATAGGTATGCTTCAAAAGTTGGATCTTTTGGAATTGAGGGTCAACAACTTTTCTGGACCAGTCCCTTACTCTCTGGGTAATTTAACAATATTAACAAGGTTACTCATGGAGGAGAACAACTTTGAGGGAAATATACCTTCAAGTCTTGGAAAATGCCAGAACTTGTTGATGCTAAGTCTTAATAATAACAAGCTCAATGGTACCATTCCAGGACAAGTCCTTGCCTTGTCTTCTCTTTCAATATACTTGGACTTGTCTCATAATGCTTTAACAGGGTCAGTGCCTGTTGAAGTGGGGAAGTTAGTCAATCTTGCAAAGTTGGACCTCTCACAGAACAAATTGTCAGGCATGATTCCATCCTCTCTTGGCAGCTGTATTAGCTTGGAATGGTTGCATTTGCAGGCTAACTTTTTTGAGGGCAACATTCCTTCAACTTTCCAGAACTTGAGAGGTTTAGAAGACTTAGATCTGTCGCGCAATAATTTGTCTGGGAAGACTCCTGAATTTCTTGGTGAGTTCATAGTGCTCAAGCATCTCAATCTTTCTTACAATGATTTTGAGGGTGAAGTACCAAAGAATGGAATCTTCAAGAATGCAGCTTCCTTTTCAATGTATGGAAACAGCAAGCTCTGTGGTGGTGTCCCAGAGTTAAATTTATCCGCATGCACTGTCAAAAAAGCCTCTTCCTTTAGAAAATTTCTTGCCCCCAGGGTTGTTGCTCCTGCAGCTAGTGCACTTGTATTTGTTCTCTTTATATCTTGTTTTCTTACAATCTTTATGGTAAAAAGAGCAAGAAGGAAAACTTCAACAGTAACTACTAGAAAGGATTTGGAATTGCAAATTTCTTATTCAGAAATTGCCAAGTGCACTGGTGAATTCGCTCTGGATAACTTGATTGGCTCAGGAAGTTTTGGTTCTGTATACAAAGGAGTCCTTCCAGGTGATGGATCAACTATTGCAGTTAAAGTATTAAATCTTCAACAAAGAGGAGCTTATAGGAGCTTCATTGATGAATGCCAAGTTCTGAGAAGTATAAGGCACCGCAACCTTCTGAAGATCATAACTGCCATCTCAAGTGTTGATCATCAAGGTAATGACTTCAAAGCTTTGGTCTTTGAGTTCATGCCAAATGGTAGTCTAGGTGATTGGCTTCATCCTATAAATAATCTGCAATATCAAACCAAGTCATTGACATTTATCCAAAGACTCAACATAGCAATTGATGTTGCTTGTGCACTGGAATATCTCCACCACTTCTGTGATACTCCAATTGTTCATTGTGATATAAAGCCAAGCAATGTACTTCTTGACAATGATATGGTGGCTCATGTTGGTGATTTTGGATTAGCCACATTTATGTTTGAAGAGTCAAGCAATTTTTCTAGACAATCAATTATGTCAGCTTGCTTAAAGGGTTCTATTGGATACATCCCTCCAGGTTTGTTTTTCACTCACTATCTTAATTCTTCAAGCTTGAGTTTTGCTCACATATGCGTGCCATCTACGTATCGTATGCGTATATGCATCAAATACTGCCGTCTTAAACTTCTGCTTGTGACTAATTTTTTGAATTGAAAGATAATGTTGTTCATTCTACCTATTATCCTATCTATTGTTTGGGACAAATTGTCATATCTAAGATAATTATTAGGATAATTGTTATAAATATTTGATTTAATATTATATATAAACATAATTTTTTTATTTAATATATATTGCCATATTGGTATTCTACATTTTTATAAAATTATTGTATTGTATTTTATTCAATACTCGTACTTGTATATACCCGTACATATGCAACATAGGACAACAATAACTAAGTTACTAGTGATGCAGAGTACGGAATGGGTGGCCACCCTTCTACACTAGGAGATATTTACAGTTATGGGATACTATTACTGGAGATTTTCACAAGAAAGAGACCAACAGATGAGATGTTTGAAGGTGGCATGGGAATTCACCAGTTTACAGCCTTGGCTTTACCAAATCATGCCATGGATATAATTGATCCTCTATTGCTCTCTGAACAAGAACCTGATGATAGAGATCAAGAAGTTTCCACTGAGGAGGATGCAATACAGAGGGAGCAGCAACCTGAAATCCTAACAATAATGTTGGATTGCTTGGTTTCAGTGTTACAGATTGGAGTGTCATGCTCTGCAACTTCACCTAGTGAACGGCTACCTATGACTGTGGTCGTCAACGAACTCCATGCAATCAAGAATTCATATTTAAGCAGTTACAGAAGAATTTAACAATGAAAAAATAAAATAAAATAAAATAAAATAGAGGAGCAAAAATGCCTTTGTAACTACAATTTTGTTATTTGCATGCACCATTTTAGGGTTCATGTGCACATAAGCGGGCAATTCATATATATAATTAAAGAATTGGATGATAATATTATCATTTCTCATATTAAGAATGGTATTGAATTTTTGAGAAAATGTTTAAGGTTATTATAATAGAGGTTACAAATTGGACATACAATCCACTTCAAGACAATTTTGTCATAAAATTAAGCATGTGGCTATTAGAAATGGATAGAAAACTTAAAAGAAGAACCTAATCACACATTTAGGAAAGTATGAGGATTGTTTTACACTTTTTTGAATGTGTACTTTTTCATGCAAAATTATTAAAGTATACATGACCCAAAATTCAAGGATTTAATGTGTCTTTTTCTCTAAAATAAAACACTAGCCTATAATTTATAAATAGATATGTTATTTTACAAGTTTAATTATATTTTCGGCCCCTCAAAATATTACTATTTTCTCATTTTAATTCCTCATTTTTAAAATATTTTGTTTTAATCCATCAAAAAAATAAAAATTATTCTCATTTGGTCCCTCCATAACTTATTGTTAGTTTTTTCGGTTAAGTGTCAATTTGATGTCCTCATGTAGATATTGACATAAACTGATGGATAAAAAGAAAGACAAAATGAAAAAAATAATGATATTTTAGGTATCAATAGGAAATTTTGTTATATTTTACAAGAAAAGATATTTATATTTATATTTATATACATAGTGTAAAATTAATTCACGTGTAATTATTATTATTATAAAATTAAATTATTATATTAAATATTTTTTTATTTGAATATTATATTAAAAGTTTTTAAAATAATTATTTCTATAAAAAAATATGTTTTAGTCAATTATATTTTCTGAAATTAATACCTATACATACATATAATCAAAATAAAATATACTAGATGCAAAATATATATATATATATATATATATATATATATATATATATATATATATATATATATATATATATATATATATTGAAAAAAATTACTCCATTATGAAAAGAGTTTGAATCTTAACAAAAAAATATATATCACACCCTTTATAAACTCAAAAAAAAAAAATGTTAGATACTTGCTAACTTTATAAATCTTTATATGCTGCTACAATTCAAATTTAGAATCACAAACAAAGGTTGACTCACCTAGTTGACCTTGCACTTATACATCGTTATGACTTAGGTTTAATTCCTAGGTTTTCCTTGTTAGTGAGTAATTAGTAAATACTTTTATAAGTATTTGATGAGTTTAAAGACATGCCTTAACCCCAAACTGAGGTGAGCCTTCTTGTGAACTTAAACTTTAAATATAACAAAAAAGAAATTCAAATTTAAGAATTGTAAACTATTTAATGTCCATATATATTATAAATTAACATTAATATATCTTAATTTATACTAATATATACTAACATTTGATCAGTTACAATGATAGATGCTTCTTTCTCTTAACCAGTAGTCTCGAATTTGAATTCTGGGTATGGAATAACTAGTATTGAAAAAGTTATACCTCCTATAGAATTTCAAATAATCGAATAAGCTTGCCTCCACTACTAGACTATATGTAGTATCGACAAAAAAAAAACTATATTAATATATTAATAATTACACATGAATTAATTTTATTAAACTTTTAATTAAAACTTTTGCTTTATGTACATGAAGATATTTTTCTCTTGAAATATCACAATTTTCTCGTTTCGTACTCCTAAATATTCAGTGCCTTCTCAATGCATATTTAGCTGGGGTCTAGTTCTCTTTGCTTTGATGTTTCTTTTCCCTTTTTGTCTTAATGTATCTAAACATAATATATATATATGAGAATTGTTAACATCTACATCTTCATGCGAAAGATAGCAAGCTCCATATTTTCTTATGAACACAAAATCCACTCTTCTCTTTTCTTATTAATTTATGTTTTTGGGTAAATTTATAATTTTATCTTATTAACATTAATTACTCCTTTAACTTTTTTTTCTCTCTTAATTAGTATTCTCTTTATGCTATTTTACTCTATTTAAATAATATTACTCTTCCATTTTTCTCTAAAGTGAATAATTAATATACATGTGATTAAAAATTCAGTTGATGTTATTGTATGTATTGAATAAATATATTTAATATTGATTCAATACAATATTTTTTTATGTTATCTTCTCCATAATAATCATATAGTATAATATTTCAGCACAGGATTTGATTCATGAAAACTCACTTTATATTTTAGATAATAAAATATATAATCATAAAGGTAGCTAAAGAAACATTTTTTATTGTTCAAATAAATTTTTTGTATATTTTTGGAGATATTCAAGTACTATTATTAAGTCATTTTTGCATATTATTAAAGCATTTCTTCATAATACAAATAATATTAAGACGGATGAAGTAGTATTTTAATAATATTTTTTTCTGAAGATACACAAGAATAGCGTAATACAGAAAATGAGTAATTCAAGTATATTAACTAAACGCATGGATTAGCATTAGACATATTACGTGAACTGATTAATATTATTTGAAATTTAATGTTATTTGTTATTGAAATTTTCAATTATTTATATATTATTCTTATAAGAGAAAGATGAGGAAGGAATAATATTATTTAAGCAAAGCAAAATAGTAGAAAGAGAATATTAATTATAAGAGAAAGTTAAAAGAGTCATTAATGTTGATAAGATAAAATTATAAATTTACCTAAAAATATAAGTTAATAAAGATTAAAAAAAGTGTATCTTATATTCATAATAAAATATGGAGGTTGGCATTGGAAATCCTTCATCCATTCAGAAATTCTCTAGAAATAAGAGAACCTTATTTATTTATTTATTTTGTCTTATGAGAGAATCGTGCGAAAGGCAAGTCCGGATATGTTGAAATAAAATATCTATAATATCTGTTAAAAAAAAGAGTTAAATAAAACCGGACGAAGGACGGCCCGGTTTCTCCCTTTCTTGTTGGCATGTTTTTAAATTTCAAGGGTCAATTACCGGGCACTATATTCATAAATAATTATGTTTGTCATAAATACAAATCTAAAATTTGTTAAATGCAAATGCCGGTAAAATTCAGGTTTTGTGATGAAGTAATATTAATATAGACTTGGCTGTTTGTAACTTGTTGAATGGTAAAACGATTGCATATGACCCTGTGGACATGTTATTAAACAAAGAATATGACACGCCTAATTAGTAAATGGAAATTGTCTGAAATTGACACCCCCAAAAAAAAAAAAATTTAACATTATTGATCATCTCAAATTAGTCGAACCCAAAGGGACCAACTATCTCGGCAAATTCAAGCACCAAAGAAGGAGGGAAAAAGTGCGGATTGATTACACAGGAAATATATTTCTTGTAATTTATATTCGAACTAATGAAACATTAAAAATGAGGTTAGACCAACATCCTAAAAATAAGCAGAAAAATGGTAGGGCAAAACAGAAAAAAATGGCCCTTCTCTATAATGACAGAAATTAACAAGGAGAGTGACCTCAGCATATCTAAAAACGCTATGTCAGAGATATTACAAGAGCAAATAACATACAACAAAACCTTTTTCCTCCAAAATGTGTATATGCCGTTTCATGAATTGCGAAGGCCCGTTCTCCAGTTGCTGCAATGATGCTAGTTTTTGTTTCATCTAGCAATATACTCATTCCTTCAATCGTTTACTAGGCTGGGGCAACCTGAAATGAAAATTAAGAGAACTAAGCATAGACACTTAAAATTCAGCAACAGGGGGAAAAACTGAAGAATGCTTTTCTTCTGGGAGGAAGGCAGGGACCCAGAATCCACATTATCTCTTGCAACGACTGCATTAGTTGCATGCTTCTAACAGATCATAAGCATAAAATCATAGATCCAATGATACCAATATTGAAGAGCCCTGCTACCAAGAAAAAAAAAACAATAGAAACTTGCAACTGGGGGTAGAAAATAATCAGGAAAATTGAGAGGGACACGTGAGACAGAAATAGAAGGGTTAAGGACGAAAAATTCATGATCACACTCACAGATCAGGGGGAACGAACGTAGTCAAAGGCCCCTTAGGGCAATAGGGGCTTATAACGCCGTGCACACATCTCTCTAAAGAATGCATTAAAGAGAGTAAAATATGTAACTATTATGCATGCATCATATATAAACACCTCATATTGACAACTAAACATTAAAATCCTTAGTAAAGCATGATAATAACTTGATAATAACCCCCCCCACCCCCCCAAAAAAAAAAACAAGCCTTGATAATAAGCTTTAAAGGCTAGAGTTCATAACCAAAATAGATGTATGTATAGCAGTGGTAAAGTTCCTAAAATTCCTAAAGTTCACCACAAAAAGTTTAAAATCAGTGTGCGATATCAGATTCAATAGTTTTCATCACTTTCATCTCTTCCTCCATTGTATTTCTTCAACCTCTTTTTCTATTTCTGAATCAACCTTTCAACACTAGGAAGTGACTTTGAGCATTTTGCTGTAGTCTTGGCTTAACCTTAATAATTCCCTAAACCTAGTCTTATAACATCTCTAATTGTGACTAAGGTGCTCCAGGTGAGCTCCTCAACAAAATGATAAAAGAGCCATTAAGGTGGAAAAAGTGCTTGCCTCATTGAAGAGGCAGCGCCTGAACCATTCTAAGGCGCTGAGGCCTTGCAGTGCCTTGCCTTAGCGCCTAGGCTCATGTTTTAGCACCTTCGACTAGACTGGAGGGGAAAACTGTACTCCAAGTGGGAAGCAAAAATCCTTTCCTTTTTACTAATGAAAAAACTCACTCAACCAAACAAAACAAGGCAATAGCAATATAGCATATCTTAAGTTACCTTGGGGAACTGGTACGCTTTTCCATTTGAAGATTAGTGGCATTAAGTATAGAGGGCCTAGTCTCAGCATCTGAAGCCTGAAAATCATAGCGAATTAATACAATAATTAAACCTATATGACAAGTTAGGCTATTCACAGATCACTGAGTAGATCAATTTTTTTACTTGACTGAATACACAGCAGTTGACTAAAAAAATTCCTAAAACAACCTAGTTTAAGTAATTGATCTTGTATTCCCAAAAGAACCGGAAAGAAACAATAATATAATTTAGCAGCATGCAACAGCAATATTGCTGAAATGACTACTAGGGATTACTTGGATAATGGGTAGATACCAGGGACTGACTACCAAGCCATTACCTTTTATGTAGGAATTTAAGAAGCCTGTCTAAGACGGCAGTAGCAGACGTGAAGCCAGCTCACTCCCCATTCAGTGATTTAGCCTTCACATGGATGCTACACAATTCCATAAACGGTGTAATTTCTCTATACAACCACTAGGCCTCATCTGGAATTTCTAGTCCACATACCCCTTATCCAAGCATCACCTATTTCCTTAAACAAACAAGTCAAATCAACTACCAGACACATTAGAAATCCCCACCTCAGAAGCACTTTCTTTAGGCAATCCATCTTTTCTCTGCTGTTCACTAGATTCTGGATTGACCTCGTCCCACAAGAAACCATTTTCATGTCCAAGAGAAAGCTTGTCAAATTCGCTATCAACAGCTCTACATTGAGGCTCCATATGTGCCACATACTTATCTGTAATTCCATACACCCAAAATGCATTCAGTACTTTAATATAGCTCCAATAAAGAACTACCTATTGAAGTACGTAGAACAATTTGGAGTGAGTTCAAATTGAAAGAATATCTGTTGGTATGATTTTCAGTATTGCTATTTCTCGCACACTAAATCCTGGTCTGTGATTTGAGATGATCACACTTGTTAACCTGATGTTCTCATGTATGTTAAGGTAGAACTTATCAGCAAGTATACTTAGGTAAGAAGGTGAGTATGTTTTGTACTTTATTGTGGGGGCATGAGGAATTATTTCTCTGCATGGTACTGGTGGATGTTGATTGTTGACTTACGATGGTTGATTTATGAAATTAGTTGCTTTATTGTGGTGGCCTGTTCTTTAATAAGTCTCTCTCTCTCTCTCTCTCTCTCTCTCTCTCTACAAAATTGTTCAAATTAAAAAAAAAAAAAAAATCCACATTTTCTTCATTGCTACTACCGAGGAACAAAAGCTAAATGAATATTGTAATCAAGAGAACTTAGGGAATGACTTGAAAAGACTTCTTTTACCTGCTAAGCAGCGAAGGGCATTTTCAGCAGCTTGTTGTTGTGCATCCTTCCTTGTCCTACCCATACCAACGCCTATTTTCTCACCAGTGAATAACACCTAAACCAAGGCATCATACAATTACAATTACACAGGTTATTTAAAGACCCAAGTGTAACAGTTGTCAATAAAGGTTAATCACAGCAACATGCACAGAAGATATGAAGACCAACAAAAGCCCAAGTGACCTGGCTATAAGTATGTCTGCATGAGTAAGGAGTCATAATAACATTTTAACAGGAAGTCACATACAAAATCGATAGTATTTAATAAGGAAAAAGACGACTCAGAAATGACATATCCCACAATAAATGCTTGAATTACAAAACAAGAGGGCATCTAAAACAAGTAAACAATGGGAAGTAGAGAGAAGGGGTGGGCAAGAAGTAATCACAGCACAATCAAGCTGATTTGAAAAAATATGACTATGATGCCCATTAATTTTCAGAGTACTATAAAAAAATTCTACAGCTTAGCCACTACTCAACCAATGCATCTTATATCTTATATTAACATAACCACTTATACATAAATAAAAACAAATAAACCAGCACATATTCACCGAAAGAGACATCAAGAAACAGAACTTTGTCTGACCTCCACTGAAAACTGCAAGTCTTTGCTGGTGCTTACAATGGACTTAAATTCAACCTACAAAAAGGAAATCATGAAAATTCACTTCAGAGAGCAGAAGAAAAAATGCTCACTTACACGCAGAAAGCAAGTGTACCTTAGAGCAACACCGCTTCCCTATTTCTTGCAGCACTCCAATAGCCACAGAGGGTAAAAAGTTCAATTTCCCAGCTTCACTTTGGATATCTTTGCCATTAGCAGATGCATGGTTTGGAGATATTCCATCCTCTGCAAAAAGCTTAGTCAATAACAAAACAGAGAAAACAACAATTATTATAGACAGCAGATGAAAATAAAATGCTAATGAGACCTTTGAAAACAAGCTTTTTCCAAAGTACCTGGACTTGTCCAGCTTTTCAAATTATATGGAAAAATAATTTTAAAATTCAGCTAGACCGACATTAAAATCCAAAAATCGATATGAACTTCAGAATAGCAAAGAAATTGAAATGAAAATAACACATATACTGTATAAATACACAAACCTCCCACAATAAACATCCCTACATGCCAATTCACGTGGAAACTATCCATTCTTACCGAACACTGAAGCATAGATACGCCAAGAACACCAAAGTTCCCTTGCTGAGTACATACCAAATATGACTCCATATTTGGAAAATAATTTAAGAGAAGTAGGATAGATAGAATTGGATCAATAATAAGGGGTGTTAAAGGCTTCAAAAACCTCATGCTCAAAATTTGATAATACGCCAATTCAGCTCATTCAACTGGCTCAAGAGCTTATGGATAAGACTTTCTCTTCACTCCTGAATTGCATTAGTTCAAAAGTAGTACTGATTGGCGATCATCCCACCATAGGGAGATCCCCCAATGCCCAGGAACTACAAGTTAGTAGCCTCAGTGTGAGAAATCTTCTGTGGGAGTATCCAAAAGGAAAATATATGCCTACCCTTTGGGATCCCAAGCATGTCACTAGCACCCTAACCGGTAGTATTGGAGTAAACTCTCCTTACTGTTAGAGAGTAAAATAGTTATTAGGTCATTAGGTGATATTGGGCTGGGCCTATATTTCATGTACTAATCCATATTTCTAGGTATGAACATAGAGACACAGGGACTAACAAATTAAGTCATTCATTACTCATTCCCATTCTTAATCTCTTGATCTTCTCTAGCACATCCTACCATTTTAATCATAAAAAAATTATAACACAACTGAATGATACCTGAGTACAGAATCCTAGGAGTCTATTTATATTATGGTTACAAACCTATTACTAAGCCCAGCCCAATCTTTCAAAGCTCAAAAAACCATAAGGAGACCTCATTGAAAGGTCAGTTGCTAGTCAGGTGGCTATTTGATAGATGCTATATAGAAATCACTTTAGACTCAAGACACAACAGACAAAAACAAATAGCATAAAAACAGAGCATGAAGGATTTCACTCCACTGTCATTTACAGAAGAAGGCAATGAAAATAGAATTGCTCGGAGGCCAAAAGGTGAGATAGAGTACAAAAATGTTAAAATAATAATTTCATAGTCAAAGGTTAATTGCATTAGAAAGGTAACGTACAAGTTGCTAAACTACAACATGATGCTGCTTCAGATTCAGAACTTTTCAAAACTACAGTAGTTCCAGTGCAAAACCCATTAAACAATCACTTATAGTCATTCTAGCAGCCACACATAAACCATCGATAATTCCATTTACACACAAACACTTCATTGTACTTAATAAGAATATCAAATAAGTTTCAAAGGGTTCACACAGAACCCATCAGGATGCACTACGAAAATTAAGTAATAAGAAATACCTGACAGCTGGGACTTTGATGGAGCATTCTGCCTCTGCAATTCACACACAGAAGTTGCCTGCATGTAAGCAATATTTTCAAGACCTGCAAATTTAGAGTACTCCAAATAACAATTCAAAATAATGTTCATCTACAAACCTCTTCAGCCTTAAGCTGTGATGCTTGCGAAAGTAAAGCGTTGTGGGGTGAAACTACCATACTATGAGAAAATGGTTTCTGTTGAGCCTGATGCTTATCAGACTTTACTGCATTAGATTCTTTAACAGATGCAAAAGGCCGGTTATTTGTATGAGATCTGCTGCTTATATCATCTTCTCCCAACCAGCCTCCAAGTGACTGTGTTAAAGATGGAGATGCTTGTGGGGGTGGCTTTGACATAAGCGGGGGTTCAACTGAAGTTTGACCTCTTATATCTGGACCATGCCTCATAGTTAATAGTCCTTTTTTCATGTCATGATCGCGATCAACAGAGTTGACATCATGCCTGACTGGAGGTCCAAGCAAACCAGGTTCTGAGACAAGGTTGGTAAAGATACCATGAAAACACCGCATATATTTTCACAACCACAATATAAAATTCTAACAACATAAGATGTTCCATACTCTGAGATGGAATCGGGGTTCTTGAAGATCCAGGGCCAGCAATATTTGAAATAATACCAGCAGTTGGCTGAGAAGTTTCATTTCTGAACTCAACATTGTTTGCCAAGGGTCGAGTGACTACATCAACAGAAAACTTATCATCCTGAAAAGAATAACACAAACACAAAAACACAGGACAATTATAGTCGTGTCTACAAGTGTTCATGCACATAAAAAATACTATGGGCTCAAAAAATACTATGCAGAACAAAAGAAATCCCCACAATGATTTGCTAGAAAGGTTCAAAACATGTTTTAACATAGAGTACTAAAAATAACTACAATGATTCAAAAACATTGGAACTTACAGGTTGGCTTAACCTTCGTTCAACTTCTGCACCATTCATTCCTTCATGGATAGGGGCATTAGCATTACCATTTGGCACATCCTGCCATCCAGTGAACTTAATAGTTGAGCAATAGATAAACAAGCATTTCACAACAGCAAAATGACACAACAAAATCACATATGGCTAATTATAATTACTGAATTAAGAATCACATATATTCCAAATTTCCAATCCAATACCTCAGACATCAAGTAGTTGCTCACATCCGGAGGGTGAGGTAAACTTACAACCTCGTCTTCATAGAAGATTTCAGCAATTCTTTGTAACAAGTTCTCATCAAACTCTCTGAGCACAAGGCATAATAAATTAAAGCCACAGGGGGGAGAATATTTGAGCGTATAAAACACTAGAGCAGTTGAGCATACAACTTACTTAAAAAAACAACCTCTGACATTACATGCAACATTTCTTGCTACACATAGGACTGGAACAGCATTGGCAGTCTAATAAAGAAATACAGAAATTACTGAAACATTTATAATAAATATTATAAAACAAATATTTTTTCACTAATCTATGCTATCCATACTTCTATACTATTATATAAAGCTGCTGGCTCACTTTAACTGCTTCCTTTGGTGAAATTTTAGTTCCTACTTTAACCCATCACTAACTTTATAACTCCTCCAGTAACTTTCCAAATAAAAATGCTACCACCTTTCTACTATGTGACTGTTTTTAATTATTCACTCCCACATTTTGCTTAACCACTTACTGGCTCCTACTCCTCCACTAACAATACCCAAAAATAATTCACTCCTCTACTAACAATACTAAAAAAAAAACAGAAGAAAAATGTGAATTGATAAGCATGTTAGTGCATGTCAATAGTATATATAAACCAGTACCTCTGCTTGAGGAGCGTAATAAGGAGTAAAAGCAGGAACCACATGAACCCTGGGCTGGTCTTTGTCTTCCCAAACCTTTGATCGATCATCAATCACCATTGCCATTTTTGGATGGCACATACCATCTTGGAAAACATTTAGTAAGGAT
Organism: Pterocarpus macrocarpus; assembly: GCA_031439585.1. NCBI lineage: Eukaryota > Viridiplantae > Streptophyta > Magnoliopsida > Fabales > Fabaceae > Pterocarpus > Pterocarpus macrocarpus. The sequence goes on from CM062515.1 coordinate 60,049,680, forward strand.
TTTCGGGAGCCTACAAATAACTCCACAGGGACACGAACAATAACACAAGAATACATTAACCACCATAAAAAACAACAAAATGACATAATAAAGCAAAGTAACTGGAACAACAAACTTGTGTTCAACTTTTAGTTGTTACAGAACCAACAAGATCCAGTAGAGAAATCAATGCCTAAAATTTTGATAATATTTATAATGAAGTTCCACTTCAAAATAATGTGAAAAACTTTATAATGTTTAAAGGTGACATACATCAAAGAAGGTACAAAAACTTTTATAATAATAGGAACAATACCTGATTTGACACAAATCACACGGTCAAGAATTTGCTTTGAACCTATAAGATGTGCCTCTGGGTCAAGAAGCCTCCACATTTCCAAAGCATAATCCCTTTCAGCCATTGTACAAACATATACTTCAAATCGCTTGCGTCCTTTTGCAGTTAAATAGCATCTCAAATCCTCCCAAGCAGGGCGTAACCTCACTAGCACACTAGTATCACGAATCTATGTGAAGAAACAAGGAGTGAGACTCAAAATCCAAACATATCAAAAAGGCTTCCAAACACAACTACACCAGTTAGGTGCAACCTGATTACAAAAAAAATACCTCCTATGGACAAATTCATCGAAACAAGTTTTACATAGTACTCAGTTTACTCTAGATATAGATAGAAAGCGGGACTGGAGGAAGGTGAAGGAGAATTCTAAATTAGTACAAAAACTGAAGAAAATTTATTTATCTAAAAAATAAAAATAAGGCTGCTTGAGTTAATTGATAGCATAAGAAACCTTGTCGTATACATTCATAAATAAGAGAGCCACAAATACACAAGAACCAACAACCCCAGGGCAAATTGATCAACAGTAGAATTAAGATTAAATCTTACGTAGCACAACCACTGACATGAACACGAAACACAGGAGACACATCAAAGTTAAAAAATTATAGGATACAAACACAGCATATATACAAATAAAAATTTCATTATTCATAATTCATAATATTCTATATATAAACCTTACTCATGTCTACTTTTCTTTATTCAATATTGAAAATTGCTTAAAAATTTAAAACAAACTCAAAAATTTGTTTAATTTCCTTTTCTAATTTTGGATGGCCTTAATTATGTTGTATCATATTGTATTAGAGTCAATATATACATATATATAGTTTTTAAATTGAACATGTACAAACATGTGTTATTAGTTTGTCATATAAGATCTGAAGTGGGCACATGTCCAACACGTGGACAGCACCCAAATGGTATGTCCGTACTTTATAAATCTTTTGGCCACCTTTACAATTCCGCAACATCATTTTACATTTTTACTCATAAACTTTCTTTGCAACGAAAGTAATAATTTCAAGGTATATCAAGCTGATTTTACTTATACAGGCCACTTTCAAGGTATATATGAAGCCAATTTTATTTATACAAGCCGACAAGACAATGAAGACAAATAAGCAAAAGAAAATATAGTAAACAAATATATAAGAATCAACCAATATATTAATCCTTAAGAAATCTTAAATGACTAAATATCCTAAATACAAGCTGATAGAAAGTAGACATATCACAAATCAATAAAAGAAACACAATAACATGTCTTCCATTCATCCATTGACTCTCTTCTAAGTTGGTAATATTGCATCTAAATTCAGCCCAAGAAAAAGAAACAAAACAATGAGTACAAACCTAGTATTTCAAAGCTTAGGAAAGTAAAACCATAATGCGAGTAAAAGCAAGAACAAATTCTGTAAGTCAATAAACAAAGGAGCTCAATACCTATATCCCAAACAAATTCTGTACTTTTATAGGTATGACCTATTTGACCGACCCTACACATAGAAGCATTGACGTGTGACCCAGACAGACAGGGTGTGAGCACAGAAGCACTCAATCTTAACTCTCAAAAACGTCTACTTAGCCTTAAAAATCTGGGTCCTGCCAAGAATCAACACAGATAATCCGACTCCTCTACCTTGCTTTACTTTCATTTTCTCATAGATATGCATTCTCATTTCCTACAAATCTAAGAGTTCACATAAATCAACAAAAGACATGTCAAACTTCATCTCCACGCAAATCTTTCCCAATTTACAAAACCCCAGACCTATAAATCATTAATTAGCACTCCCCATCTACCACTCACCCTCAACAAAGTACAAATGCAACAAATTAATCAACAATGCCAAAAAACAAAAACAAGAACAAAAATCACAAACAAACACATAGATAGAATTCAGGGGTTTTGTCTATAAACCTCAGGGTTGATGCGAGTGAGAACAATGTTCCTCTCTTGCAACCTCACAACAGGGCGAACAACTTTCTCGTGGCTATCAGACAAGGGAGGCACCTCCTCCATCTGCACCTTGTAACTCTTCCCGTTATCCGTGACGCCGTCGCTCTCAGCGTACTGCTTCAGCAGCAGGCGGTCCTCGAGGTACCGCTTGAGCTCGGCGGACATCCCCTGAACCCTCAACGGATCGGTCTCCCGCGACAGCCACCCCCGCAGGGCCTCGATCCTGTCCTCGAACGACTTCATCGTGTTGGCGACAATAAGCGTCTCGTCCAAATCGAAAACGATCGCCAGGCACCTCATGTTCAGCATCCCCAGGCACGCATTGTACAAACCCTTCGGCGCAGCGTAGCACCAGAAGCACGGGAACTTCTTCCTCTTGCTCGGCATCGCCACCAGGTGAATCTCCTCCTCCCCTACCACCGCCACCGCCGTCTAAAACACGCAAAAAAAAAAAAAATTGAAATTAAACCACAAATAAACCCCTAAATTGAAATTTAATTTGTTCAAAATTCAGAATTTTCAAATTGAAATTGATTCTGGCGGTTTTCGCAGCAGCCCCATAGTATTTTTCTTTCTCTAGTACCATTAATTCGTAGAAGCAAGTGGCGTGGAGGGTGGTTAACAGGGGTTGCTCGACGGGGAGTGAGGACTCCAGCTTGCAGCGAACGGAGAAGGAGGAAATGGTTTGGAGGACGGAGAGCGGCGGGCACCGCTCGCTCTTCGGGGACATGTGACGGATTCGAATCTCGTCGTTCGGGAACCGGAAGTTCGGGAACGTTGGAACCGAAACGACGTCGAGTTCGCCCAAACGCATCTCCGGGTTGTAGACCTCGGTTCTGAACCCTAAACGGCTCATCCTCGCTGCCAGGCTCGGTCACCGGAATTGCCGAGTTTTCGGAGGCGAAAAACGACGACGGCGGTTAAGGAAAACGGCCACGGCAAAGAATGCTCAGAGAATGAGAGGATCGTTCGGACGCATAAACGGCATTTTCCCGTGTCGTTTTTCGGTTCTCATCGCTCGCGCGCGCGCACTCGCTCAGTCTCTCTCTCACTCTCCATAACAGTCTCGGAGTTTTCTCTCTTTCTCTCTCTATTTTTTCGTGCTTTTGCTTGTTTCTCTCTCTCTCTCTCTTATGAGTCTGCGATTTTGAAACTATTGCAGCTCTTCGGTATTTATAGGGATGGAGGGCGTTCGGTTGTACGGGGAACGCGTGGGTATGGCGTGAAATTACTATCGTGCCCCTATCTTCTGCCCTAGGGAGATGCTAAGGATACGCAGATGGGATGGATTATGAAAACACTTTGGACACGTTGCTGTAGCATCCGCCGTTCGTGAGAGAAATGACGAGCCCATCAGCGGCTATGATATTTAGCTGAAAATGAGCGTGCTTGGATGTATCATGAAGGATTATCCGGAAGTGGGCATCGGGTGGCAACATCCCCCTACGAGTGGGACTTTTGCTTCGTCTAAATAACATGTAAGGGTGTTTATCGTGTTATTTGGATCGATTTTGTATAAAATGGTGATCGGATTTAAATAATAAAATATATAATAATTTAAATTATATTAATTTAATTAAGATTTTAAGAGTATGTTTGGATAAAATTTTTATGTCTAAAAAATTATTTTTGATATATTTGGATAAATTATTAAAAATAATTAGAATTTTAAAAAATCTTATTTTTAATTTTTTTTTTGTAGAAGTTGAATAAAATAGTTTCTGAAAAAAATTAGTTTTTAATTTTTTTAATTATATATAAAATTTTAGTTTCAAAATCACTTTTTTCAAAATCTGAAATAAACGCACCCTAAATTTAATTCAATCCAAATCCATTTTTTATAATTTGCATTAAATTAATTTAATTAATTTTTTATAAAAAATTTTAAATATAAAATATTATTTTTTTGGTAGATGAAAGAAAACAAAGAAACAAAATGAAGTTGAGCTAAACTAGCATATCCTTTTAACAATAAACAGAGATTGTTATCAGGAATCTCCCAATGAAGCAACTCGCTATGTGTAGCAGCACCAACTATAGCAAGATAGTCCGCACAACCATTTGCAGCTCCTTAACACATGAGAGAAACACACCAACCTTCCCACTGGAGCAATGCATGAATATCACATACCACATGAAAGTAAGAGTGGCGATTGGAGACACTTCTAGCAAGCACCAATCGAAAAGCCTTAAAGGATTTTGTATCACAAATTTAGCGGGCGCAAAGCCGACTGGCTTGCCAAAAGCCCACCAAAAGCAATGCAAGGCAGGCCAAATTAGAAAAATTGATTCAACATTCTAACTCGCCTTGTTTAAAGGCGGGTTGGCGGGTTAGCAACAAAAAAAAAAACTTGTTTTAATATTTTTAATGAGTTAAATTATCTTTAAAAATTTTTAAAATTAAAAAAATATATTAAATGAAAAATTCACTTAAATAAAATAGAATAAAATAATTAAATTACGTAATTTATATCTAAATTTAATTCAAATGCAAATATAATAAACTAATTAGGATGTATGAATAAGAAATTTACAAATAATAATTAACCATAAGTTTATAACATAAAGTCTATATAATATAAAGTTCACAAATTAACAAAGTATAATAACAAACATAATTTATAAAAAAAATTCGAAAATTTAAAAGAAAAAAGATCTTGTACCCAAAAAAAAGATACCCCCTAGCCCACCAGCCCACCCAACCTTTCCCCGCCAAAACCCATGGGTTAGGCAAGTTTTGGCAGGGTGAGTTAGGCGGGTTGAAAAATTTTTGCGGGCCAAATATATCAAACCAACCTACTATTTTTTGCAGGTTTGATGAGCCAAGCCGACAAGTTAAGCCCGTTGTGCCATCTCTACACAAATTACATTTGTGTAGCCAACCTTCCAAGCCAGAGAAAGACCATGGAAGATAGCTAGCAACTCCATGCGGAGCACATCATAGCAAGAACTAGTTCTTGAAATGCCAGCCACTGATGAGTCATTATGAGAATGAATAATAGCACCAAAATCCCCTCTACTCAGTGACCAAAGAACACTGCCATCAACATTAACTTTACAAAAATCTAGAGGAAGAGGCTGCCAAACAAGGACATAATTCCCCTTATCCAAGTCAATATAGTCCATAGTGCCAATGTCTTTAGCCATAGCTTGTATCATGCAAAGCACTTTGGATGCAACCGAGAGATCAGCACCAAAACTAAACTAATTCCTCCATCTCCAAACAATCCAAACTATGGCAAAGAATAAGGAGGCACCAAAAGAAAAAGCCTTGAATTTGATCCAACTAGGTGGGTCCTGAATAAAGAAGTTTTGAAAAGCCACAAAATCGAGCTTATGCCAGATATCCAAACTCAAAGGATAGTCGTGCAAGATGAGCATAGAAGATTCATTATCCCCACCACAATGAGAACAACAAGTGTAAATGCTCAAGCCACAAAGAAATCGAAAAGAATTAGAGGGAAAAGCACCATGAAGAATCAACTACAAAAGAACGTACTCTAACCTTTTTAGGAATTTTAAGTCTCTAGAACCAAGTTCAGCCAGTGTCTCTCTACATAGAAGTCAAACCATCTAAAAGCCACTAGTATCCATTAGTCAAATGTATAAGTACTAGAAAAAGAGTTGGTCCAAACCCAGCCATCCAAACGCAAAGTTTGGAAATCAACTTGGACCCTAGAAATTAGATCACTCAAGGTTTGGTTCAATGGAGTATAAAGCTAATCAAATTTCCAAATCCCATTACTCTAGACCTCCTTAATAGTTAGTGCAGAATCCGAGATATGGACAAAGGGAACTAAATTGCACAGCTTTCCCACAGGAAGCCATTGATCATACCGAAATGAAGAATTCCCACAACCAAGAGACTAGGAAAAACCTTCACATAGGCACCTCCAAGCTTTCACGATACCTTGCTAAAAATATGACAAACTACTAGAAGCACAAAACTGCTCAAAAATCCCATTAGAAAAGTATTTATACATAACATATGACCCCAAAAACTAGCTTCTCCTACCAATAATCTCCAAATAATCTTACCCAACAAAGAAACATTTGTTTCCTGAGCTCTACGAGTAGCCAAACCGCCATACTTTCAAGGCAAAGTAACAATCTCCCAATTCGCAAGATTTAGGCTTCTAGAGTCTGCATTTCCCTTCTAAATAAAGCCACAAGTCAATTGGTCAATTTTGTCACAAATTTTTGTTGGGAACCACATAGTCTGCATACTGTAAATAAGAAGAAAAGCTATAACAAACTTAGTAAGACAAACTTTATCTGCTCAGTTTAGAAGCTAGCCCTTCCAAGAGGTAAACCTGCCATGAATTTTCTTCAAAACCCTGCTAAAAATCAACTTAGTAACTCTTCCTTGAATAAGAGGGATACCAAGATATTTGCCTAAATTCAGAGTAAAACAACTTGGAGAAATAGCAGTGAAATTTTCCCACCTATGTTGAGAAATATTCTTGGAACAAAGTGTTTTGGATTTATCAAAATTAACCTGCAAACCAAAAGCTCTACCAGAATCCTCCAAAGTATCAAGAACTATTCCAACCTAAGTACTTGTAACTCTACAAAAAAGCAGAACATCATTCACGAATAAAAGATGTGATATCGGTGGGCCCTTTTGAGAAACTTGAATAGGTAACCAAGACCCATCATTAACCTTCTAAGAGATATATAAAGATAATTTCTCTGTGCAAAGAACGAATAAGTAAAGTGATAAAGGGTCATCTTAACACAAACCTCTCGTAGGAGAAAAGGAGTCAAGCCTATTACCATTTCGATAAAGAATTAACACAAGACATGATGAGGAATTAACACAAGATATGATGAGATCGATAATGAGTTGAAGGAAACCAAAATCTCTCAAAGTAGTCTCCAGGAAATCCCAACTCACATTATCATAAGCTTTCTCCAGATCGACCTTAAAAGCAAGACTCCCTTTCTTTCCCTTAAATTTATGCATATAGTTTAAAGCTTCTTAGGCAATAATAATATTATCAGTTGTTCCTCTACCTAGGATAAAACTACCTAGAAGGGGACCAATAAGCTCATCTAAGAATGGCCTCAATCTGTTCACCAACACCTTGGTTATCACCTTATAAATCATGTTACATAGGCTGATAAGACGAAAATTCTTCAAATGTGAAGGTTGATCCGTCCTAGGAATTAGAACAGTCAAAGTTTTCACAATCCTCTAGTCAACTTTCGCCTCCTTAAAAGCCCCCATCACTAACCTCCAAATATCATCCCCACCACATCCTAATACTTGTTAAAGAAGAATGGTTGGAAGCCATCAAGACTAGGAGTTTTCATAGATTTCATACCCATAATAGCCACCTTAACCTCCTCTTTCGTTACATGAGCCATCAAAGCATCTCTACCACTAGGACTAAGACACAGCATGGCATTAAGATTAAAAGCACTAATATCCATATTCCAAGGATGGCAAAATAGTGTCTGATAATATCTGATAGTCTCATGCTTCAATTTATCCTCATCAGTACACCACGAACCATCCTCTAAGAATAATCCATAAATCCTATTTTGTCTTCTCCTAACAAGTGTCTGAATGTGGAAAAAACATGTATTCCTGTCCCCATATCTCACCCAACTCTCCCTGGACTTCCGAAACCACTTCTTGCTTCAAAGCAAAAGGATACTCCACTTGCAAGTCCTTCTCAAGTAAGCTCATACTCAAAGAATCCACCATTTCTAAAGTACGATGAATACCTTGAATTCTAGCTTCAAGCTTCCTTCTCCTATTAATGATATTCCCAAAAAACTCAGAATTAAATTTTCAAGCATCATCCCGAACTTTAGCAAGACACCTTATGATATCTGAATGACCTTTGTCCCAAGCTGTGTGAACCACATCCCTAAAACAAGGATGAGTGACCCAAGCAACTTGAAACTTGAAAAGGATGATCATCTATATCCCTTTGGCCACCACCATACCTAAGCAAAATTAGATTATGATCAGAGTGAAGCCGACAGAGATTCTCAACATAAGCCTCCAAAAATAGCACCTCCAATCACAGCAAGCCAAAGCTTTGTCAAGTCTCTTCAAAACCAAGACATTTCCCTGCACTCTCCTTGCCTAAGTAAATTTACTCCCCACTGCTCCAAGATCTAAAAAACTACACAAATTCAAAGAATCCAAAAACTTCATCACACAATTAGGAAAAAAGACACCACCCTGTACCTCAAAAGGCATAGTAATGATATTAAATCACTAACAACCATCCAAGAATGATTCACAAGATCCCTCAAAACAAGAAGTTGGTCCCATAATCTATCTCTTATTACCGGCGTAGGACTGGCATATCCTGCACTACAACACCAAGTACAAGAACCTGTCTTCAACATCAAAGCAATAACCTGCTGATGAATGTCTATTACTAAAGCAGTCATAGAAAGGTCACTGGATAGAACCCAAATACCACCACTTTGCCCTTGCACTTCCACAATACCCATAGCTTCATAACCCAATTTCCTCCAAAATAACCTAGACTCTTCAAATGTTGCATGAGTCTCAACCAAAACCAATATAGAAGGATGAAATTTCCCCACCAAGCTTCTAGGATGCCCATGAACAACTTAGTTGATAGAGCCCCTCACATTCCAAGCCAACACTACAAAATCATTAAACTCCATAATAACGTCATTAGTTGGGATTGCAAGAAACACCCTAATTACATTGCATCCAATATCGAACAGAGAGCCTCAGACAACCTAGATCCCTGTACCACCATATTCGAAACAACATCTTCCCTATGACTATCCAACGACCTCTAGTCCTCCTTAGGCAACAAATAACAAATGGGTCTACAAAGAATGAGTCATTATGCTCTTTAAATGTCACTCTCACCCTTTTCTCTCCTTACACCTCCGCCATTCTAACTGGCACAAAAGCACTCTGGATTGGCTCCACAATTTGGCCACCCTTAACTACCTCATCTTTCTTCATAGCATGAAATTCATATGCAGATTTAGTTTGGGTTGAAGTCCCAACCACAGACTTGAATGTCTTTAATTTAGTCAAAGATGGGCTTTTATCTGCTACATCCTTTTTTGAACCCCTCACTTGCACTTTTAAATTCTTCATGTGACTTTGCATGGGAGCCCTATTGCATATATTTTTGCTTTTACATGGACTCTTTGCCAACAACATGAATCACGTCCGTCCCCTTCTTTCGTGCGAATTTTTTACTTGAAACAGAAATCCAATCTCCATCATTATTCTCTAAATTCAAACTCAAATCAGAGTTCGAAATTGGATCTTCCTTCAATGCTAAAATCTCGGGATTAGATTGATCTCCCACCATTTGTTGCACCGCATTTCTATGACCGCCACCGTGATAGGCTGCACCACCTCCGTTTCATAATTCCTTGACACATGCCTCATAACATTTATATTTAGAACAGATCAAATGCAGGCTTTCAAATTCTACTTTGTGCCATAGTCCATCACCCAAACCTTATCAATAACTAGGATCGACAAATCAACCTCGACATATACTCTCGCAAACCTTCTCCTCTCCCCTGATATCGTAACCAAGTCCACCCTAATCAACTTTCCAACAGCTACTGCAATGGTCTTCATCGCTTTACCCTCAAAGTACATCACATTTAGACTAGAAAAGTGGATCCAAACCATGGTTCTCCTGAAAGAAGACTCACATGAATTAAATGAAAGAATCCATTCCTTAACTGCCAAATAATGATCCATCAACATCCATGATCCTCCAAAGATAATTTTCTCACGATCCTCAGCCAAAATCAAATTTCACTAGGAAATATCCAAAACCAACATCTATGACCTCATAGCCAGCCTTTAACCTACACAAACTCCTAAGCTTCTCCTTCATGGTCGTATAACCTAAATTAATAAAATAAATAAATAAAAATAAAAATGAAAGTGACATATGTAATATGCATAAAATGATATTTAAATAAGAATGACATATAAATATAGAAAATTGTGTGATAAATTAAAATTATTATAGGTAAAAGTACAAACTTAACAATGAAAAATTTAACAATAAAAAATTATATTATATAGTATTACTGGTTTGGATTGGATTGGATCAGTTTTGAAAATTAAATCCAAAATCTGATCCGATCCGATCCAACTAGTTTTGAAAAACAAGATTCAATCTAATCCAAACTTTTGTAGTTTTGATTAGTTTTTTGTTTGGATTGGATTGGTTTACTAGTTTTAAATGGATTGGATTGTATTTGAATATTGCTAATAAGATGTGTACAAGTAGATGACAATGCAAGTTGAATAAAACTTTTGTTGTAATGAAATGCCAAATGCATTTAAGCACCTAGTATAATGAAATTGACTTTGGCACCAAGAAATAAAAGAAATTAATTTGATTTTATTTGCAATCTTTTTCTTGATTGTACCTGATGCTCGAGATATATGAAAGCAAATATGCCATAAGTAAAATAAAATTTTTCATGATATATTTAAAAATAATTTCAACAAAGCATTTGAATTGTCCAATATACTTTTCCATGTGAAAGAAAGGTTGTTGCCTAGCTTTGCTTTCAAGAAACTTGTATTTGGGAAGTATCTGGCTATAAGTATTCTAGAACACAAAGAGTCTAGATTTTACAGTAGTCTCCAATCTTATTTGGCCAGCAAGGCTAGAATGAAAGCTAATAGATCCCTAAAGCCTAATCCCCCTTGGTCCTTGGATCTTCAAAACTTGTCCCATGATAACAAGTGAATTTTCCACTTCTTTGTTTGTAGCCCTATCAAAAATTAGTTATCATTAGAGCAATTTCATGACAGGGTTACATGGCCAATTTAAACACACTTATAGACTATGTAGGAATTGCTTGTACCTTTGCTTTTATTAGTACTTCTTTATGTGCCTTACACAAAAACTTTGCTTTCTATCCTTGAATCCAGTTCCAAACTCTACTTTTAATACTTTGGAAAGATTGATTCTTGCTTCTACCCACTCGAGTGGACAAAGTAAGATAAGATTCACTAGAAACCTTCATTAGTACTCCCAACCTTGTCTTCATTGCTTGTTTGATTGAATGAACAAAATTGATGATTTATCCAAGTTGGTTCGCTATCTAGATGCTTTGCAATATTCCTCCAGAATTTTTGAGATTCTACTTTTTTTACATTTGCTTTTGAGAATAAGAAGCAATCATCAGCAGAAAAATAAGTGTAAGATGTAGAGCTTTGTCTACATACATTCTCACCATGAATTTTTTAATTCTTTTCAACCTTCAGTAGCATGTTGGATAAAACCTTTGAAATTAGCAAAAATAGATAGGGAGATACTAAATCTTCTTGATGTAGGCATCGCTTTAGGTTGAATGACAAGATTGTTCCCCATTTAGAACTATAGAGAAGGAGACAATCGCCAACCAACATCTCATTACGATATTAATTTATTTCTCCTTAAGCTTCCTCATCACCGTCTCCAAAAATCACCATTCAACTCTATCCTATGCCTTGCTCTATAATTTAATTATCATCCATCTCATGTTTCCCTTTCTCTTATTTCTGATAGAGTGTACTAGTTCATAGGTAGCAAGCACATTATCTGTCATTTGACACCCTGGCACAAAAGCACTTTGGAAAGGTAAAATTATATAAGGTAATACCAATTTAAGCTTATTAGCTAAAACTTTGATATGAATTTAAAAATTACATTGCAAACACTAATAGGCCTAAATTGTGTCATGTCCTTTGGATGTTTAATTTTTGGAATCAATATAATGTTTGTGAAGTTTGTATCATTTAAGAATCGCCCCTCCCGATTTATAAAAATTAAAACAAAATTTGTAACATCACTTCCTACTGTATCCCAAAATTTTCAATTTTTGGAAAAATAAAGGTGGCATGCCGTTGGCTTCTTGAGACTTTGTAGAAAACATGCTAAATATAGCCTCTTTCATTTTCTCTACCACAAAACATTTGGTGAGTTTCTTATTCATATCATCACTAACTCTATGCTAAACTGAGTTTAGAACATCAACTTCATTCTGTAGGCTCGATATTTCAAATAAATCTTCAAAGTATTTTGTGATGATCCTCATGATCTCCTTTTCCTTCTCACACTTGACACCATCTTTATTCTTCAATCTTCTGATTGTGTTTTTCTCTCTTCTACCTTCAGCTCTATTATGAAAGAAAGCAATATTCTTGTCACCTTCTTTTAGCCAATGCATTTTAGAGCATTGCTTCCACATCTCTTCTTCTCTTGCAAGCAACTCATTTAGTTGTTTTGCCACCTTCATTTTTCTAGTTAACATATCATTCATTAGAGGCAAATTTTACAATTAGTATAACTCATTCTGTAGCTTCTTTATATTTTTAGATACATACGAAAATTTCCTTCTATTCTACCTCTTAAGATGTCTACTTGTTTGCTTAATCTTTCTGGTTATTATCAGAAGCAATCAATCTCCCCTACATGAACTCCATTATGCTTTAACTCTCTTAGAGCATTTCGGGTGTTTCAACCACATTTGGTCAAAAAATCATCTTCTATTTCTTACTGGTTTTACTCTATTAGCCTCTCCACATTAACAGCATAATAGAATAAGACAATGATATGATATAGGTGACGATAAGTGTCACACTTTTATTTTGAAAATTTTTTTTCCAATCATCATTCACTGCAACTGCAACTCTATCCAGTCTTGCCTTAATTGAGTTTTTTTCTCCTTTGCCCTAGAATCATGTAAATTTGTTCACCTGAAGGGTATTTGTTACGCAGAATATTTTTACATTTCTGGGAATGTTACCATAGGAACGTAAGATTCTCATTTTAGGATTTCCCTGGTAAGCTGCATTCTCAAGAATGAAAATTTGATTCATTTTCATTCCCATATCCCCATAAGAATGTTAGGTTTCCATGGGAAGGAAATATTTTTGCAAAAAGTGAAAAGACAAAATTACTCCATTATTAACCTACACTGGTCTGCCACTGTCATCGCTAGACCACCAACACAACTGTTGTAACATCTTGAGTAATAGTGTGTATAATCAATATTGTTAAATAATCAATTTTTAGATACATTATATATATACAAGAAAGTAATAAGGAAATGTTAATTTTAGGGTGATATGATTTCAAATTTTCTCTATAGTAAAATAATGATATTTTACCGGCTAGAGAAATTCTCTTACTAGTAGTATCTTGTAACATAAGAAATTGATCTAGATAGGAATCTATAATACAAGAAGACATAAATATCTTCATAAAAATCCTAGAATGTGTGGGTAAAAATTATCTACACTGATTATCTTGGTGGCAAGAGGATGACCACATAAGTTGGAGTTAAGGAAATTTAATTTTCTTTTCAAATCCACCCTTCATAAAATATCAAGAATGAGCACAAAAGCTCATCATTTTCTCTCCCCCTCCTCTTGCATTCAGCGAACCCCTACATCCTCTCTACATCCATTTTTATCTTCAACCTACTCAAACTCTTGCATCTTGCTTGTTCCTACTCAAATTTTCCAACCCTTTTACTTGTTTCTCCACCAAGCAACTCTTATACAAGCTAAAAGCTCCCTCTTTTGAGCTACATAAATTCGGTCAAGAGAGGAATAGGAAGGTGATTATCTTGGGGTTTTGAAGAAGTAAGACCACCAAAGGATTAAGGCTAGAAAGGTTTAAAGCTTTGGATCAAGGTAGGCTTGTAGATCTTGCGTGCACTTTAGAGTTTCATGAATATAGTATTCTTCTTGACTCACTTTGTTGTACTCATTTAGATATAGGTATGATGAAGATAAAACTTATCTTAATGATTTAAGAGTGGTGAAGCTTGATTAATGTTAAGAAATACACTAAAGAATTATAACCACCCCAAAACAAAAAATCTACTGTCAAGGGTCTCATGAATAGTGCCCAATATATGGGCTATATCTCAGGCTAAGAAATCCTAATTGAAATGAGACTAATTTTGGATGAAAATAAACTCATAGGAGAGTCTACCTTCAAAATTTAAGGTTCATTGGACTTATGATGAGAGAGTTATGTTTTTTCAAAATGAGCTATTGGTTAACATACCTGGTTTCGACTAGCACATGGTATAATAGGTGTATCTTACCCTATATAACTTCAATTAGAGTAAAACTAGCCTTGTGATAAAGCAAACACATAAGGAATTATTTTTATAAAATTTTGGATTTAGATCCTAAATGGATTGCTCCCAATAATTCCATGAAGTTATCCCATGCTCTATGAGTACCAAAACAAAATAATCCCAGTGTAGAGCTTATAACATAAGCTCTACTTAGCCAATTTGAGTGGGATTTAGCTTGTTTGAAAGAGGGTTTAGGCGAGTATAAGCATATAAAATTTCAAAAAAAGATGATAAGGAATAGAGTTTTAGTGATTTTCCAAATTTAAGTGTGCAAGTCTGTTCTAAAAACAGGGCATCAGCGAGTTAAACAATGAAATCCAAGTTTCGAGTTCATAAGGAGGGACACTGAGGTTTAGAATGCTCACCCCAGAGGAAGGAATGTTGTTCACTCTTAATAGTCATGATTGGGTTCCGAGGTCCAGGATCGAAGGTTTAGGATTGAGGGCCCCAGGTCCAAGGTCCAAGTTCCTCCCTGCCATGAGTAAGGATGCCTGCACGTTCCGAGTTTTGCGTCCTTTGCTCGGACCTAAGTTAACTTATTCAGATTTTCCGAGTTACGGGTTAAATGGGGCACTACCTCCTTGCCCCGTAGTTTCTGACCTTCGATTTAAAGTAGCCATTACTCCCTGGTCCCTAGGTTCCGAGTTAGACAGGTCACTTTTCTAGTCCCCAGTCTCCTAGTTTCGAGTTCCTCACTCGGTCCTAAATTGACTTCCGATGCTTCTGGGTCCCAAGCTCCTAGCTCAAACCTGAATTGACTTACCTTGTTTTCTGAGCTCCGAGTTCCAAGCTCAGCCCTAAATTGACTAAACCCATGTTTCCGAGTTCTAGGTTCTAAGTTCGAACCCAAAATGACTTAAAATCGGATTTTAGTAAATATTCCAAATTTGGGACAAGATCCTAGGTATTATGTGATTTATGTTTGCAATTAAGTTATTTTGAGACTTGAAATATGAGAGCCCAATATACATGTTGATATAACTATATTCTCTCAATAAAGGCATGCATATGAAGATTATATGTTGAAGGCAAATGAGCATTTCATGTTGATATGGCTATGTTCTCTTAATAAAGAAATGCATATGACCATATGAATTATGAAAGTATGAGAACATATAAGATGATATCCCTCCATTTGAAGGCAGCTATATGAAGACTATGAGATCCCTTCACTTGGAGGCGGTTAAGAGATTCCTCCACTTGAAGATGATTATAGTAACACTATGAGATCCTTCCAATTTAGCGGCACTTGGGTCCCTTTATCGATTAGTACGACAGTCATGAGATGAGCTCCTTTCTTAGATTAGATTATCCAAGGGTAATAAAGATTAATGGCATATACTAAGTAAGAAAGTCAATAAGAAAGTCAATAAGAAAAATGTATCAAGGCATGCATTCATGAGCATGTAGCATATTTGTCTTTATTTGATAAGTTAATCTATCACATATCTATTAACTATATGATTATTGCCATGTTAGAACTAAGTGTATGAGTTAAAATTAACCTGCTTTGGAAAGATATGTTTTTTGAACTTAATAAATGAACTTCTATCCCTATGTATGAGATCGCATTTTCTTAAATAAACCGAAGCAACTGGGATGATGATGATGACATGGATTGTCAAAAAGCTTAGGAAGCCTACTGAGAATGTAAAATTCTTACTCCTATGTGTGTTTCCGTATCGTCTCTAGACAGCTCAAAAGATCTTGATGAGGACCAACCAACAAGAATTTGATCAAGATAGGACTGATTGCTAAAGACAATTGACAAATATATACACATGTTAGCACTAGATGACTATTTCGCTAGTTGAAACTCGTAGTAGAGCTGCTCATGTAATTTGAAAGGCTGTATTGTGATACAAATATTTGTAAAATATAAAGGATATTGTGTTATTTTCTTGAAAAATAAAGCGAATAATGAATCAAGATCTGTTCAATTATTAGTAGCAACTCCTAAGTGTGATGTTATGACTTAAGCATAATATTGTACTTGAGAGGATATTACAACTGCAACTACTAGTCGTCAAAGCACCACCACTGCTATTTTGCCAAGGGTATTTTGGAAAAAATATATAATATTCCTAGGAGTGTTATTGTCAACCAAACATAAAAATGGTTCATTCCCATGTATGATTTACAATATTCTTGGAAATTCAATCTACATATCAAGCGTATCTAACACTTATAATTGGGAAGATATTCTAAGGAATAACATTCCTAAGAATGCTATTCCTAGGAGTGAAAAATCATTCGTATACCAAATGCCTATCTCGAAGCAAACAATAATCCAATGCCTTCCTAAAGCTATCTAATTGGTATTGTGGTCTAACTCTTCCACTAAGCTTTTCATCTGCATGAAATGTTTCATTAAAATCTCCTGCCATTGGCCAAGGGAGATCAACTTGCTCCTTCAACAACCTTAGTAATCTCCATGTCTGGTTTCATAAACGAGTTTCAGGTTGTTCATAGAAACTCGTAAATCTCTAATCCCTTTTGTCTTCAAAATTGTTAATTAAAATGCCTATGTGACCCTTCAAAAAGATTTCAATGACACATTTGTATCATTCCTCCAAAGCAAAGCTAGTCCTTTTCCCCTATTCTTGGAACAATCTACCAATATCCCATTCTTGAATCCCCATTTCTCCTTTAATGCATTTACTTCATGTGTTAACCATTTTATTTCAAATAGAAACAAAATTACAAGAGCTTTGAGCCTCACTAACAAGCCTACTGCACGAACTAAGTTAGGGCTCCCAAGCCCCAAGCAGTTCCATCATAGAATCCTCATTGTACCTGGTGGGGTTGGACACAAGCCACCATTGATACCACTGAGTTTATTTTCCTCCTCCATTTCACTTCTTTGCTTCTTACTATCCCTTGTCCCCACCCACCTTCCCTCCTCTATTTGCACATGCAAATCCATTTTCCTCTTCATCCTACTAATTAGGTCTCATATTTGTATTATAGGCCTATTTCTTTCTTTATGAGCTCACTTCTTAATGTTTTTGCCCATTAACTTTGTTTTCTGTACCCAATCTTGCCTCCTCATGTAAAACTTCGTTATGGCTTGGCACATTATGTTTTTTGGCGGACTTGCTAATCCTTGTAGATTGTCACGTTGGGAAAGATTCTCACTACCCCATTTTGGTCCTTGATTTCCTCCTGCCACTTCATTTAATGTAGACCTTTCCAACTTCTTTATAGAGGCAATCGACAATTCAGCTTCTCCGCCTTTTTGTATCACCTCCGTGGGTGACCCTTTGCATACCTCCCCTTATTGTCGAAAAATTGTTGCCTTCTTCATTGTAGAAATGTTGAATTGGCATTAGTTCCTTTACCACGTTGGATGAAAACCCCACGAAGGCTCAATTGAGTGCTTTGGGTATGAGTTGCAAAGGGACAACTTACTTTGGATCTTGACTCTATCCCTTCTCTCTATCAATATCCTGACTCTTATTGCATAACCTTCTACCATCACCGTTTACCCTCGTCCAATCCCCATATGGCTTCTTTCCTTCTAATGTTGGCTCCTCAGATGCTTTGTCATTGTGACCCAATCTTTCACAGTTATAATAGAAATTGGGTAGCCTTTCATATTTCACTTAGTACTATCTTTTAACCTCTTCCTATTTTATAGCTAAAAAGAGTCCTATCCTAAGAGGTTTAAGCACATCCACATGGACTCTAATGCATAGATATGGACCGTAAGCCCTTCCAATTCCATTCCATTAGTGTCTACTTTAATGAAACCTCCCATATGTTAGATTTAATTTTAAGCCAAGCTCCCTACCACCTAAGGAAGCTCACCACCCATAACATAGTTTGCATACAATTATGTAACTCATCAAATTTTGTTTGCAAGTTGATGAGTCAAGTTGCAATGTTGGAAAGAAAACTACTGCACCCATTGAATAGTCAAAAGTGATGCCTCCACTTGAAGCACCACCAAGCTTGTTTTTGTAAAGTTTTATTACAAGCTTTAGCCTATAAATAGGCCCTTGTGTATCATGTATTAGTTAAGTGAAGTTCGTGAATGAGAATATGAGTTAGATTGAAAACTTCACTTTCTCTCTATTATATGTGCTGTGCTCCACGAGTTTATGAGAGAAAGATAGAGAGTTGCTAGTATTCCTCTTTCTTATTTTATTGTGTAATGGTTATGTGAGTGAAAGAAAAATTACAGTGAGCTATTGTGAGTGTGAGAAAATGATCCTGGGCAAGATTAGTGTGGGTTTGTGTTATCAAATTGGTAATAGAGATTCCAATACCATTAAGTCCCCGATTCTTTCTACGACCTTCACATTCATTCCCCTAACAAAGGTGTCATTTACACGAACCCAAAAGCCCCAAGTCTGAATTCCATCATCGGGGGGTGAATTGCTAGATCATATTCCTAAAATATGATGATATTTTTATCAAAAGACAATGGGGATCCCTCAATAATTCTCCTCTTGTCCTTGACTACATTGAAACGAAAAAGGAAAATGTTTTCTCCCAAGGATTTTACATCTACTCACTCAAATATCCTTCGAGACCGCTTTTAGAGTATTTGACGATGCCTCTGTGTTAACTGACCCTTGATGAAGCACCTTTCCAACCAGATAATTTCCAAGTTCTTTATCATAATTCTCACTTTCCTCCACCAGCAAACCTCCTTTTCTTTCTTCCATCGTTAAGCTAAGCCGCTGTTGAAGTTCAGTGGAGTCAAGCATTCAAGTGACGAAATTCCACTAGGAAAATTGGACCCATACACGATGAGGACAGTTCACATAAAGGCAAAGAGAGAACTCGCACACACCCTAAACAAAGGGAGTGGTAGAGACATTTTGTAATTATATTTTATATTTAAATTGAACTGAAGACAATGAATTTTATAATGTGTTAGTGTTGGTGGTTAAATGCTTCCTATTATAATTAAGTTGTGAATTAAGTTGCGGAGCACCAATTAATAAGAGAATGAAAGTTGAGAAAATGTACAGGTTAAAAAATGAAGTATTTATAAGTGATATTTATTTATCTGAGAAGAATTGAGAAGAAGATAACAGTAAGTAAATTAGAAAATGGCAACTTCTATAATAAGTTGATGTAGTAGCCTAATAAAACATCCAATGTGTCAATACCATGAAATGGCAAAACTTATGTTTAAGACTTTATATATTATAAGTAGATTTGCTAAAATTCGAATTGCAGAGCTAAAATTTTATGAATACGTTATCATGGCATCCTTAATTTAACTTAAAATTCTTACACTTCTTTTTACAACTATATTCTCGAGCTTCCATTAAAATATTCAACAATCATTGAAAGCATCCTAGTTATCACCATTTGAGCACCACACAACTTAATTAGAAACCCATTTATATATAGCCATAAAACACATTTCCCTTACAGCTCAGGCATTTGGTGCTCAACACCAGCTGTGCCATTAGTCAGATCCAATATGTCATGCCCTTCTCTCGAGCTGTTGCCGTTTTCTATGTCTAGGTCGTCTTAGTTGTAATTAACATGCAAAAAATTCGAAAAGAAAAAGGAAATTCTATTAGGATGGATCAAGATGTCGCCATATCCGTATGAGACATGATACTTTCTAGACATCCATAATGTTTGCTATCAGAGTAAAAATAGGAAGAAAATTTCATATATTAAATTTATGTATATTTTACATATAAAATACACATAAATCTTTTTTTTTTTTAATTTCTCAAAATATCACCTCACCTAATATATAAAAGACTAATATTTCAAAATATGGCCAATTGTCTAAACGGGAATCCCAACCAACGAGATTCATTTTCCATACACATGAATCTCAAGGTCGAATCTATAACCATATGCTTAATGGACCAAAACCCTTTTCACTCGAACCGACTCCTTATTAGTAAAATACAAATAAATCTAATCTATTAAAATTTTCCTCCTATGCCAAACACACCATGAAAGTGAACAAATGGTGCAATAGAGCTAGGTGCTACAAAGCTTTTTACCTACAATATAATCCTAGTTGATAAGTAGAGAGACGAAGTTACTTTTAATTTTGATCTGGAGAAGCTTTAGAATTAAAGAGTGTTTTATTAGGTAAGAATAACACACAACATATGAAATGCAATTTCACTTAAAAACATTAACATGGTGCATATGTATAATATATATACATGTTCACGAACTATGGCCCCTATGTTCTCATTTCACCTTTGCAAAACGCATAGAGCCCATTTATCCTAGCAAATAAAACAAACTATAACTACGATCAGAAAAAATAGGAGTGTATCTTGAGGTTCTGGGTATACTATAAAGGCTACAATATTATGGATTTGGCTCCTCTAACATACAAAGTGCACTTTAGAGGAAAGCACAGCATTTGAAACATTGATGAAAGAATCAATGGCATAGATTATTATACATATATGATTCATCATGCATGTATTTATATCTTATAAAATCTCAAGCCGTTATTTTTCTCTTCACTGGTTCAAATGCTGCATTTTAACCTTTAAAGTGCACCCTGCACTTTAGAAGAGCCAAATCCCAAAATTATAGCCATCAAAGATTATGTAACAGTTATCTGGGTAGCATCTCTGTCACAATATCGGTACCACTAAAGTTTGTTGAGGTTACATGTGGCTTTTCAGATTTTTTGTTCCTGAATACTTGAGAAGATGATGTCTCATTCAAAGAACTGCCCATCTTACCAGAGGTGTGCCATCTGTATATTCCAGGCTCAGTCAATGCCTTCTCATTAAGGTGAACTTCCTTTGAGAGCATTTCCAGTACCTGCTTCATGGTAGGTCTATGCTGAGCCGCAGCTTGGGTGCAAAATAGAGCGACCTTAATGAACCGAAACACCTCAACCTCGTCATATTCGGCTAGTTCTGGATCGACAATGTCCAGAAGCCTATTCTCTTCTTTCAGCTTCCAAGCCTACACAAATGAATGCCAAGTCTGGAGATATTACAGTGAACACCATTGTCGCAGGGTGAAAGAGGATCACCAGAGATAGAGAGAAAAAGAAGAATATGATTCTGAAGAATGAATCTGAGTTGAGAAAACTGAAGAAATGATACATGAAGTGTGTTTATATACAGAGTCTAATAGCCTCAACAAAACCAACCAATTAACTAACCATGTAACTAAGTTTAACTAACTTTCAGCATTAATAAATATACACATTAATTAATGAATTCTAATAGGAGAAACAAAGATATTGCAACTTTTCCTATACATATGAATATATAAAGTCTTATTCTTTTGGTGCATAGAATACAACAACATTTTATAACAGCGATTGTAATATTTTCTTTTCTTTCATTTACTAATTAGACTGTTTCATGTACATGCAAAACCATTTAACTCCATTCCAATTCAATTATAAGGGACATTGAAAATCTGTAAGCTCAAGGAATAAACTATCATGCATCAAATCACACTCTAAAAGTTGTTCCATCATGCATGAGAAGCTTCAAATTTCAACGTTACAATGAGACTAGATATCCTATTAGGTCAGGAAAACAAGATACCCTAGTAATGCTACTTCAGCCAACTTCTAATAATTATGACTTTCTATGTCCCCATGTCTCTAGCGATTGAAAAAGCTAAGATCCTATCATGTATCAAATCAATATAATTGATACTCAAGAAACCAGAAACATACCCATTCCACCAGAACCAAAAGATTATCCCCAAATGCAGCCTTGCTACTACTTTTACCACTGATTATTTCAAGCATAAGAACCCCAAAACTGTACACATCTGCCTTCTTTGTAAGCTGTCCTAGCAGTGCATACTCTGGTGCAAGATATCCCCTGCAAAGACAAAAGAAGTGAACTTGGTTAATATGTTAAACCAAATCTCATACAAAAGAACTAAGGACGTATCTATATTCTATACTAATAAAATGTCAGAGAGGATCTAATGTCTTTGGTCTTCACATCAAAACATGCTAATTTAACTCAAAAAACATAGAAGATCATGTACAGTTACTTTTAATTTTTCTTTTGGTACAGAAGAGCTTTGTTTTAGTTTTAAACATCTTCTGTTGATACATTCTCTTTTTATCTTACTTTTGCTCAAACATTACATCTCATCCATATTATTATCATTAAATAAATAATAGAAATTACCTGATATTATTTTGTAATGTTTCAGAAAATGTAATAAGCGCATGTCAAGATACTATTATCTGGTATTGAGATTTGAAGCATATTACTATATTAGACAAGACTAAAGAGTGATTTCAATATGTCAGTTGTCACAATAATGAAAGCAACAAAAGTGCCAAGTCAAGCAGTTCAATGGTCTCATGTTGTTGGGAACGACTTGTAAGAAACTACTAAATTTATGATCACTTATATTTTCTTCCTATAAAAGTCTGTCTTAAAATGAATTATGGAATTCAAATGAGTCGACGAAAAAGAATTATAGACAGATTAAACTAACTTTCAAACAATAATCAAAAGGCATATGGCACCGGTCACACAATACAGTATTATTAATGTAAATTATGCATCTGTACTTACACAGTCCCTGCAACTCGAGTACTAACATGGGTGACATTATCAGGAAAAAGTTTTGCAAGACCAAAATCTCCAATTTTTGGATTGAAGTTCTCATCCAGCAGTATGTTGCTGGCCTTGATATCTCTGTGAACAATGTTTGGTTGAGCCTCTTCATGAAGGAACAGAAGACCAGAAGCTGTACCACGGCAAATAGCAGCCCTCTTTGGCCAATCCAGAGCAACATATTTACTTTTGGAGCCGGAGCCTGTAAAAAATTATCTATCTGAATTAGAATTAACCAACTCATAAATAGCCCTTCAATTCATTGAGCTTTAAACAATAGCATACTGCTATCCAACCCTTACCTCCAGTCACACCCCCAACCAACTGAAGTAGCCAGACTATAAAGCATCAAAACTCCCTTCCTGTACCCCACCCAATCCCTGAAGTTCTTTAATATATAGTTTGTCCCAGTATTCAAGAGCAACCCAGAAAAGGAAAATTGGCAAATTGAGTCTTAATCAAGGAGGGAGGTTGTACAATAGAAAGCATCAGAAGTCCCAATAGATTATGAAGGACAAAGGGGTTTCAAAAATGGAAAGTTTGAATAGCCATCCAACTCAGATAAGACTAGCATATAAATAAATATTTAAATTGTTCTGATATTTACCAAGCAAATAACTCGCAAGGCTATTGTTCTCCAGAAATTCATACACCAATATTCGATGACTACCCTCAACACAGCAGCCAATTAGTTCCACAAGATTTGGATGCCGTATATTTGATATCATATCAATTTCAGTCATAAATTCATGGCTTCCTTGTTTAGACTCTACAGAAAGAGACTTGATAGCAACTTGAGTACCATCTCTTAAAACTCCCTGCAAATATTAATGACAAAGCAGCAAGGAAATTCACTCAAACTGAAAAGTGAAAAAGGTCGTGATGAAGTGCACGACCCACTGAATCCATCTAAGGTGGTAAGCTTTAGGACAGCCACAAGGTAAAATAAAACTACGGTCATCACTCTCACCTTGTAGACAACTCCATAACCTCCTCCACCAATTTTGCTTGAAGGATGAAAATCTCCGGTTGCTGATCTCATCAAGTTATAGCTAAATTGTTTAGTTGCAATCACTGTTAATCACAAACAAATAAAGCTTACACAAATTAATCACAGAACACAAAAATTCTCAATTAGGAAACATCTAGAAAAAATCAAGAATGCAGTTTTAGGAAGATAATGTCCAATTCAAAGATGTCTCATTAGACCCAGACATGTTTCAACTGACATAGAGATACATGCATATTCTGTCTATATGTTATGCAGTTTCCAATACATGGTATGGAGTCAATAACATTGAAGATAACTAATAAAAAGTGTAACCACAACATGGCCAAGCAGCAAGAGCCCCAGCTAGGCATATTCAATAGTAAAGACTCAACATTTATATTCACCATTTTAAATATCTGGATTCGAATTGAAGAGATATAAATGGAAATTCTGAAGGTTGACCTTAGATATGACCTGCAATTAGTTATTCACAGCAACAGACAGACCCCGGCATTGCAAACTTGGAATCAATCAAATATGTCTGATCATGCACTGACATTTTGACAGTAGGAGAGTGAGAATTGAAAAGAAAAGAACTGTACATATAATTGTACCAATAATCGAAGCCACAATATATCCTAAAGCTTAGTTATTAACTCTCAACACCACTAGCAAGAACAATACTAAAAATAAATAAATAAA
Organism: Pterocarpus macrocarpus; assembly: GCA_031439585.1. NCBI lineage: Eukaryota > Viridiplantae > Streptophyta > Magnoliopsida > Fabales > Fabaceae > Pterocarpus > Pterocarpus macrocarpus. The sequence goes on from CM062515.1 coordinate 60,074,369, forward strand.
TAAAAGCTCATCAACCAAGATTAAGCTTTCCTTTTTCACTTTCTACGGAATATAATCAAATTATACATGTTAGTATAGAATATTAACTTAATTTTGATTGCTTGAGGTTAATTCCCAGTAACATCCCATCCACCATCCTAGCTCCAGTTCCCTGAGGAACATGCAACAATTTTATATAATGTTGTCTCTAGGTTCTAACTTGTGGGATTTGATGAAAAGAGAACATAAAAACATGACCCTTTATTGTTGCAAATAGATATAGGCAATTTCAACGGTTCAGCCTTTACAAAAATTAACTGGCATATGAACAAGAAAAATACATAAAGGTATATATAAGAGAGAGGATGAAACAAATGGAACTAAATCATGAAAAAATCACAAGGTCAACAACCTGTTCAAGTTGACAAAAACAATTGATCAATGATGGAAAATCAAATCCAATAAACATATCTAATTACCTTGTTCCTGTGGCTGGCCAGCAGGATCATCCCTCCCTTTACACCAATTCAAGGCACCAAAGCAATTGCCAATCATGGTTATGACCTCAAGCTCAAGCCTCCTATGCTACCATTAGGCCTTCTAACTGCATTTGCTCCTCAAATTCTTAACACACACCAACCACCAATAACAGTGAAAACAATAAACTTTGATTAACTTGGAAAACAACGAAGCAAGTTGGAAACTTTACCCCACTATATCCACACTGCAAACGTAAAAAAGAACATGGGTTTTTCTTCTTTTCTTTTTTTTCTCAAAGCGTGGTTTTGAATCACTGCTATTCACCCCTCAAAATCCTACCCTGAATCTTCAAACTGAGGGGAGTGTAAAAAAGTAAAACTAATAGGGCTTTTAGTTTCAGGAAGGTCACCAAACCCTTGGTGATTTATGAGAGATAGAAATGTTGCAGGGCTAGAAGGATTAAGGTGTGAATCCATATATGGTTCAGAAAATGGAAAAGGAAAAAAAAAATGAAATGAAGGGTCAAGGAAGCAATTAAGGTAAATGAGGGACAACAGAGATCAAGAGTAGGGAGAGGTAAACTCTGAAAGCGACACGCGAGTTTTCTTTTGTTTCCTACTTTTCCTTTGCTTCACAAAATGAATAATTGAAATTATGGGAACCGGTCTGGCCGTCATAGAGACCGACAGACAGGAAAACACGGCGAGTCAAAATTCAGAAGAGAAGACGAGGAAACAATTTCATTTTCATACATGAATGTGATTGTAGACTTTTTACTTACTTATATGAATGTGATTTTGATATATAATAGTTTAGTTTGAAATTGTTTATGTCATCTGGATTTAATTTTATTTCATTACTTATGCAAATCAGAGGCACTTTAATGCTCGAGCCCCCCCTTATTTTATTGGGATGTGATTAACACTCGAGCTTTGTATTTTTTTTTTATTTTATGTGACGAGCTTTGTTTATTAAAAACTGAAAGATTTGCATGAACAATAAATCGAAATCAATTATATATTTACTTATTAGTATAATTTCAATGTGTAAAACTGTCCAAATCATTTTGCAATTATTAATGTGAAACTCGTCAAATCAGTTAGACTACTGAGACATAAATTTTTATTCACACTAAAGGTTAGTTTGATATAATTAAAAATAAGAGAGAAAATTTCATAAATTATATTTATGAATAAAATTATATAAAAATTTAATTCATAAATTTTTTTATCTTTATTTTGCACACATATCAAACTCAGCCTAAGACTAAAATATTAGTCTTATACTATACCAGTGAAAATATTAAATTGTTAATTATATATGTCTATAATTATTCACATACTAATAATAATTGACACTAAAATATTAAGGATGAAATTATTGATACTTTCAATTACTTATTTACATTTTTATTACTTATTTATTATTTTAATTTCTTATATTACCTTCATTTAAACGCGATTTTTTATTAAAGTCAAATTCTAATTAAGTATATAAATATGCATTTGCACTTCACATACATTTGAACAAATTTCAAGACTGTGAACCAAGGCTGGTCTGCATAGAAAATACCTTCAAGGTCAATCAATGCTCAACTACAGGCGAAATGCTTTAACACCCCCCCCCCCCCCCCAACAACAAGAAAAACGAAAAACAAAAAATAAAAAAGAAAAGGTCAAAAAAAAAAAAGAAACGTTGGTAAAATGCATCTGGTTGTAACGGTATTAATGAATGTAGGAAAAAAAAAATATATTTTTAACGAAGTAGTAAGACCTTAGAAAACTAGTGGCAATTGAATATCCAAGATATTTAAATTTAAATTTGAATGCAATTTAATGCAAGTTGTCTTTAGCTAATATGAGAAACCACCCATGTCCATATTGCCCTGTCCCCGACGGAAGGCATGTATTCAAGGCAATTTAAGTGATATACACCATTGAACGACTTTCGTCCAAATATCAACACAATTTCTAGTTTCTACCTGATGCAACTGCATAGCATCAATCATTAAAGCAGCTGAAGTGTTGTTTCAATATGCAATTTAAATAAATCTTTATTTTTTTCAGTAGAGTTCTTACCCGTACTTGAATGACCAAAAAAATAAAAAAGGGAATAGTTTCTTTTGTTTAGAAATTTTAAATCTGATAAAAAGAGAATAGAATATATGGAAAATTTCCGCTCTCATTCTCTCAACTAGCCAAATTTTGTTCACCTAAAATTAAGTGGAATAAAAACAAAAGTTTTACGAATTGAAAAATAACTATTTTATATTTCATTAAATTTTTTTATAAATTAACTCTTAAACAAAATAATGAAATTTAGGTTTATTCTCTTATTAATCTTTAAAAAAAAAATAAGAGAAGAGATAATTTTGTTTCATTTATTCTCTTTTCTTTTCAGTCCATCCTTATTTATTTTATTTCGAGTTAATAATAAAAAATATCTAAACAAAATGTTGAATAAAATTTATTGTTATAAATGCGATATAGTTGTATAACATTTAAATAGACACTTTGAGCTAAAATAGTTTATATAGAAAACGTAAATAGTTTGATGAAATAAAAAATGAGCATATAAGTTCTGGTAATTTGTTAAAATTAATAAATGAAAACATTATAAATTCATTTATTCTAAGTTATCACATAAACATAAACGCAATACAAAGTTATAAAGTTATTATAAAATACATATAAATAATTATTGTAGTACAACAAAACAAATAAGCAAAAATTAACTGATTTATTTCTTTTTTAAAATTGAATTACCAGGCGTTGTCCACCCAAAAAAAAAAAAAAATTGTTAGGAGACCCTTATGAAGATTAAAAAGATGATATATGGAGACAATAGGGAGAGGGTAATTCTAAGAACCTATTTTGTTTGTGTTTTCATTTTTTGTTTTTATTTTCTGTTTTAATACTTTTAAGATTTTGTAAAAGAAATAATAAAAATAAAAAATATAAATATAAATTTCTATGCCCATTGGCTGGGAGGTGTCTTCCTCTCCATTGCTGGTCATTCCATTCCTTTTCCATAAAAGCTTCCAAACGCATATTTTATGAAAGTATCCACGTCATTCCATACCACTCTTTTGATTTCTATTCTCCTAAACATACCTTAAGTTTTTCAAAAGAGGAAGGGAGAGGGTTACTACTTTTTTTTTTTTTTTTGGTCCGGGAGAGGGTTACTACTGAATAGCTTATCCTTATAAACCAAGTTGAATTTTGGGCTTATTTGGGTCTGGAAAACAAGTGGGTTCGGGAGAATATCGATCAACCAAGTGGATTGACAGGAGCTGCATTATTAGACCAAAAAACACAATAGGCTATATTAATTATTATGGTGTAAACTTAAGGCCTGTAACCTATTAGGTTGGACTACATTGAAAATGTGAGGCCCACATAAAACAGGCTTTTACTTTCTTTTCTTAGTCTTAATTCTTTGAACAAGATTATAGTAGTTGACCCAAAAAACAAAAAAGGTCGACGCAATACAAAAACAAAAATAAAATATTATTATTTTGATCATATGATAACGATCTACATCATAGTATTTAATAAAAAAATTTGATGAGTGAATTAAATTATCTAATATTTTAAAAAAATTATGACCATTTTCTCAGTTTATTTTTTTAGGAACTAATATATTTGACATTTTTACTCTTAATTTGACAGTTTATTTGACATTTTCTCAGTTTACTCTTAATATATTTGACAGTTTATTTTTACTAGAGATTAATTTGTCTAATGTGAAAAGTCATAACCACTTTAGAGGTTTACTCTTAAATTTAGACAATTGATTACTATATTTGTCTAGAAATAATTGTCTAATTTTAAATATGTACGTACGTGAATTAAGGAAATTATTAGAAAAACCTCAATATTAGATAAATTTAGGTGTATTCTATAAAATTATTTTTATTTAATTCTCTCTCTTCATTAATTATCATTTTTTACTTACTTGCTCTCTCTCCTCTATTTAAGAGAGGTATAACTGATAAAAATAACTAATATTGTCTAAATTTCCTAAAACAATAGTTATTTGTGGAAAAGTAAAAATGTAAAAGTGAACAATTATTTTAAGGCGGATATAATAGTTTATTTATTAATCAAGTCTTAAATATTTTTAGGTAAAATGACCTTTTGATCCTTTAACTTATTCCCATGTTTCTTTTTGATCCTCTAACTATTTTTTTGTTTATTTTGGATCCCTAATTACTAATTTCTACTCATTTTGGTCTTCTAATTAATTTTTTATTCATTTTAGCCTAACTCTTTAGTATTAGAGCACTAAAATAAACAAAAAAATTAGTTAATGGTGAAGAGTATAAGGATCAAAATAAATAGAAAATTAGTTAGAGGACAAAGATGAAAAACAGAAATACCTTAAGGGACAAAAGGTCCATTTTACCATATTTTTAAATAGTTAAATTATTAAATAAAAATTTCAAAAATTAAAAGTAAATTAAAATTATATTATAATAAAAAAATTACTCATTCGATGTAGTGTGATGAATAATATTATAAATTAATCAATAGTATAAAAAACTTACAATAAAAAATCTTACAATTTGGCAAGTTTTGGATGCAAAAGATCTATTGGATCATAAGTTAAAGTTTTAAGGACTAATTGGGAAGATTTTAAAGTTCATGGCGGTAGTTTGCAAAAAATTATAAGTTTAAGATGTTTTCATGCTCTTGTCTCTTTTCATTAACAGGTGTAATGTCACACTTTATCCTTTAAAGTGCAGATGCACTTCAGCGGAGTCGAATCCTTTTAGTTGCCCTACATACAAGAATTATTAAGGACAAAGTAGAAAAACAGAGAGAAGGAAGGCATGAGTGTTAAGGGAATCAATCAAAGTTAGAAACTTGAAAGGGAAAATTATTATTATTTCTTATTATATTTATATTTATAATATTATAATCGAGATAATAACTGTTAAATGATATAATTAAGCAATTGTTTTTTCTTTTAGTGGTAACAATTGTTTCTTGTCGAGGGAAAGAATTTATTGGAGCCAGGGACAACACGCAAGAGACAAGGCAGCCCTTTTATGCATTTATTGAACTCGTGTTATAAATGAGCATCGTTAGAGTAAAAAATAAAATAAAATTAATAATAATAGAAGAGAGAAATTTTCAGAAACGAGCTCTCTTAATTAATTCCACAAGTGCTGAGTGAGGAGATATTATCGAGCCATTACTCCTTAAAGTGTCAGCTAGACAAGGTAAAAGCCATTCTTCTCATTTGAATTATGCCCTCTTGTCTAGGTTTTGTGTTTGGACTCCTTGCTTTTGTTGGGCATGAGTATGTACGTTCCCTTTGCTCCTGCGTGTTTAAGTGAATTTGATCCTCCACAATTGTTATACTAACTGCACACAATCTTAACAAAAGAAAATCCTTGGAATAATGGATTGGATTTTTCTTTTCTTTTCTTTTTTTGAAAAAAAAAAATGGTGCCATTGTGAAGCCATCATATTCAAGGGCAGAAATTCCTTGTGCAATTGTGTTTAAGTGAAATTTTACCTTTGAAAGAATTATAGGACTTAATTTTTTCAATGATAATTTGGATTGAGGGAGTTGGGTAGGTGAAAGATGAAAATGATAAAGCGAAATGAAAAGGAAAAAATTAAGAGAGAATAAAAGAAATAAAAATAATAAAATTGGAAGAGGTGTAGTACTTGCATAAATTTGGTGCATCTAAGTTAAGTATAACAGTCTAATAAATTATTAACATATTATTAATTAATAATGATTAATTCTCATAATTAATTAATAATATATCAACTATTTACAGCAAATATTTAAAAAGAAGCTGAGGTTAAGAAATGTCTAAAATTTATTAATTTAGTATATTTAATTAACCTTTTTTTTTATAAACCTTAGTATAACTAATTTAAATATGCTAAGTTTGTGCCAGAGTTTTCCTAATTTGGGATTTGATGAAATTCGCGACAGAAACGAAGAAGAGAGAGAGAGAGAGAGAGAGAAGGGGGGCGGGGAGATAAGTAAATTAAATAATAATACAGAAATATTTATGTAATAGAAAAGGATATATTGTTGTCTTCTAGACAATTTTTTAGCTTTATCTCACGTACTTCTTTATAACCATTGGCATCGCATCTTTTTGAGCTAATGGTTAGTCCATTATTAATGCATCTCACGTACTCTTGATTAGCTAGCATTTAGTTGGGTTTCTTTGTCGTTCACTCAGTGTCAAGGTTTCATTTTATGCTGAATCAACTTGAATAGTTAAAAGAATCAATTACATTGTGATAATTTACTAATCTTAGTTGTCATAGTTTAATTTTGGACTAAAACCAATCTTTAAAATGAGACTCAATATTACTTAACAACGGTTGGATACAGTATTGAGTGCGATACTTAAAAAGAAAAAAAAAATTGTATTAGATTCTACCAATCCACAAAGCCCCATACCTTATCATCAACTTTAGATTCAAAGGTAAAGAAACTACTATTACTATTACCACCTCCAATTCACGAAAATCCCTACCTTATCATCAACTTCAGATTCAATAGTAACTTATATCCTTGTTTATTACACTAGAAGCGCAATTTATGGCAGCAAAAAAGTCCATCAGCATCGGGCTTTGGCCCTCCATCATACCCACCAAAAAAAAAAAAGTAATAGAAGACAAGGTGTTCATCCGCACTGCTAATTTGTACAAATGATTTGCGTACGAAATGTTACGGAAAAAAAAATCGATAACCAATCACTGATGAGGTAAAAATCCAAGCAAAAAGAAAAATGAAAAGTAATTCGTACTAGCTTTCGTCAGGTACTATTGATGACTTCTGGAAGTTCATACTTTATTATTTTTATTTTTATTTTTCATATGTTTCAGTTCTTACACAGGATGGAGATAGTGGCAATTGAAAACGAGAACGAGAAGAAAATTCAACGGGATGCCACAAAGGTTGATGCTCACATTACTATACAATGCCATATATGATGTCTATACATCTGATGTTAAAAAATCATTTTTGTTAATTAAAATTAATTAATTAATGTAGGCAGAGGACGAAGATAAAATCAAGATGAAGAAATGGTGGGATTCTATACCCACTACTGCGAACGATCTACTGTTTATTCAACCCTTCGGCATCTCCGTTGTTCCGGATGAACTCCGGAAGTGGAACGAGAATGCTTACAAGCCAAAGGTGGTCTCGATGGGCCCCACATACAAGGGGACCAGAAGGGACCTACTACAGATGGAAGAGATGAAATGGTTTTGCATGTTTTCTCTCGGGCTATCAAAAGAAGATCTCTTGGAGAAACTCGGCAAAGAGGTTTGGTCGCACGATGACGAAATTCGCCGGTGCTACACGGAAGAAATCTCACTGGACAGGAACGAACTCGCCACCACCATGGTCTTTGACTCTTGTTTCATGCTTGCGCTTCTCAAAACCCCGTCAGAGGAATTGCATGGATTAGTGAGCCCTTTCGATGAGGACATAACGGCTCAAGTGAGGAAAAGCGAAGAGGTCTTGACCGATTTGCTGCTGTTGGAGAACCAGATACCGCTTGTCCTCGTCGGTGTCCTTTCTGGAGGCGGTGTCGATATTCGTGATTTCTTCAGAATGGCCTCGTCCCTCTTAGGCTACTCTTCCCACCATGTTGACTCTACCAACACCAGTCCTCATGTGCCTGTTCACTTTCTAGAGCTTGTCCACTCCATGATCTTCTTGGGAAGTGAATGTGATGACGATGAGAATGAGAATGTGAAGCTAGAGGAGAATAATCAGGTTCATGCCATTAATTTAACAAATGAAGAACAAGTTGATGGGTTGAATCGCTGTGCCACGAGGCTCCTTGCAGCTGGGGTTACCATCAAACCTCCACATGACCAAAGGGTAACTACCAATAAGCCTCGTCCTACAGTAAGCAGCCTCAACTTCGACATAAGATTCAACAATGGGACACTGGAGATTCCGCAGCTGCATATCACGGAATCAACGGAGATCCTGTGGAGGAACTTCATTGCCTGGGAGCATCACCGGAAGAAATGGAAGAGTGCGAGTGCTAACATCTTAACTGTTTGGATGATCGTAGCCAGCATAATTAGTGAATGTCGCACTGCTTTTAGTTTTAGATGCAAATGCACTGCGGCTGCATTGCTATTCAATGGCTTGATCTGCTCTTCGAGCGATGTTCAACTGCTTAAGGACAAGAAAGTCATAGTGGATCATTTGAACATGAGCAACCGCGATTTGGTTGATTTTTTCCATTCAATCACAAAGGGGGTTGACCGTGGCATTGTTGATTCCAGCTATAGCAAAATGGTTGCTGCATTGAACACATACTCTGCAACAAATAAGGCCACACAAATCCCCATAATCGGGTTTCATTATCTGAGTAAGATTCAAGAAGACCTGTTTTGCAGCCTTCATAATTTTTTGAGGCGTGGCTACAACTTTGCTGCTACGTTCATACTTGTTCTCACTGTTGTCCAGACTCTTTACTCAGTCCTCAGCTATCATCTCCAGAAATAATTCTCGTCTGTCATTCGGCCTTGTTAATGTTTAATTGATGATGAGTAATCTGATGTTGTTTGTTGTTGATTTTTGTTCATTGATTATGATTTGAGCGAGCAAAATGTAACTTTAAAGTCACTTGTGTATTTCATGAGTTAATCATTGAACAAATTTAAACGATCATGTGTGTACATGATGTGGTACACAAAGTGAGAATAAAAAAGAGATATTTAGCCTTGGATGAAAGAGGAATGTTATTTGTACCACTAGATACCCAGAGATAAGATTTAAAAAAGAAAATTATAAAAGAAAAAGGAAAAATGAAAAAGCAAGAGGAGAGAGATAGATACAGGGTGTCAAAGTATGTCAATTGGTAGGATGTACAAAAAATATTTCTCCGGATGAAAATCGTCTATCCCTCTCCTCTGTCACATTCTCTGTCCAGCGAATGAGAATGTGCCATGTGGAATAAAAAAATTATATACATTAATTATAATTCAGTGATTGCTATGGTGGCCTGTTAAAATGGATAGAAAGGAAAAAGGGGTGTTTGTTTGATTCAGAAGAGAGCTTTTCTTCTGAATAGTGGATGGTCAAGATGGGCTTGCAGAGGAACGAGAAAACTAGCGGCATTAAATTTAAACAAAACTAATAACAATTCACCAAAACTTCACGCATTGCATCTTATATCCCACAACACTCTTTGTCACCATGTACCACATGACACTTTAGGTTTTGGTGGGGATTTGGCTCCTGCATGATGCACTTTATAAAATAAAGTGGAAGATTTTAATTGTTGATAAAAATATGAATGATATTGACCATAATACATGTTTATCATACGTGTTTTGTATATCGTAAAATCTTAAATCTTTGATCTTTTTCATTAGAGAAAAGAGCATGGAACCATCTTAAACCTTTAACTTTTGCAAATCACCACCACAAACTTCAAAGCCTTCTTACTTTTATTAATATTTTAATAGAACCTTCTGTTTTAAACTTGTCGATGCCATATATTCTATGAAAACACATTAACCATTTGTTTCATATTAAATTTGGACAACTAATTACTTTATTTATTATTTGAATCTTCAATATTTTTAGGCAAAATGAATCTTTTCACCTTTTAACTTATTTTTCATATTTGATTTTGGTTCTCTAACTAATTTTTCATTCATTTTTTTTTCCTAATTACTAATTTTTTATTCATTTTTATCCCTAATTAATTCTCTATATATCTTAGTCCGTTAACTTTTCACTGACCAAAATAAACAGAAAATTAGTTAATGATGAAGAGTTAGTGACACAAAATTAGTTAGGAGACCAAAATAAAAAATAAAATTAACTTAAGGGATCAAAAGGCTCATTTTACCATATTTTTATATTGTTAAATTAATAAATAAAAAATTCAACAATAAAAGTTAAAATAAATCATATTATAATTAAAAAATTACTAATTCAATACAGTTTGATGAATAATATTATAAATTAATCAATAGTTTATATTAATGAATGAAAAAAAAAATCTTACAATTTGTTATAACTATTAGTAATTTAGCAAATTTTGCACAGAAGGATCTACTTGATCATAAGTTAAGGTGCAAGGACTAATTAGAAAGACTTTAAAGTTAATGGTGATAGTTTGCAAAAGGGTATAAAATCAAGTTGTTTGTATACAATTTTCCCTTTTCATTAAGAGATGAAATGTTGCACTTTATCCTGCAGCCGCAGTTAGTGGAGTCGAATCCTTTTGTTGCCCTACATACAAGAAATACTAAGGACAAAGTGGAAAAAAAGTGAGAAGGAAGGCGTGAGTGTTAGGGGAATCAAACAACGTTAGAAACTTGAAAGCGAAAATTGCATTTGCTCATGTGCATGTCTTCTTTATTAATCAGATTATGTTAAAAGAAACTTAAAAGCACAAAAAAAATATATATATATATATAGTAAAGTTGCGTATATGATTTGATTGTATAATTTTGTATAAGAGAATCCTCTCCCAAAAAAATAGAAGAAGAAGGAGAGAAATTATCAAATATTCTCATTGTAAGGAACAATTATTTGATGTTATTTATACTCTGTTAAATGAATTGTGTAAATTATTATTATATCTCATTATATTTATATTTTTAATATCATGATTGAGATACTAAATGTCGAATGATAAAATGTAGTAATTGTTTCTTGTCTAGGGAAAGAATTTCTTGGAGGCAGTGATAACACGCAAGAGATCAGGCAGTCCCTTTTGCAATCATTGACCTTGTGTTATAAATAAGCACAATCGGAGAAAAAAATAATAGAAGGGAGAAAGAAGGTCAAATACTAAATTTTACAAGTGCTGAGTGAGGAGATTCTAAGCTTTTACTCCTTGGGGTCGGCTAGGCAAGGTAAGAATGCATTTCTCTTGTCTAGGCTTCAATTTGCACTCCTTTCTTTTGTTGGGTATGGGCATTTAATGTGTTTCCGCTCCTGTACGCTTAAGTGAATTTAGATCCTCCGCAGTCGTTACACAAACTCTATGCAATCTTAGCCACTGAAGTGATTTATTTTTGCAAAATATACGTAATGTTTGAAATAATTAAATTTTATAATTGATTTAATTTAAATTAAATTTATTTAAGTTAATTTGATTTATAAATTAAATTTTATGTTTAGAATGATTATATAAAAATAAAATTTGAATTGATTTAGAAATCAATTTATATAATTTTAAGTTTAAATTTTATTATTATTAATTAAAAGAAACGAAAAATCGTCTTTTTTTTCCAATAAATAAAGAAAAAGACGTTTTTATCTAAAAATCTCCCGTATAATAAGGAGAAAGTGCGAAGTTGGATTGAGGGATTGTTTTTTTTTTTTCCCCGTGAACTTGGACTGTCTGAGGGAATTGGGCAAGTGAAAGACCAAAATGATAGGGCGGGATGAAAGAGAAAAAGATGAGACGGCGTAAAGAAAATAAGAATAGTAAAATTGGATGACGTGTAGTACTTGCGTAACTTTGTTGCATGTGTTCAGTATAATAATCTAATAGACCATTAACATATTATTAATTAATAATGATTACCCGTCAAAAAAAATTAATAATGATTAATTCTCATAATTAATTAAGAATTTAGCAACTATTCACAACAAATATTTAAAAATAAGCTAAAGTTAAGAAATGTTTATAATTTATATGAATTTAGTATTTTTAACTTTTTTATAAATCTTAATGCATCTAACTTAAATATAATAATTTTATGCCAGAATTTTCCTAAATTGGGATGTGATGAAAGTCGCGACGGAAAGGAGAGAGAGTGGCGGGGGAAAAATAGGTTAATCAAATAACAATATTAAAATATTTATGTAACAGAAAAGGATATTGATATCTTTTAATTAGACAATGTTTTAGCATTATCTCACGTGTCCTCTTTTATTTTTATTTTTCTATTTCTTTTTGTTTTTAAACCATTGGCATCGCCTCTCTCGCGTTTGCTCAGTGGGAAGGTTTAATTTTGGCAAAATTAATTTATTTGTTCTCTAACTTTTTTTTATTTATAAATTTATTTTTTAAATAATAAATATTTTAAATTTATTTCCTAAGTAGTTAATATTTTAAATTTGTTCTTTAACTTTTAAAAATCGAATATATTTATTCTCTTCACAAATATTATTAGTTATATTAGAAAGTATATTTAAAAATATAATTTATTACATAACATATTATATATATTATTTTAACTAACTCATATGTTAAATAGGATTATTTTAATTAATAAATTAAAATTATTTATAAAAAGAATAAATATATTTATTTTTTTAAAATTAGAAGACAAATTTAAAATTTTTATAACTTAAAGATAAATTTGAAAATAAAAAATAAATTAAAGTACGCACCAATTATTTTACCTTTAATTTTATGTTGAACCTCACTTTAACTTTTTTTGACGTGAGCCTCAATTTAACTTGAATAGCTATAACAAAGTCAATTAAGTTGTGATAACTTATTAATCCTAATTGTCATAGTTTAATTATTATAAAAAAAAACTGTCATAGTTTAATTTTGGAGTAAAACCAACTTTTAAAATGAGACTCAATATTTGTGTTAAATTCTTATCAATTTCGGAATTTGATTTTCGGGTAACGTGGAGAGGCTAGGCCCCATAAGAAACAGCTATTTTGAAATTTCTTCAAAGTCTTAAACTTTAAATATTTTTAATAAATCAAGCAAATCCTTCCTTAAAATCAGTTTGGCCCCTTTTTCTTAAAAAACAATTAAAACTACCTTTAAAACAAAATTAACCGTTAGGTCAGCTAAGTTGTAATTTTGTTTTTAAAATGTTGAAAATTTAATTTATAAGAAGCTGTTATTATTATTATTATTATTATTATTATTATTATTTACTAATATTACCAATCAATTAAGTTCTTCATTCGACCAAATTGTCTACATGGACAACAAAGAGCCTGGGTAGCGTTGAAGCATTACCGAAAGTAATCCACGGAAACCCCTACCTTATCATCGACTTTAGATTCTAAAGTTAAGAAACAGCATAGTAAAACGCATGGGCAAGTTCTATACTTATTTACCACACTACCGGTGTAATTTATGGCAGCAATAAAGATCATACTAGCTTTTCTTGTCTTTTCTTTTTCTTTTTTTAATGTATTTCAGTTCTTGCACAGGATGGGGAGAACGGAAAACTATCCAGAACGAAAAGTAAGTCAGCTGAATGCCACTATTGTTGCTATATATATATATAAAATAAAATTAATGTTATGTTCAGACTTGTTTTGTTTTTCTGAGGTCAACTGATGTTATCCTTTACAAGTCCGAGTTCTTTTGTGTGCTTCTTCAGCGGGGGACTTGCAAAGAACTTCGACATTTAAATCAAAATTTCGTTCCACTCAAATGTGAGTAAAAGGGATTCATTACATACCTCTAGCTCTCCACGAGTCCCTCCTTACATTCCAAATCTGAATGCATGCTCCCCCAATTCCACAGTAGTTTCTCATCCTTCTATTCTCAAGGGATTCCCCTATACTTGGTAACTGCCCTTAATAGGTTAGCTACTTTCATGTACTAATTCAGTTTGGATTTATTTGAAAGAAGTTTCTTCTAAAAAGGCCCTTTTTGGGCTTGTTTGGGCCAAGTTCTAAAGCTCAATAAATTTGTTCAATCCATAATCCCCAAGTTCGTTTATTATTATCAATAATGATCCAAGCTTACGTTCCCAATTCCTATTTTCAAGCTCTATGGCCGAGCTTAGGCTTTCCTTCCGAGCTTATGTTCCGAGCTCTTATTATCGATAGTGATCTGGAAACATTCCATCTCCTTTGGAGGCTATGGGAAAACATGGTTGGACACATGTCATGCTATGAAGTCTCCACTATCATGTCTTTACTATGTAGTTATCATTATGATACTTTCTTTGAATTCTAGCCATTAGATCAAGCTCCTAACCATTGATTTCTTAAACGGTGGAGATTTATTCTTAATGGTGGGAATTTTTATGACTCGTTGGATCATTTCTGGTGCTCTGAGAATGGGTTTCAAGTCCCATTCCTTCAATTTTCTCTCGCGAATTCATTTCCATATTCCCTCAAATTCCGAATTCCTCTTACTTTCTCAATTCCTCTATTGCTTCCTCCAATCCTTCTCTTGTTTCAAAATTTATTCAGTTCTGACATTTCAACGCTGCTTCCTCTTTTTCCAAAGTTTTTCCAGTAAGTACTTCATTCTCCTTCTCTCTTTTTAATTTTCATTCTTTTAAGTTTTTCGTGATTTTCTATTGAGAACCTTAGGGTAGTACACAATTGGTCTCCTTTTCTCCTTCTTCCATTCATGGGTTCTTTCTTTTGTTTTTGATTTTTTAGTTTTAGCCCCTGGTTCTTCTGTTAAAGATGGGAAAAGGTCCCGAAGAAAGTTCTGCTGAACCCTCTGCACAAAAAGAAAGGAAAGTTGGATTTCTATTTCTGGGTGATTGATGAGGTCAAGAACGCCTATTCTTTATATACTGACCAACATATCATTGACCACTTCCTTAGGGATACTAGGATGACCCATTCTGGGTAGGAGCACCTCGTGGTATGCTCACCTTGCAGGCCTAGTGATAGGGTTTGCCATGTTAATACAGCTTCTAATGACTCCGCGCCTAACTTCTTTATTTGTATATGGTGTTTTCTTTACTGCTAGGTCTTCAGCTTTCTTTTATAGACTTAGAGGTTTATTGCCTCAATTTGATAAATGTTGCCCCTCCTAACTTTGTCCAAATAATTGTGCCTTCATTCGATCTTTTGAGATCTTAATGAAATTCTTAGGCGCCACTCTGATCACTGGGGTTTTATTTTCTCTATTCTAAGTTAAAGATGTTGAGAAGGGAAAATAGATTTTCCTTAGTAGCCAGCCTAGGAAGAAAATTTTTGAACTCTTCACTTCCAACTTCAAACAATTCAAGGATCAATTTTTCAAAGTTTTGGCCTCCAAGAATGAGTTTCCCTTTTTCTTGGATGAAAAAGATCATGTGAAGTTTCCCTTTTATTGGAATAGATTTCCAAAAAGGGTTCTCAATGTTGACTATCAAAACCTCTCCTCCTGCAACTAAGCTATATCGACTTTCTTTATAAGCACTTAGCAAATGAGAAGAAGGTGCTTTTCTTGCACTGATTTGTTAAAGTGGGACACTAATAGGGTCAAGGTGCTCAAACATCTCGATAAATTCCTTTGCGAGCTCTTTTTTCTTTTGCAAAAGAAATGGCCCCTAAACTTCCAAGAAATCCCTCTAAATGGCTCTTGCACACTATTGATCTCAGGCTGCATATGGTGGTGGTGCAGGGGTGAGCTCCAAGCCCTCCAAGGACAGCTCTAAGACAGCCTTTGATGCTTCACCTTTCGTCTTAAAGTGGGGAAAGAAAAGAACTTTTGCCGAGGTGGTCGACTTGGAGACTACTTTAGCACGCCAAGCCACTCCTCTAACCATTGCACATGTACCCTCTTGGTTGAATAGGGCTTTTCTCCCAATGTGGTTTCCACATATGCCATCGTGCATTTCTTCTATCATTGTTTGGGCACATCTTCCACTTATACAATTTAACAGCAGTTAAGAATATCCTCGGTGATAGAGCTCGCCTACTACTATAGTGTAAAAGCTCACCATTCGCTTCATTGCCTTGCCTTGCCTTCTTTTTCTCTTTCAAGTAGCTTTCTAGTAGTCAAATATTCCGTGATAGGTTGTTGCCAACCCTGTTCCTGCTCTGTAAAGCATACATTGAGATGGGATGCCACAAATATGCTCGGCTCATCTACTATCTCCTGGACCACCGATCTATTATTCACCATTGTTTTTGTACTTACCAGCTTTGACAATAGATTGGCTCGGGCATTTTGTTCCCTTGGAATGTATTCCATGGTTTATTCTTCAAATTCTCCAACAAGTTCCTTTACCCTGGCTAGACATTGTTGCAGCTGGGGTTCCTTGGTTTGAAATTCTCCTTTGACTTGGCTAATTACAAGCTGGGAGTCTCTCTTAACAACTAGCCTTCGAGCTTCTAATTCCTTGGCTAGTTTTAAACCAGCTAACAGAGCTTCATATTCGGCCTGGTTGTTACTGGTTTTAAATATGAATCTTAGAGATTGTTCACTGGATACTCCATTCTGGTCTTCTAGAATTATTCCAACTCCATTTCCTTTAATGTTGGATGATCTGTTCACATATAATCTCCATATCCGCTTCTCCTCCTCACTGGTGATGGGTGGTGATAGTTCCACAATGAAATCAGCAAGTACTTGGAATTTTATTGGCCCCCAAGAGTTATACTCCAAGCTAAACTTAGAAAGTTCCACTAACCAAGCTATCATTCTTTCGACGAGATGAGGCTTCCTTACTGCTTGTCGAATAGGGTAATCGGTCATGACGATGATATGATGGCCTTGAAAATAGGATCGCAACCTCCTAGCACTGATAACTAGAGCAAATACTAGCTTCTCAATTTTATGATATCTAACCTTGGCTCCTTGTAGTGCTTTGCTTATGTAATACATAGGCTTATATTGTTTTTCTTCTTCCCTTACTTGTACCGAGCTTATAACTTTCTCAGTTATCGATAAGTATATATAAAGCGGCTCTCCATCGCTAGGTTTACTCAGCACCGGGGATTTTACTAAGAACTTCTTCAAATCCTAGAAAGCTATTTCACATTCCTTCATCCATTTGAAGTCTACTTGCTTCTTCAAAGGGCGAAAAATATGGGTGTGCTCTTTTAGCTGACCTTACCAAGAACTGGATAGGGTGGCTATGCACCCTGTAATTGCTGCATCTCTTTGAGGGTGCTCGGACTCCTTATTTCCAATATTGTTCAACACTTCTTAGGATTTGCCACAATTCCTCTACTAGTGAGTAAAAATCCAAGGAATTTTCCTCCTTGGATTCCAAATGCGCATTTTTCCAAATTCAGACACATGTTGAACTTTCTTATTTGGGCAAATATCTTTTGCAGGTCCTTACAATGGTCTCCATCTCCCATAGTCTTAGCGACCATATCATCCACATAAACCTTCATGATCCTTCTAATCTGATCAGCAAAGACTTTTCTATAAGTCTTTGAAAGGTGGCTTCAACATTCTTTAATCCAAACAGCATTACTTTGTAATATTAAATTGCATTTTCTATTATAAAGGTACTTTTGCTCATCCATGGGATACATCTTAATCTGGTTATAGTCGGAATAAGCTTCCATGAAGTTGAGAAACTTCGCCTCCGAGGCTCCTTCATTTAGTTTGTCAATACTTGGTAGTGGATAAGCGTCTTTTAAGTACGCCTTATTCAGATTTGTGAAGTGCACATGCATCCTCTATTTCCCCTAAGACTTGCGAATCATGACTATATTAGCTAGTCAGGTTATGAAGCGTATTTCCTTTATGAATCTAGCTTTCAATAACTTTGTTGTTTCCTGCATGACCACCTTTTGTTTTCCCATTTCCAATTCCTCTTCTTTTGAGATACAGGTTAGACCTTTGGATCTATTGCTAGCTTGTCTCAGGTCAATTCCGGGCATATCCTCGGGTTGCCCATGGAAAAAGGTTTGCATTTCTCCTTAGCAGATCTATGAATTCGGCTTTCATAGCTTTTGGTAGTTCTTGCCCGATAAATGTGAACTTCTCGAGTACTGCTCCAATTTGAATCTTTTGAAGCTCATTATTGGGCTTAGGTCTCATCCTTCCTTCTTCTCTAGGTTCCAAATCCTTTATGTTCATTTTTCTAGGTTGGTCAATTTCAACCATATGGACTTCATATGTTCCTCTTTTTCCTAATTCTTTTCCCTTGTTCTTCAATGACTCATTATAGCATTGCTAAGCTTCTTTCTGGTTGGCATGTACAACTCCAACTTTAGTAGGTGAAATCGAAAATTTAAATGCCAAGTGTGGAGTTGACACTACTGCTCCCAAGGTATTTAGAGATAGTCTCCCCAGTATCATATGGTATGAGACTCAGGAGTCAATCACCAAGTACTAAACATTTATGATTTTGATATTTGGCTTGGTTGTAAAAGTGATCCTCAGTTTAATAACTCCCAAGACATTGACCTACTCTCCAGAAAATCCTACCAAATTTCCATGGTATGGACTAAAATTGGATCCGAGTATTTGCATTTTCTACAAGGTGGAAGCGTATACAATGTTGGTCAAGCTTCCCTCGTCGATCAAAACCTTCCAGATTATATAATTTCCTATGACCACAGAAATAATCACGGGATTATGCAGATTCTGAACAATTCCCTTGAAATCAAGATCAGAGAACTAGATTACCGGGTTTGGTGTTTTGGGGGTGGTTGAGGGAGATTTGATTCCACATTCATAATAGCTCGGAGGTGTCTTTCCCTCGCCGAGTTTGTTTCTCCTCCTCTGGCAAATCCTCCCTTGATACAATCAATCATGCCTTGGACCTTTTGTGGTTGCCAAATTTGGGGCTCTTCTTCATCGCTCATCTCGAGTGTATGTCTTCCTTGGCTACGGCTCCTTCGCCATTTCTTTCTTGTATCCTTATCTTTGCTACGACTTTTTCTTTGCCGAGTTATGTATATGTCCAACAATCTTTGCCTGACTAGGCGCTAAATTTGGTCCCTTAGAATGGTGCAATCTTCCATGGTGTGACCATGATTTCTATGAAATTCACACCATTTTTCCTTATCAGCTTCGAGGGGACTTGTTGCTTCCCTACATTACATGGCAATCGAATCAACCGAGCATTATATACTTCTTTTAGTATAGTCTCTCTTTTAGTAGTAAGAGGAGTATATTCATCGTAACGAGATTGATGGAAATAAAAATTATGTCTTCCTTCATCTTGGCCCCTTTCCTTTGGAGCAGGTTTCCATCTCCTCTATTTCCTTTTTTCCTTGCCTTCGACTTTGCTTTGACTCTTCAACTTTTTCATTCTCCATCCAACCTTCTATTTTCCTTGTTTCTCGAACCTTTTCCATGTTTATGTACCCCATAACTCGTTCCCTAAACTCAGTCAGAGACCTCGGGGGGTTGATTGCCAATGAGTCGGCAAAAGAACCTGCTCATAGTCCTGTCTTTATGGAATGTAACTCTATTACAGGGTCAAGATCTTGTATTAGCATCTCTATGTTATTAAACTAATCCAAGTACTCCTTTAATGGTTCATGTGGTCCTTGCCATATGGGGTTTAAAGAGTCCAAGGTTTTCTTGTAAATGTAGCTTGAGGAGAACCTATTCACAAAGGCTTGCGATAGCTCGGCAAAGTTGTGGATCATCTCAACAGGTATAGACGAGAACCACAATAGGGCCGCCTTATCCAAGAAGGTTGGAAACATTCTACAGAGGAAAGAATTACTTGCTCCATTAACTAACATCATCGACGAATATGGTCATGTGGACCTAGTGATCTCTAGTTTCATTATACGGCTTCAACATCGTTGGTAGCTGGAAGTTCTCTAGAAGGGCTACCGACATAATAAATTTTGAGAATGACCCAGAATATATTGGTAGGTCTTGAGTAGTGATCATTTGAATGGTTTCCTCTCTCGTACAAGTGTTGTTAGTGTTGTTTTCTTCCTCATCTCCAGTGGGGTTGTCATTATTTCGGTAGCTGCTACCCTCATTCTCCCTCCTTTTGTTCTCCTGATTCATTGCTGTCATTTCAGCGGTCAGCCTTTTATTTTAATCTTGAGATTGTTGAATCATTCGTTATAGCCTTTCCACAGTGGGATGTTGAGGGATGTTGCTCACCTCATTCCCATTATGTTACTTGTGTTGGTTATTATGCTGACTTTATTGATTGTTTCCAATATTCTTAGCCATATTCATATTTTGACTCATTGTGGTGACTATTCAACTTGTGTGGGGGTTGTCTTCGGCCCCATGGTAGGCGCCGATGTTCTAACTTGTTTTTTCTGAGGTCGTCCAATGTTATTCTCTGCAAGTCCAAGCTCTTTATGTGCTCCTCTGATAGGGGACCTGCAAGGGACTCTGATACTCAAGTCAAAACTCCGTTCCATTTAAAAGGGATTTGTTAGTTAGCTCTAGCTCTCCACGAGCTCCTCCTTATATTCCACATATGAATGCGTACTCCCCCCAATTCCGTGGATCCTCCTATTTTCCAAGGACTCCTGCATGCTCAATAATTACTCTTAACGGGTTAGCTACTTTCATATATTGATCAGTTTGAGCTTATTCAGAGCAAATTCCTTCTAAAAAGGCCCTTTTTTGGGCTCGCCTGGGCATTGCTTTAAGGCTCGATAAATTTGCTCAACCCAATGTATATGTTTAAAATATACTAAAATAAAAATTAGATTACTATATATATATATATATATATACTCTTAATTAAATTTAATGCAGGCGAAGCAGAAGCAAGAGGAAGAATACAACACGTGGAACGAATGGTGGGATTTAACAGTGACATGGTTATATTATAATTTAAACAAAGATGTACCTACCATTCAACCATTCGGCATCTCTGTGGTTCCGGATGAACTCCGGAAGTGGAACGAGAACGCTTACAAGCCAAAGGTTGTCTCGATGGGCCCCACATACAAGGGGACTAGAAGGGATCTACTGCAGATGGAAGAGACCAAATGGTTCTGCATGTTGTCTCTCACGCACCGACTAGAAGGCCGTAGAGGAGGCCTCGTGGATTTCAGCAAAATTGTTTGGTTCGGCGATGACTATCTTCGCCGGTGCTACACGGAAGAAATCTCAATGGATAGGATCGACCTCGCCACCACCATGCTGTGTGACTGCTGTTTCATGCTCGAGCTTCTCATAAGTGGGTCAAAGGAATTGAACGAAAGAATAGTGAGCCCTTTCGATAAGGACATAACTGCTCAGGTGAGGAAAAGGGAAGAGGTCTTGACCGATTTGATGCTGTTGGAGAACCAGCTACCGCTTGTCGCTGTCACTGACTTGTCTCAAAAGCTTTTTCCAGAAGAATTTGGAGAAAGTGTCGGTGACTACGACACTACTCATGATGTCTTCAGAAACATCGCCTTGTCCCTCTTAGGATGCTCTCCTCGTGTTAGCTCTACCAGCACCAATCATAGAAGAGCTCTTCACTTTCTAGAACTTGTTCACTCCTGCATCTTCTTGGGAAGTGATGATGATGAGAAAATGAAACTAGAGGAGAATGATCAAGGTCGGTCCGTTATTATTCATGTAGCAAATGAAGAACAAGTTGATGGGTTGAATCGTTGTGCCACAAGGCTCCGTGTAGCTGGGGTCACCATCAAACCTCCACAAGACCAAAGGGTAACTCCCTATGATGCACAAATAATTGAGTTTTGCTCACTTATGCGGACCGTATGCATATATGTATTAATATATGTTTCTTTTGCCTGTGATTAATTTTTTGAATTAAAAAATAATTAAGGCTGTTCATTCTCTCCGTTACAAATTATCATATCTAAGATAAGTATAAAAATAATTAATATAAATGTTTAATTTAGATTATTATAAGTATTTAATACTATATATAAACATAATTTTTCATTTATTATATATCGTCGAATTCGTATTTTATATTTTTATAAAATTATCGTATTTATGCATCATATTGTATCGTATTCGATACTTATACATCTTCTTATGCAACATAGGTAACTACCAATAATAAGCCTGTTACTACAGTAAGCAGTTTCAACTTTGACATAAGATTCAACAATGGGACACTGGAGATTCCGCAGCTGCATATCACGGAATCAACAGAAGCCTTGTGGAGGAACTTCATTGCTTGGGAGCATCACAAGAAGAAATGGAAGAGCATGACTATGAGTGCTGGGACGCAAGGTGGCGGAACTGGCACTTTCAGATGCAAATGCACATCAGCTGCATTACTTTTCAATGGCTTGATATGCTCTTCAAGCGATGTTCAACTGCTTAAGGACAAGAAAGTCATAGTGGATCATTTGAACATGAGCAACCGTGATTTGGTTGATTTTTTCCATTCAATCACAAAGGGAGTTGACCGTGGCATTGTTGATTCCAGCTATAGCAAAATGGTTGCCGCATTGAATACATATTCTGCAACAAATAAGGCCACACAAATCCCCATAATCGGGTGGCATTATCTAAGTAAGATCCCAGAAGACTTGTTTTACAGCCTGAAAAATTTTTTGAGGCGCGGCTACAACTTTGCTGCTACGTTCATACTTGTTCTCACTGTTATCCAGACTCTTTATTCAGTCCTCAGCTATCATCACGGGAAATAATTCTTGTCTGTTCATTTGACCTTGTTTTTGTTTAATTGTTGATGAGTAATGTGATGTTGCTTGCTGTTGATTTATGTTCATTGATTATGATTTGAGTGAGCAGAATGTAACTTTTAAGTCACTTACGTATTTTAAAAGTTATTCATTAATTAAATCAGTATGATCATGTGTGCATATGACGTGCTACATAAAGTGAGAATAATAAGGAGATATTTAGCCCCAGACACTTTGTTATCTACTCTATCAGAAGATGAAACATGGGAGCCGGTGCTCCATGGAGAGAATGAACAAAACCCAATCCACTCAGTTGATATAGTTTCACAGATTACACAACTTTCATTTTGTTTCTGTTATAACAATTTATAAAAATGTCTGGTATAAGTAGGCTCCGATTTTTACAGCTGCAACTTTTGTATATAATACGAATAGCAGAGCGGGAAGTAATTTCCACATTTTTACATTCTTCAATTTCTCGCCAATTCTCTCGGCTCACTTAATTTCTCTCCAATTCTTCCAATTCAGCTGGCTTTGGCCATATTTCTCAACGCACTCTAAGTTGTAAAATTTTGAAAAGCGAAGAAAAGCCATCGGATAAATATTGTCTCTTGAATACCACTAGCATAGTGGAATTAGGTTCCTTGCAATAAAGAAAATAATTTTATATAGTGATATTATTATATATTATCATATCAATAAAAGTATTTAATTCTCAAATCCATAATTTTTTAAGATTATAATCAAACTTTGAAATTCTCACATATAATATTATATATAATTAAATAGTAGTATAATACTCTTTTATAATGACAGTGTATTAAAATTGATCTCCAAAGCAATATATAAACATTTTAAGCAGTAACATTAAACATTAAACATTTTGTCTCTTTTATTTTTTGGTAGTCTTTGACCAAGATATTTATATGTTTTATTGTGAAATTTATTTCTAGACACTTACAAATAATTAATAATCAAAAAGTAATCAAAAAGTTCTCCTGACGGAGACAATAATACCGATGTTCAGTTTTCGTATGATTATATGCAGTGTTCAATTATTAGTATGTATTAAAAAATTTAATAGCTTGATGCACTAAGTTCATGGGAAAATTTGCCTTCTAATCTTTCTGGTACGTTGCTTGTTTTTACAAGGTGATTTTTACCCATCACCAAATTGACAACGAGAAATTGAGAATTAGAGCAATTAAAAATGAGTAAATAATCCCACCTTCAAGTTTTCGACACAAAAAAAGACATGAGTAAATCTTACAAACTTTATCGTTCTCAATTTGGTCATCGTGAGTAATTTCCGCAATGTAGTCGTTGTAGTCACTCATTAACGAAAATTGGTTCCAGTGTAGCCTCTCATTGACCAAGCCATAAATGAAGATGAAATGCTTACCCGTTAGAATTAGATTCTTATGTGGCATCACAGTTGGTGTTCAATGTGTCATCCAATTCAACATTTTATAACCAAGACAAAACAAAATTTAACCTCAGTAAATCATCTGAGTAATCTTTTTACAAGGCTAACTTTGAATTCGGTGTATATATCAACTAACAAGTATTAATACAATAATATGCCTCGAAAAAAAAATGCTCTCAGAAGTTGTAATAAGGGAATCACAACATTGAACAATCCAAAACTGGGATGGAAAAACACAAAAATGTTGAACAGGGGGAAGGAACTAAGTTCATAAAGTACTATCAGTAGAGCACATATCAGAATTCAAACTGCGCGTGACTTTGCACAGGAAGGCAAGTTGCAGTAGCAGGAAAATTTGCTCCACAGATTGTTGCATACAAACCATCTCAGCTATTATTTTTTCGCCTTTTCTTGGCTGAACCTTTTGTTGACTGCACTTTCCTTGTGTTTGCATTGTCCCTTCTCTGCCATTCAAAATATTTTGCATAAACTTGACAATGTAACTTTAAACTCTTCCTGATAACTGAAATACTAATGTTTCTTACCTTCTTTTTCAATCTCTTCTTACTCTGCTTCTGTCCTCTGTGATTCTTCTCTTCATTATCCTAAAAAGTTTTAAAATAATTTAGCTCTCAGTGCATGTCGAATAATAAATAAATTTCTTAAATAGGGGAGCATGTAATTTTTTGTTTGGCTGAGTTGCAGTAGCATCGAATTAAACTGTTGAATAACTAACCTCAGTATCTTTGGCTTGGATCTCTGAGACCTCTAGGTTCTCAATTTCACCATCACTGTTGAGCATGGCCTTCAGTCTGCCTTCACTGAGTAGTTTTTCAGAGCGAGCATGTCTCTAAGAAAGTTAGCGTTAGATCACCCACTAAAGAGACTTTGCACAATGACAAGAAAAAAGGTTGATAGTGTCCACCCCAAGTTTATCAACAATATTTTCAAGAGATGAATGAAATTCCAGTTTGATATCTTTGCTTCAACTTGTGAATACTACCTGTACCCTATAGGCCCTTAAACTTGTGACTGGTGTAAGGATTTGCTTTCCTGTTTTACAAGTTACCATTAATGGCATGATGCTGTGCATCTCCAAATATATTTAATCAACTGAGTTTGAGGCCAAATGGGAAATTTCTCAAGGAATGTCACTGGCCCTATATGGAAGTGCAGGTTTTGAGGTCAGAACATTACCATATTGGGTGGTTTGGGCAATGTATTATTTTATGTGATATTGGTTATCATAGTAGTTCAGCCAACTGAGAAGGTCAAGCAAGAACTATAAAACATTTTCATTTTTGTGTCTTTGCTGAAGAGGATATCTTATCCTCCTCTTTCATCAGACTCTTAGCCACACAAACATAAAAATCTTTCAACCAAGAAATAAAAACTATAAATATACTTTTGTAGTCAACCAAATCTGGGGGTTACATTCACCACATCCTTTGCATAGAATCCTTGTCATTTTGACCCAAGTTACACCATCAATCCCATAATGGAGTTCCAAGTTCCCATCATAGTTTCCCTTTGCATGAATGCTTATTCTCATTCTATACTAATTTACTCTTGTTGCCACTTATCTAGATCAACATCCTTATACGAGTTAAACTCAATGAGCAAACAACTTTTGGTCTTACCGCCAGGGATTATGCCATATACTGTAGTAATGCACAGAATCCCAAGAGTGTGCTACAGCTCTGCTATCTCAGAGTGTCCAAATAGCCTCAAACTTTTTGATTATATATTCCTTGGGTTTCCAGTTAAAACTCAAAACCAAATTTCCAACCAGTGGAATATAATAAATGCAATAATTGATTTTTTTTTTCTTTATATTTTGGGGGAGGGGTTATTTATGATATACATCTAACATGGATTTCTTCCAAAAACTAAAAGAGTAGTATCAATATTGAATAATAAAAGTTGGAGCATACTGTTAAAGCATAATAAACCACCAAAAGAAAAACTGCACCACCTTTGATTGCAGATGATCCCTCAAACTGTCCTCAGTCAAACAGATAATCCTAGGACATATCCTGCACTTAAAAACTGATTTACTTTTTAAGATATAGGACGATGCATCCGCTGGCAATGATTTATTTTCATCGGCCAAGACCTTAGACTTTCCCTCCAATATTTGAGAATCATGCTTACTGGACAACTCCCTGATCTTAAGCTTTTGTCTGTCATTTATAGTTCCAGCTTCATCTTCACTAAAAAGAAGACCTGCACTTACATTAATTTTATAAAACAATCATGAAAGAGTTATTTACTTTCCAAGGAATAGAAGCATGCACTTTACAAAGTAGTACAGCAGAAAGGATACTATTATCCCAGAACGAGACAATATTTTATTTTGAAACAGATGCAACAGTGAACCGACAAATTAGTTTCAAACAAGTACAGAAGTTCAACACTAAAATCTAAGTATCTAACAATGATGATCGACTTAGATACTGGAAATATCATCAATTTTATACAAAACTTGTGCCAAAGAACAAGCACTCAAGCTGACAGTACCTACCTGATGAGTTGACATCAACATCCTTTGCAGAACTATCCTCACTTTTGTATCCTGAATTGTGCCAAAATTGAAAAAGATGTAAATAAGTGATTAAAAATAACAAACATTATTTTAACATGCCAAGCCCCCAATGTAGTATCAGCTATTTGCTTCCATTTGCTTTCAGATAGAATGAAGGAATATAACGTAGAAGATATTTGTGAATAATTCTATCTAGTTACACCACAATCTATAGCTTTTACTGTTCTTATTAAAATAATAGCAGCACCAAAGGAAAATCAACATTGTTAACTGCATGACTGCTAAATAACACACAAATAAAACATGCCATAGAAACAGAGACCAGATAGAGGGGGAACGAGCTATGCACAGACAAAAATCCAGTGTTTATGACATGGCCCCTGCCCTCATCTAAAATGAATAGTGAATTGGAAACTTTTTAAAACTTGAAAAAAGAAAAATAACTTTTCATCTCAGCCAATGAACCAATAGAATAAGTCCAAAATTTGAAGATATAAAATTTTTAATACAATTCTGTATCTCTTTTATACCTGAGAATATTTTTTCGAGAGACAAATGGATTTAACAAAATGTCAATGGACTAACCAGAAGATGTTGAGCCAGCATCATTGTCCTGTTTTACTTCAGGTATTACATCATCCTCTGAATCTTCGGTGGCTTCAGCTTCTATCTCAGAGTCTGAGGACGAAGAGGACGGATCTGAGGCATCCTGATCACCATGATCAATCTTATAGAATCTCCTCTTTATCATTTGGCATCAAAGGTCAACTCGACTGTGACAACAAAACACATGATTCTGCGAGGAAAACTTCAAAACCATTCGGCTAAAATCTCATACAATAGTTACATGCTAAATAGTATGAGTGTGAATGAAGTAGGGGCGGCACAAAAAGCTGGCACACATAAATTTAGTGACAATGGCCCGTGATTTTGCCATAATCTTATTGTACAAGAACTAGCACTACACCAGGGGGATCATGCAGTCAATAACTAGAAAAAAATGGACTACTAAACTTGCTATAGTAGCATTTACCATTTTTAAGGTTGTTTGTTGTCTTCTCTTCTTGATGGCTTCTTCAATTATCAATATTCGTAAGCACAATAAATAAAAGAATAAGAATGCAGAAATTGGCCACAGAGTCCTTCGGTTCAGAGTGGGTTGTTTGCATTTAGTTAGTTTTAAACAATATCACACAAGCATAATGATGAAGGAATAAGACATGAATGCAAAAACTGGCAACAGGGTCCTTCATTCTAGATTGCGGAAATGGGTATCTGTATAACATGGCAGTACATCCACTCAAACACTCATAGACCACATTTTTCATTAATTTATGAGATGCTGATTATTTTAGTAAGGAGGAAGTAAACATAAAAGTGAAGCGTCAAAAAAATGAAAGTAGCCCATGTACATTATCTTCTGTTCTGCAATTTTAATTAGTCCTACAAAAGCAGAAGAACCTTGCCTCCATACTCCCACACTGGTCAATACATTTTTTGACTACAACACCAATGAAACTCAAAAAAGAAAAGAACCCAACAAGTTGATGTAATCATCTTCGTACCTGGTGGAAGGAAGGAACCGAAGAAGAACTCAGTGGACTTGCTGCATCGCCGGCGGCGAAGGTTTGAAGAAGAGATGCGGCGGCTGCTAGGGTTTCAAGTTCGATGAATTGAAGAAATGCCGTGTTGTTAGGGTCTGTCTGGGGGAATAGAGAGAGAGAGAGAGAGAGAGGGGAGGACACAGAATGAAAGCCAAGGTCACGTTTGGCCTCCGATTTTATTTTTATTTTTTGTATTTTTTATTTTCAGAATTTTGTAAAATAAATAATGAAAATAAGGAGCATGATTTTATTATACATTTAATTTTGATATATAGAGGGTGTTTGTCGGGTTTTTTTTTTGGTAAAAAATCATCTTTTTTATTTAAAAAATAAACATTCTATATTTTGATAATTTTTTTAAAATAATCATAATTTTAAAAAAATCTATTTTCAATTTTTTTATAAAAATTAAAAAGAGTAGTTTCTGAAAAAAAATTAATTTTTATTTTTTTAGTTATATATAAAATTTAAGTCTCAAAATTATTTTTTTTAAGTTGAAACTAATATATCCATAATTAGTATAAATTTTTTTTATATAAATATCTAATCATGTATTACTATATCAATAAAAGTTTAATTTATATATACTGATAATATAAAATAACTTTACACTATTAGTTAATAAAAATGCAAGAAAATACCATCTTAGATAAGTAATTATCTACTATGACAAGGGATGTGATAAGGGACTCACCATAATTTGGTACTTTTTTATATTTATATTAACTGACAATGTAAAATTATTTTACACTATCAGTACATATTAATTAATCTCTAAAAATAAAAGTATTTGACACTTTAACTAACTATCCACTATATATATATATATATATATATATACAAAAAATAAAAATTGAAACCAATCCGGCCTATGTTTGAATGTCTTGGTGCTTATTTGGTTTTTCATTTGCAAACTTGATTTTTAGTGTAATTAGTTGTCAAAATTGATTTCAATTTAACGTGATTTTAAAGTAAAGTTATTTTTTATATTTGATATTTTTATTTAAAAATTAATTTTAACAAAACTAATATTATTTAAATAGAAATACTTTTAAATATATAATTATAATTATAATTACAATAAAGAACATAAAATTTATATTATTTTATTCAATTTACTTTTTCGTTTTATTTTTTTATTTTTTGGATGTACTTTTTTTTGGATAAAATTTTTAGGACACACTTTTAAAAATAAAATAAGAATAAATATTCATTTTGATCTTTAACGAAAATTTTGGGAAATAAATTATTTTTTCAGGATTTAAAAACTTTTGGGTAGTCTCTCATTATTTAAAAAAGAGGATATATTAGTTCCTCTATATAAATTTATACCATTAAAAAATTATGTACAAAGAGACTAATATGTCCAATTTTTTGAATGATAAGAGATTGCTCGATAATTTTTAAATTCTAAGGGATTAATTTATCTCCAAAATTTTTTAACTAAAATTAATGATAAAAAATATGAAAAAGCAAGGGTCTCCATTACCAAAAAGAGTAAAGGTCTTCATTACTAGAAACCTAAACCCACTTATAGGCCAGAGATCGGGGGGTTCCATGAAGAAACCTAAAGCTCCTCACACATAGTCATTTAGTGAGTCTCTCTCTCTCTCTCTCTTCACTCTTATTTCTTAATTATTCCTTCTCTTTTTGTGTTGTAGATCTTTCTTCACCAATCATCCCAAATGATCCATCTTCATTCGGCTAGGGGACAACAATGGTATTATTTGCATGACCCACGATGGAGCTAGCTCAGTAGCGGCGGCACAAGGGTGGAGTGCAAACCAAGACACGAACGATGGAGGGGGTGAGGCAGATTGCGACCTGGAAGTAGGCAACAAACTGGCAATTGTGGCTGTGTGGTGTGCCAGCAGTGTGGCCAGTGAAGGGCTAAGCTAACAGTGGAGGATGGGTTGCAGGTTCTTTATTTTGTATTTTGTTTTTTTTGTTTCTTTTTCCCCTAATTCATGGGTGTTGGTACATACAATGCATCCAAATACATTTGATGTTACAATATGGGTGATTTTTTTTAATATGGGATTTTGAGAATGAAATTGAGAATATTTGAGATTTTTGACAAAATTGGAGAAATATGGGATTTTAAAGGAAATCTAATAGAGAGAGAACCGGATTCTATTTTTTATTATTTTTAAAAAGAATATCTAGCGGAAAGAGAATCGGATTTTATTTTTTATTATTTTTAGAAAATAAATTTGGTGGAGAGAGAATCAGATTTTATTTTTTATTATTTTTAAAAATTAAATCCAATGGAGAGGGAACTGGATTTGCTTTTTAAAAATAATAAAAACATAGAAAGAGTATGTGTGTGAGAGTGTGAGCGTGGGAGAGAAGGAGGGAGAGAGAGAGAGTGCAAAGTGTGGGGGAGAGGAAAGAGGAAAAAGGGGAGAGATAGAGAAAAGAAAAAAGGATGAGAGAGAAAAGAAAGAGAAAGGAGAGAGAAAAATAATAACAAATTAAAATATCACATTTTTTAAATTTTATCAAGAATATCATATTTTTTAAATTTTTTCACACAAAAATCATATAAAAAATAAATAACTCTTACAATGTACCAATTTTATTAAACTG
The DNA here is from genome assembly GCA_031439585.1 of Pterocarpus macrocarpus. Lineage (NCBI taxonomy): Eukaryota > Viridiplantae > Streptophyta > Magnoliopsida > Fabales > Fabaceae > Pterocarpus > Pterocarpus macrocarpus. Next base: position 60,105,189 of record CM062515.1, read on the forward strand.
ACAGTTATTTGTAGATAAGGGAAGTATTTTATTTTTGTTTATATCTCTGAGTTTATCTTTGATATTGGTTCTAAGTTTGATTTGGAATTGCTCATGGCTTTGGTTCTTTATTGATTAATGGTTTTGGTTTTTGATATTGTGTGTTAGGTTCTGATTCTGTACATATGTTTGAGTTTGGCTTGGTATGAATATTTTGAAAATATGTTTTGGTGTTTGAATCTTTTATGGTTTGCTCCTGCCTTAGTAACATTATTTTTTTTAGGCTGGGTTAAATACACACTCTATATGGCTGAGAATATACATTTTATTTTTGATTGTTGAAAATATCCCTTACATAGATAGATCATACAATATTAGATTTTATAAAATATAGAGAATATTTTTGTCAATTAAGAATAAAAGGTACATATACCCCTACATATAAGATGTGTATTTAGTCCTAATCTTTTTTGATTCACTTTTCACTTTCAATTTGCATATTTTGTTTTAGGGAAAAATACCATTTTGACACTCAAGAGATCAACACACTAATAAATTAGTCCTTAAAAGATGTTTTATTAGCCAATCGTACCTCAATGATTAGCATATTGACAAATTAGTCCTTAAAAGATTAACATGCTAACAAATTAATCCTTAAAAAATCAATGTGCTGACAAATTAGTTCTTAAAATATTTTTTGTTAACTCTAATAAAGCACATTAGCAATAACAGAATTCATTATTGGAGTACCACGAACTAATAAACCATATTTTAAGGATTAATTTATCAATAAATTGATTTTTTAAGGGTTAAAATGGTAGTTTTCTCGTTTGTTTTATTTTTCTGCACTTTTGAACATTAACACATTGTTTGGATAAGAAAAGAAATTGAGAGGAAAAAAATAGAACGAAAGAAAATGAAGAGAAAAGAAAATAAAAAGAAAAGTATGTTTTCTTTTTGTATGTTTGAATAAAGAAAAAATGAAGAGAAAATGAAAAGAAAGAAAATAAAAGTTGAAGCAAAATAACATGTATATCCTTATAACAAAATCAATATATATCATATTATTATACTTTACTTTCCAAATACTTTGCACAAATTAAATAAACAAATAATTCTATAATAACATTAATAAAAAAAATTTAAATATTTAAATTATAAAATTTATTATGAATTTTTTTAAACGAAAACAAACGTTAGATAAATTTTAAAATTTTATTAATTCTTAAACCACTTTTATGGGCATAAATATCTTTTTACTATTTTTTAATAAGCTTTTTCAGTTTTCTGCTCAAGTATGGGGAGAAAACTTTTAGATTAGGTTCCACTTAACTTTTTAGTTTTCTCTTCATTTTACACTTGTAACTAAACAGCAGAAAATAATGTTTTCTTCTCATTTTCCTTTCTTCACTTTTCCTTTCTCTTATTTTTTTTTAAAACAAACAGACCGTAAATATTTTTCTAACCTGATTAATTTCAACATGTGTGGAGCATTTAATTAATATTATATTACTTATTATTTATTACTTCGGCGATCTATTTAGCAGTAATATTTTGTAGTGATTGTCGTTTGCAAAGATTACGTGATTACGTGCAAATGGTGCAGTAGAGAGACCTGAACATGAAGAAACGACAGTGCTTGAGACAGAGAACTCCTTAAGGAGGTCCTATGAGATAAAGGAATCACTTTCCCATTTGAAGTTCAATGCTGCCTGTGAGGAGGCATGGTGCCCCAAGGTAGGAGAGGTTCTTTTTATCATTTTCTTTTTTTTTTTTAAATTGAAAATTTTACTCTGTTTAAAATTTGGTTATTAATAAAATTGGTTTGTTGAAATTTTGGTTTGTCATAGATGAGTTTGTTTAAAATATCAGTTTTGATAAATGGGTTTGATAAAAAAAATCAGTTCTGACAAATGGGTTTATTGAAAATATGATGTTTGATCAACACATGCTATTTGATCCATGTAGGATAATGTTTGACTATTGTTATATCCTCGCCTTACTGTTGGTATTTACCAGTCATGTTATTGGCTTCTCTTTTTTCTGTTCACTGGGTTGCTGATGAAGTAATTTGAGGAAACAAAATAAAAAAAACTAAGGTAAAACTGTTTAAGTCTAGGAGAAAAAACTAATAGTGGTAACTAAATATAACGTGGTTGGTAGTGTGAACATTAAGATGCTTCTTTAGGGGTTAGTGGTGAACATTAAGATGCTTCTTTAGGGGTTAGTGGTGATAGACCTTGCATTGTTTTTGTTCAATCTCTAATGTATGTGATGGCTTTTAAATATGTACTAGTATTATAAACCCGAGCAATGCACGTGATAGTAAAAGTAATTTTTTGATTAAATTGTAATTAAGAAAATTGTCAATTGCCTACCTCATCAAAACCACCCTCCAACATAGGAAACCATAAGAACATTAATAATTTAAATTATATCATATCATGGACGCAGGGAATTCTCTTGGCGGAAAAAAAGGCAAACATTAAATTTAGAACTTTTTTTTTTTTCAATGAAGTATTCATACATATCTATCCAAACATGCATTTATGTTGTCATATTGCATGGAGTTAAACTGGACACTATTCCAATCAAATACTCATTTTTTCAAAGAAAGTACCCACAGGACATTTCGTACATTTGTTTCAATCAAATTCACCCATGGCCATTATTCTTTTCTGGAATAGTCATGGTGATATTGGATGGAATTCATTACCTTGTCATTTTAAAAATTTCAATCTAATTCACAAAATAAAAATGAAATCTAATTTAGATTACATCCTAAAAGGTTTGGTAATTCGGTGTGACAGAGCACGTTAGAGATACAAAATCAATTATCTGCCTTCACCTAATAACTAAAGCATTAAGGAGAGTAGGTCCTTAACAATTTATTTATAGAAGTTCCTTTAAAACAAGTGAGAATCCATCTCTATTACAGTAAATAAACTAATCAGTGATACAACCAAAATTAACAATGAAAGTTATGATCATTGATGATTACCTGCAAGGCAATGTTACTGGCTCCAACTGCATACACCTGGAAGACAAACATTTCACAATGTCATGCCTGTCAAATGTCCAAAAACAAAAAAAAAGAAAAAAAGAAAAATCAAATGTTAAAATATAAAGAAATAAAAAGTAATAGAAAGAGAGAATATCAAAGATTAGGGGTCAGCAACCACAATTTTCAAACAAAAGTACTCAGCGTGAATAGTGGAGCTCAGCACCGGCATAAAGACATTTTCACTATGTTGCATGGATACGGGTACGGATAAGGGTGCAAAGTACGAAAATTTTGTAAAAATTGGGGTATGGGTATGATAATATATATATATATATATATATATATATATATTTCATAAATTTCGTAAAATAAGAAATAAAATTTCATATGATAAATAATTACTCATTCGAATGATAAACCAACACCATCACAAGCTATCTTTTGGCAGCAACAACACAGAAAAAAAAAAAAAAGGAAAGGCAACTTGAAAGAAAAGGAAAAAAAAGAAAAAAGGAAAAACCAAGAGGTATCGAGAAAAAGAAAAAAAAAACAAAAAGACAAAAAAAAAATCTCAAAATGACACAGTTTTAATAAATCCTGTACCCAAAGTTGTATCCAGCAATACTTGAGCCAGACTCGAGCCGTACTCAATTTTTTTTTTTTTCAAAAAATAAAAATAATGGATACGTACCCAAACGTACCCATATCCCAGAAGTACTTGATATGGGTACTTTTATCAAAATGGAGTACCTATGCTTCGTAGCATTTTCACTATCTTCAATTAAGAAAAAGGTGCTTTGCTCTCCATGATGCCTAGTTCAAATAAACAATACCTATTTCAAGAAAAAAAAAAAAGACCCACCGTGAACTCTTGGGTTTGGGGAATGGAGGCAAGGGCATGGAGAACGGCGAGTTTCGGCTTATCAGGCTTAGAAGTGATCTTCTCCGTGAGCCTGTTAACCTTCATGAACAACTCCTCCTCCTTCTTGGAATTGTCTTCTTTTTCTTCTTTCAAAACTTCATCACGAATGTAGCTATGAAACTTCACCACATTCTTAATCTTCCTCAGCATCTTGAAGAATAGCGTAGCAGGGATATTCTGGTAGTGTATCCTGAAAGTGAGCCCATCCTCATTGAGCGAATTGAAGATCATCCTCTGTTGAATAAATACTGAAGTAGAAGAGATATAGGGAGAACAAATCAGGGAGAACAAAGAGAGAGCGAGAGAGAGGAAACATCATGGAAAGGGGAAGACAAAAATATACTCAGTGACCATTGCATTGGGCATTCGGTAGTGGGTTTACTATATGGAGAGAACATATGACAATTAGGGCCTCATTCATTAAAAAAAAAAAAAGAGAAAGAAAATTAGTCATTGGATGATTAAGAAGAGCCAAAAATCGCATCTTGAAATGTGCGTATCGGGAAGTATGTTTACTCTTGCTTTTTCTAGGTTCTGCAGTGGATTGGTGAGTAATTTTTCATTTTTTCAATGCACCATATTGGAGTAGAGGATAAGAAACTCTATTTGATTGGATAATAGTGGGAGACACTTCTTTCAGATTTCAATACAATCACTTATAAAATAAAATATTAGTGTTGTATTTTAATGATTTGCACCTCCATATGTCACCGTCCAACTTTAAAACCCATTGACATAAAACTAAACCACAAATGGGATGGGGCTAGATTCTTATTAATCTCAAATTGAAATATTTTTATACTTAATGGTCATTTAATGATTACTTATTTCCTAAATTAGCAAGTTTTTAACCTTGGTTGAAGATAAATGCTCCTAATATTTGCCAAATGGCAAAGGTTTCCTATTTATTCCTCTACATTTTATCATGTATAGATTTCATGTAACTTTGCACTATTTTTGTATCTCTTAACACTATGCTTTGCTCTAAGTACTACTTAATTGACTTTGTTTTTTACTTTTTGGCTCCTGTTCTTCCTTGCTAGTGAGAGCTTTAGATAATAGTTCATGGGAGAAGCTCTTGAAGCAGTGGTGATGATAAGTTTGCTGCTTCTTGATATCATGAATAAGAAATCGAATCAAACCTTCCAATGCTTTTCTTGATAATAGCTTAACATTGATCACCATCTCTTCTTTCTCTCAAAATCACAACCTTGGACTATGATTATTGAAAGCCTTTAAGTGAATTTTAATTTTTTATATAGTAGAAGGTTGCACAAGAGGACATACATTTATATTGCTAGATAGCTGGTGTGCTACGAGAGATATTGAGAAAATTGCATTCCATTCATGTCCTTCCATGAGTGCTAGAAATAGAGAGAATAATTTAATAGATTTTCTTGGTCATTTTGACAAAATATGGCCATTAATGTGTTATAGAGACTAATAAAAGGTTGGAAGGCGTGTTTTGCTATGCTCCGGGATAAGAATGGTGCATTTTGCACTTGGTTCACGATAGAATTTTTCTCTTGGAGATCCACAAGTGGAGCAGCAGCTGCTCTCTCCCCTTCTTGCGAATCCTTGTCCCCCAATGGCACTCTGATGATGGCGGTGTTCCCCTAACGGTGCTTTGATGATGGTGGCATCTACTAGCGGTGATGGCATCAAAATTAGTAATGGCAATAGTGCAATGCAATTGGTGAAGTGACATTGAAACATCTCCTTCGCCTCCATCTTCTTTCTTGCACAGGGAAAGAACCATGGTGGACCTAAGCTTGCAATCGAGACCTTTACAGTTGCATCATGGCAACTGCAACAGTAATGCAAACATGGCGATGGTTGTGACTAGAGCCAGCAGTACACCAGAAATAGCAGCATCAGAGGAATGGAACGAAGAGCATAAGGGCGGCCATCGTAGCTCCTTCCTCCTTCCAGCGACAGTCATGACAGTCCTAGTAGAAAATCGATTGTGGCAATGGCATCGGACTCCAACACGGTAAGCGGTTGTCATTGCTATGGATAACAGAGATGACATGGTGTATGGTGCAGTTGATGTTGAGAAGCTGGAGGCGGAGGAGTGATAGTAGGCGTGGGTGTGGTCAGCGTTTGCTAGCTCTAGTGAGATGCTTAAGTTGGAGGAGTGGGTGTAGCATGGTGGAGTTCACACCCTGCGAGGGGAGAGGGATGGCAGGGCGAGTTGTCTATTGTGCATCTTGTTATATTTGATGTATTGATAAATCTTGATACAATTTGTGATCATCATCATATCACAGAGTGTATCATGCAACAAGCATAACATGGTGCATAGCAGATGGCACATAAAAAATTGATACATGGTGTTGCTGAACAATTTTGCTTCGAATAAAATGAAAGTTGCTTTGATTTTTGGAGGGAGTTTGAATAATTTCACTTAATATTAAAAATGGAATTGCAATTGTGATATGGATAGGTATTTGTATGACAATTCTGACTTTGATTCCAATTTTTGCTTGACATGGATATTTCAAGGAATATTTGGATAGAGATTTTACTACATGATTTGGAGAGAGATCTAGAGGGAATTATTTTGCAAGGAGCTAAGAGTAGAAATGATGAAGGCAATTGTCTTCCCTTTCTATTGCTTATCCTTTTTTCTGATGTTAGATAAGCACAATCAACTCTTTCTTTGATATCATAATGATTGTGGTTTCTGAAATAGATCTATTGAGTGAACTTTCTAAAACTAGTCAAGGAATTTAAAATTTTATGGATTAGCTTATATTGTCTCCTTTTTTTTTACAATAAATAACACCTAAACTTCCAATTGTGTTTGTGGTATGTTCTGCAATCTCCACTTATTTTTCACTTTGGATAACCTGAATTTTGTGATGATTCGGATCATTAGATATTGGTATCTGTTAAATGGTACCAGATTGTTGGAAGGGAGTAACTCCTTGAGAGTTCTCACATGAGGAAGAGAGAGCACATTGAGAAAAATAAGAGAATGATTCAATTTGATTGTAAATGGTTCTATAAAGGGTTTATATAGTATGTAAAAGAGCTAGACTAAAATACACATGTGCCATAATTTAGCAAAACTAAAAAGAAACTAATCAACATTAATCGACAAAACTAATTAGCAAACTAATTTCAACCATCTAACTAACTAACTGATTCCTGACTCCTCCTCAATGTGTGGCAACAGCCCCCCACAAGCTGGAGGATGGATATCCAATATGCCAAGCTTGGACTTGTTAGTAGCAAATAATGTAGGAGTAAAAGGCTTAATCAAAATATCAGTTGCCTGGTTCTTAGTGGTAATTAGCAAGAAATGGATGGTGCCAGCCTGAACCTTATCGCGCACAATGTGGCAGTCCATTTCTATATGCTTGGTCCGCTCATAGAAGATCGAGTTAGTAGTGATATGGAGCACAGATTGACTGTCATAGAAAATAACAGCAAGCTAAGGAAAAGTAGCTTGGAAATCATGCAGCAAGTAAAGCAACCATTGCGCCTCACAAGTAGCATGAGCAAGCAACTGGTATTCGGCCTCAAATGAAGACCGAGAAATAGTGACCTATTTTTTGCTTTTCCAAGAGATAAGTGAAGACCCAAGGAAAAAGCAAAAACTAGTAATCGAATGCTGCGTGTTAGAGCAAGCCCTCCAATCGATATCAATGTGTCCTTAGAGCTTGAAGTCAGACTGTGTTGGGAAGAATAAGCCCAAGGCAGGGGAGTTCTTGATGTACTTGAGGACCCTGATAACTGCTGAATAGTGGATGTCAGTGGCACAATCTAAATACCGACTAAGCTTGCTCACAACAAAGGATAAATTTGGTCTTGTAATTGTGAGGTATAATAAATGATAGATGAGCCTTCGATATGATGAAGGATCATCAAGCGGAGTCCCTGAAGTTTTAGATAGCTTCAATGTGTAGTCCATGGGAATGTATACTAGCTTAGCACTCAAGAGGCCAGCATCCTAAAGAAGATCTAAAGCATACTTTTGTTGATGCAATGCAATTCCATGCTTGGATCTAGCCACCTCTATTCCTAGGAAGAATTTCAATGGGCCAAGGTCTTTGATCTTGAAGCAATTACCCAAGAGCTTCTTCATGGAACTAATCTCGGCCAAGTTATCACCTGCCAAAACCAAGTCGTCAACATATACTAATATTGTAGTAAAAGAACCAATTAAGGACTTAGTAAATAATGAGTAATTCGCCTTGCATTAAGTGTACCCAGATTCGACAAGAACACCAATGAGTTTGGCATTCCACTGCCTACTCACTTGCTTTAGGCTGTATAAAGACTTTTGGAATGTGCATATAATGTTAGGGTGCTAGTTGTCAAACCCAGGAGGCAAGGACATATAAACCTCCTCATTTAACTCTCCATGGAGAAACATCGTATTGACATTAAGCTGGTGCAAGAACTAGCCCTTCGTAGAAGCAATGGAGAGCAAAAGCTGAATGGTTGTGTATTTGACCATTAGACTAAAGGTGTCTAAGTAGTCAATACCTGCAGTTTGAGTATATCTCTTCACTACAAGTCGAGCCTTGTAGCATTCAATAAAACCATTCAGATTATACTTAAACTTGAAAACCCACTTGCACCTTCTTAGCTTCTTCCCATGTGGCAATTCAGTGAGGACCCAAGTGTTATTTTTCTCCAAGGCATGCAAAATATCCTTAATTACTTACTTCCAACAATCATTCGCGATAGCCTCATGATAAGTAGATGGTTCAGTATGAGAGGAAATAGTAAAAGAAAAATATTTATTGGATGGAGAGAGTGAGGAATAAGAGAGATAATTGGAAAGCTGATACCTAATTATGTTGCATGAGGTTGGTGTTGAGGAATGGTGCAGTGTACAATGGTATTCCAGCAAGTAGGAGGGCATCTATCTACTGTGGTTAGACCTTCTAAGGTTTGGAAGTTATAAAGGAACTTGTGGTTGAGCAATACTCTGTGGTTGAAAGGGCTCAAGTTTGGATATAGGGTCAGTTTGAGATGGGTTTGGTGTGGTATGTATAGAATAAGGAGGGAATGAGTCATCAAGAATGGGTAGTGAGTTAAATTGGGGTGATGGCGTAGTCGAGGACTCAAAAACTGAATGCATGTAAGGGAAAATATGCTCAAAGAACAAAACATCTCTAGACAAGAAAAGTTCCCTAGAATGCAAGTCATAGCAAATATCCTTTAGTTCTATTATGGTAATCCCCATGAACACACTTTTGAGGCCTACGATCTAGTTTATTTCTATTTACACATGCATATACAGGGCACCCAAATACCCGAAGGGTAGAGAAATCAGGAGCTTTATGATACAAAATTTGATATTGAATGGCATTATCCAAGTATGGACTAGGAAGTCTATTTATTAAATGTGAAGCATGTACAATAACTAAATTCCAGAAATGTTTGGAGATATGAGATTGAAACATGAGAGCCTTAGCCATACCTAAAATGTGTTGGTGCTTTCTCTCCACCACACCATTTTGCTGGGGTCATTCTGCACATGAAGTTTGATGCAAAATGCCTTTTGAGGCATAAAATGATGTAAACTAAACTCCACCCCATTATCATATTTAATGCATTGAGTGGTTTTATGAAACTATGTTTCTATCATTTGAACAAAATTCTGAATAAGCACTTTCATTTCATATTTGAATCAAATAAAATATAACCATGTATGTCTACTTATATCATCTACTAATGTAAGAAAATACTTACGACCCTAGTTGGAAGGAATAGAAATAGGACCCCATATGTCAGCATGTATCAATGTAAAAATAGAATCAAATTTTGTATTATTAACAGAGAAGGGCAACCTCTGTTGTTTGGCCAAAAAGCAAGGTTCACAAGGTTCTTTATTGAATGTACATGAAATAAAAGGAAACTGTGAGTGAAAAATGGAAAGCTTTTGATAAGAGGAGTGTTCTAATCTACAATGCCAAACAAGAGAATCATTACAAGAAAAATTGTTTACAAAAGCAACCTTAGCAAAGCTAAAACTAGGCACCCTTTTGGCAGCTAATGCCATTGTATAAAGTCCATTCCTGAGCTTAGCTACACCAATCATTCTCATAGTATCCTGATCTTGAATTTCATATTTAGAGGTGGAAAAAATAAGTCGGCAGTTAGGAGAGTTGGTAAGCCATGAAATAGAAATGAGATTAGAGGAAAAACCAGGAAGGTAAAGCACATTGGTAAGAAGGAAGTGGTTAGTAAACATGATGCTACCTGACAGATTTGTACTAATTTGGTTCCTATTAGGCAATTTAATTACAACTGGTCTAATTTTGGTCAAGAATTGGAATTCTAATATGGAGTTACATATGTGATCTGTAGCTCTAGTATCAAGAATCTAAGATATAGGTTTGGTGACTGGACAAGGTAGGACAATACCTGTGTTTGGTTGTGGTTGGCAAGGGATAGATGTAATGTAGTTGGTACTATAAGATGAGGTTGATTGTTGTGGCAGCAAGGTAAGAAAGGCTTTATGCTACTCTAGAGTGAATGACAAGCAAGAGTCTTCATGAATTTCCTTGTGAGAGAAGGTCACATTACAATTATCATCCAAATTATCTTCTGCAGTTACATTATTTATATTGCCATGTCTAGGCTTATTGGTAAGTGGATACCTATGCTTCTTATAACATGTGTTAACCAAATGTCCAGTCTTCCCACAATATGAACAAACTACTTTAGAGGACTAACCTTTACCTCCATGACCTCTACCTGAATTGGTTCTGACTCTTCCTTGCATACCCCTGCCACGGCTAGCAAAATTACTTCCTTGACTACTATCTGCTAGGCTAACTACAGATTGGGGGTTCCTTTGTGATGACCCACCCCAGAATTGTGACCGACACTTAGAGGTAACAAAACTCTAGCAAGCCAATATTGATTATTTTTATGGAAAGTCTGATAGAGTTTCCCCTATGTTTCTAGTTTCCATGAATTAGCCAAACCTACTCTAGACAAACAATCAACAAATACAAGTTGAAGGCCCTCAAAGCATTCTCCAATAATTCTCTCTGTCTCTCTCTCTCTCACACACACACACACACACACGCATATATATACCTATTCACATATTCCCCATCCATACTCTTTATTGACATCCAATTTACTAAGAAAGCAAATTCCAAAAACCATAAGCCTTATTTATAAATGTCCTACAAAAAATCATCAAGTCACAAGATCTTACCTGTGGATGGTAGAGCACTCTAAGAAGTTAGAGGAACCAAGTTAGGTGGTATGCAAAAGCCTGAAATAGGAAAAGGAAAGGGTGAGTCTAATCAATCTAATAAAGAACAATGAAACTATAATATATGAAGACAAGCTTTAGAAAGGAAGCAAACTATGCTTAGATAAACAATTAATATTATGAATTAAGAATACATAAGAAATCATCAATTTAAATAATATATACCTAAAGAATCAACATTAGAGCCTATGCATGTATATAAAGAATTAACATTTTTTATTTCATAAATTGGAAAACATATTTCTCAAATATAACTACTAAAGCAGGGAGGCTTCCAATTATGATAAATTTCCAAGTAAGGGTTAACCTTTTTGAATTTGGCTAAGTCGATAGTGTGCGTATGCCTCACACACACTAAGCTACCAACAACCTTGCTAGCTGGGTTCAAACCAAGATGCATCAAAGCTAGCATCGATGACCACTAGCTACTGATTAACAGAGAGTCCTCCCATATAATATCAATAAAATTTTGAAAATATAGATATTAAACAGAGTTTCAAAAGCGAAAAAATCAAATAAAGTTTCCTAACTCAAAATAAGATTTCTCAACAACTTAGTTTAGTAATTTAAACAACTATTCAAAGAGCTTGTCCTAACATTTATAAAATTTGTAATCTCTTTCGAAAAAAGCTTTCAGAAAGTTCCACATTTGCATACTAGTAAAATTTCCTCAAAACCAAAATAGACATCCACGAATAAAGACATATATCAAACTATAAACAAAATATTCACAATTAACTAGATATGTTAGACTAAGCTGTAAGTATATACTAAAATCAAATTAATACTGATTGTATAAAGAAAACCATATGCCGTAGAGGCATTGTCTGCACACAGATAGTAAAAAACGTCGAATCTACATTCTAAGGGCCATCGAACTTAAGAGTGGATCTTCTTGAGAATCTGAAACCAATACATAACCAATTATTCCTAATTCAAACATAAACTAAAATTTAGGATCCAAAACCCACTCCTCTTCTTCCAACCTTAGTCTTTTGTAATCATAATCATAACTCAATTCTTTCCCAACATATTAATTAGAAGATAGATTACAACATATCTCCAAGCAAGATATAAGTTTTAGTTATTTTGATTAACTATTTCCTGAATATCGACTATTATTAGAAATTAATATAAGTAGTTAGCTAGTGAAAATATAATAAATAAGGAATAACCAAAAGAATTAGTTCAAAGGCAATTACACACCCATATTCATACAATTTGAAATATTATTATAACATGTAGTGCTTATTTCACCCACATCCATGACCCAAAACTAAAACCACCAACCTAAGTTTCAAGTTGGTTCTTATTAATTAAACTTAACTTTAGAACCAAGCCTTGTTAAGTTAGTTAATTAAATTTCACACACAAAAATACTTGCAGCCCATACTCCTAAACCATAACTAGACATAAGGTAATCTCTCAATTTAAGAAAACCAAATCAGAGAAGTGCATCACCAATTGCAATCTTGTACAAATGAACAAATACTTATTTTTAGCAACCACCGAAACATAAATACTTGCATATAAATAGGAATTCAAATTAACAAAAGAATATAACAAGAGATGCAAACTTATTTTAGCAATCATCAAGACCCAAATAGGAATACCGGGAACAGCTTACTAAAGGTTGTGGGTTGGTTGAAGGAGATTGAACCAGAGCTTCACTACCAAAGGAAAAGGCGAACCCGAGGTAGTGATCAAACAGAGAAAGAGGGATGCAACAGAAAAGGGGACAAAACATAGAGAGAGGGCCATAGTTGAGAGTGAAAATCGCAATTGGTGAACCGCAATAGAGAAGGGACATGAAGATCGACCGGTGACAAGGGTGAAGGTATTACAGTGAGGGGGAGAGAAAGAGGGTTCCAGTGAGGGTGTGTGAGGGAGAGATAAGTGGTGGGTGGAAGGAGAAAAAATACAGTGAGAAAGGGGAGAAGACTCTCGAAGAAGAAAGAGAAAAGAGAAAGGGAGGGGCTAAGGTGGTTCACACCACTTAAGGTTTAGGTGATCTAAGCTTCTTTTTTTCTTTTTTTTTTTCTTTGTTTTCTAAATACTCTTCTTTAATTAAAATTTGATCCCCTCTAATTAATTTTAATTCCTATATTACCATAAAACTTAATGTGACATTTTAAAATTTTCTGTTATCAATATTTTATTTTAGCTAGACATTTTATTTTAAACAAGATATGTTATCCTCCATATGCATATACCTCTCTTGTTAGGAAAGGAGAGAAAAAAATTTATTTATACTAGGCAAGGATTCCATCAACATAATTTGAGATCTCATTCCACTATAGCTATCATTGAGACCTCTCAAGAAGCAAACAACATAATCTACTTATCCATACTTTCTAACAGAATCAAGACCATAGGTACAAACATCTCCACATGTAAAACAATCAAGTATAGGCCTAAAGTCATCAAGCTTTTCCCAAATACTTTGTAACTTAGTATAGTATGAACTAACAAATGCTTTACCTTCCTTGTGTGCAAACAATTCCTTCTATAATTGAGTAATGCGAAATTGATCTCCTTCATAATATTTTTCTTTTAACTCATGCCAAACGTTAGCAGCTACATTTTGCCACATAACACTCTCCTTGATTTCATTGTACAACAAGTGTATGAGCCATGATAGGACCATAGTATTGTATCTATCCCAAGCCGAGAACAACGCATCATCTCAATTCGGCTTCATGATTTTTCCATCGAAGAACTGAAGTTTGGTTTTGGCTTTCAAAGCCATTCTCATAGATCGGGACCAAGAATGGTAATTTCTTCTTTTAGAATTGGTAACACCATAAGAGCACCGGGCATCTTGTTAGGATGAAGATAGTATGGTTTGGTTGGATCCATGGCAGGTTTTACATTTTGAGGAGCAACTTGAACCAATCGTGGATTCTGATTCACAGCTAGAATCGGTGGAACTTGCTCCACCATAATAAGATGTGTCAAGAAACAAGCGATCTCAACTTGATCCTGTAACACCCTCCCAAGTACAATACTATGCTTAAGTCAGAGTACCACACTCAAGAGTTGTTACTGTTACCTGAGGGGACCTTAACTGACAGCAACTTCAGCCGTCTTTGCAACTTCTCGAACTATCTGGAGATAACATGGAAATAGAAGTGAGAACTTAAAATTCTCAGCAGGATTCTTTAACTATTATACATAATGTCATCGTTGTCATCTCCAGTTGCTTCGATTTATTATGAAAAAGTTGAACATGTTATACAAACTGTTTAATTTTATAGTTCGAAAACATACTATCCGAAGCAAGGTTTATTTTATTCATACACTTGTCATTTGGATGAGCCAATACAAAGTCAATTCATGAGATATACTATGAATAATAATTGAAACGTATTCAAATACAATAGCACCAATATAATGAACACATAAAATCTGCACACGCCTTTACTTATACTTGAATTTATGCAGATACACATAATTTTCTTTTCTTCCTTTATCTTCCTTTACTTATTACACATATTCCAAAGTATGATCACCATGTCATACTCCATCAGAGCATGATCGCCATGTCACGCTCCTTAGGAATATGGACTTATCATCATATCTTTTATCATAAAATCTTTACATGCCACCATAACTATTCAGTACTTACACTAGCTGGGTCATGCCATACCTCATGTAAGCCCTATCCCCTATACTCACACTAGCTGGGTCGATGCCATGCCTCATGTGAGTGGGGTGCTTGCATATATTTTAATCTTTAGTCTTTAGCCTTTAGTCTTTACTGCCCTTGGGCAGTCTGACCTAGGAGTGAGCTCAACTCGTGACTATCGTCACATAGTACTGACCCACAAGGGGATTCATGTGCCGCTAGTCTTGGAGGGATCTCATTTTGGCCACGTGCCTCTAAATTGAAGGGATCTCTCTTGGTCACGTGTCTCAAGAATAGAGGGATCTGAGTTGACCACTTGCCTTCAATGTAGAGGGATCTCATAGTTTTATACTGCCTTCACAGGGAGGGATTCAATGTGCAACTACCTCCAAGTGAAGGGACCCACATCTTATCTTATTTAACTATCTTCACAAGGAGGGATCTTATAACTGCCTCCAGGTGAAGGGATTCACATTTAATATATTCATATCCTTTCATTCTCATACATATGCTTCATCGTTTACTTTCATATATCCTTGCCTACCTGGTTTCCACATACATACTCATAACATATAAGTGTTCATAATCTCCTTACAATTCTACCGAGTAATTCTAGTGAAAGATAATCAGTATCGATCTGTTTCCCTATGAATAGTGCTAGTTTTTGCAGATAGTCAGTCATAGTAAGAAATCAAATATAATGCATAAATCTTTCAAGCACCAACATAGAATTGCAACACTTAGACTTTAATTGGACTCATATATGTCTTAAGGTGCCAAATCCTTTAATTTTGGAAAATCCTAATCATATTCTTCAACTCTACCCATTATATCAATTCTGCCCGATTTTTGTAAATTAAGCCAAATTTCCTATTTAACTCATCTAGACCTAAATTTTGGATATGTTAAAGTGTCATGTGTCTATTTTCTAACCTCTTTGGTTCTATCTAATTTTGATAAATATAACTCAAGTTATTTAGGTTTTATCCCGGCCTACCGCCTCGGTTCACGAAGGCGCACACTTAAAAGTAAAAATCCACTAAAAATTGAAAATTGATTCAAATTATACGAAATTGGTCTCATATTAAAGCTTTCATTTGCAAAAAGTTCCATTCAATTTGCTTTACTAGGGCTCAAGTTATAAGCTCCAAAATCTTACCTTCCTGAACTGCCCTGTTTTGGCCCGATTTGGATTTAAGGCAACTTTCTCGTGCTACTGGGAACAAACGGGATCTTATCTAACTCTAAAATTTTTATGAAATATTCTCCTATGTGTAAGCTTTCTAACAAAGTTGCTTTCATTCAATTCCAAGTTATATAGAGCGAGTTCTACCCTAAACAACCTAGTCTACCCAGAATCAAACTCAAAAACCTAGGTCAAATTTCAAAAATTCATATCTCACTCCATACTAATCCAATGACCATATATGATATATGTATGGAAAGCCCTAAATGTCTAGTTTCATTTAAAAATGGTTTCATCAAATTTAAACAGCGGTAGGCGGAGCCGTACACTCCGTTGTACAGACTATCAAAGGGTTTTGGTTTTCCAGCTTCTCACATCTTCCTACTTTCATCCTTTCTTGCCTCCTAATCGATTTCAATATCACAAACAACCAACAAACTAGCCAAATATCATCATATACATCCAATTATCACATCAAGAAGTAAGAAACAAAAGCCCCAAATCAGTCACCTATGCCCAAGAAAACAAGAACAAAGTTGAATCTCTACCTCTTTGTATGTGATTTTGCTTGATTTTGGAGTTTGGACTATCAAAACCTTGTTGAGCTTGAAGGGTTGATGGAGTTGGGTGAGTGGAGAAGAGAAGAAGAGAGCTGAACAAGGGAGAAGAGAGGGCGTAGCTTGGCTGAATGAAAAAGGGGAGAAAAATCTGATTAAAGAGGTTGGAGGGTAGTTGGCTTCATGGGTGTTGATTGGTTGAAACACGAGGCTGAAATTCAGCTAACCCTCTTCATTCTTTGTGACCTTGTTTGCGGCACTTTCAGGTGGTAAGTGGCTGAGTTCTCAGCCACTTAATGTAGGGTTAATGAGTTGAAAATCCTATTGGTTTGGTTCCGACAGTTTAAAATACCGTAATCTTACCAATTTCCTTTAAATTGGTAAATCAGTTTAAGAAAGTTTCTATGAAGTCTTCCATGCTTCTAATCCAATTTTCTCTAATTAACATCTAATTAACTCCTAATTAACCTTTCACTAACGTCTAATTGATTCTACATATTCAATAAAGTTAGATAAATCGATTAATAACGTATATTAAACTTAACGTAATTCCGAACATTGTACTAAATAATTTCTCACAGTATTTTACATTACAATCTAAATTTCCTTTAGCCCTAGTATTTATAGTTCACCCCTAATTACTCTTATTTTTCTGATAAATTGATTAACAGCACAAATCAATTGCACCGTTTCTTTGGAATTGTTATCTTTTCACTTTTTCGTAAACCCTTTAATATTTTCTGTTTGATTTTGTAACTAATGGCATTTTCATAATTATGGGCAAATCTAGGGGCATCCCATGTGATTTCACATATGGATACCTCCGTGACTCAATCAGCCGAGGTTTAGGTTTCTACGTTTTCAGCTACACGTGATTTCGCTTGCTTAAAACTTCATTCTACTAATCCTATTGATATAGGGACCTAAATGTCATTTTCTAAAAAGTTCAGGGGCAAGGTTGTGAATAACAAAAGTTTATTTTTATTATTTCCTATTACGTTATATGGGGATGTTACAGATCCTCAAAGATAATCCACCAAACAAAACCAATCAAGGAGAAGGAACTAAGAAAACTTGATTGAAGCAGAGAAAGTGTTCAAAATTACTTGGATTAACGAAAAACGAGAAATAGGTTGACCAATAGATCTGATATAGAATCAACCGGTGAAGCAGCGAAAAGCAAGCAATTGTTCAAGCTACTCAAACACAATCAGCAATCGTGAAGAACAATCGGTCGAAATTGTGAACCCTTACTCAGCGATCCAGAAAAAAATGAACCAAAACACGAGATTGAACTATCAACAGAGATTGAATCAGCAAATTCTTGAAATAAATTGATGAGTACACAACGGAGCTCCACCAACCAGGCTCTAATACCATGTTAAATGATACCAGATTCCTGGAAGGGAGGAACTCCTTGAGAGTTCTCACACGAGAAAGAGAGAGCATATTGAGAAAAATGAGAAAATGATTCAATCTAATTATAAATGGTACTGTATAGGATTTATATAGTATGTACAAGAGCTAGACTAAAATACACACGTGCTATAATTTAGTAGAACTAAAAAGAAACTAATCAACAAAACTAATTAGCAAACTAATTTCAACCATCTAACTAACTAACTAACTGATTCCTGACTTCTCCTCGGTATATGGCAACAACATCAATGCAACAAAGTGGATGTTTTGGCATCCAAGACTGTTGTTTGTATTTATGATGCTGTCGATGGAGCTCTTGATAGTGCTGCATTTTGGATCGTCAAGGACTTGCTCTTTCTACTACCTATTATATTTTGATTTCTAATTTTAACTTTTTTGCCTTTAAGCTAGTGCATTCTAAGCATGCCTTGCATGTTTTTGTCACTGAAAGAAGCATAAGAAGTGGCAGACGTGAGAAAGATACTTGGTTCACTCTACTAATCATTGCAAACACATTTTTGTCAATTCTTGCTTTAGATTATCTGGTGGACAAAGTCGCATTTTATTCAATCATTTGAAGTCTCATTGTATAAGTATTGCAACAACTACTCTTATACCTATGTATAACTAATGTAGCAGTTTCACTTATATTATTAATCTTTAGTTTTTTTCATATACTTTACTTATCTCATATACTTGATGTGGATATTTGATATTTTCAATTTGCAAATGAAGTTATATATATGTATGGAGGCGTATTACATAAAATGAGTGGTTTATTATGAGAGTGAAATGAGTAAATATGGGCCGTATAACCACATATGGCTGGTTAGAATTTAAAGTCGTTTAAAGGTCATCTGATCACTTTAAAAAGTCACATGACTTTATGTTTTAATCTTGACTATTCATATAAGATCCAATAATCAAGATTTATTTTTTTCACTCTCATAATTAACCACTCCTCTGATGTAATTTGCTTTCTCTCTTTCTCTCTCTCTCTCATATATGACTTTATGTTTTAATATTGACCATTCATATAATATCCAATAGTCAAGATTTGCTCCTCGCATTCTCATAATAAACCACTCATCTCATGTGATGTGATCTCTCTCTCTCTCTCTCTCTCTCTCTCTCTCTCTCTCTCTCTCTCTCTATATATATATTCCCAAACTTCTTAGTCCTACTATATTTTTGGTCTCGATGGAACCACTGGTATTCAAACCCTATTACCAAGAACTCGATTAATCTGATCTGACTGGATGAGGTCCCTAAAAAGAGGAGGGGTCTTCCAGCGAAGATTTTTTCCATTCTCAGTGTTTGAATTCGAGACTTCTGATTAAGAGATCAAGGCACCTACAACCTCAACTAACCTTATGCTAGTTTAGTCCCACTAATTTGAAGAAGCTAATTCTCGACTAGAGAAATATAGAATATCTATATATCTATATATTTATATAAAGGAGGGTTTATGCGAATTCGGAAATGCATAAGTGGTTCTTTTCAGGTTCAACCATTTTCCTGCCTAAATTCCATTATCACAAATTCCACACTCTAATATTTATTTCTGATTGCAATTTTGATATTTCATTATTTTTTAAAATCTAATTTCATTGTTTTTTAATTATTAATTTCGGTTGATAATTGAGTGAAATAATAATTGTATCAGTATCAGTTATCTATTAAAACCTGCTGATTATGCGTTATCATAATCTGCGGATTTAATTGCATGTGGCAATCCGCAATTGATAGATAATTGATATTTTGATAGAAAATAAACTCATTGATTGATTATACGTTTATATATATATATATATAAAATGTAAGTTATGGCGATATTGGTCCTTCCGCATTCAAATTTCGATTTTACTTCCTTCCCTCTTCTCTTCCATTTTGGATGTGAGAGTTTTAATTTCCTTTATTTTTATAACTTCATCAGTATTGTCATATTTTTGCTCCTCTCATTTATTTTATTTTATTTTATTTTATTCCTTTACTTATTTTCATCCGAGGCTTTCGGCATGTTGGGTATTACATATCCGATAAGCCTCAACTATGCCGCTCTAAAGAGCGGCTTGTCTGCTGCTTCTTGCTCATCAGATGAGCTTCCAAGTTTCACTTGGAAACTCTATTCTCGCTATGGCGAATGAGCTAGACTCATGCTACATACTCATCCAGCTCATACCTTTCGTCATCCTCTCTAGCTCTCGTCGTAGCCGTCGAGAGCCTCGTAATATATATAGCTTTTGTTCTGACTCGTTACGCGGCTCCTCAGGCTCCATCAAAGCCTTCATCGCTCATCCTCTTCGGCTTTCATCGTAGCCCCCGAGAGCCTCTAATATTCCATTTCCAAAGTTTTTTTTGCAAGGCTTTCTGATGAAGAATACTCTTTATTCAGTTAAAGATCAGTACTACTATATTCCTTTTTTGTTTTTAAAGCATGCATGCCTTCATGCTTGCTCTTTTTTCTTTTAAATCACGCATGCATTCATGCTCTATTGAATTAGTTAATTTTAAATCCTTTTCCATTATTCATTTTTTCTTCTGATGCATTCATTTTTGTTGATTCATGTAAAGTTTTGAGCTTCCTTTTGTTTATGCTTTTTCCATGTCAATATCATGTAAAGTTTTAATTTTTTTTTAATGAAATATGGTTGAACCTAATAAGTGAACCAGAATCACCATTACCGTTGAGTTTGTTTTTATTTATTTATTAGTGTTTTATTTATCATCTTCTTCTTATTCTTCTTCTGCATTGTTAGGATGATAGTTGCTATTTTTGTATTTCATTTTTCTTTTCTTTTTTCTCTTATATGAAGTGATTACTTTTTAATTTCTATTTTTTATATTTTTCACTTTTTGTCTATGTTAATTTCATGTTTTTTTTTCCTACATACAATGGTGCCCTTTGCTAGAAGATATTTGATTCAATGTTATTTTTCATCTCATCGTATTCATTTGATTTTAGTTTCTTCGGCCATTATTATTTTAAGAGCATTTCACATTCTAATTATTATTTTATTCCAATTTTCTATGTATTTGGAGCTTATTTCATTTTTCTTCTTTTTATTTAAATACAATATTTGTTGAAGAATCCTAAATACTGTTGTGATTCCTTTCTTATTAATGGTTTTCTTAACTTTGTAGCTGCGTTGTATTTGTTGATTTCACTCGTAGTCTTTTTTGCTCAATTTTTTGTATATCATATTTGTTTTCTTCTTTTATTTAATTTTTTGTTTGAATCCTTAATTGACTTTTTTTTTTCATATATTAGTAACATTAGTACCGTTCTATTTTCATTAGTTGTTCTCTTTTCTATGTCTTTGGTTCTCATTTTTCTATATAATATTTTTTATCATTTTAACTTTTGTTTTAATTATGCTGCTGAGCAGGTACTTAATTTTCATGTTATTGGTATATTCAGCTACATGAAACTTAATATATAGCCATTTTTCCTTTTTGAACTAAGGACTATATGGATTTAGTATTTGTTAGTTTGTTATTTCCATAAAAATTCATGTTGTAGTTTGGATTTTCTTCTTGAAAAACAAAAGTTTTGGCATTCATGCTTTCTTGGATTATAATATACTATTCTATTCCAGCCCTTTTTTTCGCATCCAAAACTTTTGTGCGTAAGTTTCATAAATGGCAAATTTATATTTCAACATGGCATTCCTTATTTCTTATATGCATTTAATCTTTATAGCTATAGCTTTCTCATGTAAGCATAAGAAAATTGATTTTTGACGTTTTATTATTAAAATTGTCGTTATAATTCTTTTATTGTAAATTTGACTCATGCATTTAAAAATTCAATAGTTTTTCTTTTTATTTGTAGGATACTTTGAGATTCTTCTTATTGCAGGAGTTTGATAATTTAAAAAAGAATGATAAACACCCAATAATAATGATATTTATATTGGCAATTGAATTACACCTAAAGTCAAGGTTGTGCTGCATGCCACACACTTGGAACGAAAATTTAGTATCCCATTTTTTTTTTCTTTATCAATTTTCTATGGATATTTATGTATAATAAAATTTTAAATATTATCCAAGTTAGAAAAGAATGATATATATATATATATATATATATATATATATATATATATATATATATATATATATATATATATATATATATATATATATATATATATATATCTTTTTTTCTTTACGAGATATATATTCTTTATATTTTTATTTAGGGAATGCTATTCTTCACATCTTTATGTGGAGGTCAGCAAACTCCATATTTTATCTTAAACATAAAACTTTTTTCACTCTTAGTCAATTTGTAATTATGGGTAAATCTATATTTTTATTCCATGTATATTAATTATCCCATTAATTTTTTCTCTTTCCTATTTAATATTCTCTCTCCACTATTTTTTATTTCAATAATATTATTCTTTTTCTATTTTCTCTTATTTAAATAATATATATATATATACACTTAGTTAATTATTATTATGATTATTATTATTTTCCTTCAAAATTTAAAATATAGCTTCTTTTCCTTTCTTGTACTAATTCGGAATTATTATAGATAATAATTGATTATTTGTTTAATATAATTCGTGGCAGTTTATTATTATTGTTATGAATCATTATGAATTATTAATTATTCTTACCAAAAACACAGTCTCTTTCCTTTTTTGATGCTATTCAAAATTTAAACTTATAAGATTCTGAATTGAAATTAACATATAAAGTTTACTTAGCTTAATTTACTTCACTTTAAAATTTAATTTCATTGGAAGATATATTTTTTCAAACATTCAAGCAATAAAAATGATAAAAAATCATTAATTCAAAAAATTTGTAATCAAAATTATCAACAAATTTGTGATTTCCTAATTATTAACAATATTTTCCAGTGTATCACAAAATACTTCTATACGTATATTTTTTAAAAACAATATATAATGAACATTTTTAATAGTAAATTGACTTTTTTGCTTATATTTATAACAACCAATTTAGTAAATATATTTAACACCTGTAGGTGCACCTTCTAATTATTATCAATTTATAATAAATAAAAATTAATAATTTAGTATATGTTTATATTAAAATATTATTTAAAACAATAATGTCTATATGGTAAAAAAATTTAGACATAGAATAATTTTATTAATACCTGAAACACGTGATACTAAATATATACATTGCAGGGATATGCCAAAGATGTTTACTACTCCTGTAATGTCTTACCTATCTTATAATTATTATCAATTTATAATAAATAAAAATTATTAAATTAGTATATATTCATATTAAAATTTTATTTAAGACAATAATACTTGCATGATAAACAAATTTAGATATACGACAATTTTCTAACATTGATATCTTGACCGGGTGATATCGAACTTATAATTACACAGGAAATACCAAATATGTTCATTATATAAGTAATGGCTTACCTGCTTTATAATTATTATCAGTTTATAATAAACAAAAAATAAAAAAATATATGTTTATATTGAAATTTTATTTAATACAATGATACTTGCATAACAAAGGAAATTTGATATAAAACAGTTTTCTTACTAATATTGACACCTAAAATAGTTGACACCGAACATATAATTGCACGAGAGATGTAAAAGATATTCATTACAGAAGTAATAACTTAGCTACCTTATAATTATTATCAATTTATAATAAATAAAAATTAATAAATTAAAATATATATGTTTATATTAAAATTTTATTTAAGACAATAATACTTGCATAACAAAAGAATTTATGTATAGAATGATTTCCTTAGTAATTAGAATAGATGATACCAAACTTATATATTACATGAAAGATGCCAATGATGTTTATCACACGAATAATGACTTACTTACCTTATACATATTATCAATTTTTGATAAATAAAAATTTGTAAATTAATATATATTCATAATAAAATTTTATTTAATATAATGATACTTGCATGACAAAAAAATTTAGATATAGTATAATTTTCATACTAATATTGATATTTAAAATAGATGACATCGAACATTGCATGGGAGATGCCAAACATATATATTACATGAATAATGACTTGCTTACCTTATAATTATTATCAATTTATAATAAATAAAAATTAATAAGTAATATATGTTCATAGAAAATTATATTTAAGAAGATGATTCTTCATGAAAAATGGAATTAGTCATAAAATAAAAAGAGTACATATGACAAAATATGAAACAAATAGTCTAAGAGTAAGTAAAAACCACTGAAAGTTAAATAATTAAGTTCGAACATTTTAAGACATAAGCAAATAATGCTTAATTTGAATAATCTCTTCACACTTACATATGATATATAAGTTTAACATTGTCATATATACTTTTTCTATTTATGCTTAAATTTATCTTCTTTAATATTTATAGTTTTTTGTTATGAATTCGATATGTTATTTTTTATTTAATTGTTTTATTAATATTTATTAATATAGTTATAATGTTTGATGTATTGTCCTGTTATTTAAATTTTTTTAGTATTAAAAAATATTTTCATATATAATTAATTTTATATTTTATATACTACAATATTACTGTAATTTCCTATGCATCGCATGGGTATTGAACTAGTTTTATTAAGAAGAGGTGCAATGACAGTAAATTGGGTAATAACTGTCTCAAATTACATGCCATCTCTGCTCGGTTTGACTCATAATGCATTGATGGGTTTCTATGTTATATTTGCTAAGTCAAAATGTTTAAATACGTTAGCTATGGTTCTATGCCATTCATAAATCGAGAAAGACTTACATAATCCGGGAGTACTTTGTGGCTGTGCTCCTGACCAATCATGTAAGTGCATTTTATATGGGACACATAATTGGTCGGGAGCACAGCCACGTGATGCTCCCGAATTATGTAACAATTTCTCTTCATAGACTATACTAGTGTTTTAAATTGCGGTTGCGGCTACGGATGCAGTTGCAGTTGTGGTTATTGTGATTGCAGGCATTGCGGTTATTGCAGTGTGAATTTTTTTTTTAGCTCGCCACTGTAAATTGCATCATTGTACTGTCATCTAATGCACTGTTACGGCCTCGATGCATTCGATGCGATTATATTGCGATCAATTTATGTGAATTGATGAAACAGCGCAATTGTGGTGCCATGCGGTTGTAATGGTGACTGCAACCGCAATATTGCGGCCGCATCACGTGATGCGGTCCGCAAGTTGAAACTCTAGATTACACTATAAAATTGATACAGTTGCATTTTTTAAAATTCTGGTGTAGGGAAACTTTCCAAATTCCTTTAAAAAAAAAAAAAAAAAACTAGCTTTTGTGATAATGCCATGTACTACACCTTGAACTTAAAATTTTCGCCTTTATATTATAACTAATGTTTTGTGAGCCATATTACTTCAATTATAAAAGTTAAAAAATTTAATTCGATTAAGAGCTAAGATAAAGTAAATAAATTTGAAAATTCTAAACGTCAAAATAAAATAAATTTGAATCCAATTAGCATCAGATAGAAAAGAGAATGACATTAAAAAGAATAAGATGTGAAAGTAATAAATTGCAATACAAAAAAAAACAACTTGAATCAGCAGATAAAACAAAAAGAAAGCTACATCAAGAAGACAAAAACTAATAATGAAGTTAGAATAAATCAAATTTTGGGTGTGTTTGGTAGGGGAATAAAAATAGGGAAAAACTCTCATGGATAATTACACATAAATGAGATCCGTAAAAATCCTCTCAGTTTTTGTTAATTTGAAATAAATTTTATTAATATATTAATTTTATCAATTTGAAATAGTTTTATTTATTTTTATTTTAAGTTAATTTTTTTAATTCCCATATATTGCACAGGTAAAAAATAATAAGTTATTTATTTTTAATCTTTTGAGGTAGGAAGAGAGTTATCAGTTTTGGAAAAAAAATAAAAAAAGAATAGCTATAAAAGTGAGAGGAAGTGGTCAGTGAAACAAAAAAGGGATGAATGAAAAAGAAGATAGAAATCATTGATTGGTTAAATATACAAAAATGTAGACAACATTAAAATTGATTGGTTAATTTATTTATTTTTTTTATTTATTATATTTGTTGACCATTATGACTTGTTTAAATTGATCTGTTAATTCGAATTTTTAAAGATAATTGTATCTAGGGAAATGAAGACATATGCCCCACTAATACTCCACTAATGATATCCCATCAATACTCTATTAATTAGATATCATATATTTACATTTTGAAAGAAAATTAGTATTAATTAAGAAAATTCATATTTAATATTTAATATTTTAAATATAGTAAGTTTTTGAATTTTTTTATCCATATCTGCAATAATTTGACCAAATCAAAAAATAAATCAAATTTATTGATTTTCTTTATTTTTATCCTTTATTTTCTCTTTTATTTAGTGTCTTTCATATGCTTTTACTAAAATTGTAATCCAACCAATTGTTTGAATGTTTTTCATTTTTTAATTATAAATACACTTAATTTATTACCGTAAGTAAAAGTTTTTAAAATGAAAATCGGTAGAATTCACCACATTTTAGCATATGTAAAAGTTTTCATGTAATATTTTTTGTTTTATTACTAGTATAGATAGACTTTCTTTTATTTTCTTTTTTCTTTAATTTTTGTTCATCGCATGGTTGATAACAATGCATTATGATAATAATTAGCAAGTCATTCTATGTTATTTTTTTATATATAATATTGTAACTAAAAGAATTAATTTAATTATTTTTTCATATGTAATATTGTAACTAAAAGAATTAGTTTAATTATATACACAAACACACACACACACAGATATATATATATATATATATATATATATATACACTTTAAGGAGGTATCTACTAGGTTTATTTTACAGTTGCATTTACTAGAGTCGGTATTTTAAGCTTTAATAAGTAATGTTATTTATTCTTTGTTTAATAAAAATGTCATAAATTTAATGGCTCAAAGATTTAAGGGACTGGAAATTTTAGAAGGTTTTACATCTTATGTTATAAATCCTTATTAACTTTATGCTCACAGATTTTAACTTCTTAAAATAACACTGTATAATTTACCAACAATGAGATTTTAATTTAATTTAAAGTTTTAATATAATTTAATTTATTTAATTTTTTTTGAGTTTTTAAAATTTAAAGTAAGTTATAAAATATTCTCAATTGAGCGTAAACAACGGTTATCAAATGTATACTGTTGATTTAATTTAAAAATTATTAGGAAAATAAAAGTCATTTCTTACTACAATCCATGTTACACTTTATACGGTGAATTAAATGAAATTTTATTCTAATTTTATATTTATTTATCATTTTCTTAGTTTTATATTAAATTAAATTATTTTTATTATTTTATTATTCGATCAATTTAATTTTTTATGGTTAATATAATTGAAATGCTCTTTTTCTTTACTCTATGCATTGCATGGATCCAAAAGACTAGTTTTCAAAAATTTGAAAGATGTAAAAGTGGTGTGACCCAATAATAATGATAAAGGAGATGATATGTGGATAAAAAAAATGATTAAAAAACTTCTCCACAGCACTCTTTGTCACCACATGTTACACGACACAATAGATTGCTCTAGGGAATCAAGCAAAGTTAGAAAAGCGGGAAAAAAAAAAAGAGATATTCTTTATGTTAGTGGATTGATAGGAACTTTTTTATTTTATTATAAATTAAAAATTTTATTCTTATTTGTCTTTAAAAAATTAAATTGAAGTGAATAATTTTTTCTTGTTATAAATTTTAGTATTCCTAAAATATCGATGAAGTTAGAGAAATTAAGAGATGTTAAGAAAAGCTAAGGGAAGTTACGAAAAGTTGAGGGAGAATAAGAAAAGTTAAAACATAAAAAATATAAAAAAAGGATAATAGTAAAAAGTATAATATGATAAAAAAAATAGTTATATAGTCCAATACCTTTATATAGTAGCATAGATGTGGATATATAGTAAATTTATATATTAACATGTTCATGTGATAGGAAAAAAAAGTTTATTTAGTTATTGATCATAGTCCATTATATCAATTATGTAAGTTATTTTATTTCTTGTTATATTTATAATTTTAGTATTATAATTGAGGTCGTAAATGTTGAATGATATAAATTAACAATTATTTTTTGAGATTAATTTTGATGCATTAATATTATAAAAAAGTTGTACAGTATCATTTAATTATATATTTTTATTTATAAGACTTTTAAATAGTCAATGATTGAATCAAATATTTTGATTTATATAGTAATATATAATTAAATATTTATATAAAAAATTTTTATGTTGACAATTTATTAAAATTAAACTCTTATTGTCTTTTTTTATCTTGAGAAAGAATTTATTGGAGGCAGGGATAACACGCAAGAGATCAAACGGCCCTTTTTGCATTCAGTGACCTTTGTGTTATAAATAAGCAATGTTGGTGAAAGAAAATAATAGACGAGAGAAAATTTCAGAAAGAAGCTCTCATAATTTCACAAGCGCTGAGTGAGGAGACATTGAGCTTTTACGCCCTAGTGTCGACTAGGCAAGGTAAGAGCCCTTCTTCTAACTTGAATTATGCATTTCTGTTTTCTAGCCTTTTACTTGGACCCCTTTCTTATGTTGGGTATGGGAATACGGGTACAATGTGTTCCTTTTGCTGCTGCATGTTTAAGTCAAATTGGATCCTCCACAATTGTTACTCAAACCACACGCAATCGTTGCCACAAAAGTAATTTACTTTTACCAAATGTATAATTGTAAAAACTGTAAAACAAATTAAAACCATTGGAATGATGTATTGGGTTTTATTTATTTATTTAAATTTTGTCATTGTGGATCTCCCATAGTCAAGGCCAGAAATTCCTCGAAGCGCCATCGTGTTTAAGTGGAATTTTATCTTTAATAAAAGAAAATTTTAATTCATATGTATTATCAATATAAAGAAATTTTACACAAACATTAAATTATGTATTATCACATTAACAAAAATATTTAATTCAACTATCCATTATATTAAAAGTCTTACAATCGCAACTATCTAATTGGATGACAATATAAATTTTTTTCATACTTTCAGTGCATCATAATTTATCTCGTAAAAAAATCATATGACTTAATTTCTTTTAATGTTTAATATTTTTATATACAGTAGGCCTTTTAGGCATAAATGCTGAATCAGTTTCTTATATTTTAAGAATATAATTTTGATACATTATTAATATAAAAAAGATTTTATATAAATATTTAATTATATATTATCTCTATCAATAAAATTATTTAACTCAACTGTCTATTATCTTAAAAGTCTTATAAATAAAAACATGCAATTGGATAATAATAAAACTCTTTTACATTAATAGTATATCAAAATTAATTTAATATTTTAATTAATTATGATTGGCAATGCACTTGATTTAGATGCATAAGTTTATGCAATTGCTTTTCTTTGTTTATCTCGCTCTTGTATTCAAATATTTACTCATCTTCCACCTTATTAATTGAAAAAAAAAGAGCCATATTCATGTCTCCATCCCTGAAAACCCTAAACCCCCACAAACAAAACGACAAAAAAATTAGAGCCTCACCTCTTTAGAAAAGGAGTAAATAGCCACTCAGGTACCTGTGACTGCTTTCAATGGTTCTTTGATCTGCGCCTGTACGTAGATCTTAACCTTACGGTTTCTTTTTTAGGGTGCGTTATTTGAATAAATGAAGATAGATATATTAAAACATAAAAAAAGACAAGTTAAAGAAAATTTTGACCCATGAAGATATGCATCCACCGTTAATAATTACATTGCAACTCTTAGTATGTTTGTAAATAGGTCTAAAAAATAAGTATAAATATTATTTTTATTTTCTATTCTTTCTCCTCCTTCTTTTAATAAAGGGTTTAATATTCTGTTCTAATTAGCTTAGTAGGTCATATCCCTTATTTTAATAATTTATCGTTCTAACCAGCCGGTCATTTCTTTTAAGAATTATATATATACACATATGGAGAGAGGATTTCACATTTAATACATCTAACATTTCTCCCATCTAATCATAATATATCTATCTATCTTGTGGGGTCCTATGTGGATCGATACTCAAACTGAAGTTCATATTAATCCATGGTGTTTCTTACAAAAGTTATTTTATATATTTTTTAATATTAAATATAATACCTCTCTTCCATAAATATATATAACATTTTTTTACTTGGAGATATGTACATCTCAGTATTGATCTTGTCTTATGTCTATATATGGCACACTGAGATAACAGATAAGAAAAGGTACACTGAAATAATATTTCTTCTCTAATAATATTTATTGGGCTTAGATTCAAGGTTACATTTTCGAGGAAGCGTGGTCAAGGACAATGGACTCATCGCTGCAGTCATTTTACCAATTTCAACTACCTGAAGTAGAAGATCCGATTTATGAAGCAACTAAATACAGCATTTCCATTGTTCGAGAAGAAATTCGTGAACGGAAAAAGAATGCTTACCTGCCAACGAAGGTCACCATCGGCCCCCTTTGTATCGGAACTATGCCCGGACGCGAACAAAAACGAATGGCATATTCCAAAGAGTCGTATATGAAAGACTTCTGTGAAAAATGTAGTGATGATCCACATACAAAATTAAAAGAATGCATGGAAGCCATTTTGGGGTTAGATAAGGTAGTTCGCCAAAGCTATGCGGAAGAAATCAAACTGGACAACCATGCGCTCGCCAGGGTTATTTTAACTGACGGTTGTTTACTTCTGCTAGCGCTTCTCACCTATCGCGATGTTGATGATTGCGGTGATGGTACTGATGTTGATTATGATAGTGAGGTCAACTTGTCTGATCTGGTATTGTTGGCGAACCAGATACCGCTATTCATTCTCCGTAAGTTGTCTGAAATACTTTCCATATCAGAGCTATTACCAGATGGGCAGATTGAATATCGAGCGCGGTATCTCTTGGGCTATCCTCCCTCTGAGAGCCCTAACTATAGTACCGACAAAGCCCCTGCCGCTCACATACTTGAACTTGCTTACTCGTCCATTCCCGACCCCGATGACGGAGTAGAGCAAGAGCAAATGCGCGAGTCTGGGCACGACGAAGAAAACATTGATGTAGTCAATGTTCAGGAAAAGGCATTTGAAGGACTGAAACGTTGTGCTACGAGGCTCGAAGCCGCTGGGGTTAAAATCCGGCCTGGGAAAGCCGGCGAGCGTAGTTATAGTTTCAACTTTGGCATAAGTTTCCACGTTGGGACACTGGAGATTCCGCCACTGCGTATCACACAATCAACGGAAACAAGGTGGCTGAATTTCATTGCCTGGGAACATCATATAGATAAAATGAGGAGGGAGGGTGGTTGGGGCCGCAGAATTGGTGGTAATGCCCCTATGTGCAAGTGCAGTTGGGCTGCTCTGTTTTTCAAAGCTTTGATCTGCTCCCCAAGTGATGTTCAACTGCTTAAAGACAGGAAGGTCATAGTAGTGGATCCTCCTATTTACATGAGCAACCTACAACTCATGAGATATTTCCATTCAATCGCAGAGTGCGTTGACCATCGCATTGTTGTTGGTTCCCGTTATAATGAGATTCCTGATGCCTTGAACAAATATCACCGTTCTCCAATACATTACGCCACAGAGATCCCCATAAGACTGTGGCATTATTGGACAGGGCTTCCGCAGCAAATCATTCGCGACATTCACGCATTTTTGAGGCGAGGTTACAACTATGCTGTTGCGGTGATAACTGTTCTCTCCGTTCTCCAGACTATTTATTCAGTCCTCAGCTACCATTATCCCAAGAAGTAATACCCGTACTTTGTTTGGTCTTTTTCCATTTTTTTTTTCACATGGAATACTAATGCAATCAATAAATCAAGCCAGCCACTTGCGCCGAAGCATATCGATCAAGTGGTAGCTGACAGGCTCATAGGCTGATATCATATGCACATCATATTTGACCACCAATAATCTTCATTGGCCCATATTTTTTTTT
This sequence comes from Pterocarpus macrocarpus, assembly GCA_031439585.1. Classification (NCBI taxonomy): domain Eukaryota; kingdom Viridiplantae; phylum Streptophyta; class Magnoliopsida; order Fabales; family Fabaceae; genus Pterocarpus; species Pterocarpus macrocarpus. The sequence continues at coordinate 60,137,111 of CM062515.1, forward strand.
CCCCAAACCATGAGTGTCTTATATTTTGTAGTAAGTACTTAATGTTAAGGAAGTGTTGAATATCTCTATTAGTTGAATACGGTGTTGTTTGAAGTGGAGGTATGTAATGTGTATGATATTGCAATTGAACAATGCAACAGGATTCACCAAGTGCAATACAGCAATCTAAATCAGAAACAAATCCAACAAGAAGGATGTCTAACGCAGGAAAAAAGCAATGAAATTTGAATCCACTCAATTAACTAATGATCTAATCAACTCCTTAGCTTGGATCATCAAAACACTAATGATAACCAGTAGTGAGGGAATCAATTAAGGAATAAGAATTAGAATAGGAAGATAACAGAATATCAGATGGAAGGAAACTCAGAGAAGAGAAGAAAAGAATTCACAGCGAGGGGATTTGGTATACCGCAATTTTCATTGCGCCCTTTTCTTCCTTTTGTATATTTTGCTCCTTCTTTTAGGCTTGGGCTGGCACTCACGGGCTCAAACCCAAACTAGATTCATTGCAAAGTGCTGGCAGATTGAAAAGAAAACGCATTTGAACATTCAATTTGTTGAAAAAAAAATAAAATAAAGAAAAGGGAACATTCAATTTCGACATGTATAAGCGACACATAGGAAAACGAGTGAAGGAAATTTATAGAAGAGTTGTGTTATTTGTATTTATAGTTGGATTTTGTCTCAAATGCACCCTATAAGTGTGGTGCATGATACACCTTGGGGTGTAACCTACACCTATATTTAGTTACATTAAAAAAATATAGTTAAATGAAAATTAGAATGTGGCTAAATGAACTGAAAATGTGGCTAAATGAAAATCAAAGTATGGCTAAATAAACACCTTATCTCCTTCCTCTCTCCGATGGCAACACTGGACCATCACCACCACCTCTGCCGCGCGGCGATGACTCCCTTGCTGCCATCGTCGTGGCTACCTCACGGTGGAGAGAGATTTTCTGTCTCAGCACTGTGCCAAGTAGGATCATGCCCAATATCCAAAAGCATCTTCATCAACATGGCGAACAACCTGCTGATGAACTATGGCAGCTTCCTCATCATCCTCGGTGCCCTCTCCCTTGCCTCCGCCAACTTTATCATGCACTCGATCGCCAAATACCTTGTCCCTTCCTCCAAGGACTCTGCCTCCGATATCTGCAGCATGGCCCCGACCACATCCACTAGCTGCCGCTGGAGGAACCTCGACTTTGTCCCAGCGAGCTCGATCAACAGTTCTAGTGCCTCTTGCGTGGTGAGGGATGCAAATTGTGTTATGATGAGGCAGTACTTGGTGGCGGCGGCTTGCTTGGCAAGCTCCGCTGGGGTGTAGACAGCGGCGCTGCAGCAAGAGGCGCTGAGGAAGGCAAGGGCGAAGTGGGGGCAGCTGTAGAGGAGGAGCATGATGATGTTGCCCCGGCGGATGCCGATGTGGTGGAGGTTGGCGACGATGCAGCGAGTAACGTGATGGACGTTGGCGTGGGGGAGGGTGAGGGTGGCGCCGGCGTTGGCGTCGATGAGGCATGGGCAGTTGTGGAGCAATGTCGCTGAGCTGAAATGGTGGTTCAGTGCTTGGATGGAGGAAGAATAGCAAAAACAGGGGAAGAAAAGCACAATACATTTTACTTCACAATGCACCTTATAGTTAGAACTTATTTTATGATATTTACTAAAGTATTTTTTGATTATTGATTGGGAGTAGATCCTAATTTTTTTTAATAAATGATTAAGAGACACCTTAATAAATCCCATAAAATAAATTCCAACTATGAATACAAATAATATTTTTATTTATTAAAAAAAAGGAGAAAAAATATATGATTAGGACCCACTATTTTGCTTTTGGGAGTTGGATATGGGTTACAAACACTGATGTTGAAAAAATAGCCTCCAGATTGAATTAAGATAGTTGTGTTGGAAAACACAATTGATCTACTTTAATAGATATTTCAATATTATTATTCGATTGTTTTCTATTAAAATATTAATATAATTCAACTCAATATAAAATCAGTTTGGGTTAAACTGATTTTAAAATTTATTTAATACATAAATTAACTAAAATAATTCAATTTTATGAAAATAAATTATATGTTAAAAAATTGTGCTTGTGTTTTTATGCTACATGAACAGTTACTTAAGATTAAGTATAATCCAATCAAAATCGTTATACCAACTAAAAAGAAATCAAAAACCAATAAAAACTATAAAAGTTTGGATCAGATTGGTTCTTATTTTCTAAAAATTGGTCGAATAGGCTTAGATTTCAGATTTAATTTTCAAAACTGTTCAAATTCAATTCAAACTAAATAATATTATAAAATATAATTTTTTATTATTAAGCTTATATTTTAACTTATAATAATTTTAATTTATTACATAATTTTTTTATTTGTGCTTTCACTTAAATATCATTTTGTACATATTAAATGAGTTACTTTTATTTTTATTTATTTATTTTATTAACTTAAGCTATTCATTTATAAGTTACTCTTAATTTATAATATTCTAAATTTAAAATTTTCTTTTATCAAAACTAGATCAAAGTGATCCAATCTAAACCGATAAAAGCTAGATTTGAATTGGATTGGATTTAAAATTTAAATTAAACAGATCCAATATAAACTAATATAAATTATACTATCTAATCGGTTTGATTTTTCACTTAAAATAAATCCAAACTGCACTGTAAACAACCATATTTGGGGGAGTTGGAATATAGAGCACTCAAGTCTCTTGAACAAAGGACCTTTCACTCATAAGACAAATATAAATACTAGTATGTCACATTACTTTATGCTCATTTTCTCTTAGTTCCTTTTAAAAGAGTAAGAGACATAGTAGTCCTTAACTTGACCAATCAATGTATATCTTTTGCCTAGTCAATCATGTGAACTGACCTGTTTCAAACTATTTTGCCAATTTTGGATTGGTTTAGACTGGTTTCCTCTAAGTTTTGGAATTATAATTTTTTTGATATGGCATGTGTAATACCTTATTAGTTAATTATAAATTTACTATTTTATTCTTAATTACTTAATTAATAATTAACTAGTATGTGTTATTAAATTTTTTCTCATTTTATTTATATGTGGGAATTGACCAGTTTAATTCTATTTTTCTTTAATATGTGCTATGGTTACCGAATCCAATTACTAAGTCAATTTCATCATTTAGCTAATTACTTTACCAATCCTTTATTGAGTCATTTTGGCTAATCTAGCAAATGATAATCATATACATAATCAATATTATAGACCATTTATGAGCTCAATCACTGTGCTAACAAAGATATATATAGCTATGTGGTTATGCCCACCATCGTAACATCCTGAAGAACTGAATTGGTAGAAATCTGTACTGTAAGATGATATAAGTACCAATTAAAAACCCTAAATTATGTGGCTAGAAATTAGCCACCTATCCCTATTTGTTGGCCAAATTATGGCCATCCATTTCTAGATTCAACAAAATTTAAAACTCCAATGGAATCTACCAATCACTTTCTTTTTCTGTTCTTTCAACTTTGTCCATAAGTCACCAAAAATTTTCCTCCTTGCACTCAAGAACTTCAGCCACCATCTTAATGCCACTCACCCTCCATCTTCTTCTTCATCTCTATTCTCTTCTTTTACCTCTCCAATTTTACTCAAAACCCCTCATGATCTAGCCTTCTTATGATCAAAACCTTCACTCTTTCCTTGTATTTATTCAAGAAACCTTAAGACCAACTCAGAATCTCCTCCCTTTTTGAGTCATTTAACCTTAGGCCTCAAAGAGAAAGGAAGGAATCATCATTAATCTTGGAGCCATAATGAAGAAGAGCTGTCAAAGAACCCAAATTTAGGAGCTACAAGTGTGGTTGAGGTAGGATTTCTTGGATTGGTTGATTTTTGGGGTTTATGAGACTATTAAGATTTCTTATGTTATCTTTTGTTTGATAGTGTTTGATGATGATATGACTTGATTGTGGTGATTTAAGATAGAAATAATTGGTTAGGGTTGAAGATTTGATCAAAAGACCAAAAGAAGACACAAATAGAAATGTTGTGAATGAGACCCTAAGGAACTGTCTGTATAGTGAATGGTGCTCTATGACCTACAGAACTTAAAATTTAGTGAAATCATTTTTATATGAAACTAGAATTCTAGATCTTTCCAAGTATATAAATTATAAGCCCATTAGATTTAAAATGAGAGAGTTAGGATTTTTAGGAATAAGGTGTTAAGATCTACACACTATCCTGACTAGTATGTGTCGTGAAAGGCATAGCTTGCCCTGTACAACTTTCAATTGAGTGCAATAAATTTTGTAAGAAAGCTAACATATAGATAATCATACTATAAAAATTTCAGATTTATATTCTAAGTATATTGCTTCCAGTAATTCTCTAAATTTATTCTATGTCTTGTTTGGGTTGGAATAGAGCAGCATAGAATAGTCTACTTGAGGAGCCCATAACTTGAGCTCTATCTATCCAATTAGGATGAAATCTTGGGATTGAAAAATATTCGATTACATTCAAATTAATGTAAAATTCAAACAAAAATAATAAGAAATGAAATTTTAATGAATTTCTCAACTTAGGTGATTAAGTTTGTCCGGAACCAAGGCAACCTTGGGCAAAATATTAATAATGCAAGTTATACAACTCAAACCTTAATGGGACCAAAGAGGTTTTAAATAGACTAAGAAGGCTACAATCTAGTAAATTTTCAGATCAAAATAAGTTAAAATAAAATTTTAATGCAATTTAAGAAATATGGCAGAATTGATGCAAATAAGGCACCTTGACAACTTCAAAGACTATAAGCTAATGAGTCATAAAATACCAAAGGCTAAACTATGGATGCAATTCCTTGTGATATTGATATATGACCACATTGGATCTTATTATGTTGACTCGCTAGCTATGCATTTACTTGTTATATTTTGGAAAGTCTCATATTTCGGCTGTTATGCTGCCAAATTTCCAGCAGAAATGTGTGAAAGTTATGAATATTTGTATGTTATGTACATGAACATCATGCAAGCATGAATATTTGAAAGTACGATATGAAATATGTACATAAGTTTCTCAAGCATATTCATACATGAAATATACTATCATATAAACCATGAAAGAATATGAACAGACAAGATAAGATCCCTTCACTTAGAAGCAGTTATTAGGTCCCTCCCTGTGAAGGTAATTAAACAGATAAGAAATAGGTCTCATCAGTTAGGACAATTATTTGGATCCCTCCCTATAAAGGTAGCTAAAACTATTGGATCCCTCTACATTGGAGGTAGTTGGCTAACTGAGTCCCTCCAATTTAGAGGCATATGGGTCCCCTTATGAGTTAATACTGTGTGATAATGGTCATGAGTTGAGCTCACTCGTAGATCAAGCTATCCAATGGTAGTAAAGATTAAAGACATAATAGACACCCTAGGGACGACAATACATGATGCCTAGGTGTGTCAAGTAAAGAAAGTTAAGAAAAGCACAAATGCATTTGCATGATTTTATGATGTTGAACTACATATGGATAAGATGTATTCTTTTTTTTATATCCATGGTGCCATTACTATGTAAATTGACAAGTATGCAAATAAAATTAACTTGCTTTAGAAGCATATTTTTTAACTTTCTAAAATGAAACTTATAGTTTATATGGCATGATCACCTTTTTCATAATAAATCGAAGCAGCTGAAGATAATAACGATAACATTATATGTGGTAATCTAGGAAATCCTATCGAGAATTTTGTAATTCTCACCCATATGTATGCTTTCGTGTTATCTCCAGATATCCCAAGAGATATAGAAAGACGGTCATACTGGGCAGAGTTGTTTAATATTGGAAAACGGCCAAGGATTGTTGTTAGAAAAGATTCGTTCATGTAACAGTAACAACTCTTAGATGTGGTACTATGACTTAAACATGGTATTATGCTTGGGAGAGTGTTACAACCACCTCCAAATATTTAGTACTATTCTTGTACAAAACTAAACTTCATGTGTTAAATATGCATTAAACGTCCAATCAAACTCGATCACCGCTATCCTATCATGCATCTAGAAATGCAAAGAAAAGGGGCCAGATATTAATCTTAGTAGGGGTGGTGTTTTCAAAGTTCTGCCAAACATAAAAAAATCTTTTAAGCATATCAAATAGGCAGTAATTTATAGTGTACAGAAAATTTTTGAGCAATAATACAAGCATTCAAATAACCTAAATAAAGTAAAATAGAAATATGCCAAGCAATGATTCAAATACTTTAAGGAACATGTAAGAGAAGTTTGACAGATATTTGAGTATGCAAGAATGCATCTATACTCATGATGCACTTTTCTTTATTCTTTGCTTTACTATGCTTGTAGGGGGTAACTTCTCATAACTCAGGTGCACAGTCATAACTCTAGCCCAAGATTCTGCAAGAACTCTCTGCTAGGATGTCCCCCGATTTTTGATCCAGCACACATATGGTCGTTATTTGCTTCATCTCCTCGACGAGGCCCATACGATGTTCTACCCAATGAAGTTGCCTTTAATATCTTTCAAGTACTTTTCATTTTCATGGTCATTTCACAATTATATTATCATGGATATCACTTTTCCCATGCTCTTTCTCAGTCAAGATCATGCCATGCCATAGAAGATAACACAATATGACATCAAACTATGTTAAGTTAATTCATAGACCATGAACAATCATACATCAATCTTTGCACAATTCAAGATAATCACATAAAAGAACGTACAATCTTTCCTCAAAAAATAGGATTTGGCCTAACCCTGATCAAGCGAGAAAAGAAATTAACACACACCTTTCATATGCTATGCTTGAAGAATACGACACAAAGCCATTTCAAAACCAATCATGCCTATTTCATGCTTCCAAAACATTTCTTTATAAAACTGAGTTTTGCTATAACTCACAATATTCTCAAAGCATCATAAAAATAATAATAACTGACAAGAGGGTAAGTACTCATACTCAATGTATCATAGGCAATTTTCATCATAAAGCAAGAAACAAGGTTATATTACTAATTTTCAAGGGTCTAACATTTTATCTAGCTAATCCTCAAGTCAAACTCTCAGGTAACATTTAAGCCTATTTTTAATATTTAGTCATCGTCACAAGCATATGACAAATCAATCCCTTTAATTTGCTTAACATTTCTAAACCAATTAAGGTACAAACAAGTATTATGAAACATTTGAAAATTCACTCAAGCCAAAGCTTCAAAATTCAAATCTAATTATAATCAACCATCACTCAAACTCTAATCCAACTTTCGAGACATCCACATATTTTGAAATAACTTTACATACATAAAACCCAATTTGACATAGCTTAATTACTATCTAAGATCTCAACGTATACAAACCAATAACTAAAGATTCAAACCAATAACTCAAGATTCAAACCTATTCTTACTCAAAATTTCCCCAAACCTTATACACCATATTAGGTACTCAAAACACTCTAAATCAAGCCCATACACATAAAAAGAAAAAAAAAAGAAAACCATCATTTTTTTGCACTTTAGTCCTGTGGCTAAATTTCAACATTTATAGGGATAAGAATTTCCTTCCTACTCAGCTCTAAACCTCAAGAATAGTTCTCGTATGACTTCTAATTCAATCAAGAATTACACAGTCATTAAACACCTTGAGGATCCAAATAGACGTAACTTAAGCTAGAAACCAATTTTTCTCTCGCCTTTTCTCTCATGGCCGAAAATACATGTAGGTTAAAGGAATAAATTTTCTTTAACACTATCTTTAAGTTTCATGCTCAAACCTTTTTTTTGCCTAATTTAACACTAATATTTATAAGATCTATTTTAAGAGACTAGAAACCAACATGATCCATAAAAATCATTCCCTTCCTTTCTCTATTAATCATAGCTGAACACATGCACACACATGCACAAAGTTCTCTTTTCAACACCAACACCATCAAGCTTCAAGAATCAAGTTAAAAAGGGCATCAAGTAACAAAATACATAATTTTTGGGCACAAAATTCAAACAAAATAGCAACCACATCGCAAGATATTCTCATGGTTTCCAAACTCATAAATTATGCAAAATAAGGGAAACTAGTTAGAATCATAGCATAAAATCAAATCTCTAACAAAAAGTAACCATGGGAGTTTTAAGAAAGAGATAATAGTAAGAGAACCCTTACTTTATTCGGAATGAAGAAGATGGCAGAAGTCATGGTGATGGTGGCGATGGGTGATGGCAATGCTCCTTCCATGAAAGAAGATTCTTCGAACTTGAAGGACAAAGATCACTAAGCTTGAAAACCTAAGGGTTCCTCTGCAAGGTTCCATAAAGCGTGAGTCAAGGCCTAAGATTAAGACACATGTTCTAAGATACTCCTTTATATTCTATTGAGAGTTTGGATTGCTCTGCCTAATTAGAACAAAAAGAAGGAATTGGAAATTCAAAAGGGGAGCCAAATCACTTATAGCTTGCTTACTTTCCTAGTTAGAAGAAAAGACTCTTTGGTGAATTCTTTAGATCTGGTAAATCAAAAAGTAATCTTTTATATTTTGCAAAGGAAGAAATTAGAAAGACAATGAAACCTATGGGTTGACGCCACAAATGCCACCCCCTTCGCCCCAAAAATCATATTTTGATTGTTATATAAACTATATCAATGTACTTAAACTATTAGATAATCTTAGTGGATTATAACATTACTATCCCCATCGCTATTGTAGAACCATAGTATACCACTCACTTGATCTTCTTCTTGATATTGAAGAAGATGAAGAGGAAAACTGTTAAGCTTTCTCTTCTTCTTTGATGTTCATAAGGCTATCTACCACACCACTTGGCCTCCAAGTCTTATCTCTCTCTACATACTGAAAACCAAGTCTCTCCTTTCGCTCTTTTCTTCTCTTAGGGATGCACTCATAGAGAAGGAGAGGTGGCTTATTATGTTGTTTTATGTAGAGGAGTTACTTGGGGTAGGACTGTTGCTATATGGCGTCTTTAGCCCCTAAGTCTCCATTTATAAAAATAAACTAAACATTATTATTATTATTGAAGACTCCATAGTAAATTTTATTTCTATTTCTATACATATTATGGCTTATTTGGGCAGGTCATCTTGCTACATGATTAAGCTCTTTAGTTACTAAGTTTCTTTACTTAAAATTCAAAAGGAAAATAAGACAACTACTTGGCCTCCAAGGAGTCATAAAGAGGCACCACTTGTCTTGATGGAGGACTTAGTTGTGTTAATTAGGAGTTAACTGAATTGATTTTATCTTAGAGTAAAATACACTTTAACACCCTTGAGATATTAAGAAATTACACTCCACTTCATTTGTTTATAAAATATATAGTCCATCCCAATTTACTAAGAGTCTGTTTGGTTGGTTTTTATCTAGAAGAAACACTTTTTCTAAAAAAATGCTTTTATAAACTTTTAAGTGTGTTTAGATACAATTTAAAAAAAAAAAGGTTAACTTGCCACTTTTTTAAAATTTAGTAATACACAATTTCTTAAAAAAACAGCAACAAAAGTAATTTTTAATTTGGGTTTGTTTAATTAAGATTTTAAGAAAAGTACTTATTCAGAATCAGAAATAGAAAAATATTTTACATTTGAATATATAATTGTACAAGTTTTTTTTTTATCAAAATTAGAAGTTGAATTATTTGAATATGATAAATATAGAAGTACATTTTTCTAATAAAATATAATTAAATTATATGGAGAGAGAGTGTGTGTGTGTGTGAGATAGCATAATTATTATTATGCTAATGCTAACTTTTTTCATTCTTGAGATAATTCCAAATATCCTAGTAGTTAAAATTTTGAATGTTAAAGTTTTAATTATTTGTTTTTAATGGCTTGAAGATAATTAATATGGTTGCTCCGCATAAGTTTCCCAAGTTGTCTCCGCTTCTAAGGGACATATTGAAGGGAAAGTTGCCCAACAGACTCAAGATGGTCAGACCTTGAATGTTACAAATGTTTCCTAGGAATATATGTCTTAGAAAGGGAAATATAAGATGAGTTCATGGCTTTCCAAAAGAATTTAGAGGATGGCATGTGAATTTCTTGATAGACGAGTCTACCTTGTTGAGATATGAGGGGTGACAAGAACTAGAGTGGATTTGGTTAGGGAGATTCACGTTGTCAGATTAACTGGTGTAAAGTTAGAGCAGTCCTAGTTGGACAATCTTTTGTTAAAATTATGCAGCCATGACTTAAACTCAGAATTCAAGCATTTGTTTCACAAGTGTTTATTAATTAAGTGTGAAACAGTCTAAGTACTCAGAAGGATTACACACGGAAGCAAGTGAAAGAAAGGCAGCAATTTAAGGAACCCATGTGTGCTCCATCGTCTAGAATGTAAGGTTGTAATTTCGAGAAAGAAAGGAAGAGTCCTAGGTAGTAAAGGATGCAAAATATAAACTTAGAAGCAGAATTAGCACTGGAACAAGGACAGGATCAAAAGGTGTAAAGACGGTCTTTATGTGAGTATTGGGTTGCTGGTGATGAGAGTGGTGGTGTGTAATAGGGAAGGTTCAAACTACAAAATAGAGTGGCTTCATTCTAGGCTTACTTCTCTTTATTTATTCTTCCTATTTCACTAGTCAGGGTTTGTTCATAAAATCTAGAGATAACACAGAAAAGAAGACTTCTAAACCATGTCACACCCAGTATGTCAAGTAAATACTATTAAAATACAGAACAATATAACATGCCATTAATTTCAAAAGATCAAATTGTATATGATACATCAAGTGGCAGAAATTCATTCGTATTAGCATCCTAGTAAACAACATATACTAGTTCAAATAAAATAAGACTATGTTACACTTGTTTTTACTCATGCACAAAGGTTAATTACTTGAATAACTATTTCCACTCTCTCGATCATTCGCAGTTTAGCCCACTTTATTAAAACCACTTTTGATCAAATAGACACTTATAGAATATTAGAATCCTTTTGACTCTAATATTAATTCTCTTGTTACCTTAACATGTACTTATTGAAGGAATTTTTATGCCCTTGGATCAAGATTTGATCCTGATTATAGCATTCAAAATCAACAAAAATCAGAAATAGAATAGGTATGAGAGAACCTGGTTTAATTAAGGAAGAATGATCGATCTGAAATTGCTTTTGTTCTTTGATCCTGGATATAGAGAGAAAGAGAAGAAAGGAGCTTGCCAAGAAAGGCCAGAGGGAGAGAAGAACTCCTCCTATTCCCCAGAAAGGCAAAAGGTCGTTTTGTTTCAATGGGATTATAGGCGCCTATATATAGGATTAGGAGGAGGAGTCTTTTCTTATGTTAGAAAAGTGATGTGTCAAGCCATCCATTACAATAAGGCCCATACACATAGAGAAATATAACAATATCCACCAATGTGTAGTATGTAGGCGCAATAACAATAATAGTTTTAATTAATTTAGGCTAAAAGAATTCGTTTTAATCAATTTTGATATTCAATTAATCCGTGTTCAAAATTAAATGCTATTTAATTTATGCAAGTCCATAAAAATATCCAATAATCTCCCACTTAGATGACATAAATCAAATCCTTATGAAACAATTCCCTAGACTAATTCATAATATGTGGCCACAATATGATGTCAAAATTGAACCCGCACTCTCAACTAAATGGTCCGATATGAGATAATAGACATTCAACAATGCAGAGAATCACACTCAAAGGGGTACTAATATCATACACGTGAGATGCTCATCTCCCAATAACCCAATAAATGGTGATACATAAGCCAATGGGAATGCACAACAAGAGAATGGCATGCCGATAGATCATCAAAGTACAATTCCTAACAAATGGCCCTAGCATCGGCCCTACATGCTATATGAGATCTAATAAATCTCATCACAATATAAGACGGGTCCAAAATGTCTCCAGTATATACCATATCAACATAAGTGTGCACAATAATATATGGCAACATAAGTATCAGCCGAAGATGCTTTTTGAGATTCAATAAAATATCTCAGCATAACAAAATTAAGACTGGGACCAATATGTCTCAATAACAATGCCATTATACAAAATTGCATAAACAGTTAAGTTGGACAGACTTAAATGATATTAACAATAGTATGAGATCACAATAAACCTACAAATAGCTTCTACTAATCCAAAATGCCAAAAGGGATCTCAATATACCAATAAGGGTTGCAAAAACAACAATAAACCCTTTGGCAGCTAACATTTGGTTAGGGGTTTAACAACAATTTGTAGGAATATACTCAAGAAGAATCTCAAGTCTACCATGAATTGCCATATAATCACAAAAGGATGAAAATAATATGGGCAACATATCTCCCACAAATCCAATATATCAACCAATATAAATGATCCCATTAGAGACCATAATATTTCAATATACTCTAATGGTACAATAATCAGTAGTAGGATAAGCAATAGTTTGTGATAAAGTGCTCAATGTGAGTTTGAAACTCACCACTATTCTTTCTAACAACAAAAGCACAAATAAAGAGAATCACAAAATTGCAGAGTCATCAAAACTTCTAGTCATAAAGTTTCACAAAATTGACTTTACATACTCTACCTATATAATTGAGGAGATCATAAGTGTCTTTGACACTTTAAAACAAATATCCGTTTTCTCTGTCATTGCAAATTCAAACAACAACAAATTATAAGGGCATAGCAAAATAAATATGCTAGCCAAAACATTTTAGACCTATATGCAGCCATTAATAATTGGAGTCTCTAATTCCCACTATAACAATAGTTTCCATATATATATATATATATGAATGGTAGTAACATTACATTCTAAGAGACTCCAAAATGTCCTCAATATAGGTCTCAAAACAATAGCATAATGACAGTCCAATAGGGAAAGAGAAAACCTTATATTAAAATATCATAATTTATTCATATAATAAAATTGGTTTTCTCATGTTCAATTATTTGGTAATTAATTGAATTAAAGACCTTGTATTATTGCAATCCTACCAAAGGGTCTCGGATCACAATACACAAGTCTCTTCCACTTGATAGAGTCTTCTCTATTATACAATGATTATGTCAAATAATGTCACACCGAAGGATATGTCCCTTATCTACACAACACAACAATATTTGCAATCCATAAATAATTTAATTCAACATAAAAAACTTCATCATAGGTTGAAGCAAAATTCACAAAATATCGGATTACTTCAAACACCCAAGTAATAAATGGAGCTCTCATGTAACTGTAATATCCTTTAGGGTCTCAAAATTTAACACATGAGCATGAGTAGACTCCCATGAATATTAAAATCATGTTCCTAAAGCTAGTATCGAGAGGATATTGAAAACCTTGTGACATAATTTTCAAATCATCAAGAATTATGTCAATAAAGACAAATAGAAGAGTAAGTTCATTATCAATGTAATTCTCAATGCAACATAGGCAACAATATTTAAATTTCCACAAGGGGAAAAGATAGCACAGCCAAATATAGGAAAGTGATCAAAATTTTGATATATCAATAAATACTCACAATGTCAAAAAAACAACTCCTTGAATTTTCTCAAATGAAAGCACAAAAGATATATAATAAATAATAAATTGTGAGCAAACCTCCCTTCAAAATCAAAAGAGAAAATGGTTGTTAGATTGTGGAACCAAACATAAAAAGATCTTCAAAATTTTAATCATTTCTCTCACTTTATAATAGTGAATCACATCACCAAAAAAACAATTTTCTCTTTATGGAAAGTGGGATTTTAGCCAAAAGTAATAATACTTTGACTACCACCAATTTTGTGCTTAAACAATGAACACTCCTAAGAAACCAATATCTTTCAAAATCCACAACATGCTCTAATATTTAAGCATGTATTTAATTTGGATTAAACCCAAATTCAAATTCTGATTTATTCAAGTCCACAAGTGTCAAATACTCTCCCACTCGGACTGTATAAATCAGATTCTCAAAATTCTACATAAAAGAAGCACTATTCCATATAAAATGGGAGTGTGTAGCAAAATCATATTCTAGAATTTTAGAAAATAATTCTCAGAACAATATTGCCCAACATTATTCATGAAATTAGCATTTATCATAATTGGTCTCGCGAAGGTGAGCTCGCAATCATGAAAAATGACTAACATTGCCAAAATATTCCGGAAAGCAACTCTCAGAGTAACATTGCACAAAAACTGACATAATTACAAAATTTGCAATATTCTATAATCAATATAAACAAAAATGGTGCCAAAATAATTTCAATATTCAAAAAATTCTAACTCTGAGAGTGCACGAATTATGACATATTCAGATACGATATAATCATCCACAAAATTTTTCAGAATAAAATTCGAGGAATATCATATGATTTTAATCAATTTAATTTCTAGAAAACTCAAAATAATTTATTTGATGCCTAAAATTTCATTAATGCTCAAAACAATAGTCTTAATATTTCTTAAACTATAATTCTCAAAGTAATATTGCATAATATTCAATAATAGTGGCATCTCATAATTTAAATGTGCAATATAATAAACATAAAGAGCTCAAAATTATCTCAATGAGCAAAAATAAATTAACTCTGAGAATATGTTTTAGAAAATATGCCCAAGAATAGCACAAATGTGCACAAAAAATTTTCAGGCCAAAATTCGGTGAGTACCATATAATTTTGAGCAATTTAAATTTGGAATAATTTAAAATAAATATTTCTAGTGTCCAAAAAAAAATTAAAATTTACCAATATTTTTATTTCGGTTAGAAACTCAAGCCTACAAACTTTAGTGAATTTTGGGCCATGTTTGGGCCTGTCACACACCCCCACATGCCTGGGCCACGAGTTGGCTTCACGTGGGCTATTGTTCATCATCATTAACCTTCAGACGGGTTGAACTCAACCTGATTCGTGACCCGTATAACCCCAAAACGAGACAAAAGCCATATCTCCCTTATCTTTTAACAATTTTGGTGTCTATAGATTCGTGAGAAGGAGAGAAACAAAACCTTGGTAATAACTTGAAGAACCATGGCCTATAACTTCTAGGCTTGCTTAAGGAAGTTCCACGTGGGTTTCCGCGATTTTTTGCTCTTTTCTCCCTCAATTCTCAACGAAAGTTCATGTTTTTAGTCTCTATAGACTTAGCTTTAACAGCTCTACAAAACCCATATGGAGTTCAAATGCAAATTGGTCCATATAACTAAACTGGAATTTCGATCAAAGTGTTAGGGTTCTTTGGTTCTTCTTTCGATTTCTCTCTCAATACATCCTCAAATCACACAATAATCGGCTCAATAAATTCACAACAACATGAACAATAATAACCCTTTGCAAATTTTGAAATCCATCAGCTAGAATCATAAATTCGAAATTGGCTCCTTTGGAGTTCATGAAGCATTTGAACCCAAACACCCCAAACTCACACCAAAAACACAATTAGCAGCCATAATCAGAGACCGAAGCAGGCTCTGATACCACTTGAAGGAATTTTTATGCCCTTGGATCAAGATTTGATGCTGATTACAGCATTCAAAATCAAGAACAAAATCAGAAACAGAATGGGTGTGAGAGAACTTGGTTCAATCGAGGAAGAACGATCAATTTAAAGTTGCTTTCGTTCTGTGATCCTAGATATAGAGAGAAAGAGAAGAGAGGAACTAGCCAAGGAAGGCCAGAGGGAGAAAAGAGCACCTCCTATTCCCCAGAGAGCCAAAAGGGTGTTTTATTTCAATGGGGCAATAGACACTTATATATAAGATTAGGAGGAGGGGTCTTTCCCTGTGTCAAAAAAGTGATATGCCAAGCCACCCATTATAGCAAGGCCCATAGACACAAAAATATAACAATACCCAGCAATGAGCAGTGCATAGGCCCAATAAGCCCAATAACAACAATAGTTTTAATTAATTTGGGCTTAAAAAATTGGTTTTAATTAATTTTAACATTCAATTAATTCGGGTTCAAAATTAAATGCAATTTGATTTATGTAAGTCCACAAAATTATCCAACACTTATGTGATGTCTCTCTACCAAAAATATTTTGTCATGGTTGTTAGACTACCAGGTCCTTACATTGCTTCTTATGCCTTAGTGGAAAAGTTTATGAGGACTGTCTTATGTCACTCCTCTTTTTGAGTTATAGGTTATTTTTCATTTCATAGTTCCTCTTAGTCTCTTCGTTTCATAGGTTATTTTTGAGTTATAGGTTATAGGTTATAGGTTCCTTAGCTAATCCTTATTTTCACACTCTTTTTGTATTTCTAACCTATGGTGATGCATTCATTATCCTAATTTCAAAACTTTTCACTTTCTTTGGGATTTCATTGCTTTCTACAATTCCATATCTCCTTATTTTACTACTATTATTTATAAACATCTAATGTTCCAAAGAACCAGCTTATTGTTTATAACTAGCCAAACTACATCTACGTCTACCATAATATAGTTATTGCACCTAGCATTTCTTAGGGATGCAGGTTTTCAAATCACTAGTCATCACTTTCTCGCTTAATTAAATATCCTAAACTATTCAACATAAAGCCAGCGGAAAGATCTTTTAGTATATATTCAACAACACCAACATGCAGATCAAGAGATAATTTCTTTTTCTAATTATAAAATATAATCATTAGTTCACATAGCCAAGTAATACAAGTTCCAGATCAACTAGAATCAAGCAAGCCAACAAAATTTCAAGGATCAAGCTCAAGTTGAAAGTCTACTCAAAACACATACCTTGAATAGAAGTACAAGTAGCACATAAGTGGCAAGATAGTGTAACTTTTGATTAATCCAGGTAAGAGTGACTACTAATCATAATAAAATCACTAAAAAGAAGGCATAGGATCATCAAATTTATGCAACACACAAGCAACCACATAACAATATAATCCTAGTAACTATAGGCTCCAATGCCCTTCAGAAACCATCTCATGGTTTAAACCATATTGAGCTTTAAGGTTTTGATGTGTAACAAATTAAGCTTTAAGTAAAATCTTTTGCCAAACTTATGATTTGCTACTGTGAATGTATTCTTTTGTGAGTAAGATCGTTCAATTTGAATTGGAATATGTTTCAATTAACACAAAGCAAATTGTTCTTTTCCACATCTTATAAATATACACTTTTTAAAAATGAATGCTTTGTGGAAATTATGATTCCTCACTCAAGAAACACATCAGTAAATTCAAAATGATGGGTTTACATCATCAAAAAGGAAAAGAAGCCATCCGAAGGATGATCTATCCAGAAGGGTGATTACCAGAAAGATGCTTCTCATGAAATACTTTACCTTCATAGCTTCTTCTACACGATTCAAGGATCAGGTTCAAAAGTCAAATATGATGTGATAAAATCCAAAAGAAATGCTGACAAGTCTGAGAAGTTTGTGGACCATCAAATGGCTTTTTTTTCCTCTTCTGTGTTATTTTCAAAGGTTGAGAAAGAAAGTAGCTTCTTCTCTATCTAGTCTTAGACCAGTGGATCAAAGAGGCTCAAGGCTTAAGATCTGCACACTTCAACGAATAAATTTTTTAAGTCTATAAAAGTTTGAAAAATGATGAAGAAGTGGTTAGACTATTGAATACTCCGCACCTTCAAGAAGCTTTCTATACTCTACATTCTAAATATCTAGAAAGTTACTTATTGTAACTTCTAATTATAAATCTTCTCTTTTGATTTGTATTAAAAAACATTCTCACTTTGAGAAGTCAGAGAAGTTACACACATTGTACTTTATTGCCTATACTCTTTTGAGAGATTTAGTGTGAGTGTGTCAATCACAAGCCTTCAAATATGTTCATTGTAACCTGATCTGTTAGTGGTCATTAAGAGCTTAAAGAGGATAAGTAAATACTACCTGGTTAAAGCTTGGAGAAGGTTGAGAAAGACTACTCAGTTATAAAATCTTGGAGAAGCTTGAAAAAACAATACTCTGTTATCAAAATCTCAACAAAGTGTTAGGGACTAGATGTAGGCAAAGTTGTTAGCCGAACTAGTATAAAACTCTTGGTGTAATCTTTTTATCCTTACTTCACTTCATTGTTTTATACATTGAATCATTTGTTTCATTTGCTTTAGGATCTTTCTGAAAATTATTTAGCATATAACCAACTCAATAGCTTTCGCATTCCAAGTTTAAAGACTTGAGAAAGTTGTTTTTAAAGATTTTCAGGAACTAAAAATTTAACTAGAAGCATGATTCAACCCCTTTTTTCATGCAACTTCAATCTACAGTAACAACAACACATCTATCTCCTAATAGGCATTTCTAACTTTATAGGCACCGTTGATAGCTCTTTGCCTAATGTGATATTATACAAATATTAAGGTGATTAGTCTCCATATTACATGACATCTCTAGTTAGCAAAATGCATTAGCTAGATACAATAGAGACACTCCTACTTCTATCCTAAAGATCATAAAGAAATATAACTATTCCTATTCCTATCTATAGTCAACTGCCCAAAACAACTTCTCTAATAACACCAGTGCAATACCCTACCAGTTAATTATTAATTTACCAATTTTTTTCTTAATTACTTAATTAATAATTGATTAGCATGTATTACTAACTTCTTTCTGATTTTATTAACATGGAGGAATTAAACGATTTAATTCTATTTTCCTTTAATACATGTTGTGTTAACTAAATCCATTTATTAAGTCATTTCCTTCATTTAGTTGGATTTGGACCCTTTAAAGTAAGAATATATAGTTGTAAAGAACAAAAGTGAGGAGTTATTCACCCTTTGATCAATAACTTCCATTGTGTGTGGATTCTATCAAAATGGTCCAAGGGTGAATAACCCTTTACTTTATCACTTTACAACCATCCTTGTTTTAGAGGATCCTATTCCTACTTTACTAATCCTTTGTTGAGTCCTTTTGAGACTAGTCTAACAAATGATAATTATATACATAATCAATATTATAGACCATCCATGAGTTCATTTGCTATGCTAACTAAGACATGTATACAGCTCTGTGGTCATGCCATTACCGATAAATATCTAGTACTATTCTTGTATAGAATTAAACTACATGCAAGCATCAAGCATCCAACCAAACCCGATCCTCGCTATCCTGTCATGCTTCTGGAAACACCAAGAGAAGGGGCCAGTTACTACTCTCGGTAGAGGTAGTGTTTCAAGGGTCTGCTAGATATCCAAAATCTCCCAAGCATATCGAATAGGTAGTAAATTGTAAAGTATAGAAATTTTTTTATGTAATAATACAAGTATTCAAACAACCCAACCAAAGTAAATAGAAATATGCCAACCAATCATTTAGATGCTTTAAGGAACATGTAAGAGAAGTATGACAGATATTAAATATGCAGGAATGCAAGTATGCTTATGATGCACTTTTCTTTATTCTTTACTTTACTGTACTTGTAGGGGGTAACTGCCTCATAACTTGCGCCCACACTCAATCTCTACCCCAAGTTCTGAGAAAGCTCTCTACTGGGGCATTGCCTAGTTTCAAATCTATTACATGTATTGTCCTTATCCACTTCATCTCCTTGATAGGACCCCATACAGTGGTTTGCCCTACGAGGTTCCCTTTAATATCTTTTCAGTACTCTTTATGTTCATAATCATGCTACAATTATATCATCATGGATATCACTTTTCTCATGCTTTTTCCCAATCAAGATCATGCCATGTCATGGAAGATAACTCAATATAACATCAAACTATATTAAGTCAATTCATAGATCATGAACAACCTTAAATCTTTATTCAAATCATGATAATCACATAAAAGGATGTATAATCTTTCCTTAAGAAACATGATATGGCCGAACCCTTCATCAAGTGAGAAGAGAAATCAAAATTCACCTTTCATATGCTATGCTTCAAGAATATGACACAGCCATTTCAAGACCAATCATGCCCATTTCATAGCTCCAAAGCATTTTTGCTTTTAGTAAAACCAAGTTCTATTATGAATCAAAACATTCCCAAGGCATCATGGAAATCGCAATGACTCATAAGAGGGGAAGTACTCATACTCAATGTATCATAGTCAATTTTCATCATAAAGCAAGGAGCAAGGTTGTAATATTAATTTTTAAGGGTCTAACACCCTATCTAGCTAATCCTCAATTCTAACTCTCAAGTACTATTCAAGCCTATCGTAACGTGCCTAAAGGGTGCCGTGATGGAAGGAAACAAAAAATTGAAAAATATTTAATGAAGACGCCATTAACTTTTATTTTTAGGAAAAATCGAAAAATTCTTTTATGTTTTGAAAAACTAATCTTGTTAAAAAAAAATATATTGGGTTTGGGAGTCTAATCATGCAAATGGAAGGGTAAAAACTTAATCACACTACACCATTGACACATTCTTTTCATAATGGTTATCCTAGCACTTGTTATGCAAATTAATTTATAATTTTAATAATATTTATTTTTTCCCTAAAAAATGTTAAAGCCTAACAAATATTTACAAAAAACTAAAAATAAAAGACAAAATTTAAGAAATGTTAATCTTGGCTTGACTTGTGTTCATGTGTCTCCTCTGTTGCAATGATGAACTTAGAGTCACGTAGTTCTTGTAGGAAATAATTGTGCATTGGATTGCTTTTTTCTTTTTTTGAAAAAAAAAAGAGACAAATCCACTCTTGCACTAGATTTAGGATATCATCAACTAAATAATAAACCTGTATATTTCTTACTACCCTTGAGGATGGTTAAACCATATATTTTGCTATAAGTTTGTTGCGTGGATTAAAAATATTTATAGAAAAGGCTTTTTTTTTTCACATTTCTATTTCATCATTAAAAGAGAATTTTTTTAATTGATAAGAATCACGAAATAGTTTAAATTAAAAAAGAATGAAGAGATAATTAAAAATTAAACTCACATTTCAAACAACTCAAACATTTTATTTTTATATTTTTATTATCTTATTTTTTTCTATTTTTGGCTTTTCTTTTTAATTGCACACTTCAAGGATTTTAACAAAAGAAATATGCCAACAAATTATACAATGAAAAAATTGAAAAAAAAATTAGTTTGTTCTTGCTAAGGCCCTAACATGTTAGTGGTTTAGCCAAAAAAAAAAAAGTTTAATTTGTATACACTTTTAGTATAAAAGAAACTACTTTTGTCTATGTGTTAGTATATTGTTGGATGTTAGTGTAAAAGGATATACAAATTAAACTAAAAAAATAAGAAAAGAAAGGGGAAATAAAAAGAAAGGGACAACAAAAAAAGGTGAGCAACCCAATAATTGAGTTTTAGAACACAAGGGAACCCTAAATTAAATTAGTCAATAGCACAAGAGGGAGGTACACTGTGAAAATGATGATAATATTGGTGAGTGCGTTTCGAGAAATACTTACATGGTTCGGAGCACCATGTGGCTGAACTCTTGGAAAATCATGTAAGTGTATTTTGCATTAGATTGTGTATTAGTGGTGGATCCCATGCAAAATACACTTATATGATTGATTCAGAAACATAGCCACTTGATGCTCTTGGACCATATAAGTATTTCTCGTGGGTTTGGGAGTAGAAAAAGTGATGGCTTGGTGGGGAAGATTGGGGGTCAAGATAGTGCTCTTTTTTTTTTATTATTTCCTTGTTGTTAGTTTATGGTTCACTAATAATGGTTGGGGCTGTAAGACGATGGCCTAGCTTTGTGAATCATTTTTTGATTTCTTTTTTAATGCATTGTGTAAAAGAAAAGTAAAATGATAATAATGATAATTCTAGCAATTAGTTTTTTTGATGAAATAGATGGGAGGAGAGAAAGAGAAGGAAAGAGAGAAAGAGAAAGAGGGCAGTTGGTGAGGGTGTTGGTAGGGTTTTACATGGACAAGGGTCAGGGAGTGAAGGTGATGGAGATGGTGAATAGGAGAAGGGAGTGAGCGTGATTGTTACATCATCATAGGGGTTTCAAGGGAAAGTTTTGTTAGGGGTCTTTTATTCCACATCTCAACATAGACGAGGATTTTCTTGTTAAGAATTTGGCTCGTATTGAGTTTGCAGGAGGTGATCGATTACGTCTGCAAGTCTGTTTTGTGGAAAGTGTTTTGCAATCTCTTGCACTGCCGTGGAAGGATGAGCTCATGATCAAGTTACTAGGCAAACACATAAGTTATACCATAATGAAAGAATGTCTTTCGGGTTTTTGGTGTTTGGCAGCAAGGTATAATATCATGGCTACCCAGAATGAATATGGATAAGGTGACCACTAGGGGACCATGGATGATGAACGACCATTATCTTGCTGTTAAAAGATAGAGTCCTTCATTTAATCCAAACGATATTTTCTTTGATCATACTATGGTTTGGATACATTTTTCTTGTCTGAATCAGATGTATTATTAAGAGGGTATGATTCTGAGTATCGCTATAACTATAGGAAAGCTTATTAAAGTGGACCTTCTTACTAAGAATGTCTAAAGAGGAAGGTTTGCTAAAGTTTGTGTGGAAATTGACCTGGCTACACCCGTTGTGAAAGAAGTGTAACACCCCAGCCTGAGGGCAGTTACCTGTCGAAACCGGAACCTGAAAAATTCTGAGTCTGAACCCTATGCCTCCTTGGAGGGCTATAGGTTTAAGGCATTTTCTTAAGATCAAAAGTCCCGGTAATGGTTCACTAAGTATCAATGAGTTGAAGAAGGATTTTTAATGAATTTTAGGGAATGGATAACGCCTTCGTTTCCAACCCTCAAGTTTTGAAAAACGCAAGTTTTCGGAGAATTGTACTAAAACCCAAAAGTTGGATTCTAATCCTTAAGGATTTTGAATTTCTAGATATTTTTATTGAATCCAAATGGGGGGTATTCCCTTATTTACATTTATGTTTTAAAGTTACATTAACTTAAAATTAAGAAATGTAAATAAATCTGTGCAATATTCTAGACCTGGAAAATGACTGCAGAAGGAGGGAACCAAGTTTTTGGAGTTGGTAATCGATTACAAGGGATCCGTCGATTCTGATCTCTCTCATATGCCCACAGGTTGAAATTTTTCCGCGTTGTAATCGATTACCATATTTGATAATTGATTACCAGATTACGGGTTAGTGTGTCGATTACGGACTTTTATTGTGTGGTCGATTACCACAATGGTAATGTCGATTACAGTTCTTCGTGTGTCGATTACCACTTAATCGATTACCAAAGGTCAATATATAAGCCGAGACGCGTCCCTTCCGTTCATTTTCGAAATTCTCCTTCTCTCTTTAACCTAAACTCTCTCCCTTCTCTCTAAAACACATCTCCTTTCATTCCTAAACACAATCCTTCACATCTTTCCATCAACTTACACCATTCCCATTCATTTAAACTCAATTTCTTCCTTTAATCTGAAATCACATCTTCAACAAGAAATCAACACATTTGGTCTTGGAGCTTGGAGGAGGTGACACCAAAGCTCTCAAAATCTTTCTTCTTCCTTTCCCCTTCTAAAAGGTAATCCTTCAACTCCTTTCCTCCTCTTTTTCTATGAAATTACGAATTATTTCCCCTATAGTGAGTTTCTGGAGAACCCTAGGTTAGAAGAATTAGAAATTTTCATATCTGGGAGTATAGTAGATTAATCGCTAGTCTAAGTGACTAACCTTGAATTAAATTGTCACATTATTGATAGTATATGCTATTGGAAGACCAGCTTTGGCTCTCAAAGTTCATGGGATTAGGATGTCGCTTTTGGTATTAGGTCTATGAGTAGATAGTTTACCCCTATCTTACTTTTAATGTAATTTGCCTACATATATAGAAATATGCATATGCAAATGATTTAATAGCTTATCTATTTTTACTAGTTCACATGAGACAATGACTTGATTTCAAAAAGAAAAATGTGGCAAATGTTTATTACTTTGGTTTCTATTAAACTTTGGAAAATTCTCGTTGTTAGAAAGGTTTTGGATAAAAGCTTCGAACCTTTATTCGTTTTTGATTTATTAAAGTGTTGAAGCTTTACTTTTCTTTAAAGTTACAATTTTATTGTTTATTATAAGTTATATTGGTATGTTTTATATGAATATTTATTAAATGTTCTGTTTATGGAAAAGAACGACTTGGGAAAGTCTAGACCAGGATTTGTAGGCTAACGATGGCGTTAGCCACAGGTGCACACCTAGGATGTTGGATTTCATGGCCACTTAAGGGAGTGGTGCGTGCCTGTTATTCATGGCCACACACATAGTGTGGTGCGTGCCTGTTATTCACGGCCACAGGAGGAGTGGTGCGTGCCTGATTACGGGATTCACACAAAGGAATGGCCACCTAAGTGTGTTTCCTAACAGATTTATCCTGGAATAGATGAACTCTATTTTGGAAAAGAAGATTTGGATAATATGGATTAAGATTTCTATTTTTGGTTTCGTTATACATATTATGGTATCATCTTAATATCTAAGTTTGCACATTGTCTCATGTGGGTTAGGGACATTTTATCTCTCACTGAGTTTCTCAAAACTCACCTCGTGATTGTTCTATCCTTTTCAGATACAGGTTTAGGATTGGGAGCCGATTCTTCAGTTCAGCATCATTTGATTCCTATTTGGGTGAGCCCTATTTAGCAATGGGCCCTGATTTATAATTCTATTTTTGTTGTAATCTTAGTATGTAGCTCCATAGTACTACAGGCAGGGTCCGGCCTTGTTTTGTTTTTGTTGTTGTTATGTATTCAGTCATACATGTATTTGTATATTTCAACTTGTTGGAATTAAAGTTGTTTAAAGGGTTTGTTTTCTGAAGAACTTAAGTAATGTATTTTGGATATACGATTGTACTTATATATTTTACTGTTATATTGTGTGCTGAGGGGTGTATTCTAAGAATACCTGGATCCCCGGTGAAATATTGTGTTTGTTTATCTTGCAGGGTATTCTTTTGTAATTGGGAAATATCCGGATTACAAAGGGGACTCTGTCGAAATTTTTATAAAATTTTTGTGATAAAAGGCTTGCGTGGGGACTTGTCCCTATGCGCCGGTCATGGCCCGGGTTGGGTCGTGACAGGAAGTTTGGATAACAGATCATTTTCATAAGGTTGAATATGAGAGGTTGCATTTGCTATGTTTGCATTGTGGATATTATGGACATGCCAGGAGGAACTACTGCTCACAAGATCAACAAATAGCAGTGCTGGTGCTAGGCATCTCAAGGGGTGCCACTGTCGGTACAAAAGAATGTTGGTCAGGTTTTCCATGGGCCTAAAAAGGAGAAGCAACCATTTCAAATTTCAAATTTGAATGTGGAGGATATTGATAGGGCATGGGTCACGGTTGATAGGAAGAAGAAATTTGTTAAAGGATCTTCAAAGATTGAGCAGAGTAATGTAAAAAGAGTATACTCAATGCTGAGGATTTGTAACACTAACATGCATGTGAGTGTTGGGGCCAAAGGGAAGTCACGTGAGTGAGGGAACTATGGTAAATGCGGCGGTGGGTAAGGTTCACATTGAAGACTCTAACCTTAAGATGCCATTTTCCTTCATCACTGTCTACCCATATTTGGTGGTGTGTGGTGGCCATGTCATGAAGACTTCCTCACATATTAAGAAAAAGGCTAATGGTGTGACAATTATCAGAAGGAAACAAGCGTGAGGTAATGGTTCTCAAAGCAACCATCAGTGAAATCCCCTATGGCCACGAATGTTCGGGAAGAGGTTACTATAGTTAAGGTAGAAAAGGAGAGGCAACTAGAGATGGTTGAGGATGTGCACATAGGAGGGAAGAATAGTGTAGTGTTGGATGAGTGTGTGCAAACCCAAAACAATACAGGTGATGGATTGGCTTAGGTAGGTTGTAAGTTCTTCTCTTTCTTTGTGTTTATTTATGATGAAGGAGTTCTAGAATTTAAAGATTATTGCATGGAATGTTTGCAGTGGTGTTAGCAAGTTCGGTAAGAGGCATACCAAAGATCATGTAAATAAATTTCATCCCACTTTCTTTTTTCCTTCTGAAGATGTATGCTCCATTTGCTAAGGTAAAGAAGTTTTAATGTTCTATAGGGTATAAGGTTCATGTAGTGGAGACAATGGGTCACTTAGGGGGAATTTGGGTTTTAACAACAAGAGGTTCTTTCTTTGTTAGTGTTGCTTATGTAATGAATCAAGTGGTTTCTTTCATTATCTATTATGGGAGGTCAAAGTGGCTTTACTTAATAGTATATGCTAATCTAATTCCATCCATTAGAACTCAATTATGGGATTGTATCCAAGAGGTAAGGCAGAATTGTCCTATGCCTTGGCTTCTTTTCAGTGATTTTAATGAAATTCTTTTGCCATTTGAGGTTCGTGCTGGCTCCTTTTCTGTCAATTATTCTTTGGCTTTTCTCAAGTCCTGGAAGATTGTGGTTTGCTTGACTTGGAAGCTATTGGTAATAAGTATACTTCGTTTAATGGTGGTTAGGGGGGAAGAGCATTTCGAAGAGGCTGACCCGGGCTTTGGATGATTAGGATTGGCATCATTCTTTTCTTGAAGCTTATGTCGAGAATCTTTGTAGGTTATATTCATACCATTCTCCTATTCTTTTGAGGTGTAATGGGTGGGCAGAGGATAGAGTGGATTGCCCCTTCTGTTTTTAGGTGGCGTGGATGCTTCATGAAGACTATGATGATCTAGTGAGAATGGCCTAACAAGAGGTAATCATTTTTTTCAACATTGTCTTTTTTAGGTTAGGTGAGAGTCGCTTGATTTTAATATGAATATGTTTGGCAATATTTGAATGCAAAAGAGATGATTGGAAGCTAGAATTAGAGGTATTGAGAAAGCAAGGTGAATATTCCTCAGTTCTTATTTCATTTGAAACGGTGCTTCAAACTGAATATTATGAGGTATTGGTGAAAGAGGAGATGATGTGGTTTCCAAAATCCAAGGAGGCCTACACGAAACGAGTATAAGGGCTGTGAAAATTCTCCTTAAAGACCTTGGTGATCTTGTCCAGGCATGGAGTAGGTGGAATCCAACTATGTCATAAATAATAAATGAAGTTAGGCATCCGTTAATTTAACATCATAATTTGACATTCATAATAAATTTAAACTTGAAATTACTTACCAATATCTACCATCGTATCTGAGATGCACACGTTGGTTTGTGGAGGCCTGTGACTGGGTGGATGATGAGGCTTGTGCACCCTTTAAACTAGGCTAGTTAGGGGCAGAGGAGGGAGTGGTACGATTGTAGAAGGTAAGGTACAAGCCTTTTGTCCTGAAGGGGGAAGTGGAGGTAGAGAAGGATAAGGAGGAAATAATGGTTAAGACTTAAGAGCCACATACCCAAGTTTGGGTATCACGACAAACTCCTGGGTATGTGGATGATGAGTAGGATGGGTGGAGGTAGTGGCAGCAGTGGAAGTGGGTACAGTTGTGGCGGTGGATGGAGCGCCAGTGCGAGTGGATAAATCATTCTTACTTAGTCTACCCCTACCTCGCCCAGAAGAGCTTCATTTTGCCATAAATGGCCTATATAACATGTATAAGTTAATAAATGCATACAACAAATATAACATATATAACACTCTAAATGTAAAGGATTAAACTATAACATATAAAAATATATATGCATAGAATTAAAAATATAAGACATATATTAACTAAATAACGACATAACACACTTGGCACATCATTTAATCTGAAAGTTGAGGACTATCTTCATTACTCTTGATTTCAACATTATTGTCGAATTCATCTTCCTTATCCTCAATGCTATCCCTTCTCATCAAATTGACTCACTGAATATTGCCTCGAAAGTTGAATTATATCAACTTCCCCAAAAAAACATAGATTAGAGGGGATGTTGATAGCAACAATCACCCTAAAAGGGCTTAGATTATCAGTTTGATAAGCTCACTCTGATACTTCTTCAACCTTTACTCAACTCCTTGGTTTACACTTTATTAAACCCTCCAGTTAGATTTACAATTTCCAAGGTATGGTAAATGATATACTTGTCTTGCATTTTGGATGATAATAAATGGATCAAATTTGCATATCTTTTATTATGGTTAATCTCAATTATTTTATAGTTTTTGTGTTTATTTGTTCCCTCGAGACGTGTTGAATCATACGATTCACAATTGAATAGCACAACCCCTTTAAGAAGTTCATTAAGGTACTACAATTCAAGTATTTCATTAACCATTCCATGCCAGTCATATTCTCCATCTCCATTATCTCCTTTAACACAAACTAAGTGTTGTCTGTTTTCTTCCCTCTTTCCCATTTAGTTACATGAAACTTATAACCATTAATATGGTATATTGGATAGCTTGTAGCTTTTGGACCTTGAGCTAAATTGTATAAATGAGGATTGGATACACCATTCCTCTAATCATGCACCTAAGTATAAAGATTCAAATGTTAATCGCATAACAATACAAAAAAAAAACACGAATAGTAAAATTGAATCATTGTGTCACATACAAATGATTTGAACCAATCAAGAAATCGTTTAAAGGATTATTATCCATATAGTTGTTCAAAATATCTGTAAGCATTGAGCAAAGTTAAGAACATACACTTTGTCACAATTTAGCATTATATAAGATTTAGGGAAATAGAGAACAAAAAATACAACAAAATAGTTTATCAATCACCTTTTGAATGATTCCACTTTATCACAATTCAGCAACATATGTAATGTGCAGAATTCTATTCACTTCCTATCAACCATCAGTGTTTGCCCAGTAACACGAAAGGCTAGTTGAATATTAACAAAATAGGTTCTATTGAGCTTTCACCACCATTCTTATTCTAAACAACTCTAGTTCTCCTCGATTGGAAATGATGCTTAAAGTAATAGGAGCAAAAATAAGATGTCTTCTTCGAGATGTATACCTAACATATCAATCTTTTTACTTTAGCTCTACTTTGCACTATTCTGTTGAACCCACCTATTTTCCACTTGAATGGATACATCCACCTATGTTGGACTAGCCCACACACCCATGCTTCATATGCCAAGTGTATAGACTAATACTCCATAGAATAAAAAAATTTGGGAAAAAAGACCCTCTTTAATTTATATAGAATAATGGGGATGTTGTTCTCTATCATCAAAAGATCATCAACCCTAAGACTAGATAAACACAAGTCTCTAAAATACTTACTCAACTCAGTTAATGGCTTCCAAATATGGTCCGACAGTTCTCTCAATGCAACATGAAGCAAACACTTTATAAATATGTGATAGTTATAAATTTTCATGCAAAAAAATTCCCTTGTGCAATATTCTCACATCTACCCAAGTTTAAAGTATAACCGTTAGGCATTTTCAAGTCTTGAACCCACCTACACACATCTTATCTTTGCATAAAGGTCAATGTATAAATAGCTTTAGGCTTAGACTAATGATCATCTCTTAAGGGTTGTAAATCCAACTTAGGATGTCTATAGTACTCCTCTAAACCTATCCTTGCCCTTTTATTGTCTTTGGTGCAATCATTATCCATCATAGTGTGCATAATATTATCAAATATATTTTTCTCAACATGCATCACATCTAAATAATGACAAACTAAGTGATCCTTTCAATAGGGTAGTCCCCATAATATATTTTATTTAGTCTAATTGTATTTTACCCTATAACCAGATAATCTAATAGATTTCTCCTTCTATAATCTTTTGAAGATGCCTAACCTTTTCCCAGGTTTAGTGAACAGTAAGTCTAATTAGAGCCTCCTCGTCCACTGTGGTGTTCTTTCTAAATCTATCCTTATTGTGCCTATAAGTATGATCCATCTCTAAAAACTAAAAACCTTCTATGACAATCAAACCAAGAATTCTTTCCTTTATACTTTATAGTGAATGCTTTTATACTCCCCATATATATCAAGCATGCCAATTTCCCTTGTTCCATCCATCCAGATAACATCTTATAAGCTAGAAAATTATTGATGATCCACATTAATGCTGCCTTTAACATAAAATTCTATTTGGTTAAGATGTCATAATTCAAAACACTATCGCACCATAACTCATTCAATTCATCAATCAAAGTTTGGAGATAGGCATCAATATTGGCCTTTGGATTATCAGGACCAGGGATTATATAAGTTAAGAACAAATAAAGATCTTTCATGAATATTTCAGGTGGAAGATTGTAAGAAACAACAATCACAGGCCTAGCGGCACAAAACCCTAACCTAATATTGCAAGTTTTAGATGCAAAATCATGATAGATTTGATCAAAATATTGCCTAGCTTTACCATGAGAAAGATGTTTCATTACACCATCAAAAGGGCATTTGCTGTCTCTAGCAGACTATAAAATCTCTCAGCATCTACATTGGGAACCTATTTTGAAGGTTGGAAATACATTCCAAACTCATGGCTAGTAGCATCTAATAACATTCCCTAATAACAACTAAGTTAATCCTCCTAACTCAAATTACCACTCTTTTCATTACTAACATGGACCCCACGGATCTACTTCCAATATAACCTATACCGAATTGATTCTCTGATGTAAGGACTTCCCCATGTTCAGTCCAAACCTAGTAATTAGGCTTAAAGCAATTCTTGTATAGATGATATCTATTCGTCTTAATATCTAAAAATCTCCTAAATTTGCATTTAGCATAAGGACACCTAACTTTCCTTTCCCATGTGAATTGTTCTATTTCACAACAAACCTTTACGAATTCATTAAGTCACTCATAAAATTATGGTTTAACCCTCTAACTTAGGTGCAATCTATTATACATCTATGATTGATTTGGAGCAAACATTGTATTTCAACAATATAAAATACCTACACAGCATAACAATCACACATCAATCAAAAAATTTGGGTAGAGTCTCCCTTGAATAAGGAGCCTCTGATTATTATATTATAATAATTATTTAATTTAAATAATATTATATACAATCAAAAAAATTTGGGCAAAGTCTCCACTTGAATAAGGAACCTCCACTTGTTACATTACAATAATTATTTATTTCAAACTATATTCTAAACAATAAAAAATTTGGGCAAAATCTCCCTTTGAATAAGGAGCCTCCACTTGTCACATTACAACACTTTTAATTCAAACACAATTAAAAAAAATTAGGTAGAGTCTTTCCTTAAATTAGGAGCTCCAACAAAAATTAATTTATCAATCAAACACTAATATCAAACACATATAGTCAAGTAAATCAATCAGTTAATCCTAAAAATTGTTCTAAAATGCACCTCCTTACTTCACATCATGTAGGCACATAGTACCATGACATACAATTCAAACAATGGGAAGGAACTCTAAGTCTTTCCCTAGTCATGTAATCCTATGCTCCTTCTTGCATTCTACAATTCTATCCAAGAAAATATAAATCTCTAATTTTTCAAAAATATAAAGTTACAAAAATTATACAATGTACAAACCTATTCAATGACGAATGCTATGAAAGAAATGCCCCAACCACCTAATGCACAGAATGCAAGTACTCTAAATAGGATCTTTAAATATCAAACTACGTTAGTTAACTAATTTATAAACTTAAAACTTTGAGCAAAGAAATGAAATGAAAAAAAAGACGTTAAACAAAACAACTAAACTGATTAAAATACTTAATGACATATCATGAATACAATGGTGGTCTGCGGTGGTGAAATAAAAGCTTGGTGGTGATGAAACGACCTCTGGTCCTGAAGGGGAGGGAGAGAGAGAGAGGTAGAGAGAAAGAGAAAGAGAGAGGGAGGCAGTGAGAGCTGAAATAAGGAACAAGAAGGGGACTTGCATGTTTAACGTCACATTTTCTTATTACCGACGGATTTTCTATCAGTAAAAGTAAATGAAATAATATGTTTCATTAATCGCCCATTGCAAATAGATTTTTCGTCGGTAATGGGAGATTTATGAAATGAATCATTTCACTTATATGTTGCCGATGAAAAATCTGTCGGTTATTTAAGAATATTGAAACATGAAGCGTCATTGGCGATAATAGATAAATTTCAACTACTGACAGAAATTTCATCGGTAATGTTATAACAAAATAAAAATAGTTAAAACAAAAATAAAATTAAATAAAAAAATTACCAACAAATAATTTGTTGATAATATTATATACAAAAAATTAATTATCTTTTTTTACTGACAGAAGAACCGTCGGTAAATCCATCGAAAATCATTTGGCATCACTAGGTGCAAAAAAATACCAACGGAATCTTGCTTTCGTTGCTAAGTTTTGACTTTGTTATATTTTTCATTTTTCCATGGGTAATTTCATCGAAAATTAGCGTGTTTCTAGTAGTGAAACTAGGAATTGAAGTATTTAAGGTAATGTTATTTGCCACTCTGTATTTTTATTGTCATCATTACAATTTAATTAATTTTTATTTAAGAGTATATACTCACTTTAGTCCCAAAGTTGTATACATTAGTTGCTTTGCTTCCTAAACTTTAGAAAGTAATTTTTTTTAGTCCCTAAAATT
Source organism: Pterocarpus macrocarpus (assembly GCA_031439585.1). Taxonomy (NCBI): domain Eukaryota; kingdom Viridiplantae; phylum Streptophyta; class Magnoliopsida; order Fabales; family Fabaceae; genus Pterocarpus; species Pterocarpus macrocarpus. The sequence continues at coordinate 60,169,505 of CM062515.1, forward strand.
ACAAACTGTGAGTCACAGTAATCCCTAATCTCATTTCTATTATTGTATATATTCGTCACATTTTCACTGATTTGTCGTATTAAGTCATATGGTGGCATCCTATATCATCTCTAAGGTGATACCTGTGATCAATAGGTTCAGAGTAATCTTGAAGTTTCTGCCGTGCATGGATAAAAGGTTGGCCCCTTTGCTGACTCATGGCGATCAAATCCCTAGAAAGCATAGCTAGTTTCACAAATTAGAGATGTTGGATATATTAACAAAGAAGAGACAAGGAAGTCGAAGAGGGCAAAAGCTCGAGAAGGGACCACAAAGCCCCGAGTGATGACTCCAAGCAAGACAGAAAATCAGATAGAAAAGGAGGAGGTTTCGATGATAGACGTTGGCAAAAACGAAGAAGGTACAATAACACAGGGAAATTACTCCAACACCCTCAATCAATGTACGATGATTCCCTCTAAAGGCAGATTTACTTATATGCTGTTGGAGGCATGTGCCCTGCTAAATTTTGAGACTTTTTTTTTAGTGACATATATATATATATATATTATTTCAATTATTTTAAGAAATTTGATCTTATATTAAAATAAAAATTATATGAAATATTTTATTATATTTATTTATTATTTTACCCCTATTATTTACCGATTCGTTTAAAATACCAATCATGGAACAATTCTCCAAAAAGTCTACAAGTCTCGCACTATCAAGCTCTCGCTCAATGTTGGCAAGTAATGGATACCACTCCATGCTGATAAAAACAATCTGTGTGATTAGTTTTTGAACTGAATAATGATCTTCTTTTGTTTGGTTGATTCCTATCTTAAATTGTTCATGACGAAGTGAAAACGTCTATCCTCATTTCAATGGGAATTATAGAGGAAATTTTAATTGTGTTGAGCTGTGTCCAGTTGATAATTGATACCATCTCTCAACCAATAATTTGATGTCAGGTTCACAGTATAGCATTAGACAATTGATTTAATCAAATATTATTTTACTATATCTTCTAGAAGGGTTCATTATCACGAGAAAAATTATGTAATTATTAAATGTATTGAGACAATAAGCAACATTAATTTCTTAAGATGAAGTTATAAATTTAAATAAAAAATAATTTTTTAATGAAAACTTTAGGTTTAGAGAAAAGTTCATCTTAATTCAGAATTAGGACATACCTCTAAATTTATTGAATATTTATAGGAATATTTATAAATTACTTACTAATAGAGGGAATCTGAAAATCAAACTCAAATTATGATAATTTATGAGTGAAATATCAACTAAATGAATCAATCCTTATAAGAAAATCCAAAAAATAAATATTAGGAGAAAATCGCATATCTTCCATTGAATGATTGAAAAATAATCTCATAAATAACTAAAATAGCTAAATTATATAAAAAATTATTATGATCAAAAAGTAATTTAATTGAAGTGTGCTCCGAAATAATTATTTAAGTGGGACCGTTGATGGTATACGCTATATCTCGTTCAGCATTGACTGCTATTTGGCGTTCTTATCTCTTTGAGCACGACTCACTCACTCACCTGTCACCACTTGCCACGAGTCAGACTTACACACTCCTGGAAGAAAACATTTCTTCTTCCAGGGAGTATCTTGGCCCTTGGATGTAATTGGGATAAAAGAAACTTCCTGCTCGCCACTCCCTCCTTCCTCCAGCTATGTGTTTTACTAGGATCGTAGGGTAAGGTAATATAATATATTATGATCTTATTTATTATTTAGTATAATTAATATATTATATAAATTTATTTATCAAATCTCTCTTATACGTTATAATAATAGATAACTTAATACAGCCTAAAAAATTGTATGAGACCTAATTAACTTTTAATATGTAAGGATTCTTTTATTTTTTTTATTTTTTAATATATTTTATTAAAAAAAATTAATTATTAAATAAATAATAAAAAATAAAAATATATAAATTAAAAATAATTATAAAATAACTTCAAATTAAAATAAAAATATAGAAATAAAAATTTATTATTAAAATATATAAATAATAATATTTAATATAAATTTAATTATATATAATAAAAAAATAATCAAATATAGGAATATGATATTAAATCTATTTCGATTTTGATGTATAAAAACTCTATATCTATTTCACTCACACTCTTTTTCTCTCTCTCTTATATTTTTTATATTTATAAAAAAATATTAAAAATAAATAAATAAATAATTTTTAATATAAAATTATATTTATTATAATCTCTTTTTTTAATTATATTTTATATAATACAATATCTTATACAGTGACATATCAAATACTGCATAATATTAAATTTTTATCAGGCCTTATATTATCTGCCATTATTCTATCAAATCTTATACTAACAAGCATACCAAACAGGCCCTGAGATGATGCGATATTAATACCAGCAAAAGTGTTTAGTATCGATAATGGGGGCATGCCCCCCCTCCATTTTTAAAAATTATAATATATATATATATAGAGAGAGGGAGCATATTTTTATAATAAATAAGTTTAAATTTAAATATATTATTCTATAAAAATGATATTATTTTACATAAATGAGTTTCTAAAACTTAAAAATCTATTAACTTATTTTTTTCAATTAAATATAATTAAAAACCAAAAATATCATCATTAGAGTATATAAAGTTTATTAATTAGAGAATCTTCAATTGATTTTATGGGAAAAAGGGATTGGATTTCCCTTTTTTTTTTTTTCAAATTTGAGGAACCATTTGAAAAGAGAAAATACGAAGAAGTGAAAAAAGATGAATTCTAAGAACTTCAAGTGAAGAAGCAGAAAATTTTTTTTTTAAGGTGGATGATATAGCTCTAATATCATGTTAAATATTGAATTTTATGGTTGATAAAATAAAAAATAATATATAGAAGAAGAAAATTTTGAATAATATGATAAAATGAGAAAATATGAGTACAATAAATCTATAATATAACTTATATAGTGAGAGATAAGTAATTAATTATTATAATCTCTTAATTAATTTTAATTAATAATTTATAATAATCTAACAAATTTTATATATTCTAACAATTATCTTTAAAATTATTTTATTCTATTAATTATTTATTTTAAATTTTATACATATGTGTTGTGTAATTAATTCTAATTTGATTGATACGATGGCACATTAATATCTTACAATTATAAGATATGATACGTTTTATACATAGATATATATAAATATTAGATAATATAGTCTGTAATAATTGTTTTTATTTATTCAACTACCGTTAAACATTTTTATATTCTCAAATTACTTTTGCACCATGACGACCATGCTGCTGCAATAATACAGTTCAAAGACAATTCTTCTCCTCTTTAAGAATTCCTATTTGTGTTTTAAATTTTAACACCTTTCCTTTCACCGACAAAAAGATAGAAAGTAAACTACAGCGGTAGAACAAAACCCAAAAGCATTATTAGTCCCAAGGCCAAAAGCATTCTTTGTTACTCAAGTTGCTTTCCACGAGGAAAAAATGAAACAAAATGGACCTTAAGTATCGTGTCCGTTTCGGACCCGATAAGTACAGGAAACGGGAAGTTAGAGTAAAGTGCCGTGTCTATGCTTCCTAGCTATTTTGTTGCTTTAATAAAAGAAAGCAAGCTTTGTTTGTCTCCGGCCGTTGAAGTAAACGTATGTCCTTCATTTCTTTGTCAACTCTCTACAAGGTGGATACGGAACCCGCTTTTAAGGGTGGGTAAAAAATATTATTTATATTATTTTTTAGAATTTTTTAAAGAAATACTTGAAAATATTTTTTAAATATTAATTTTTTATTAATTATTATTTAAAAAATATCTTAAAATATTTCTTAAATAATATTCTAAAAAGTGATATAAATAACTTCACTTTTTCTCGACAAAAAAATTCGTAAATGAGTCTGAATGCGTTGAGCATTCATTCTTCACTTGCTGCGTTAATATGAAAATCTGGTATGCATATTTTAATTGGTAGAACTTGGTTCGGTATTATCCCAAGAATCCGGGCATGTTTTTTGATCCTTGGTTAGGGGTGGCCTTCATAAGTTTAAAAGTGGATCTCCTTCATGTATGTTGTACTATGGTCTGTTTGGTGGATCAGGAACAGGATGGTTTCTGAGGATTTTAAGCCTCATTGGAATTTTGAGAATCACCAGATTAAGATTAGGCTCGGTCTCGGATACTGGACACAAGGGTGGTGCCATACTTTTCCATTTTCTGCGTTGTTTGTGGCACACAATCTGCCTAGTGCTAGAAGATGGAAGCATAACCAGCTGTTGCAACATTAACACATGGGGTACGGATGCACTTTGGGGGGTTGAAGGAATGTTGATACAGATGCTGATATTGTCTAATTGTTTTATTATTCTGATGTATGGTTCTGCTGATGGACTTGAACTCATATATATATATATATATATGAGAGTGTATCAAGAGAATTAATTTATTATAAGAATAAAAAAAATAAATTTAAATTATATAATTATATATAAATAATTAAATTTAAAAATATTTAATAATTATATAATTATTTTAAAAAATTATGTAATTTTATATTTTAATATTAATTATTCATATAAAATTTTATAATTAAGATTTATTAATTTTATTTTTATAATAAATTATTTTTCTCGTATATATATATATATATATGAGAAGTGAGAATAAGAATATTAACCTTTAGATCAAATGAATGGCTTAGATTACACCGACAACTTTAAAACTCACGTGCCACTCTCTAGCTCACCCCCTCACTCTCACCAAATTGACCTCCAATTTCTTCGCCTTTCGATACTGTCGCTATTCCGAACTCTGTCTCCCAAATAATCGCTGTTCCTGCTCATCAGCAAGTCCTGACGGAAGGACGTGGTCCCAACAAAAAGGTATTATTTTAATCCTTGTTTTTTCTTTTCCCCTTCAATGCTACAAGTCATACAACCTTTCACCTAGGGTGTGCACAACGGCCAACCCGCAAATTCAAGACCCAGAATTCAACGTAAAGTCGGTCGGTCAGAATTGGCCTAATCTGATAAAATTCGATTCGATTGTCTAATATTTATTCAGAATCTTGGTTTAAAATTAAACACGTTCTACCCATCTGAATCTAAACTTTTTTTTTTTATAAATAATGATTCATTTACTTATATATTAATTTATAAAATTATAATTATAAATATTAACTTTTAGATTATGTTAATATATTAGTGTATAATTAAATTTATTGATGATTAATATTGTATAATTTATATATATATATATGAGAAGTGAGAATAAGAATATTAACCTTTAGATCAAATGAATGGCTTAGATTACACCGACAACTTTAAAACTCACGTGCCACTCTCTAGCTCACCCCCTCACTCTCACCAAATTGACCTCCAATTTCTTCGCCTTTCGATACTGTCGCTATTCCGAACTCTGTCTCCCAAATAATCGCTGTTCCTGCTCATCAGCAAGTCCTGACGGAAGGACGTGGTCCCAACAAGAAGGTATTATTTTAATCCTTGTTTTTTTTTCCCCTTCAATGCTACAAGTCATACAACCTTTCACCATCGCTTTTCTTTCCTTTCTCTCCGTTCATCTCTCTTCTTTTTTTTTTTTTCTCTTTTATTAATTGTAAAAAACCGTTTTAGGTAGTAGCAAAGCAATAAAAAAAAGAAAAAGAAAAGGGGATTTATAACGTCTATTGTTTGCATTCCACATGTCTACATGATTTTTTTTTTCTTTCTGACATGGCACACCAGGTTCTTTTTTCTTTTTCGCTGCAAATGGCACCCCAGATTTCATTTATGTAAAACCTCTACAAAACAGTTTAATTGAATTTAATTTAATTTTTTCATAGGTTATATATATTGTCATATGATAAATGATGTTATACTAGTTGGCCTTGCAGATTTCATGTTCTAATTAGAATATGCAAAATAAATAAAAATTTATAAAGAACACCAATTCCCAAAAATAATAATAATAATAATAAAACACTCATGGTTTACTAAACTTAATTGCACCAAATCGATTCCTATCATATACCTTTAGCATTGCATTGAGAAGTGAATTTTAAATTTTTGAGCAATATAATTGTTATGTACATATCAATATGCCTTCATATATTTGATTTGACTTTTTTATCTATAATTTTTTTTGTTGATAACGTACAAAATAATTTAAATTTTTATTTATTTGTTAGGTATATTTTAATGGAGATTGATGATAATAAAGTTGATCTGACTACACAATCAAACGGCTTGAATGGTGCAGTGGGCATAGTAGAGAATGGGTTCCTATCTGTGATGATGAATTAAAATCTACAGTTGGCAAGATATTTGATTCCTTGGAAGAAGGAGGAGACTTCTATAAAAAGGTATGCACATGCTGTTGGTTTTAGTGTACGTAATTCAACTGAAATAAAAGATAAAGATGGTGGTGTTAAATGGAAGTACTTTCTTTGCTCAAAAGAAGGTTTCAAAACTGGAAAAAAAAAAAAAAAAAAAAAAGTAGTTCAAGCTGAATTGCTACTTGATGAAAAATTCTTGACTAAAACTAGAAAAAGAAAACTAACTAGAGAAAGATGTAAGGCAAGAATTATTTTTAAGAGGATATCTGAAGGAAAATATAGAGTTGAAATATTTCATGAAGGTCATATATATATATATATATATTAGCGCCATCTAGAAAGAGACAGTTTCTAAGGTCAACAAGGAGCATAAATAATGTTCACAAGAATTTATTGCTTTCATATAACAAAGCAAATATAGGGCCTTCAAAAGTTTATCAACTACTGAAAGAGCAAGTTGGGAGTTATGACGATATAGGATGCACACAAAGGGATCTTCAAAATTATTTAAGAGATTTGAAAGCCTTAATCAAAAAGTCTGATGCCCATATGTTTATTGGAAATTTTAGGAGAATGCATGAGATGAACAATTCATTTTATTATGACTATGAGGTTGATGATGAGGGGAAGCTTAAATATGTGTTTTGGGTTGATGGCCTTTGTAGAAAGAATTATTCTTTGTTTGGAGATGTGCTTTCATTTGACATGAGATACAACACAAATAAGTATTGTATGATCTTTGCACCATTCACTGGTGTAAATCACCACCGACAAAGTATAACCTTTGGGTTGCCTTCTTAGCAGATGAAAAGTTGATTCATTTGTGTAGCTATTTGAAACATTTTTTAAAGCAATGGGAGGGCATAAACCTGTTGTGATCATAAATAATCAAGGTCCAGCAATGAAGATTGCAATAGAGAATGTTTTTGAGGGTTCTTGTCATAGACTTTGCATGTGGCACATTCTTAAAAAACTTTCAAAAAAGGTGGGCATTAATTTGAATGCTAATGTTGATTTTAATAGGCAGTTTAAATCACGTGTTTGAAATTCAGAGTCTCAAGAAGAATTTGAAGTAAAATGGATGAAAATCATTAGTGATTTCAAGTTGGAAACAAATGGTTGGCTCTCTCAAATGTATGATATTTGAACCATGTGGATACTAATTTATTTTAGAGATATGTTTTTGGCAGGAATTTTGAGAACTACTTCGCAATCGGGGAGTTCATTCTTTGGTAACTACTTGAATAAGAACCTTAGCTTGGTCGAATTTTGGATGAGATTTGATTCTACAATAAAATCTCAAAGGTATAAAGAATTACTAGCAGATAATGATACACGTCATTTTATGCCTGAAATGAAATTGCATAGGGATATAGAGAAGCATGGTAGAAAAGTTTACACCTATGAAAATTTTTATATATTTCAAAGTGAGTTATGGAGTGCATGTGTGGATTGTGGAATTGAAGAAATGAAAGAGGAAGCTGGGAAATCATTATTTTTCATACTTGAGAACATTGTAGACAATGATCACAAAGTTAGTAAACTTAGAGAAGTTACTTATCATCCATCTAATCACATTGCATAATGTTCATGTAAAATGTTTGAAGTGGAAGGCATTCCATGTCATCATCTCCTTTTTATTTTGAACGGGAAAGGTTTAAGTGAAATCCCAAGCCATTACATTGTTAATAGATGGACTAAATTGGCAACTGCTAAACCCATTTTTGATTATGATGGCAATGTTTTGAAGGCATATTCTAAATTTTAAAGTGAGAGAAAACTAATTTCATATGCATTGGTACAATTGTTTAAATGTATGCATGTGGGTGGTAGATCTAAGGAGAAACTACTTCCTGTTAGAAATGGAGTTTCTAGTATTGAATTGCAATTGTCTAATATGAAAGATCATATTGTGCCAAGCAATAAAGATGAATTAGAGTCCTTTATTGGCTTCAATGTTCGTAAGGAAGACAATATTCTTCCACCTGAACCTTCAAATATCAAAGGATGTGGCAAGTGGATTAAAGGGGGGAAGGAGAAGTCAATTGATAACAACAAAGAGAACAAGACTTTGTAAGACTGGTAAGCAATTTGTGCATCATGATAGTTGAAATTGTCCCACAAAAGCCTCTTCCTAATTTTTTGGCATCAATATTGATTGCAATATATGTATATAAACAAGAAATTCAAATATGGGCCATTCTCGGTTGCAGATGAAAAAGAAAATCTGCACCATGCCCTTATGAGTTGTATCAAATGAATGCATGACAGATGGAATTATTTGGGCAAGATGGTCATTCCGTTTTGGACAGCAGTAAAATAAGATTAAATTTGTGAATTTTATAATAGAATTTGTTGAATAATGACTATGGTGGTCCATTCTCCCTTTTCCCTTTCCTTCGCCATTTTCCCTATCATCATTCTTCCCCAAGCCTCTGCCACACCTCCACCGCCTTCAATCCCTTTCACCAAAAGACTCCACATTAGCACACAATTACACATAAGTAACAAACAACATTTTATTCTCTCCAAAACAAGTTGAAGAAGAACAAGACAAAAGTAAAAAACATCATTGTTCAACACAAATGTAGTTTTCCATTGCACACTAATCTTGTTAACAATAAGAAACTCATGCTGTTCTTTTCCAGCTCTTGTCGGCAACAAAACAGTTACTTGCTTCAGCAAACACAATTATTCTTTTCCTTGTTGACCACCGCGAATAGCACCTATATGGGAGGGCATATCCGCTGCCGGCGAAGGCATGAGCGGTCCAATTCGACTCGCGGCAGAGCCTTGGTGTTCACCATCGGGTTTGAGGAGAGGGAAGGTCAAGTTGCTGCCGCCATTGAAGAACCAGCCCATGGGTTCCCACCGGAAGTTGCTAGGCTAGGCCCATCGTTGGCACCAGCTCCGATCGCCGGTGGTTCAGTTGGAGATGGTCATTTTAAAAGGATTGAGAGAGAAGGAATTAAGAGCGCTTTTGGATTAGCTTTTTTTTAAGAGAAAAGTATTTATTTGTTTTAGAAAAAATATTTTTATAATTTTTTATATGTATTTAGATATAATTTTAAAAAAAATATTTTAATTAAAAAAAATTAATTTATTATTTTTTTAAAAGTTAGAAATATCTATTTTTTTTAAAAAATAAAAGTAGAAGTAATTTTTAATAAAATTATCTTTTAAAAATATTTTTTATTTTTATCTAAAATTATAATATATATTTTTCTTTTTTTATTTTTTATCAAATTTTAATTCTTTTTTTTTAAATATTTTTTTTATAATTTAACTTTAAAAGAAATATTTTTATTTTTTTATCTAAATAAATTTATAAATATTTTTTATAATTAAAAGTATTTTTTTGATAATCTATTTAAATATAAAATAATTTTTTTAAAAAATTAAAACTCTACTAAAAAAATTAAAAAAAAAATCTTTTTTCCAAAAACTTTATCCAAACAAACTCTAAGAGAGAAACAATGGACATTGTGGTCCAATACTTGTAATGACCATCTAAGAATTTGCTTTTATTGATACAGCTAATATCTATACAGTGCAGATTTTTTTTGGTAGAAAGCACGTTTAAAATATATTCTTTTGTTACTTGACATGATTACATACAACATAATCAAAATCTAAAGTCATAGTAAATTTTTTTTAAGCAATTTTTTAGGCTATACGATAGTAGCTTTTCTACTATAACAAACTCCTGTGGACTCAAATATAGTGTCTATTTGGAAAAATTATAATATTAAAATTATTTTAATAAATATATTTTTTATAAAATTATTTATATAAAAATTAATTTATATTTAGATACTTTAATTAAAAAATAATTTTAAAATGATACTTTTTATTTAAATTATATAAAAAATATTATTTATTATATATAATATTTGATACTTAAAATTAATTTGATAAAAATATAATAATTTTAAAATAATTAATTTTTATTTATAATTATAAAATTCAAAATATTACCTATAATTAAAATTTTTTTAACTTTCTATCAAATATTATAAATTATTTAGAAACAGCCGTGTTTCCTAGAAAAATCTAATGCTTGCATGCTCCCAAAAGTGCACATTTCTGATTCATGCTCAACACATCATTTTCCTCTTTGTGGTGAGTTAAATTATTTTCACATTGATGTGATGGCGAAGTTACCTTTCCCTTTTGCTTTGCTTTTGTATCTTTCAATTATTGGAGAGACATAGACATGACAACCTACAATCTCCCACCCAGCCAACAGCCCAATTAGCCATTGCATGACTGTCTGCTTCCAACTTTTATTTGCTGTATGATAACTTTCTGTTTCAAAATATGTTATTAATATGACTAATTAACTCAGTATGAAAAATGTGCGTAACAAAGTCTCCCCAAAGTCTCATACCGGGGAGGTGATTATGAAAGAAAAGTCTTAAAATGATTTAGGCTTTCTAATTCTAATAGTTAATTTTTTATGTATGATTCTTTCCAGAATTTATATTCATTATAAATAATACTTTTATTAAGAGCCAATCAATTAAAAATGGCTATTTATGGAGGACTCTGATAGGTGGAAATGTTGATTATGATTGAGTGAAGTGTCGCATTATGAGGCAGCAAATTGCGAAATGTGATAGGCAAATTTTTTTGGGGAAAAAAATTGCTAACAGTTAAAAGAGAAGTTGGGGTGAATCCACTTAAAAGAAAATGCTAATGAGTTTTGTCTGCACATTTCTGATTTATTTTCAAAGCAGTATCTCTTCTATGTTTGTAGGTTGGGAGACATTGATTGCGAGTTCCAGACAATGCACGTCGAGAAGAGGGAGGGGGGTTCACTAAAATAGATTCGGTGCTGATAAAATATGAACAAATTTAAAGAAAATTATCGTGCGTATATCATAAAAATTATTATGTCTACCATCGTTTCTGATTTTTCAACACTTCTAACCTTTGCATTTTTCTTCTTTATATATGCTTTCATAATGTTTATTTTATATTTAATAAAAAAAATTTATTTTATATGTTCAAATATCATAATTTTTATAATATTTACATTTGAATTAGATATCATGTATGATACGTCATAGTAACTATACCTTTTAACTAGTTTGTAAATAAACTAAGGACTGAAGTATTTAAGGTAATGTTATTTGCCGCTCTATATTTTTATTGTCATCGTTGCAATTTAACTAACTTTCATTAAATACTCACTTTAGTCTCTAAGCTGTAGGCATGAGTTTTTTTTTTTTTTTTTTTAATGAATATAGTGCTCAGACCCTCAAATAGGGGGAGCAAACAACAGCAAAATAGTAGCTTATTATAAAGAAGCAGTTCAAGAAGCTAACAAAGAGGAAAAGACAGAGCGAAATAGAAACAAAGAAACAAAGCAAAAGATCAGTCCAATGCCTATCTCAGGAACAGGTCATTGAATAAAAAGGCTGACGAGTACTTGAGTTGTTGAGCATAATCATTAGACTCCATTATTGATCCATCTCCACTTCCGTAATGCTAAAGGATTGGATTGAAGATCGAGCCAAAAACTCCATCTCATCTTGATATGTCTTTTCTCTAAATTCCAAGCTGTACGCATGAGTTGTTATATTTTTTAAAATTTAGAAATTAGCTTTTTGAAGTCCAAAAAATTATAAATTATGAGTTATATTAATCCTTAATTTCATTTATGTTACTCTATATATTATCACTTTTTTGTTAATATGTCGATATGCTGGTATTCCACGTAACCTTTAAAGATATACAAAAAAATTGCATATCTTTCATTAAATGATTGAAAAATAATCTCATAAATAATTAGAATAGATAGAGTTATAAAAAAATATTATGATGAAAAAATAATCTAATTGAATTGTGCTCTGAAATGATTATTTAAGTGGGACCATTGGTGGTTAACGCTGTACAGCTCGTTCCGCCTTGAACGCTATTTGCCGTTCTTATCTCTTTGAGCATAATTCACTCACTCACCAGTCACCACTCGCCACAAGTCAGACTTACGGACTCGTGGAAGAAGAAATTTCTTCCTCCAGAGGGTATCTTGACCCTTAGATGTAGTTGGGAGCATAAAAGAAATTTCCCACTCACCACTCCCTACCTACCTTCTACCGCTGTGTATTTTCACTATTTTGTTGCATTCAAAAAAGAAAGTACGCTTTTGCTCGGTTGTGTTTGCGTCCGGCCGTTGTTGGTAACGTCATCTCCTTTTCATCCATGACGCATATCTTTGTCAACTCTGTACAGGATGGATACACAAACTCTTTTTAAGGGTAAATTAAATCCAGCTATCAATAAGAGAAATGTTGTTTATATCATTTTTAAAATATTGATTAGAAATAGATTTAAAATATTTTATTAACTAATATTTTAAAAAAATTTTAAAATATTTTTTGAATGATATTATAAAAAATAATATAAATAATATCACTTTATTTCAATTATAAAGTTCATAAATATGCGTTCGCTATAACAGTACTACGTGTATATTATAGTGTTTGCTAGAAATGTTTAGTGAAAGGGGTCCTATAAACACATTTATATGAATTCAAAATGCCAAATATAAACATATAATATCAAAAAAATATAATTAATAAGATGATAATGGGTGTAGAAATACAAAAATTTAACATAGCTTAGTGTATCTCATTCCTATATCCGCACCAAAGGATAAACATTTTCACTAGCTATGAGAAGAAAAATATTATACGAATATCACTTTGCTCCAATACCTAAAGCCCAATTGTACGCTCACTTTCATAATCTAGAGTTCTCCTCTTTTATATTTTCTTAGTCTCTAATTATTACATATCTGAGTCATTGATTTTATTTATTATCAAGGATCTTTATTCTCTAACACTTCTTATTCCACATCCTAATAGATTTTAAATATTCTAACAGATTTTTTATATCCTTAAATTTAAATATTCCTAAATCTAAAGATATATATATTGAGAATATACATATTAAAGATATACATCTTGATAATATATATCTTAAAAATATACATAAATAAAATTAATTATAATCCTATCAAAATATACACATGAGTTAACTTTTCAAATAGTGTTCTCATGATAAGCTGATTTGGAAAACATTATTGTTTGGTATCAATATATATGAAAACAAGAAATACAAGTCCTATGAAAACTACTAACATATATTCTTTTGAAACTTGAAACGATTACATATATCTTAATCAAAACCTAAAGTCACAGTAAATTTTCATTAATCAATATTTTAGGCTGTACAAGAGTAGCCTTTCTACTGTATCAAATTCTCTTGTTCTTATATATAATCTTCTGGATTCATGCTCAACGCGTCATTTTCCTCTTTGTGGTGAAATAAATTATTTTCACATTGATGCGATAACGAAGTTACCCTTTTCTTTTTGCTTCATTTTTTACGTATCTTTCAATTATTGGAGAGACATGGACTCGACAACCTACAAGCCTACAGCTCGCGCCAACCACACTAGTCATTACATGACAATCTGCTTCCCGCTTTTATATGCGATATGATAACTTTCTGTTTCAAAAATATTATTAATTTGACTAATTAACTGTTAAAATATGGGGAGGCAAAAATTCTCTTCTCGTGGATCAAAAGCAATTACATAAATATATATACGCAAGCGTGACACAATCTGTTTCAACGGAAATACTGAAACAAGATAAGAAATAGCCACAAAGATAGAGATTCTGATGAGATAATTCTGGAGAGTTAAAAGTGATGCTGTTAGGTGCTGTTGCAATTTGTTTGGACTAGCAGGAAGACAGAAGGTAGGAAGAGATATGGCTCACGTGTTTGAATGTCTGCTAAACACGTCTACTACTCAGTATGAAAAAGAACTTGCTCAAGAAAGTCTGAGGGAGCAAATTACGAAATGTGATGGACATAGTTTTTTTGGAAAAAACATTACTAACAGTTGAAAGAGAAGTTGGGGTGAATCCACTTAAAAAAATGCTAATGAGTTTTGTCTGCGCATTCCTGATTTATTTTCAAAGCAACATCTCTAGTATGTTTGTACGTTGGGAAGACATTATTGCGAGTTACAGATATTGCAAGTCGAGCAGAGAAGAAAAAAAAGAAGGAGGGAAAAGAGAGGCGGAGAGAGGGGGGGGGGGGGAGCACTAAAATGTTTTATATTATTAACCAATCACACCTTATTATATGTGTGATTGTTGAGATAGATGATATTTCACAAGCTAAATACTTTCAGTAATAAAGCAATACATAATTAGATAAATGTGCAAGAATATCTTACACAAATAATGTATCAAAAATTGAATTTGATAAATATATGCCTAAATATTGGTGCAAGATTTTAATTTAATATTTCTTTTATAAGTGCGGTTAGCATGGTTTTTATAACATATAATAAAGAATAAAAAATTGAATTTATTAAGGAAAAATAAAAAAAAATTTAATATTTAAAATTGCAAAATATATTTAATACGTTTTTATTTAAGTAATCAACTTAATTTAATGAAAAATTTTATATATTTAATACAAAAAAATTAGTTTCTACATTTCACAATATCTAGCTACTTAGGGTTTTGTTATGTTTTGAATTATTTATCTATTTCAAATATCAATAAATTATAAATTATTTTTCTAATTTTACCCTTGCATTAATTATGCTTATTAATGTTAATCAAAGTAATTTATTGAATTTTTTAATATGTATGTAAACCCTAAAATGATAAATATTATAAAACCGGGGGCTTGTGTAAGAAAAAGTTTAGATTTCTACCGAAAAAAATTAAGAAAAAAGTCTAGATAACAACAATTTATACATTGTTGTTATTTAAAAAAATATAATTTTATTAAACATTATTTCTCAATTACTTAACTTTCCAAGTTTTGTACCTATTTTTGTTTCATCTTTCTAATATAAAAATGTCTATCAAATATTACTACAACAATAACAACAACAACTTAGTCTGGTCCTATTATGTGGGGTCAGCTATATAGATTAAATAATATCATAATGTCCTATTATAAATTATGTTTGCATTCAAATAATTCCTTTTCATATTTTAACCTATGATTTTTCTATATCTTCATCTATCTATAGCTGTTGGACCATCTCATTTAATCTACTCTTTTTACTAAGACTTTCATGAGGTTATTGACAAATGCACAAACCATCTAGGGGAAATTCTCCTATCTTTTCTATAATAAACCTTGTCCCAACTTTCTCTTAAATAAATTCATTCCTACACGTACATTATATTGGATCCTACTTTTACTTATACGAAAACTATATACTTCAAAAGCTTATCTCTAGAATGTTAGCTTCTCATTTAGTTTTTCTCTTGATTCTTCTACTAAAACTATATTATGTGTGTTTGTTTTCATATAGCCAGCTCCAAACTAAGAGAAAGGCTGTTTAGACACTTGACAACTAATGTAAAAGTTTGTCAAATCTTTATGACATGGATTCAAGATTCTATTAAATACTAAATTAATAAATTTTAAAAATACTTTTGAAAACTTGATAAAAGGAAAAGAAAGTAAATAAATTAGAAATAAGTTAAATTAATTAATCAAGTTGAGTTCAAACTTTAACTTTGGATCATTTTTATTTTATATTTTTCGATACATTTAAAAAGCTCAAGACTCTCATGAGGAGAGGAGCCCAAAAAGACACAACATGGCAAAGCCACAACCACACACGAAGAACCTTGAGATCCGAAACACACTAACATCCACTTGACCACTAAGGACATGACAAGATCAACGCTAAGAATTATTTTTTAATAAAAGAATCATTAACTTTGGATCATTTAAAAAAATGAATCAAGCTTTTTTCTTTTGAAATTTTTTAATATATATGAGCCATACCTAACCTTTAAGAATAGCGAATCCCTTTCGGATTCATAATAATTTTCAATTTAATTATTTTTATATAAATTAAAAAATTTAAAATTAATATATAATTATAATATAAACTTATTAAAATATTCTTATTAAATTTTATTATATAGTAAAAAATATGATATTATTATGTAATAAAAAATATCTATATTTTTTAATCAATTAAAATAAATGATAAAATTAAAAAATTAATAATAAATTTTATATTAATATGTGAAAATAAGAATTATTATAAACCAAAAATTTTTATCAAAATTGATAACTATTGTGAATGAAAAAAGTACCTTATAAAGCTTTTTCTAGATCTTTTAGCTATTGAATTATTTGATCCGATCTACTCTTTTTACTTATACTTTCGTGGGGCTATTGGCAAATGCACAAACCATCTAGGCGAAATTCTCCTATCTTTTCTATAATAAACGTTATCCCAGCTGTCTCTTAAATAAATTCATTCCTGAACGTACACTATATTGCATCATACTTTTACTTATATTAAAACTATATACTTCAAAAGGTTGTCTCTAAAACTTTAGCTTCTCATTTAGTTTTTCTTTTGATTTTCTTACTAAAACTATATCATCCGTGTGTGTGTGTGTGTTTTTTTTTTTCTATAGCCAGTTCCAGATTAAGAGAAAGGTTGTTTTAGGCAATTGACAATTAATGTAAAACTTTCTCAAATCTTTATGAAATGGTTCCGAGATGCTATTAAATACTAAATTAATAAATTTTAAAAACACTTTTGAAAACTTGATAAAAGAAAAAGAAAGTAAATAAATTAGAAATAAGTTAAATTAATTAATCAAGTTCCAACTTAATATCATTAATCAAGTTGAGTTCAAACTTTAACTTTGGATCATTTTTATTTTATTTTTTTCGATACATTATAAAAGCTCAAGACTCTCTCGAGGAGAGGAGCCCAGAAAGATACAACATGGCAAAACCACAACCACACACGGAGAACCTTGAGATCCGAAACACACTAACAACGACTTGACCACTAAGGACATAACAAGGTCAATGCTAAGAATTAATTTTTAATAAATAAATTTAAATAAATGAATCAAGCTTTTTTTAATTTTTTAATATATACGAGCCATACCTAACCTATAAGGATAGTGGAACCCTTTTTAGTTCACAATAATTATTAATTTAATTATTTTTATATAAATTAAAAAATATAAAATTAATATATAATATAATATAAATTTATTAAAATACTTTTATTAAATTTTATTATATAATAAAAATATATAATATTATTATATGATAAAAAATAATTCTATATTTTATCAATAAAACTGAAAAATAAAATTAATAAATTATTAATAAATATTATATTAATATATAAAAATAATTATTATTATGAACAAAAAATTGTAACAAAATTGACAGTTACAGTAAATAAAAGAAGTATCTTGTAAAGCTTTTATTATTGATATATATGAGAACGTATTATATTAAAAAAGTGATTTATTATGAGAATAAGATGAATAAATTTAGATAATATAATTATATAAAAATAATTAAAATTTAAAATTATTTAAAAAATATATAATTATTTAAAAATATATATAATTTTATATTTTAATTTTAATTATTTATATAAAATTTAATAATTAATATTTATTATTTTTATTTTTATAATAAATTATTTCTCTCGTATAATTCTTTTCTAATATATATTATTATGTTTTTCAGTGCGCAACTAGCGTTGCTGGCAAAGATATCACGGGTGGTTTGTCCTATTCGGATATTTACGACAAAATAATACTGAATTCTCTTTCTTTTAAAACAGACTCTGAAAGGAGAAGGATGGTTAGAATGCCAACAGATGTCAAAATACTGGCCTGAACTTGGCGTACCCCACTTTAAGTCACATCGTCCCTGATGAAATTATCTATTAAATAATGATGGAATTATCCTTTTGCAGACTCAGTTTAGAATTACTAAGTTTATATTGCTGTCATAAATCGTCAGCACAGATATTTACTGAATTTTTGGGTAATTAAGAAAAATAATTTTAAATCTTTTTATAAATGTCCTAATTACTAAAAGAATATTGAATACTTTTCGCATAATATAATGAGAAATAAGAGAACTAATGGTAGGATAAAGCAGTGTTTGACAATTTAAAAATTTAAATTAATATAGTATGAAATAAAATTTGTTATATTAATTTATATAAAAATAAATTAATTTTTTATTAAATATTATTTAATTTATTAATTTAAAAATTAATTTTAATACATGTATTGTTCTTCTTATTTTATAAGTTTTTCTTCTTAATTATATCATTAAAAATCTAATTTAATTTATTTTTTTATCTAATAAAATATAATATATTAACATAATTTAAACTTGTGTTTCAATAAAAAAAGCAAATATCTTTGTTAATATATGAAATCTAACCTTATGTTTTAATAGGTAGACAGTGACGACAAATAGGTGGCAGATGATGGGAACGAATGACGGCAGATTGTGACGCTCGGAGGTAGTCAGCAGTGGCAGTCAATGCCAGACAATTGATAAAGTTAATAGAAAAAGAAATAATTGGTATGAAATAAGAAAAATGTAATGGAAAGAGATAAAATAAAATAAAAAATTATGACAAAATAAAATATATTTAAAATTAGTCTTTTTTTTAGATAGGGTCTTGTATTTAAATTAATTTGGATAAAAATTAATTTTAAAATATTTAGATAATTATTCAATAATATTTATTAAAAATTAAATCATATTATATATAATTATTTAATTTTTTTAATTTATCAAACATCCCCAATAATATATGACAAAATTCAATTAAAATGGCAATTCATAAATCATGAGATATGGCATGGTGGCAACTCACCTTGTCCCTTAACCCTAAAAATTAATTTTAAAATATTAAGATAATTATTTAATAATATTTATTAAAAATTAAATCACATTGTATATAATTATTTAATTTTTTTAATTTATCAAACATCCTTAATAATATATGACAAAATTCAATTAAAATGGCAATCCATGAATCATGAGGTGTGGTGTGATGGCAACTCACCTTGTCCCTTAATCATAAGATCGGGGGTTTAATCCTCGCCATAGGAATGGAGCGCATTTCTTGGCTAATCATTTACCTCTTCAGAGAGTTCCCATAATGAGGGATTAGTCACTATTTTCGATGATGGATGCCTTGATTTTGACAAAAAAAAAAAAAAAAAAAAAGACAATCCATGTGATCTCTTGGATGGCTCTTTATAAACTCGGGTCTCACCTACATTAAAGGGTATAAATTGTCACTTAAGTACGTTTGACTGCTTTCATCGATCCTTTTTGCATCTGTCTATTTTCTCTTTCTTCTTACTCTACCTATGCGTTTCAGCAATCATCTTCTAAAGAGCTAGGTATGTAATATACCTTGTTGAAGCAATCTCTGCAACAATTAAATAATGCAAAATTAATTCAAAAATCGTGTATCGATGATTTTGATTGAATGCTTTATTTTCCTGATATATATTCCGTTTATAATTTCTTCACTTAGGTTTTTGAAATTTAATTTTAATATTCTGTCAATATAAAACTTCTTTTATATATATTATTTAATTATGTATAATCATATTATTAAATTTATTTGAATTTTATTATAATTAACTCAAAAATTATATAAAAATAAAATTTAATTAGTTAATAGTATAAAACAATTTACAGCATCAAAATTAATATAAACTTCTTTACCAAAAAAAACAAATTATAAACGTTTTTAGTAAAATAATGCAAGGTGTATTCGAACAAGATTCGTGAAGAAATTTTACAAGGATGCTAATTAATTAATTAACTAGCTAGCTAGCTAACTAATTGATTGCAGGCCATGGACTTAGAAAGCGAGAACACCAAGTTGGACGTAGAAAGCAGGGACACCAAGTTGGACGAATGGAGGGAATCAACGAAAGAAATGCTGGGTCGTTTTCGGGCACAGTCCGAGCCATTTAAAATTTCCAATGTCCCAGAAGAACTTCGCGAAGGGAACAAGAATGCTTACATGCCAAAGGCCATCTCCATCGGCCCCCGATACAAGGGAACTAGAAGGAATCTAATGAAATGGCAAAAGATCAAATGGCACTGCATGCAGTCTCTTCTTCATCGAGGACCAAAGGGAGCAGCAACAAACTTAGAAAAATGCAAGAGAGTCATTTCGGGGTTGGAAAAAGAAGTTCGCGCAAGCTATGCTGATGATCTCAAACTGGAATGGAACGACCTCGCCAATATTATGTTATCCGACGCTTGTTTCTTGCTAGAGATTCTCGTAAGTGGGTCAAAGGATTTGAATGAGAAACTGCGAAGCCGCTTGCCGGAACCTCGTGGCCCCGGAGCTGAAGTCGTAAGAAAAGAAGGGGAATTGATTGATCTGTTGGTGTTGGAGAACCAGATACCACTTCTCATCCTCCATAAGCTGTCCGAACAACTTTTCCGTGAATCGGATGATGTCCGCATCGAAACTCTGGCACTGAATCTCTTTGGCTACTTTCCGGATAAGAACTTCACCCCCAATATTGCATCGCTTCACTTTCTTGAACTTGTCCACTCCTACGTTTGTGAGGATAGTGAGGAGAAAGTACTGGAGGATAGGAAGGAGAAAGGACAAGAAGAGCAGGCTCGGAAATGCGGGCACGTGTCCATTCCTATGGACGCCATTCGAAGTCCTAACTTCCAAGCAGCACTGAGTGGATGTGGTAATTGTTGTGCATCCTGTGATGCTGACATGCCCGATGTCGGTGTGGATGGGTTGAAACTAAAGGGGACTTGTGGAAGCCAGTCCGTGTCCAATGTTCGATCTCTTACCTTCCATGCAGAACTGAATCGATGTGCTCCAATCCTCGAAGCCGCAGGGATTGCAATCAAAACAAGTAAGGTTTTTTTTTTTTTAATTTGGGTTTGGATTGATTTTGAGATTATTTTGTTCTGAAAAAAAAAAAAACCCTTAACTGATTTAGCTACAAACGTTATTTCGATTTTCTTATAAAAACATTTATTTCGGTTTATATTGGATCATATTGATGTCACTTAATAAATGAAATTAATTTAAATCAGTTTAAATCGTTTTGAAGTGGTTTAGTTTTAATTTTTGACTAAAATTTTTATAAAATAGAAAAATATTAATTCAAGTTCATGAAATTAAAGTAATTATTAACAATTTTATGGGTCTTTACAAATTTTGAATTCTGAATTAATTATAAAATTTTTTAGTAATATATAATAATTTAATTATATAATAAAATATTTTAAAAAATTATATAAAAACTCAAAGTTAATAAATAATTAAATACCTAAATTATTAAATTAAAATGTAATAAAATATTAAAATAATTTTAATACTAAAATATTATAAAATATATGCATATGTATTATATTATCATTTTAATTTGATCAAAATAGATTTTGAAAACTACAAAAATGTTAACCAAATAAAATTGATTAATTTTAAAAATAAAATGAATTTTGTTTCATACATTAATAACAATAAAATTTAAATTTAGGACTTTATGCATGCTACACAAGCTCCTTATTATAAGGCCATTTCTAGTGATTTAATAATATATAAATAAATAAAATAAATTTAAACAAAATTATTTGGGTTTAAATTAATTTTCAATTTTTATTCAATTAAATTAAATTTGATCTTCTTTACCTCCAGGTACAGAGAAGGAACATATGAATGATCAAGGTCATGGAGTGATTAGAGGCTTTAACTTTGACATAAAATTCAGCAAGAGCAACAGGAAACTAGAAATCCCGCCGCTGCATATCACAGAATCAACGGAAGTGATGTGGCGGAATCTCATTGCTTGGGAGCAAGGCCATACCGGCTTCAGTTGCAAACATAAGTGCACTTGGGCTGCGTTCTTTTTCAATGGCTTGATTTGCGGTGAAAGCGATGTTCAGCTTCTGAAGGATAGGCATGTCATAGTGGATCATTTGCAAATGAGCAATCGAAAACTGCTGGAATTTTTCCGTTCGATCATAAAGGGTGCTGACCGTGGCAAAATTAGTGATTCCCCGTATTGGGAAATGGTTAGTGCCTTGAACTCCTATTCTGGAACATGTTGCCTCAAAGTCAAACAATACCCCATAATGCTTTGGCATTCTTGGCTTCCCAGTGCTATTCGCCAAATTGACCGGATTGTGTTGCGCGGTTATAACTTGTTGATTGCAATGATATCTGTTTACGTTCTTCTCAACACTATTTATACAATCCTCAACTATTATTTTCGTCATTAAAATAGGTAATTCCTGTCAATTTGTTTGGTTTTTTTTTATAATTTTTTTTTTGGGGCTCTTTATAATTTCCTTTCGTTTATACACGGAAATGCTCATGCAGTAAAATGAAATCATGCCAACCACTTGCACCAAAGCAGGTCCTAGTGTTGAAGAAAAGATGGTAACAACCAATAACTGGATCAAGTGGTCGCTGACAAGCTTTCAGGCTAATATCATATGATCAACATTTAATTGCAGCTGCAACCTTTATCGGCCAATTTCCGTTTCAGCACGGGTGTCTTATTTGGTGTAATAGGTACTGTATATTAAGGAAGTGCTCAATATCTCAATTTCCGTTTCATCATGAGTGTCTTATTTTGTGTAATAGGTATTGTATATTAAGGTATTGTATATCTCAATGTATAGAATGCAGTGTTTTTTGAGTTGTTTACCAATAGAGAATGTCTCGTTGTTTATTAATTACAAGGAGTGAAATTAGAAGTCTTCAGCATTTGCTTTTGTATCATAAGCTTCGTAAGTCATTTGTATAATTCGAAATTTATGAAATCAGTGACTGCTCTTCCATCTCTCTCCTTCATTCTTGTTAAGTTAAATTTAACATCCGCAACAATTGCGAAAACAATTTCAACTGTCCCTTTTTTTCTTTTCTTTTCTTTTTTCTTTCTCCTCCCAGTTAGCTTTTTTCTTCTTCTTCTTCTTAACCAGAATAACTTAAACAAATGTACTTATAAATAATAAAGCAATGATAGCACTCACTACCGAAAAAGCTGTCAAAAACAACACTTTTTTAGCTGCACTTGCTCAAGTGTGGATAAACAACACTAAAGACCAGCACACTAGATGATTTTTCTAATTAATCTGACAAAGCCCCAACTCTACTCTCACAGTCTCTCACACGTGCTCTCTCTCCCCTGACAAAACAGAACATTTTCCCTCTCTCGCAGAGAGCATCTTCCGTTCCACCACCACATCCACTGCCGCATTCCGTCGCGCTCCATCACGACCTTCCGCTATCATGCTCCGTCACCGCCTTTCGCTGTCTCGCCCTGTCGCCACCTTTCGTCACCATGCTCTGTCGCCGCCTTCTGCCATAGTCTTTCGTCGGTGTTCCTCAACGTCATGACCTTCAGGTTCTCAATGTTCATCTCTATTCTCTCTCAATTTCTCCTCGACATTTAGCTTCTCCTCGTCAATTTCGAACTCTTTCTTCACTGAAGCTATGAGTTTCTCCATTGAAGCTTGATCTGAGTTTCTTTCTTTGATTTTGCTTCAATTTTTCTATTTTGTGTGAATTCCTTGAACCCTAGCTTCATATTTCTTCAATCTAGTACACTTTTTCAATTTTTTTCCTTGAAATTTCTTATTTCGATTGATTACTGATGAAGGAATAAGTATTTTGTTAAAATTGCTAAATGAAGTATATCTCTATTTTGTAGGAAGAAGCAAAAGTCTGAATAGTCTTGCAGCTCTTTGTCAATATTGCGTTAAGCTCGATGATGGCATTAAACTGTACGCAACTCAACTTCTCTTCCTTCCTTTCACTTTTTTATTGCATGTTGTTTATTTATTTGTTGGTTTATTCTTTTATTTTGTTGGAAATTTTCTATTGAGTGTGCATCGAGCTTTGATTTTGCTTATTTATGTTTGCATTTTGATGAGATCCTTGTCAATTGTGTGATCCTTTAGGTATTTTCTGTTTAGTAGCAGTACTTTTTCAAAATTTATAGAGTTTATTTAAAATCACATAATTTTTTTTTCTTTTTATATGACTTTGCCGTTTAAAAATCACATAAATAGATTCAATTTCATGTACTGTGATTTTGCTTTATTGCTTTTATATGGTTTTGCATGAAATTTGGTCATTATGGTGCTATGTCGTTATGAGATGAAATTGGACATTTGCAGCATGTATAGTGTGGCATGAAAAGCTCAACGAAACAATCAGTGATATTCATTTCATTCTTTTTACTGCCATCAACTCCAACATAATCATGTTTTGAAAATATCTATTTTATGGTAGAAATTCAGTAAAAAGATAAATAAAAAGTTTTGGAGAGAGTGTATGCTTGTCGCCACATATTCTAATCAGGAGTATTAAGCTTTAGGATCTTAGATCATGTATACATTCTAGTTGCAGCAAGTTGAATTACTTAAGCATTAATTTTTTATTTGTTCAAGTGATGTGATATAGGTGAGCTCTTATTATGATCTATTGTTTACAATGGATGAATGGAGGTTTTATATGCTTGTTTTGTGGTTGCAGATTCATTGAGATTCACTTATGCCCTTTCAATTGCACTAATGTAAGTGGAGGCATTGGGATGCCCAGACTCTTTCCAGTCATTAGTGATGTGGCATCATTCTTTAAATTGTTCATTGTAGTTCCTTTGTTTGTGATTACCTATATCTGCCATTACAATGGTATGCAAGTTGCTCAAAGCTTTGTGTCAAGCTTATTTCCTACTGTAGGATTGTGCCATTAGTATTGCGTTTTACAGCTTGCTTTTTGACATATTTCATATCAAGTTGTTGCTTTGGAAGCCTGTTAAGAAAGGTGAGGCCGCCTGACTAACTGGGCTTATGGTTCTATAGAAGTTTAATTATTAATTTTATTTGTAATCAGGAAAATAATGTTATGTTGTTTTAGTGCTTATGCATGCTGATTTGCTTATGGAAGTTCTATTTTTTAGTTGAATATTTAAGAATCTTGCTTGAATTTTCATCTTGATTCATTTATCTGGCAAATTCCTGATATGAGAAGTCATGGGAGCTGGTCAATAAGCTTTATCATGGAATTCCACATGGCTTTCCAAGATGCTCAAGGAGAAAGAAAGGCTGTTGTTTGCTAGCAAGAAGAAGGTCAAAATGCTCTATTTTCTCCACTGCTATTTTCCTCCAGGTTTTATCATTAGAAAGGGTTCCTCAATTTCCCCCACTTTCTTTTTCTGTTGTTAGTTTCAAGTATGCAATTGCAACTTCAATGTGATTGTGCTGACTTTAGGGGCTTCTGCTGTTACTTGATCATGTTGTGCAAGAAGCTTGGGTTAAACTGTTTGTTTAATTCTCCTTTTGAGATAAAGTATGATTGGTTATAGGATTCATCTATTTAACTACCAATGCTAGGAATGCATGCCAATTGCCTTGTTGAAAGAAGAAGACTTGCTTTGTGATTTGCATGTAATTCATGATTTTACAGCTTTGTACAAGACGTAATATTTGTGATATGGCTTGCTTTCAGGTGAAGATTCATAAGAAGGAAACAACATGTATGGGATTAGTGTTAATGAAAGTTTGTCCAATATTTTGGATACCTTGATGAAATGTTCAGTGATATGGCTAGATTGGCTATATTTTGGATATTTTAGGTTTATTTGAGTTTTCTCTTTTGGTTTAAGATTTAGTGTACTTGTCTTGATTTATTTGGAAATGTTCTTTTTTGATGTATTGTACATAATTTATTTTCAACTATTGGATTTTTTTGGGTGTATGCCGTGTATTTATATGTTACTTTGGTTAATATAAAGAAATTTTTTTCTACATTTTTAAATACAAGCTTAGAATAGATGTTCAATAGTTTTGAAGTAGTTTGAAATTAAACAAAAACCAATTTAGAACTAGTTGAGTCAGTTTTGATTCAGCTTGGTGAAATTTTTCATGTGAATTGAACCATGCTAACCCTATTTGACGGTTAATCAACTATTTAGGCACTAAATTAAAAATAAATAAATAAAAGTGACATTAGCCGCTTTTTTAAAGGTGTGGTTAAAAGAAAATGAGGTATGTGGCTAAATAACAAGACATTAACCATATTTTGTAAGTGTAGTTAAATGAAAGTTAAAAGTGTGGCTAATTAGTACATTTCCCCACACATGTAATAGCCACATCGGAAGCACATGTTGGAAGATTGATTAGCCACACTTCTTGACAATGTTAAATGTGGCTAATCGAAACATTTTTGTAGTGATTCTATATTAATTAGAA
Organism: Pterocarpus macrocarpus; assembly: GCA_031439585.1. NCBI lineage: Eukaryota > Viridiplantae > Streptophyta > Magnoliopsida > Fabales > Fabaceae > Pterocarpus > Pterocarpus macrocarpus. Next base: position 60,195,960 of record CM062515.1, read on the forward strand.
TTTAAATTTAGTACAATAGGATTTAATTTAGTTTATTTTATCTTATTATTAGAGGTAATTTTTGTGCATTGCATGGCTTTATCAACTTTTTTTTTATAATTACTTTATAAGAATACTTTGAAAAAAAAATATAGTAGTGATTAAAAATTATATATTGAAAGAATATATTGAATTTATTTTCTTTAATTGTTCTACAAAATAAAGTCAATAGAAAATGATTATATTGAGGACATTCATTGAACACTTTGTTATAGACAACACTTTTGGCATATATAGCCTATATATTTCTTATCCTCCTTAACTATTAGGACTCTTAACTTTTTTGACAAATCCAATCTTGACAATATTAGAATATATACTTATCTATAACTGAATTCTTGTTTTGACAAATATGGCTATCATATAGTTTAATAATCGTCGTTAACTTTTTTTTATTATTTATTGTCCTTGCATAGAATACCTTAATCATAATTTGTTTTCTTTTCAAAATAAAAAGTCACTTTGAGTCATTTATTGTCAAAACTCTTTGGGAATAAATAGTGTTACTTTCATATTAGTGCATTTTTTTTTTGTTAAAATAAGTTAGTTTATACTAACTATTTAGATTTTATTGAATTCTTGAATGCAAAGGTAAATGCGAATTTGAGTATTTGCTTCATTTACTTTTATTTTTTGACAATTTTTCCTTGATTGCAGGGGCGCATTTAATATGTTTGTCTTTTCTGTAAAATATTAAAGCAAATGACTAATTAATGATTTGCATGGGTTTGTTTATATTTTTTTTATAACTATTTTAAATGAGAATATTTTTTAAAAAGTTGTAATAATGATTGAAAGCTAGATATGATAAGAATCCGATATAACATCCGTGCATTACACGAATTTATTAATATTTTGTGATAATTAATTATTTTTAACAAAGATATCTTTAAAAGAGAGTTATGATGCTAATTAAAAATTAGATATCGCAAAATATATGTATTTTTTTGTCTAATTGCTCTACATAATGAATCTGTTTGAATATGCTTATTTGGAGATAAAAAGTACCTAATTTGATAAATAAATATTTTGAAACAAACTGGGTGAACAAAAAAATAACTAGATTTCTACTTATTTTGAAAGATAAATCTTAATGTAATAATTTAGATTTTAACCTTTTAAAATTGAAAGATAAAAGATTAATATTATTATGTACAACTAAATAAAGTATTAGGTGAAATTAGTTTTTGTTGAAGATGTTAAGGTTTTTTTTTTAAAAAAAATTGACTATTAAATAATTTTACAGAAAAATATTTTACTTTTCTCTTTAAAACTAAAATTACTTTTACATTTTAAAAATTTTTAAAAATAATTTTATGTTTTTATGAGTTAAGAGATTAATATAATTATTTAAAATTTAATATAATGAACTTCAAAAATAAAATATTAATATTCATGTGCAAAAAAATTATTGTAAATTAGAGTGAGTATTAACTACAAATTATATTATCGCCTGAAATATATAATACTTGAAAATTAGAGTAAACTTTATCAGTAAAATATAGTGAGTTATGTAGTAACTGCAAGTTAGTGTGTATTAAATATAAAGTGCAAATAAATTTCTCTCTCTCTCTTTCTCTCTTTCTCTCTCTCTCTCTCTCTCTCTCTCTCTCTCTCTCTCTCTCTCTCTCTCTCTCTCTATATATATATATATATATATAGTCTTTATCTTTATCATTTTGTTATGCAATAGATTATTCTTATAATCACTTTCTCTATATAATAAGCTCGCTGATGACACTTATACTTGAGTTCAACTTATCTTTCATTCAAAACATTTTTATAGTACACAGTCTTTTCATAGTTAATGCCAAAGTTAAAATTAGAATACTTGATACATTTTTCAATAGAAAAACTTCAATATCCCTCGACCTTGATGACTTTATCGAAGAAACTTCATCGCCCGTTGACCATGGTGGCTTTATCGGATAAATTCCAATGCAACTCCCTACAAAATTTTTTAATGGCTTGGATATTTTCGGAGGGACGTGTTCCCTTTTTTGAATTGTGAGGGGCTACTCGAGAACTTTTAAATTTTGATGGACTAATTTATTTATCAAAATTTTTGTCAAATATTAAAATTGGTATTTACTCGAAATTATTAATAGTTAACATTACATAAAGTTTTGAAGCTGAACCACAAATGAGCACGTAGATCAGTTGATTGGCTATTTTAGGTTAACTAGAAGTCTCAAATCCAAGTTCTACACATGCAATTGCATTAAAACTTGGAAGGGAGAGTTTTGTCGCCTAGTGATCCTTAGGGATGGCAATGTGTTTCCATGGGGCGGGGACATGCCCCACGTCCCCCGTTTCCGTTTAGAATTTTGCCCCCCGTCCCCATCCCTCTCCCTGTCGCGAGTCCCAGCTCCCCATTCCCCACTCGGACTCAGAACCCTGCAGATATCTGTGGGTTTCAATGAGGAAAAAACTTAAAAAAAATCCAAAAAAAAGAGAAAAATCTAAAAAAAATACTCTTAAATTTAAATAAAATATCTATAATTATGCATATTTTATATCATTATCCAACACAATTTAAATTACAAATAAAATACATAATTGCAAATTTGTTATAACATAATAGAAATATCCAAATCACAAAATAAAAATATTCATATTACAAAAATTCAAATATTTAAATTCCAAATAAAAACTTTAACAAGTCACTTCATATTCAGGTTAGAAAGAAAGAAGCCACAGTTACACTCTTATAAAGAAGTAAAATGACAGTGGAAAAAGTGAAGTGAGTCTAAGGTATTTTCCTATATATATATATATATAAGGATATTTAAATAATTTTATATTTATGTGGTGTGAGGACTTTATCCCCCATCTTGCCCCCATTAGCTTAATAGGGACATACCCTCCTCCCCATTGGGATCAAACTCATTCTCGTCTCCTTCCCCATTGTCAGTAATCCCTGGTGGTATCTGGTTAAACAAGTTTTTTTGCCATCCCTAGTGATTCTATCCGTCTCATACAGAATTGCTTTGAGTAAAAAGATACACGTAATTTTAATAGAAAAATAAATAAATTTTTGAAGCTGACATTACATAACCTATTAATCATACTACATAGACAACTTGACGCCAGATAGATGACATTTTGCTTACAAAGATATTATTGATAATGAGCACTTATAATCATAATTTTTTAAATAAAAGTAGTACAACTCGTGCTACCGACAATTTTTAATGCTATTCTTATATATATATATATATATATATATATATATATATATATATATATATATATATATATATATATATATATATTTTCACTTGCATCATAGTATTTATTGCAAGTTGATTAATTACTATATATATAGAAAAAAACTAGGAAGTAAATTTTTATGAATGTAAATGTCAAAAAAAATATTAATCGAATTGTGAAAAAATTAAGATATATTATTTCAAAAACTTAGAAATGACAAGTGAAAAAATTATATAGATTCTTTTATGTAAAAAATATAATGCAACAAAAAAAACGTAATTACTTTTGAGAACTTAAAATGTCATATTATTTTATATTAACTATAAAATGTGTAATTTCTTATTTAAATAAAGTTATGCAATAATGGATATAAATAGTTTACAATTATGCTTCAAGCAAAAACATAATGGCTTTGGTTGCATTTTATTTCAAGGGTTTATATGCATTATTTTTTAAGAAAATATAGCAGATCATCAAAGATATATAGTATTTCGATCAATTTAGCACTTCTTCTAAACAACATGTGTTACCATCTACAATGTTATAAGACAAATAACTAAGGATCAATTTTGCACATTTAATCTTTATGAATCATGTAACATGGATATTAGCATAATCTGCAAAATATAGAGATATATGAATATTAGTTAAAGCATAAAACTTATATGAAATAAACGGATATAGGTCGAATATCAAAACGAGGCATACAACAAACAATCTCCTAACTTATAAAATAAAATATATTCAACCATTGTTATCTTCATCTCCTATTTTTTCAAGTCATTCTAATATTTCCCAGTGCAACATCTTCGAAATATAAAATTTATGATATTTTTATTAGTAGAAAGTTAAATGACATTACTCATTAAAATTTAAAGTATCTAACCTAATAAATATACCTGTAATATATCAATATACAATTAGAGTATTATGAGAATGAAAAAGTTTATTAATAATAAATTTATTTATTTATATTTTATTATCAAAATTTAACAAAATATTTATTATAATACTAGTGACTTGACAGGTATGACACAATTTATATTTTTTAGATATTAATATAATTAAAAATTAATTTTATATATTGACAGTATAAAATAAATTTATAGTTTTATCGGATAAAAATATATTGCATTAATATTTTTTGAAACCAAACTACTATTAAATTTCATTTAAGAAAGAGAGGGTAGTTCTTTCAATTCAATAATAATAATAATAATAAATGAAAGAGAGGGTAGTTACGTTTTTAAGAAGAAGTGGAATTAGGATGTTGGTGATAGAAGAGAAGTAAGTGGGTGGAGTGGGTTAATAGGCCAATGGCGCTCTTACTTTTTAATTTATTCGTACTTTCACCATCCAATTGGAATGGAGTATTGCTTTTAATGAGTCATTAGCCTTCATATAGCGAAGGTTAGTTTCTGTAGAGAACTTGCAAACTAATGAAACATCAGATTAAGCTTTTAAGATATAGAAAAGGGTGAGTGAAGACCAAAATGAAATAAAGGATTCCTTCAAGCTGTAAGTTGCAAGTCATCCAAGTCCGTTGTGTCTACATATGCAATATTGATATGTTTATATAATAAAATTCATTATTATACTGCACTAATAGAAAAGAAATATAAACTTAATCTCAGCAGATCTAGTGGAGTTAATAATGTCTACAAAATCTCAGCAGAACAAAACTAAAGGCAGCCCCATATACCACATCACTTTCCTACTAATATCATAATCATCCCCCCTTCAAAAAAAAAAAAAAAAAAGCCTAGTAGTTCCATTCTATAAAACTATACAAATTTACCATCAAAAGCTGATTTAGAGAAGAATGGAGTTACAAGAGACTTAAGCCATACCCCCACCCATTCATCAAAGTAAGATAAAAAATAATATTCTTCAAGGAACTTTCATCAGCAAGGATGGGACATGGCCTCTCAAATAATATCTTAATGAGCTCAACTCAAGGCAGATTTTTAGTATTGGCATATCCTGTAATCGCCTCATCAAAATCTGCACATGGAAGCAACACCTAAAATGAGTATTGATAACTCCTTGCAGTAAGTTATTTATATTTAATTTTATTTAGATTTTGGCTTTAATTATTTGAATTTATTTGATGTTTTAGTTATTTTTAGTTAGTCATTTTGATTTAGTTTTTTTTAGTATGATTGTCATTTTATCATGTTTTTAGATACTTATTTATGTTTTTGGTCTACTTGTTATTAGGTAGAAGTACTCAAATTGGAATTTGGAGTTATGAGAAAGCTTATCTTGTATAAAATCAAGATCTTGCAATATTAAAAATTCAATATCTAGCTCTCTAGAAATCGGATTATGATGATTCAAGTTCTTTGAAAAGAAGGGAAGAAGATCTTCAACTTTGTTGTTGGACTTTTTCTTCAAGTTCTCGAGTCTCCTAGGAGAAAAAGGCGAAACAAGATTGAAGCTTCATCTTGTTTCTCATGCTATCGAGTCTGACCTTTCATCACTCTTTCACTTGTATCTTGAACTACAGAACTCTGATTGAGATGATTCTTATTGCGTTGGAAAGCTTATTCAAAGATCTACAATATCTATTTCTATCTTCGAGGCCAAATTCCAACTATTTTGATCGCTATAGAGCTTGGAAGTGTGTAAAAATGGTTAGCATTGTCAGGTAGGCGTGCTATAGCGCGCTGCCTTGTGCTATAGCGTGACGTCGTTTGGCTCTAGGTATTTTAGTTGCGCTATAGCACGATTCCGTCTACAGCAATTTGCTAGGTTAGGCCAAAATTCAAGAAAAAAGATCCGTAGACCATAAAAGGCAACACATAAGGTTAGAAAAAAAAGATCCTTAGACACTCTACACACTTTTGAAGGCAGAAGACTTCTTCCAGAGAGATTGAAGGCAAAGATTCAAGAATTCCATAGCTCAACTTCAATATGGAGAGATCCAGATTCTTCTGAATTTCTTGTCTCTAGCCAGAAATCTTTATGACTTTTTGTCTTTTTGTCTCCTCATCTTTATACTTTTCTGTTATTTTCTTTTATTTTCTTTTCTTTAGCCATGAACTAAGTTTCTTTTGTTAGGGTATTAATGGACCATTTTTGTTTGACAATTTTACTTATGAATTAATGTTAATCCTATTTCTATCTTAATTACTTAGTGTTTTTGTTCGTGCTTAATCATTTAATTGCTTGATCACCAATTAATTGATTTGGGAATTTACAATAACCCGAGAGAAAGTTTGTGAATAAAGCCTCTTAATATAAATACCGTAAACTGAGCGAAAACTAGGGATAGATAAACATGGTTCATGCGGTTATCATATGAACCCATAGAGCTTCAACCTTTACCTAGATTAGTTTGTACTAAGAGATTAAGAAATTAGTTTAGAATAAAGAATATTGCTTGACCTCGAGAGATGCTAAGAATAAATTAAGGGGAAACGACCGTGAGTCAATTAGGATAGGAGCTGATTAGCAGAAATTCATAGCAAATACGTCTACAATAGGTGAAATTAATTAGTCCTAACACCTATTTCATTGCATTTGTCTACTCAGTTAGCATCCTTCTACATTATTATTTTTCTTATTTATTTTATTTTATTTAAATTTTAATTTCTTTATCCACGAATTCATTCCATCCAAATAGTTATCCCTTAAATTATCCGGTATTTGATCTATCTTCGTGGGAACGATACTTTATTTATCACTTTATTACTTGTACGATCCGGTATACTTACCAAAGCCGCATCAAATATTTTCCAAGTTAAGAATGATACATTAACAACAAAAGAGAGCCATTGACTATATATCAACCTCTATATTTGTTATAGGTTAGCCATACTTGAAATACATAACTTAATAAAAACCTATATAGTTTAGTAATATCAATATAGGATTTTTTTTTAAATACTTTTGTTTGCTTTTAGCGTATAACACAGCATATTGAGAAAAAAAATTAAATTAAAGGAAAGATTAACACTCCATTGGATGTGAACTTTAGTAACATAAACCTATGCAAACAAAGTGAATAAGTCATGTGGGTTTGTCAAACTTGCTAGCCACACTGATATGGTCATTAAGCCAACCACAAAAAGTTTCAAGGTCACTTGCAAATGAAAATCCAATATGTCATATGCCCCAAGTCCTTCACTGGAGAGCACAAAAGTGAAAAGCAATTAGATTTTATCCAAAAAAAATAAAAAAAAGAAACTGTAAGAACATAAAAAAACCCACTAAACAATATTTCTATGTAGGACAGTTATATCTCCTTGAGTGAAAAATTACCGAAACATCATCATAGGATAGCTCATCACTGGCAACTAAGTCATTAATCATAAGATAGGTCGTCATACTTAAAAAAATGAGGAACTGAATCAAATTTAGATAATTGAAAGCAAGTATATCCCGGGGTTCCATGCATTGCATATGGGGTTAACAAAATTCAGTTGTGTTTTAATGCTATAAGTCAATTATAAGCCTTTTTATGGTTTGGATTCTAGATTTGATGTGATGAAACTCCGTTATCATCACAAAGACAAAGATAAATGGCTTAACATAAGAGAAAACCCCATTATCAGCGCACATGCTTTCCTTGATATGCAAAAAGCAAGATTCAAATTCAGATGTTAATGTTATCATTAAAGAAACTTAGGAAGTTCACCAGGTGAAAAACATAAGTGGAACATAATTACAAAAATAGACTTGAACACGAAAAAAAAAAAAAAAAAGCCTAAAAAACAAACGTGAAGACGATATCTGGGCGATAAACCAAAATCAAAACAGACATGTAAAATAGGATAAAAAGCCGAAAGGAAAATCACCAACCCATAAGAAGCCCAATAACCAACAACAATCGATGTCGACAACTGCAACCTCGTTGACAACTGCGACCCCGTCGACTAACGCACAACTTGTTCCGCCTGACCGTGAACAACTTTCGTCAAGCATGGCCGTAGTATCCCACCAAAAGTATAAATTAATAAGCAACTAATTTGAAATAATCTAAAATTATATATTTATATCTTAAAGTAATACTATAATTTTTCATATTTTGGATACTAAAAATTCCTATTTAGTGTTCTTAATTTAATATATTTCATTTTTATCTTTTTCTAACCTTTTGTATTAAATATTTACACCACTAATTTTAAGCTTTTTCATCTATTCATTGGTAGCCATTTTTCTTCTCAAAAACCAAAATTTTTCAATGCTTCATTAATTCATTCATTTCCAAAATATATTTTTGGTACAAAGTCAAATACATTTTCAATCAAATTATTTCTGTATATTTGTAGATATTTCTTATCCTGTACTATTAGTATATTGACTGAAAAACAAGGAGTAGAAATTTAAATAAAATATTTAATATATTAATGGCTCAAACATCTTTATAAATTCTTATTTTAAGTATTTTGCATTTTTCAAGACAATACTAACACGTGACCAAATACTTTTATATATATAGAGTAATATAATCAAATATTTTTACTTTGAATAATATATAAATAAATTTAATAAATATAATTTTGCTATATTATTCGTATAATTTATTTTCTTTACTTTTATGTGTCTTATATCTTTATTTTGGAGTTATAATTTTAAAATTTTAATTTAGTTTAATTTAATCATATTACAAAAATAATGATATATATATATTTAAAATATTCATATCGCTTTTTGCTTATTCCATAAAAACGTGGGAATATCTAAATTTATTTGATAAAGACAATATCTAAATTTTAATTTAATTAATTTCAAATTCTTTATACCTTTATAATTTATATCGTTTCAACTAATTTATTGTTTTATTGGGTATTCCAAATCTTTGTTGTTTTCTTTTTAATTATGTGGTTAATCAAATTAATTATAAAATAAATTACCTACATTATTTTACTTAACCTCATTAAAAAAATTAATTTTATAGCCATATTTGGGGGTGTCTTATTCTATAAAACTAATATCTTTCTATTATTTAATTTAATTTATAAAAAACATAGTTACATAAGTTAATTTAAACTTGACAAAATCAAAACTTTAGAACAATTTAAATGATTTTAACAATTTATTTTAGGTATACATTCTATAACATTTTGTAATATTTTAATATGCTTAAAATATATATTGATTCAATCTATGTTAAATTCAAATTGACAAAAAAAATATCTATAATTTGGCTTGATTAATTTCAAAATTCTTAGGATAAATAATTGTGCACAATTGTTGTATAATCATAATATACATAAATCATTGTTATAATTTAAAATAATTGTAGCAATTATCATCCAATTCATGACTAATATATTTATGTTAAATTTAACCTAATAAAAATAATATCTAAATTTTAATTTAATTAATTAGTTTCCAAATTTTTATATCTTTATATATTATATCATTTCAACTAATTCATTTTTTTATTGGATATTCAATTATTTTTAAAAAAATTATGTATTAATCAAATTATCAAATAAATTATCTTCAATTTTTTTTTTTGAAAAATTTAAATTCATTAACAAAATTCATCTTATGACCATATGAAAATAAAAGGGAATGTTGTGTAATAAAGACATCTCTTAGTGGAGAGATACCTAATTTACTTTTTTTGTTATTTTGTATTAACTAATAACAAATATATCTATAAAAATGCATATATTCAAAAATAAAATTATAAAATTAATTACTACCAAAAAATTATAAAATTCATTTAATATCTCATAAAATAAAGTATTCTACAAGTTTAAATAACTTTAAATTAATAATAATTTTAAAAATTATTTCCTGTGTAATGCACGTATACTGTCTAGTCATAATATTAATTATAAGACTACTTAGGGTAATTAATCTTTTATTTTGACAAAATAATAATTCTAAATAAAGGAAATAGACCTAAAATTCACCAAAAATCCTAGATAGGTCTTAATAAAATTCTACCATGATAGTTTCTACTAAATGATGTAAGTAATTATTAGAAAATTAATTAGAATTTTTCCAAGTCATTTGATAATTTTTATCTAATTTTAAATAGCCTGAAATTCAATAAAAATAAAATAGGTCTCAAAAATTTTTTTTTGTAGCTTAATTATGCTATGTTTAGTGTACAGAATTAAAATTGTGAATTTTTTAATTTATTTGAATATTTTCTTAATTTCTGGTGTCCAATAGTAAATCAAAGGATTAAGAAAAATTAAATAAAATAGGAAATTGATGGAGGAAAATTCTGGAAATTTTGGGATATGATAAGAATGACTATATATAATTTTGTGACTAATTTTAAGCAAGAGGGAGTTAATTATCTAAATTTACTATAATTAACCTAGGATAAATTAATAAGAATTAGGAAACAAAATAAATAAGTAAAATAAAAGGGATACTTTAATATCACACAATTAAGATGCAATCACAACCATCCATCCCAAGGCAAGTGTCACCCTAGGATTTAAATTTACAAGAGAAGTTGTCTTTTTTTTTTATTTTCTTTTTGATTTAATTAAAAGAATAAATAGTAGATTAGGTAAGACCAAGTGTCCCAACTTCTACTATAAGTTAATACAAGAGACAAGACTCTTCTTCCCCCTTCAATTGTGTTTTAGCCTTCAGATGCAAGAGAGAGTTGGAAAGAGTTTTCATTTTCTTCTCCTTTTAACATCAAAGAAGGAGGAGTCTGGAGGCAAATACTTAGTGAGAGTTCTTCTGAGCTTGTTGGAGCTTGATTCTTCCCTTGGAGCTTGTCACTTTCACCCTCTCAATCCTCAAGTTCATCATCTTCTTTAAGTGGTAGGAGATTTTTCTTTGTTCAACTCTTCCATGGATTATCTTTTTGGTTGATCTTAATGCATATTATTGTTGATGATTTGTGCTGGAATTGTTGAAAACATATTCTAGATGTTGGACAGTATAAGTGCGAGATTTTTCTAGCTTGTCAAAACTTGTTGTTTTTAAGGTGAAGTTTTTCTATGTTGAAGCTAACGTGCTACTTACATGTAAATTTTCATAATTTTTCATGGTGATTTGCTATTTTTAATAATTGTGGATAGAGTTTGCCCTGCATGGAACTTATGTTTTATTCATTTGGCCAATGAATTTTTATATTTTTGTTACCCTACTAAATCTAGGAATTTTGACTTGATTTTTGAATATAATGTTAATAACACCTCAAATATACTTGTATAAATTTGTGGAATTTTAGGAGTTAGTTTACTATTTTAATAAATTTAAGAAGTTGAAACAGAGCTGCTGGAACCCAATTCTAGACTATCTGAACTATTTTAATTTTGTTACCCTATCTATACTTGGAGTTTTGATTTGAAATTTGGATCTTAAACTTGACATCCAAAAAGCTTACTAGTAAATTTTCATGAAGTTTAGAGGTAGTTTTCTATTTTTAAGAATTTACCCAATAATCTACTATTTTGGGGAAACTATGCTATTTTGGTGGAATTATGCATTGGATTAGACTTTTTTTTTTAATATTTTCAGCCCAAATAAAAGAAATAGGAGAAAAAAAAAAGAATTTTCCCAACTTTTATGAATTAGAATGAATATAAAGAATGAATATAATAATTTAGGGACTAAGTAGCAAAAGCAAAAGAAAAAGGATAAGACAAAAATTGGGTTATGGGCTTTGCCCAATTTAGAAATAAAGTGGTGTTCTATTCTTATATACTTTGCTATGTTGGGCTTACACATGCTAAACATAACCCGTATGACATTTTCATACATACTCATATGTTTGTGGTAAAAATATATAATGCATGTGGGACATGGCAACCAAGCATGAATTATTTTTCTGCATGAACATATAAAAAGATCTAAAGGCATAGTATAGTGAATGTGTGAATATGCATGCATGAGAAAGTAATCTAAAAAAGCTTTGAAAAACATTGTGCTTTGGCTTATTGAGGATAATCGTGTGATACTGAGGCAAGGGTCACATGGGCCATAATGGTACCGAGGCAAGGACCTTGCAGTTATGATGTTGAGGATGATCATGGATACCGAGGCAAGGGCCCATGGGTTGTAGTGATACCGAGGTAAAGACCCTACAGTTATGATGTTGGATTTGAATTCAGGGATGCCCTGAAAGGATAGCTCTCGTCGGATTGTGATTTTCCCTTTGCTTTCCCTCTTGCGGAGTTAAGGAAAAAGGGAAAGACCCAACAAAGCAAAAAAAAAGTGCACCTCATGATATATTCTACATTCTGCATATTTATTTCTATCACTTGCATTCTTTATTTGCTTTAAGTTTACTTGCATTATTTGGCTTAAATTATTTATTTGCCCAATTCTATAGATATATGCATTATTGTCATTTGCTAGTATACCTGTTATTGTATGCTACCATATTCGTTATCATATGCTGCCTACTAGTTTTTATTTTTAAATTTGCCTATATAAACCTAGGAGTTTTTGGGTGTTCGGTAGACCCCTGGAAGCACAGCCTCCTATTGAGATTTCATATCTCAAGATGATTTTTCGTTGGTGCTTTCAGGCATCTAGACTGATAGCTATAGCACGATATTCTTGGAGGTCGAAGTGCATTAAGAGGCATGGTATTTATAGATTAGTTATGTTAGATCTATCTGATGTATTTGTTTAGTGGATATGACCATGAAGTTGTATTTGTTTGTCTTAGTTAGTTTAGAGATTGAATATATGGACTATATATATTTATTAGGATGAATGTAATCACTTGTAATTTGTTTAGTCGAAAAGGTTAAAGTAATGGATCTAGTCACCACATCATCATCACTTAAAAAGAAAAGTAGAAGGGAAAAGCGAGAACTTAACATTAAATTAGCCAAATAAATAAATTCGGCAAATTAATAATTAACTAATAGGGTGTTACATAGCCTCCTCAACCGCGATAGAGACTTGAAGGACCTCACACCACTGTCTCTGCACCACAAATCTACCACCCACAGGGCACCAGGTCCCACCTGTAAAAACCCAAACATCAATGCTCTCTACAAAATAGAATGAAAAGCATAAACATTTTTCAACAGAGAAACCCCTATTGGAAGATGGCTCCATGATTTCCCAAATGTCAATTGAGTGGGAAGAACTAAGAGAGAATGTGTGCGTATGTGAAGAACTAGATTGATGGAGTTAGCATGTTTAGTAATTCAAAATGCGGATCTTTCATTGGAGGAAGAAGAAGGAGTGACAAATCGATTGATCGATCAAGAGAGAGAGAGAGAGAGTATAGCGGATTAAAGGAAAAGAAATGGAAATGTGGAGGAGCAGTTTTCAATAAGCAGGAGTTCGAAACTAATTGATAACATGTGTGAAACATGCGAGGGAAAGCAAGGAGAGAGTGAAGTTAGGCATAGTTACTGAAAACACCAATAAGTCATACATACATTGGTATAGATATGTGTATGGATGTGAAAAAAAGTTTCAATAGAGTTACGGGACACCAAAAACGGTTACAAAACACTTGATAATATAAAATGATAATAATTATAAGAAAGGTAAATCAATAAATTCATATCATATATATTAGTATCACCCATATAATATATATATTTGGTTTTGCCAATTGAGATATCATTTTTCATAAAAAAAAGAAAAATCATTCTATGACCAATTTCTTTTACCATGTGAACATCATTATCTTAAAAAAAAAATTAATAAAAACTTGTAGTATCAGTTGTAAGAAATTTAAAAGTTTCTCTTTTGCAAAAAATAAAAAATAAAAAATAACTAATCTAATAGGTATAGTTATAAGATATAGCTCTAAAATTAAAGTGTTGTAATTTTTTTAAAAAAATAATTAATAATAATTTAATTTTTATATTTTCTTATCAAAATATATAAAAATTATTTATTATAAGATTAAAAATATATAAAAACTATTTAATAATTTAAACCTAATATGAATTGATAAAAATGGTAAGGTAGTTAAATCATTACTCATATTATGTATATATTCAATATCTCCTATGCTATGTATATGGTGTAACCCATTTGAAGTATAGGTATTGGTAAAAAAAAAATGTTCTATGACTAATTATTTTTTCATGCAGGTATCAATATCTTAAATAAGTTTTTAATATAACCTCGTGGCAAAGTTGTAAAGACCTTATAAAAGTTTTTATTCCCTATATTTTTTTTTCAAGCTGTTAAATCTATGGTATTTTTATTAATCAAGAAGTAAATAACATTTCACATTAAAGCTAAAAGTATGTAAACTAATAAATATAGCTGTGTAAGATAAAGATCCACAATTTGAGTTTTGTAAAATTTAAAAGATTAATCAAAATGAATAAAATTTATCTTTATAAGATTAAAAATATATAAATATAATTTACTAATTTAAATTTAATATAAGTTGATAAGTAGGTAAAACATTATATGTTTGATATCACCCATTTGAGGTATCAATATTAATAAAAAAAATTTGATCTATGGCTTATTTCTTTTGCCATGCAAGCATTAATGTTTGAAATAAGATTTTGATATGAATTTATAGAATAAATTATAAAGATCTTATAAAATTTTTCATCTTATACTTTTTTAAGTTATTAACTCAATAGTATAAAGTAAATATAATTTATTAATTTAAATTTAATATAAATTGATCATAGTGATAAAGTAGATAAACTATAACTCATGTAATGTATATATTTAGTATTACCAGTTGAGGTATCACTTTTTGTAAGGAAACCATTTTGTGACTAATTTCTTCCACTATGTAAACATCATTATCTTAAATAGAATTTTGATAAAAACTTGTAGTATAAGTTGTGAAAAACCACAAAACTGAGATCCCTAGGGAGGAATTTAGGAACATGAAAGAAAAAGGGAAAGGAAGGGCGAGACTAAATTGAGAGAGTGAGTTGAATAATGCTTCAAACGTTGAAAACACTGTACTCGATGTCCTTATATACATGTGGTCTACGCACATATGATTGAGTCACGTGCCAAAAATAAGTTAGTTAGGACTAACCACTTATAATAACCAGTAACCAACTTAGTTACAAACTAATCACTAACTAATCTTCTGGTTTATCTCCATCTAAGTGTTATATATCCTGTAAGACCCCCCTCGGCAAGCTGGACTATGAAGATTCTTCGTGTTTAGCATGGATTGAAAAGATGAGAATGGGCCTAGAGTCGATCAGAAGGTTAGCAACTTGTAGCTTGGTGGAGACCGAGAGGAGATCAATGACACCAGTGAGCACCTTGTCTCGCACCATGTGACAATCAATTTCGATGTGCTGGGGCGCTCGTGAAACATCGGGTTTCCAGCAATGTGGATTGCTGATTGACTGTCACAAAAGATGGCAACCGAGTTTAGATAAGGAATGTGTAGTTTAGCCAATAAGTAGAGAAGCCATTAGGCCTGACAAGTGGAATGAGCAAGCGCTTGATACTTTGCCTCAGAGGATGAACAAGCCACGGTGGGTTGCTTTTTGCTTTCCCATGAAATCAACGAGGTTCTAAGAAAGAAGCAAAAATCGGAAACAGATCTGTAAGTGTTGAGGCAAGCACCCCAATTAGGATCACTATGTCCCCGGAGAATGAAATCAGATGTGGCCGAGAAGAATAGGCCACTAGCAGGTGCACCCTTCAAGTATCAAAGTACCCTGGTAGCAGCTTGTTGATGTAGGGCAGTAGGGGAATTAAGGAACTAACTAAGCCTATTCATAGCATAGGCAATATAACGCCTGGTGTGAGACAGATATAACAACCTTCCAATTAACCTTCTATAAGAGGAAGAATCAGCCAGAGAAAAACCTGAATCTTGAGAAATTAAGCTTTGTCATATAAGCTATTGGTGTAGATGCAGGTTTGGCACCAAGCATACCCGTGTCCTGGGGAAGGTCTAAGCTATATTTTCATTGATACAAGACAATCCCTTCTTTAGAACGTGCCACCTCCATGCCAAGAAAATATTTAAGATTGCCAAGATCTTAGATGTTGAATCTGTCATCTAACAGCTTCTTAATATCATTAATTTCAGCCAAATCATCTCCTGTAAGCACAAGGTCATCAACATGCACTAAAATAGCGGTAAATCCGTGAGTGTTATGTTTAACAAATAGGTAATAATCTGATTTAGACTGAATGAAACCAGCGGAAACTACAGCCTCAGTCAGCTTAGTATTCCACTGACGACTAGCTTGTTTCAACCCATATAATGACTTACCAAGCTTACAAACCATTTTGGGTTGAGGAGGATTCAAAGCCAGGGGAACAACCATATAGGCCTCTTCATGGAGATCACCATGGAGGAATGCCATATTCACATCTAGTTGTTGAAGGTAGCAATTCTTGGTAGATGTTAAAGATAAAAGAAGCTGTATGGTAGTGGTCTTCACAATTGGATTGAAGGTCTTTAACTAATCCATCCCCGGTATTTGGGTCAATCCCTAGGCTACAAGGCAGGCCTTGTGTCATTTTATGGAGCTGTCGGACTTGAACTTCACCTTGAAAACATATTTGCAGCTGATGGCCTTATTCCTAGGTAGCAGTTGAGTGAGTTCCTAGGGCTTGTTCTTTTCCAAAGCAAGTGACTCAGCATCAATGGCTTTCCTCCAACAGTCATGCACAATAGCCTCATGATATGTGGCAGGCTCGGGGTTGGTATTCCATCGGGCACAATAGCCTCCCTCGAGATGTGTTGAATCATACCATTCACAATTGAATAGCACAACCCCTTTAAGAAGTTCATGAGGGTACTCCAACTCAAGTATTTCATTAACTATTCCATGCTAATCATATTCTCCATCTCCAGTATCTCCTTTAACACAAACAAAGTGTTGTCTGTTTTCTTCCCTCTTTCCCATTTGGTTATATGAAACTTATAGCTATTAATATGGTATATTGGATTGCTTGTAGCTGTAGCTTTTGGACCCTGAGCTAAATTGTATAAATGAGGATTGGTTACTCCATTCCTCTAATTATGCACCTAAGTATAAAAATTCAAATATCAATCACATAACAATACAAAAAAAGAAACACCAATAGTAAAATTGAATCATTGTGTCACATACAAATGATTTGAATCAATCAAGAAATCATTCAAGGGATTATTATCCATGTAGTTGTTCAAAATATCTGTAAGCATTGAGCAAAGTTAAGAACATACACTTTGTCATAGTTTAGCATTATATAAGATTTAGGGAAATAGAGAACAAAAAATACAACAAAATAGTTTATCAATCACCTTTTGAATGATTTCACTTTATCATAATTTAGCAATATATGCAATATGCATAATTCTATTCACTTTCTGTTAACCATCGGTGTTTGCATCGCCTAGTAGCACAACAGGCTAGTTGAATATTAACAAAGTAGGTTCTATTGAGCTTTCACCACCATCCTCATTCTAACCAACTCTAGTTCTCCTAGATTGAAAATGATGCTCAAAGTAATAGAAGCAAAAATAAGATGTCTTCTTCGAGGTGTATGCCTAACATATCGATCCCTCTACTTTAGCTTTAATTTTCACTATTCTTTTGAACCCACTTATTTTCCACTTGAACGGATACATCCATCTATATTGGATTAGCCCCCCCACACAACTATGCTTCGTATGCCAAGTGTATAAACTAGTAATTAGAATCAAAAAATTTGTGGGGAAAGACCCTATTTAATTTACACAGAATAATAGGGATGTTATTCTCTATCATCAAAAGATCATCAACCCTAAGACTAGATGAACACAAGTCTCTAAAATACTCACTCAACTCAGTTAATGGCTTCCAAACATAGTCAAACAATTCTCTCAATGCAATATGAAGCAAACACTCCTTAAATATGTGATAGTTATGACTTTTCATGCAAAAAAATTCCCTTGTGCAATATTCTCACATCTACCCAAGTTTTAAGCATAACTATTAGGCATTTTCAAGTCTTGAATGCACTTACACACATCTTATCTTTGCATAAAGGTCAATGTATAAATAGCTTTAGGCTTAGACTAATGACTATCTTTTAAGGGTTGTAAATTCAACTCATGATGTCTACAGTAGTCCTCTAAATCCATCATTGCCCTTTTATTGTCTTTGGTTCGATCATTATCCATCACAGTGTGCATAATATTGTCAAATATATTCTTCTCAACATGCATCACATCTAAACAATGACAAACGAAATGATCCTTCCAATAGGGTAGTCCTCAGAATATACTTTATTTAGTCTAATTGTGTTCTACCCTATAGCCAGATAATCTAATATATTTCCTGCCTTCTATAATCTTTGGAAGATGCCCAACCTTTTCCTAGGTTTAGTGAATGGTAAGTCTAATTAGAGTCGCCTTGTTTAGTATGTTGTTCTTTCTAAATGTATCCCTCTTATGCCTATAAGTATGATCCATCTCTGAAAACTAAACCTTCTATGACAGTCCAACCAAGAATTCTTTCCTTTTTGCTTTATAATGAATGCTTTTATATCCCCCATATATATCGGACATGCCAATTTCCCTTGCGCAATCCATCTAGATAATATCTCATAAGTTGGAAAATTATTGATGGTCCACATCAATGTTGTCTTTAACATAAAATTTTGTTTGGTTAAGATGTCACAAGTCAAAACATCATTGCAGCATAACTCATTCAATTCAACAATTAAAGTTTGGAGATATGCATCAATATTGGCCTTTGGTTTATCAAGACTAGGGATTAAACAAGTTAAGAACAAATAAGGGTCTTTCATACATATTTTAGGTGGAAAATTGTAAGGAACAACAATCACAAGCCTAGCAGCTCAAAACCCTAACCTAAATTGCAGGGATTAAATGCAAAATCAGGATAGGATTGATCAAAATATTGCCTAACTTTACCATGAGAAAGATGTTTCATTATACCATCAAAAGGGTATTTGCTATCTTTAGCATACTATAAAATCTCTTAGCATCTAGCTTGGGAACCTATTTTAAGATTGGAAATACATTCCAAACTCATGGCTAGTAGCATCTAATATCACGCTCTGATAACAACTAAGCTAATCCTCCCAAGTCAAATTACCACTCTTTTCATTACTAACATGGACCCTACTAGATCTACTTCCAATATAACCCATACTAAATTGATTCTCTGATACAAGGACTTCCCTATGTTCAGTCCAAATCTAGTAATTAGGCTTAAAGTCATTCTTGCACAGATGATATCTATTGGTCTAAATATCTAAAAATCTCCTAAATCTGCATTTAGCACATGCAAGGACACCTAACTTTCCTTTCCCATGTGAATTGTTCTATTTCACAAGAAACCCTTACAAATTCATTAACTCTCTCATAAAATTATGGTTTAACCCCCTAACCTAGGTGCAATCTATTATACATCTATGATTGATTTGGAGCAAACATTGTATCTCAACAATATAAAATACCTACATAGCATAACAATCACACATCAATTAAAAAATTTGGGTAGAGTCTCCCTTGAATAAGGAGCCTCTGATTATTATATTATAACAATTATTTAATTCAAATAATATTCTATACAATTAAAAAAATTTGGGCAGATCCACTTGAATAAGGAGCCTCCACTTGTTACATTACAACACTTTTAATTCAAACACAATAAAAAACAAAATTGGGTAGAGTCTTCTCTTAAATTAAGTGCTCCAACAAAAATTAACTCATCAATCAAACAGTAATATCAAACACATGTAGTCATTTAAATCAATTAATTAATCCTAAAAATTGTTTTAAAATGCACTCCCTAACTTCACATCATGTAGGCACACAGTATCATAACATACAATTCAAATAATGGGAAAGAACTCTAAGTGCATGCAATTCCATGCTCTTTTTTGCATCCTATAATTCTATCCAAGAAAATATAAATCTCTAATTTTTCAAAAGTATAAAGTTACAAAAATTGTACAATGTACATACCTATTCAATGATGAATGCTATGAAAGAAATGCTACAACCACCTAATGCACAAAATGCAAGTGCTCTAAATAGGATCTTTAAATGTCAAAATATGTTAGTTAACTAATTTATAAACTTAAAACTTTGAGCAAAGAAATGAAATGGAAAAAAGAGGCTAAACAAAAAAACTAAACTGATTAAAATACTTAATGGCATGTCATGAACACAATGGTGGTCTACGGCAGCGAAATGGAAGCTCGGTGGCGGTGAAACGGCTTCTGGTCCTGAAGGAGAGAGAGAAAGAGAGGGAGGGAGGCAACGAGAGCTTAAATAAGGAAGAAGAAGAGGGCTCGCATGTTTAACATCTCATTTTCTTATTACCAATAGATTTTCCATTAGTAAAAGTAAATGAAATGATACATTTCATTAATCACACACTGCCGACGGATTTTTCGTTAGTAATAGGAGATTTATGAAATGAATTGTTTCACTTATATGTTACCAATGAAAAATCCATCGATTATTTAAGAATATTGAAACATGAAGTGTCATTGGCGGTAATGGATAAATTTCAACTACTGATTAAAAATTTCATCGATAATGTTATAACAAAATAAAAATAGTTAAAACAAAAATAAAATTAAATAAAAAAATTACCGACAGAAGATTTATTGATAATATTGTATAAAAAAATTAATTATCTTTTTTTACCGACATAAGAACCGCCGGTAAACCCATTGAACATTATTTGGCGCCACTAGACGTGAAAAATACCAACAAAATCTTGCTTTCGTTGGTAAGTTTTGACTTGGTTATATTTTTCATTTGTCCATCGGTAATTCCATCAAAAGTTAGCGTGTTTCAAGTAGTGAAACTAGGGATTGAAGTATTTAAGGTAATGTTATTTGCCACTCTATATTTTTATTGTCATCATTACAATTTAACTAATTCTCTTTTAAGAGTATATGTTCATTTTAGTTCCTAAATTGTATGCATTAGTTGCTTTGCTTCCTAAAATTTAGAAAATAATTTTTTTTAGTCCCTAAAATTACAAACTATGAGTTACAATAGTCCCTAATCTCATTTCTATTATTATATATATCGTCACGTTTTCACTAATTTATCTTGTCAAGCGATATGGTGGCATCCCATATAACCTCTAAGGTGATACCGGTGATCAATAGGTTCAGAGTTGTCTTGAAGTTTTTGTCGTGCATGCACAAAACGTGGGCCCCTTTGCTGACTCATGGCAATCAAATCCCTAGAAAGCATAGCTAGTTTCACAAATTAGAGACGTTGGATATATTAACAACGAAATGACGAGGCAGTCCAAGAGAGCAAAAGCTCAAGAAGGGACTGCAAAGTCCCGAGTGATGACTCCAAGCAAAACAGAAAGTCAGATAGGAAAGGAGGAGTCCCTTTGGGGACATCCGATAAAATTGGAACGATACAGAGATAGGAAAGCAGGAGGCTTCGATGATAGACGTTGGCAAAAACGAAGAAGGAACGATAACAGAGGGAAATTACTCCAACACCCTCAATCAATGTATGATGATTCCCTCTAGAGGCAGATTTACTTACATGCTGCTGGAGGCATGTGCCCCACTAAATTTTGAGACTTTTTATTAGTGGTATATAATTATATACATATATATTATTTTAATTATTTTAAAAAATTTAACTTTATATTAAGATAAAAATTATATAAAATATTTTTATTTTATTTATTTATTATTTTACTCTTATTATCTAAATTTTCTGTGTTCGTCACCGATTTGCTTTAAATACCAATCATGGAACAATTCTCCAAAAAGTCTACAAATCTCGCACAATCAAGCTCTCGCTCAATGTTGGCAAATAATACATACCACTCCATGCTGATAAAAAACAAGCTGTGTGATTAGTTTTTGAACTGAATAATGATCTTCTTTTGTTTGGTTGATTCCTATCTTAAAATTGTTCATGACGGAGTGAAATCGTCTATCCTCATTTCAATGGGAATTATAGAGGAAATTTTAATTGTGTTGAGCTGTGTCCAGTTGATAATTGATACCATCTCTCAACCAATAATTTGATGTCAGGTTCGTAGCATAGCATTAGAAAATTGATTTAATCAAATATTATTTTACTATATCTTCTAGAAGGGTTCAATATCACGAGAAAAATTATGTAATTATTAAATGTGATGAGACAATAAGCAACATTAATTTCATAAGATGAAGATACAAAATTTAAATACAAAGAATAATTTTTTAATAAAAACTAGGGAAAGTCTCATCCTAATTCACGATCAAGCACGTCTCCAAGCTTATCAAATAATTATAGGAGTAGTTACAAATTATCTACCAATAGAGAGAACATGAGCATTAAATCTAAATTATGGTGATTTATGAGCGAAATATCAACTAGATGAATCAATCCTCGTTAGAAAATCCCCAAAAAAAAAATATTAGGAGAACATTGCATATCTTTTATTAAATGATTGAAAAATAATCTCATAAATAACTAAAATAGATAAAGTATATAAAAAATTATTATGATAAAAGAAAACAGAAATTTTTATGTGATTCTAAAATATCACATTGTTATATTCTTTGTTAATTATATAAATATATTTTTTATGAAACTTATTACTAATATATAATTTTATATAAAATATATTTATATAATTTGTTAGAAATACAACCCTATGATACACCAAAATCACGGAAATATTTCTCCAAAAAGTAATTTAATTGAAGTGTGCTCCGAAGTAATTATTTAAGTGGGACCGTTGATGGTATATGCTATAGCCCGTTCAGCATTGACTGCTATTTGGCGTTCTTATCTCTTTGAGCACGACTCACTCACTCACCAGCCACCTCTTGCCACGAGTCAGACTTACATACTCCTGGAAGAAAACATTTCTTCTTCCAGAGAGTATCTTGGCCCTTGGATGTAGCTGCGATGAAAGAAATTTCCTGCTCACCCCTCCCTACCTCCTGCCGCTACGTGTTTTGCTATGAAGCAACCGTTAAAAATACGATATTGATACGATACAGTAATATCTTATAATTACATGACACGATACATTTTATATATATAAAAGGAAGAGTTTTCATTGGTCCATGAACCACCAATGCTCCAATTTTTTTTTTCTCTCAGCGATGTATCATAGAATTTTTTCCTAAAAGTTTATCGATACACCCTAATTGTTTCTCCAAAAAATTTTGCCAATCACTAAGTGAGTAATTATGGTGGATCAGCGATAAAAGTGGTCTATGGTGAATAAGATTTATTTGAATAAATCTAAACTATTTATATTATTTTAATTAATATCTAATGATTATAAATATTTGGTATATTATAATTTATAGTAGTCCATGAACCAATGTAAACTCTTCTTTTTATATATAGATATATATAATGTAGATATTATATAATATAGTCAGTATTAATTATTTTTATTTATTGAACTATCATTAAACCTTTTTATAATCTCAAATTACTTTTGCGCCATGCTGCCTGCAATAATACAATTCAAAGGCAATTCTTCTCCTCTTTAAAAGCTCCTATTTGTGTTTTAAATTTCAACACCTTTCCTTTCACCGACAAAAAGATAGAAAGTAAACTACAATGGTGGAACAAAACCCAAGAGCATTATTAGTCCCAAAAGCATTCTTTTTTATTCATTTAAGTTGCTTTCCACGAGAAAAAAATGAAACAAAATGGATCTTAAGTATCGGCTCCGTATCGAACTCGATAAGCACTGGAAACGGGTAGTTAAAGTAAAGTGCCGTGTCTATGCTTCCTAGCTATTTTGTTGCATTAAGAAAAGAAAGCAAGCTTTTGCTCGGTTGTGCCTGTGTCCGGCCGTTGAAGTAAACATCATGTCCTTCATTTCCTTGTCAACTCTCTGCAAGGTGGATACGGAACCCATTTTAAGGGTGGGTAAAAAATATTATTTATATTATTTTTTAAATTTTTTTTAAAATTGAAAATACTTTAAAAATATTAATCAAGAATAAATATTAATTTTTTATTAATTATTATTTAAAAAATATTTTAAAATATTTCTTAAATAATATTCTAAAAAAATGATATAAATAACATTTCTTTTTCTCAACAATAAAATTCGTAAATGAGTCCGAATGCGTTGAGCATTTATTCTTCACTTGCTGCTTTAATATGAAAATCTGGTATGCATATTTTAATTGGTATAACTTGGTTCGGTGTTAACCCAAGAATCCGGGCATGTTTTTTGATCCTTGGTTAGGGGCGCCCTTCAAAAGTTTAAAACGAGGATGTGGATTTCCTTGATGTATGTTGTACTATGGTCTGTTTGGTGGATCAGGAACAGGATGGTTTCTGAGGATTTTAAGCCTGATTGGAATTTTGAGAATCACCAGATTAAGATTAGGCTCGGTCTCGGATACTGGACACAATGGTGGTGCCATACTTTTCCATTTTCTGCGTTGTTTGTGGGATTGTGGCACACAATCTGCCTCGTGTTAGAAGATGGCAGCATAACCAGCTGTTGCAACATTAACACATGGGGTACGGATGCACTTTGGGGATTGAAGGAATGTTGATGCTGATGCTGATATTGTCTAATTGTTTTATTATTCTGATGTATGGTTCTGTTGATGCTCTTGAACTCATACTATGATGTTCGATATACATATATATATATATATATATAGGGAATACTTTTTTATGGGAATGGATTTGTTACGTGAGAAGCGAGAGTAAGGATATTAATCTTTAGATGAAATAAATGGCTTAAATTACACCCACAATTTTAAAACCCACGTGCCACTCTCAAACTCACCCCCTGACTCTCACTTAATTTTCCCCCAGTTTCTTCACCTTTCGATAATGTCGCTATTCCGAACTCTGCTCCCAAATAGTCCCTGTTCCTGCTCATTAACAAGTTCTGACGGAACGACGTGGTC
This sequence comes from Pterocarpus macrocarpus, assembly GCA_031439585.1. Classification (NCBI taxonomy): domain Eukaryota; kingdom Viridiplantae; phylum Streptophyta; class Magnoliopsida; order Fabales; family Fabaceae; genus Pterocarpus; species Pterocarpus macrocarpus. Next base: position 60,220,950 of record CM062515.1, read on the forward strand.
CCAACAAAAAGGTATTATTTTATTTCCCCTTCCATGCTATAAGTCATGCAACCTTTCACCATCGCTTTTCTTTCCTTTCTCTCCGTTCATCTCTCTTCTTTTTTCTTTTTTCTTTTTTCTCTTTTATTAATTGTAAAAAACCGTTCTAGGTAGAGGCAAAGCACATTAAAAAAAAAGAAAAAAGAAAAGGGGTTTATAGGTGACGGATAGCATAGTCCTGTGCATGTTTTGAACTATCACATGATCCACCATTTTCAACCGTTAGATATTGTTTGAATAGCTCAAATTTAAAGATAATATAATTAAATAAAATTATAAAATAAAATAATAATTTTAAAAATTAAAAATAATAATCTATGAAGACCAAACTACCCATCTCTTCCCTCTTTTTTTGTCCAGTGCCCACCACCATCTCATTCTATTCTCTTCCTCATGGCTACTGCTGCCACCACCAAACCCACCTCCCGGCGGATGGGCTTTGACACCATCACTACCTTCTTTGATGACTCTCGCCACCACCCCTTTCCCCCATGGCCATGGCATCTGAAAGTTAAGAATGTTAAATGATAGAAAAGTGGGTGGCAAATGCATGAGACAAGCTCGATGGATTTTCAATAGCATTGAGCAAAATGTGCTACAAGTATATCATGCTGTGTCTCTCTTGTTAGCTGAGAATTCAAGGTCCAGATATCAGACAATAGGATATTTCAAATAGGAAAAAGGAATGGGTTCTAAGATTTCAAGATTAATAATATAAATAAAAAATTGGGGGAGGGGCTGGAGAGGTGGGATAAAACATGAAAGGCGATAGTAGGGCAGTGGTAGAGTCATTAGTTTTTGTTAGCTAGGTTTAGAACTTGTAGTTCAGACACAATCAAGAGAAGATGCGATGGTGACAGTGGCATATTGTAGTGCTACAAATTGAAAATCTAGAAGTAAAAGGAGGTTAAATTGGTAAATTTATATGTTGAGAGAGTGGACCATAAGAAGGTCCAAAACATATGTTGGACCATGGTAACACCCACCGGGTTTATAAGGTCTATTGTTTGCATTCCACATGTCTACCTGATTTTTTTTTTCTTTCTCACATGGCACACCAGTTTTTTTTTTTTTTCGCTGCAAATGGCACACCAGATTTCATTTATGTAAAGCCCCTACAATGCAATTTAATTGAGTTGAATTTAATTTTTTCATAGGTTATATATATTTAGTTGGCCTTGCAGATTACATGTTCTAATCAGAATATGCAAAATAAATAAAAATTTATAAAGAACACCAATTCCCAAAAAATAATAATAATAATAATAATAAAACACTCATGCTTTACTAAACTTAATTGCACCAAATCGATTCCTATCATATACCTTGAGCATTGCATTAAGAAGTGAATTTTAAATTTTTGAGCAATTTACTTGTTATGTACATATCAATATACCTTAATATATTTGATTTGACTTTTTTATCTATATATTTTTTTTTTGATAATGTACAAAAGAATTTAAATTTTTTGTTTATTTGTTAGATATATTTTAATGGAGATTGATGATAATGAAGTTGATCTGACTACACAATCAAACGACTTGAATGTTGCAGTGGGCCTAGTGGAGAATGGGTTCCTAACTATGATAATGGATTGAAACCTACAGTTCGCAAGATATTTGATACCTTGGAAGAAGGAGGAGACTTTTATAAAAAGTATGCACATGCTATTGGTTTTAGTGTATGTAATTCAACTGAAACAAAAGATAAAGATGGTGGTGTTAAATGGAAGTACTTTCTTTGCTCAAAGAAGGTTTCAAAGCCGAAAAAAAAAAAAAATAGTTCAAGCTGAATTGCTACTTGATGAAAAAAGCTTGCCTAAAACTTAAAAAAGAAAAATAACTAGAGAAGGATGTAGGGCAAGAATTATTTTTAAGAGGACATCTGAAGGAAAATATGAAGTTGAAAGATTTCATGAAGGTCATACATATACATTAGCCACACCTAGAAAGAGGTAGTTTCTAATATCAGCAAGGAGCAAAAATAATATTCACAAGAATTTATTGCTTTCAGCTAACAAAGCAAATATAGGGCCTTCAAAAGTTTATCAAATACTAAAAGAGCAAGTTGAGAGTTATGACGATATAGGATGCACACGAAGGGATCTTCAAAATTACTCAAGAGATTTGAAAGCCTTAATCAAAGACTTTTATGCCCATATGTTTATTGAAAAATTTAGGAGAAAGCATGAAATGAACAATTCATTTTATTATGACTATGAGGTTGATGATGAGGGGAAGCTTAAATATGTGTTTTGGGTTGATGGCCTTTCTAGAAAGAATTACTCTTTGTTTGGAGATGTGCTTTCATTTGACATGACATACAACACAAATAAGTATTGTATAATCTTTGCACCATTCACTGGTGTAAATCACCACTGACAAAGTATAACCTTTGGGGCTGCCTTCTTAGTAGATGAAAAAGTTGATTCATTTGTATGGCTATTTGAAACATTTTTGAAAGCAATGGGAGGGCATAAACCTATTGTGATCATAATTGATTAAGATTCAGCAATGAAGATTGCAATAGAGAATGTTTTTGAGGGTTCTTGCCATAGATTTTGCATGTGGCACATTCTGAAAAAAACTCTCAAAAAAGGTGGGTGTTACTTTGAATGCCAATGTTGATTTTAATAGGAAATTTAAATCATGTGTTTGGAATTTAGAGTCTCTAGAAGAGTTTGAAGTAAAATGGATGAAAATCATTAGTGATTTCAAGTTGGAAACAAATGGTTAGCTCTCTCAAATGTATGACATTCGAACCATGTGGATACCAGTTTATTTTAGAGATATGTTTTTGGTAGGAATTTTGAGAACTACTTCACGATTAGAGTGACAATTCATTCTTTGGTAACTACTTAATAAGAACCTTAGCTTGATAGAATTTTGGATGAGATTTGATTCTGCAATAGAATCTCAAAAGCATAAAGAATTACTAGCAGAAATGATACACTTCATTTTATGTCTGAATTGAAATTGCATAGGGATATAGAGAAGCATGGCAGAGAAGTTTACACCCATGAAAATTTTTATATACTCCAAAGTGAGTTATGGAGTGCATGTGTGGATTGTGGAATTGAAGAAACAAAAGAGGACGCTAGGAAATCATTATTTTTCATACTTGAGAACATTGTAGACAATGATTACAAAGTTAGTAAACTTAGAGAAGTTACTTATCATCCATCTAATCACATTGCAAAATGTTCATGTAAAATGTTTGAAGTTGAAGGCATTCCATGGCGTCATCTCCTTTTTGTTTTGAAAGGGAAAGGTTTAAGCAAAATCCTAAGCCATTACATTGTTAATAGATGGACTAAATTGGCAACTGCTAAACCCATTTTTGATTATGATGGCAATGTTCTGGAGGCATGTTCTAAATTTGAAAGTGAGAGAAAGCTAATTTCATATGCATGGGCACAATTGTTTAAATGTATGCATATGGGTGGTGGATCTAAGGAGAAATTACTTCTTGTCATAAATGGAGCTTCTAGTACTGAATTGCAATTGTCTAAGATGAAAGATCATATTGTGCAAAGCAAGAAAGATGAATTAGAGTCCTTTATTGGCTCAATGTTCCTAAAGAAGTCAATATTCTTCCATCTGAACCTTCAAATACCAAAGGATGTGGCAAGTGGATTAAAGGGGGGAAGAAGAAGGCAATTGAACAACAAGAAAAGAGAACAAGACTTTGCAATACTTGTAAGCAATATACGCATCATGATAGTTGAAATTTTCCCACAAAAGCCTCTTCCTAATTTTTTGGTATCAATATTGATTGTAAAATATATATAAAAACAATAAATTCAAAAAAGGGCCATTCTCCGGTGCAAATGAAAAAAAATCTGCACTATGCCCTTATGAGTTGCATCAAATGCATGCATGACAAATGGAATTACTTGGGCGAGATGGTCGTTCCGTTTTGGACAATAGTAAAATAGGATTAAATCTGTAAATTTTATAATAAAATTTGTCGAGTAATGACCATGGTGGTCCATTTTCCCTTTTCCTTTTCCTTCACCATTTTCCCCATCATCATTCTAACCCCGAGCCTCCGCCACACCTCCACTAGAGCTGTCAAAGTGGGCCAACCCGGCTCACTTGAGTTGCCCCACCACGGGTCATGGGCCGGGACTAGTTATACGGACTGGCTCACTTTTCTGGTGAGCCATAAAAGTATCAACCCGGCTCAATCCACCCGAGCTGGTGGGTTAAATGAGTTGACTCACCAAAAAATAATAAAAAAATTAAAAAATTAGAAAAAAATCCTTAAAATTAATTAAAAAATGCCAAAAAAAAAGTTAAAAAATTAAACAAGTTATATATACACTAGTATCAGAAGCTTTGGCTATACAAAAATCAAAAGACATTATGCAAAACTAGGGAAACAACATACAAAATTCAATACAATAAGCAAAGAATAACGTATAATCCTATCAAGTAATGGTTAAGATTGGTCAAACATAACAATTAAGCAATCACATAAAGTAATATATATTATATATCATAGAGTGTAGTTATTACTTGTTAGTGTTATTCATCACTTATTACTAGTGCTAATATTCTTTTTAAAAAAAATTGTAAAAAAAAAGTGCCAACCCACTTCCAACCCGACCCGAACCCACTTAACTCATGGGTTATACGGATTGAGTCAAATTGACCCATTTTTATATGAGCTGGATTTTTGCTGGCTCAACCCACCATTTTGGTAGGTCAAGCCGGGCTGCCTCAAGAGTTGTGGCCCACTTGGACGGCTCTAACCTCCACCGCCTTCGATCCCTGTCACCACAAGACTCCACATTAGCACACAATCACACATAATCTGAAGTTGGTTTCTTCTTTTTGGCATCTACAACGATTTTATTCTCTCCAAAAACAAGTTGAAGAAAAACCAGACAAAAGTGAAAACAACATTGTTCAACACAAATGTAGTTTTCCATTGCACACTAATCTTGTTAACAATAAGAAACTCATGTTGCTCTTTTCCAACTCTTGTGAACAACAAAACAGTTACTTGCTTGAGCAAACACAATCATTCTTTTCCTTGTTGACCACTGCGAATAGCACCTATATGTGAGGGCATATTTGCTGCCGGCGAAGGCATAAGCAATCCGATTTGACGCCGGCAGAGCCTTGGTGTTCACCATCAGGTTTGAGGAGAAGGAAGGTCAAGTTGCTACCGCCATAGAAGAACCAGCCCATGGGTTCCCACCAGAAGTTGCTAGGCCAAGCCCATTGTTGGCACTGGCTCCGATCGCCGCTAATTCAGCTGGAGATGGTCATTTTAAAAGGGTGAGAAAGAAGGGACTAAGAGAGAAATAAAGACCATTGTGATCCAATACTTTTAATGACCATCTAAGAATTTGCTTTTTTTTTATACAGTTGATATCTGCATAGTGCAGATTCTTTTTAGTAGAAAGCACCTTTAAATAAAACCACTAACATATATTCTTTTGTAACTTGACATGGTTACATAAAACATAATCAAAATCTAAAGTCATAGTAAATATTTATTAAGCAATTTTTTAGGCTATACTATAGTAGCTTTTATGCTCTATCAAATTCTTGTGGACTCAAATATAGTGTATATTTCAAAAAAGAGTAAATAATCATTTTGGTCCCTGATAAAAATTTTAGGGCACAAATTAGTCCATTAAGACTTGAAAGTTCATAATTAGTCCCTTATCATTCAAAAAAGGGGACATATCAGTCCCTCCGTACAGAATCCGTACAGGTTTTTTGATAATATGGATCTATACGGATTCTGTCTGGGGGACCAATATATCCCCTTTTTTAAATGATGAGGGATTAATTGTGGATTTTTAAATCTTGAGGGACTAATTTGTCCTCTAAAATTTTCATCAAGGATCAAAATGAATATTTACTCTTAAAAAATTTATAAGATTAAAATTATTTTAATAATCATTTTTTTATAAAATTATTCATATAAGAATTAATTTATAATTAGATACTTCAATTAAAAAATAATTTTAAAATAATTTTTTATTTAAATTGTACAAAATATATTACTTTTATATAATAAAATTATTTAAAAATATATAAAATATTATTTATATTATATAATATTTGATACTTAAAATTAATTTGGTAAAAATATAATAATTTTAAAATAATTAATTTCTATTTATAATTATAAGATTCAAAATATTACCTATAATTATAAATTTTTTAACTTAAAATTATTAAATTTTTAATATAATTTATTTTTAACTTTCTATCAAACATTATAAATTATTTAGAAACAGCCGTTTTTCCAAGAAAAATCTAATGCTTGCATGCTCCCAAACGTGCACATTTCTGATTCATGCTCAACACATCATTTTCCTCTTTGTGGTGAGTTAAATTAGTTTCACATTGATGTGATGGCGAAGTGACCTTGTCTGTTTGCTTTACTTTTGACGTATCTTTCAATTATTGGAGAGACATAGACATGACAACCTACAATCTCCCACCCAGCCAACGACCGCATTAGTCATTGCATGACAGTCTGCTTCCAACTTTTATTTGCTGTAAGATAACTTTATGTTTCAAAATATGTTATTAATATGACTAATTAACTCAGTGTGAAAAATGTGCGTAACAAAGTCTCAAACCGGAGAGGTGATTATGAAAGGAAAGTCTTATAATGATTTAGGCTTTCTAATTCTAATAGTTAATTTTTGATGTATGATTTTTTTAAAAATTTATATTCATTATAAATAATATTTTTATTAAGAGCCAATCAATTGATGATGGCTATCTATGGAAGACTCTGATTGGCGGAAGTATTATCCGTGATTAAGTGAAGTGTCGCATTCTGAGGCAGCAAATTGTGAAATGTGATAGGCATATTTTTTTGGGAAAAAAATTACTACCAGTTAAAAAGAAGTTGGGGTGAATCCAGTTAAAAGAAAATGCTAATGAGTTTTGTCTGCACATTTCTGATTTATTTTCAAAGCAGTATCTCTTCTATGTTTGCAGGCTGGGAGAGATTGATTGCGAGTTACTGATAATGCACGTCGAGAAGAGGGAGGGGGAGTTGGGAGCACTAAAATAGATTCGGTGCTGATGAAATATGAACAAATTTAAAGAAAATTATCATGCGTATATCATAAAAATTATTATTTCTACCATCGTTTCTGATTTTTCAACACTTCTAACCTTTGTATTTTTGTTCTTTATATATGCTTTCATAATGTCTATTTTATATTTAATAAAAAAAATCTATTTTATATGTTCAAATATCATAATTTTTATAATATTTACATTTGAATTATATATCATGTATGATATGTCATAATAACTATGCCTTTTAACTAGTTTGTAAATAAACTAAGGACTGAAGTATTTAAGGTTTAAGGTAATGTTATTTGCCGCTCTATATTTTTATCGTCATCGTTGCAATTTAACTAACTTTCATTAAATACTCACTTTAGTCTCTAAGCTGTAGGCATGAGTTGTTATATTTCTTAAAATTTAGAAATTAATTTTTTAGTTCAAAAAATTATAAATTATGAATTATATTAGTCCTGAATCTCATTTATGTTACTTTATATATTATCATTTTTTTGTTAATATGTCAAGTGACATAGTAGTATTCCACATAACCTCTAAAGATATACAAAAAGATTGCATATCTTTTATTAAATGATTGAAAAATAATCTCATAAATAGTTAGAATAGATAGAGTTATAAAAAAAAATATTATGATAAAAAAATAATCTAATTGAATTGTGCTCTGAAATGATTATTTAAGTGGGACCATTGGTGGTTAACGCTGTATAGCTCGTTCCGCCTTGAACGCTATTTGGCGTTCTCATCTCTTTGAACATAATTCACTCACTTGCCAGTCACCACTCGCCACAAGTCAGACTTACGCACAATGGAGGAAGAAATTTCTTCCTCCAGAGAGTATCTTGACCCTTAGATGTAGTTGGGAGCATAAAAGAAATTCCCACTCACCACTCCCTACCTACCTTCTACCGCTTGGTATTTTCACTATTTTGTTGCATTAAAAAAAGAAAGCACGCTTTTGCTCGGTTGTGTTTGTGTCGGGCCGTTGTCGGAAACGTCATGTCCTTTTTCATCCATGACGCATATCTTTGTCAGCTCTCTACACGATGGATACACAACTCTTCTAAGGTTAAACTAAAGGTGCGTTTGTATAAATTTTTTAAAAAAATAATTTTAAATTTTAAATTTTATATATAATTAAAAAATTAAAAATTAATTTTTTTTGGAAGTTATTTTTTTTCAATTTTTACAAAAAATTTAAAAATTAATTTTTTTAGATTTTGACTATTTTTAAAATATTATTCAAATATATGAAACTAATTTTTTTGGATGAAAAAAGTGATTCTTTGTTAAAATAATTCCAAATAAATACACCCTAAATCCAGCTATTAATAGGAGAAATATTATTTATATTATTTTTAAAATATTTTTTAAAAATGTTTTAAAATTTTTTTAAAATATTGATTGAGAATAGATCTTAAATTTTTTATTAACTAATATTTAAAAGAAATCTTAAAATATTTTTTGAATGATATTTTAAAAAATGATATAAATAATATTACTTTATTTCAATAAAAAATGAATTTAATTGATATTCACTGACAGTATAAAATTGTTTTACACTGTCAACCAATAAAAATAGGGGAAAGTGAGAAATCATGGTGGGTCCCTTATTATAATGGATAATTATTTATATGATTTGACATTTTTTACTTTTTTATTGGCTGATAATATAAAATTATTTTATATTATCAGTGTATTTAAATTAAATTTTAAAAAAATTCATAAATATACATTTGCTATAATAGTACTACATGTATATTATAGTGTTTGTTAGAAATGTGCAGTGAAATGGGTCCTATAAACATATTTATATAAATTTAAAATGCCAAATATAAACATATAATATCAAGGAAATATAATTAATATGATGACAATAGGTGCAGAGATACAAAAATTTAACATGGCTTAGCATATCACATATTTCCTATGTCTACACCAAAGGATAAACATTTTCCCTAGCTATGAGAAGAAAAATATTATACGAATATCACTTTGCTCCCATACCTAGAGCCCCATTGTACACTTACTCTCATAATCGAGAGTACCCCTCTTTTATATTTTTCTAGTCTCTAATTATCACATACTTAGATCATTAATTTTATTTACAATCAAAGATCCTTATTCTCTAGCACTCATTATTCCACATCTTAATAAATTTTACATATTTTAACAGATTTTTCATATCCTTAAATTTAAATGTTCCAAATTCTAAGGATATATGTCGTGAAGATATAAATCTTGGAAATACACATCTTGATAATATACATTTGAAAAATATACATATTAAAAAATATATATAAATAAAATCAATTATAATCGTATCAAAACATACACGAGTTAACTTTTCAAATAGTGTCCTCATGATTAGTGGCAAGTTCAGTAAAGCTTAATTAAGCTGATTTGGAAAACATTATTGTTTGGTATCAATATATATGAAAACAAGAAATACAAGTCCTATGAAAACTACTAACATATATTCTTTTGTAACTTGAAACGATTACATATATCTTAATCAAAACCTAAAGTCATAGTAAATTTTCATTAATCAATTTTTTAGGCTGTACAAGAGTAGCTTTTCTACTCTATCAAATTCTCGTGGTCTTATGTATAATCTTCTGGATTCATGCTCAACGCGTCATTTTCCTCTTTGTGGTGAATTAAATTATTTTCACATTGATGTGATAACGAAGTTACCCTTTTCGTTTTGCTTCATTTTTGACGTATCTTTCAATTATTGGAGACACATGGACACGACAACCTACAAACCTACAAGTCGCGCCAACCCAACGACCACACTAGTCATTACATGACAATCTACTTCCCGCTTTTATTTGCGATATGATAAATTTCTGTTTCAAAAATATTATTAATTTGACTAATCAACTGTTAAAATATGGGGACGCAAAAATTCTCTTCTCGTTGATCAAGAGTAATTACATAAATATAAATACGCAAACGTGACACAATCTGTTTCAACGGAAGTACAAAAACAAGATAAGAAATAGCCATAAAGATAGAGATTCTGACGAGATAATTCTGGAGAGTTAAAGTCATGCTGTTTGGTGTTAGGTGCTGTTGCAATTTGTTTGGAATATCAGGAAGAGATAAGGTAGAAAGAGATATGGCTCACGTGTTTGCATATCTGCTAAACACGTCTACTACTCAGTATGGAAAAAAACTTGCTCAAGAAAGTCTGAGGGAGCAAATTACGAAATGGGATGGACATATTTTTTTTTTGGGAAAAAAATTACTAACAGCTGAAAGAGAAGTTGGGGTGAATCCACTTAAAAACTTGCTAATGGGTTTTGTCTGCGCATTCCTGGTTTGTTTTCAAAGCAGCATCTCTAGTCTGTTCGTACGTTGGGAAGACATTATTGCGAGTTACAGATACTGCACGTCGAGAAGAGAGAGAGAGAGAGAGGAAAGAAAAAAAAGAGGGGGGCGGGGACTAAAATAGATTCGGTTCTGATGAAATATGAACAAATTTAAAGAAAATTATTGTGTGTATATCATATTCGTAACAGGACTACTTAGGGAAAAAAATTATTATGTCTACCACCGTTTCTGATTTTTCAACATTCTTTACCTTTGTATTTTGTTCTTTATATATGCTTTCAAAATGTTTATTTTATATTAATAAAAATATATCTATTTTATATATTCAAATATCATTTTTTGTTGTCACGTTTTAATTGATGTGTTATGTTAAGTGATACGATAGCATCCCACATAACTTTTAAGGTGATATCGATGGTCAATTGGCTCAAATAAGTTCTAAAATTTTTTAAAATATTAAAAAATAATTAAAATTTTTAAATTTATCCTCTTTCTCTTTATAAATCCTAAATTCTCATTTTTCTTTAAGCACACTAATTTCTCTTCCATTTTTGTACCTTAGACTAGATCCTCTCCACCAAGTTAATTTGACTTAGCTTTTGACATGATGAGTGGGGGAAATTAGCCTAAGGTTGCTGAAATTCATGACGCTCAAAATGAAGTTGAACGGCAGCTCCAATATTGTTTATGGGCGGAGGAGGGAGCGAACTCTGCTATTATGGAATGAGGACAGTGGTTAGCAGTAATGGATTCAGAAAATCTAGGTAATGGAATAAAGATAATACATAAGTTTAATAATAAATTTTATATAATTACATTTAGGCATCTAGAAATATATTAAACAAGCTTCAAATTTAATTTACACATCAAAAAATATATTAATGTGATATCAAACTTAAAAAATGATTTTTATGTTAATATGGGATCAAATTTAATAAAAAAAATGATATATATACATATATATATATATATATATATATATATATATATATATATATATATATAAAGAGAGAGAGAGGAGGAGGAGAAGGGAGTAAACTCTCAACTAGATCCTTGATAATTTTAGGGTCGGATAATTTGGTCTTAAACAAAAATAAATTAGTTCCTTAGTTCTTGACAATGATATTTGTCGGACATATAATAGTCCTTGATGTCAAAACTAATCGACCCAACGACCAATGTGTCTAAATTAACAATCATTAAGGACTAATGTGACTAAATTTTATATATATCATACTAAAATACAAAAATGCGCCTATTTGCATAGAACACCAAAAAATTTTAATTTTCTTCTTTTTCAATAACATGTTATATTTAGAAAAAATAGATATTATACATAATTTTCTTCATAATTTGACATTTATTTAACATGTTTGATAAATTAAAACATTCCAACATAGTATTACCATATTAAGTTTTTTTAATAAAGAATATTTTTGCCAAATAAGTCTTTTAAAGATATAAAAATGCCATCACATTGTCTTTATACTTGATTAAAGTTATAATGTAAATAGATAAATTTAATAACTACTTTAAATTTTTGATAGACTAATTTGATAATAACATGATAATATTTAAAAGAAAAATTAATGATTTATTTATAAATTAAATTTTATGTATATAAAGTAGGGGTCTTTTTATTTTCAATTTCTTCCTAATTGAGTCAAACCTTATGTTTGAAGTAGATAATTCTTATTTAATCATATATGTTTAACTTGAAATAAGTTGACATTATTTTAGGCTGATAACATAAAGCCAACATCATTTATATGTCTAATTCTATTATTTATGCATCAATAATTGACAATATTAATAACAATAATATAAATAGTAAATTGTATGTTGTGACAATATTAGATGTATGAATAATCACTTAAAGACTTTATGTTGTGTTGAGGTCACTATTATAAGACCAATGGCCACTATGACAAACTTGATTAACCACTTTTTTAGGGATGAATGATGTCATTGCATATGACAATTCATGCATTTGATACCATGACTTGTGTAATTATATCTTATAATTCATATATTTAATAGAGGATCTTGTGTTAATATCAAGGTCAATGTCATTTTTAGATAAACAAAAAATATTATTCATCCTATGGCGATCTTGGCATCCCTCTATTGTGTTGGTTCATACAATTAAGGAGATGTTGCTGAGGGATTAATTAAAATGTGGCCTAGCAGCATGTTTATCCGTTAATGATTGTGCATATGTCCTTAATAAAATGGGACATCAATATACTCTTAGTTTTCATAATTTAGATGCTTTTTTTTTCTTTCTTTTTTTTAATTAATTTTATGGTTGATTATAGTAAAGTCAATTTCCCTTCTATTTTTAGTAATTAGTTGGGTCTTGCTGCTTAGGGCACCTTTACTTAAATAATAAATAGAATATACAACTAAACTTATGTCCATTCAAAAGAACAACATTATGAGAGTATTCTATACAAATAAGTATTTTTTTGTATTTTAATATGATAAATATATATATAATTACATTGGTCCCTAATAATTGTCAATTTTGACACATTGATTCATAGGTCTATTAGTTTTGATGTTAGAGATTAAAATGTGACCAATGTATATTATTGGCAAAGATCAACGAACTAATTTATTTTTATTAGAGACTAAGTTGTCCGATTCCAAAATTATTAGGGACCTAATTGGAGTTATGTAGTTATGTATAGTGAGGGCACTTGCCCCACGCCAATACATGTAGATACGTCCCCGGGGGTCAGAACATCAACAACAGCATTTGCCCAATCTCTCCCTAAATATTTGCGAAATTTGCCTGTGAGTGAGCCTTGAATTTGGGCTTTACTAAGGATTTTATCACGGGGTTTGATGCATTTTACAACTGTACGCCCATGTAGAAAGTTAATGCATTTTATCATAGGGGTTGGCTTCGGAGTATGTTTGTTTCATATTTAAAAAAAAAAAAATAATTTTGAAACATAAATTTTATATATAATAAAAAAATTAAAAATTAATTTTTTTCAGAAATTACTCATTTCAGCTTCTCCAAAAATACTGAAAATTGATTTTTTGAAGAATCTAATTATTTTTAAAAACTTATCCAAATATATAAAAATTAATTTTTTAATAAAAAAATAATTTTTTGTTGAAAAAAAGTACAAACAAACACAACCTTGACTTTAAAATATTGCAACTATTCAAATCAAGGCCTCCCTGAATTCTATCTTTTGTAAAATTTTGTAATTAAAAGGTTAATGTTAATATATTGTTATTGTAAAGTATTTTATATTATTAACCAATCACATCTTATTATATGTGTGATTATTGGGATAGATGATATTTCACAAACTAAATACTTTCAGTAATATAGCAATACATAGTTAAATAAATGTGCAAGAATACCTTATACAGATAGTGTATCAAAAATTGAATTTGATGAATATATACTTAAATATTGGTGCAAGATTTTAATTTAATATTTCTTTTATAAGTGCGGTTAGCATGGTTTTTATGATATATATTAAAGAATAAAAAATTGAATTTATTAAGGAAAAATAAAAAGATTTAATATTTAAAAATGAAAAATATATTTAATACGTTTTTCTTTAAGCAATCAACTTAATTTAATGAAAAATTTTATATATTTAATACAAAAAAAAAGTTTCTGCATTTCACAATATCTAGCTATTTAGGGTTTTGTTATGCTTTGAATTATTTATCTATTTCAAATATCAATAAATTATAAATTATTTTTCTAATTTTACCCTTGCATTAATTATGCTTATTACTGTTTATCAAAGTAATTTATTGAATTTTTTAATATGTCTGTAAACCCTAAAACGATAAATATTATAAAACTAGGGGCTTATGTAAGAAAAAGTTTAGATTTCTACCCAAAAAAAATAAGAAAAAAGTTTAGATAACAACAATTTATATATTGTTGTTATTTAAAAAAAATATAATTTTATTAAACATTATTTATCAATTACTTAACTTTCCAAGTTTTGTACCTATTTTTGTTTCATCTTTCTAATATAAAAATGTCTATCAAATACTACAACAACAACAACTAAGCCTCATCCTATTATGTGGGGTTAGCTATATAGATCAAATAACGCATATCTCATTTAATCTACTATTTTTACTAAGACTTCCATGAGGTTAACGACAAATGCACAAATCATCTAGGGGGAATTTCTCCTATCTTTTCTATAATAAACCTTGTCCCAACTTTCGCTTAAATAAATTCATTCCTAAACATACATTATATTGCAGGCACATTTTAATATGCACCGTATTAAAAATAATGCACCATACACCATGCGATCCAATGGATTGGATATTCAAATGTATTTATGTATTTACTTCTTGTGGTATACCATAAAAATTATACTCTCTCTCTCTCTACACTTTGTAGCCTCAGCAATCCATCACCAAGCTTCTTCACAAAACCTGTGGCCTTCTTCGTCTTTGAATTCACCTCGATCTCCACTCCCAGCGTCTTGTCCTTTCCCAAAAAATCCCTCACGAATAGCTCCATTATCACTGTCGGGTTCGCTGTCACCACCACCTTCTTCTTGCAACTGTCAAACACCTCAAAACTTTCCTTCCTCACATTTGCGGCATAAAACCTAAAAAGCACAAAACACAAGATCAAATGAAGTTCATAAAATTGGAATCGGAATCTGAGAGTGAGTGAGAGCGCATGTGTGAGTGTGCCTAGGGAGGACAGTACGTGAAACGAGTTTGATGTCATGGATTTTGAGGCCGAAGATGAAGATGCGGAAGCCGTGGTCGGTGCCGGCGATGAAGACGAGATTCGAAGGGGACGCCGGACATGTCGTACCGAATGAGGTGGTAGATGTCGACGATAGTGGCGTTGTTGTAGAGCTCGACTCACGCCACCAGTGTGATCACCGAGTCCAGTTTTTGAGGAAATACAGAAGCATGGCGGCGTAGCTATGGAAGCAGCAAAATCTTGCTTTGGCTTTTTTGTTGAAGCTGATTCCAAGCTTGTGGGGCTATTGTTATTTTTGGGCAGCCAATGATGGTGGTACCAAGGGGCGGGGATGGGCGGTGGCTCGGGAAGGAAGGGTAGGGCAATGGGCCTGCTTAGATAGCTGGTGGAGTCGGGAAAAGAGAAAGAGACTTTGAAACATGTTACAGTGTATTACAAGAAAAAACTGCATGGATATATCCACATCTTATGAGTTGAACAACACAATAGTGCAGATTGCACCATCTTTAGCAAGGTGCACTACGGACGGCACCTATATTGCATCATACTTTTACTTATATGAAAACTATATACTTCAAAAGCTTGTCTCTAGAACGTTGGCTTCTCATTTAGTTTTTTTCTTGGTTCTCCCACTAAAATTATATCATCTGTGTGTGTTTTCATATAGCCAGTTCCAAACTAAGAGAAAGGTTGTTTTAGACACTTGACAACTAATTTAAAAGTTTGTCAAAACTTTATGGCATTGATTCAAGATTCTATTAAATACTAAATTAATGAATTTTAAAAATACTTTTGAAAACTTGATAAAAGAAAAAGAAACTAAATAAATTAGAAATACGTTAAATTAATTAATCAAGTTGAGTTCAAACTTTAACTTTGGATCATTTTTATTTTATATTTTTCGATACATTTAAAAAGCTCAAGACTCTCACGAGGAGAGGGGCCCAAAAAGATACAACATGGCAAAACCACAACCACACACGGAGTACCTTGAGACACGAACCACGCTAACAGCCACTTGACCACTAAGGACGTAACAAGATCAACGCTAAGAATTATTTTTTAATAAATGAATCATTTAACTTTGGCTCATTTAAATAAATGAATCAAGCTTTTTTTTTTTAATTTTTTAATATATATGAGCCATACCTAACCTTGTGAATGGCGAATCCCTTTCGAATTCACAATAATTTTTATATAAATTAAAATATTTAAAATTAATATATAATTATAAATAAATTTATTAAAATACTTTTATTAAATTTTATTATATAATAAAAAATATAATATTATTATATGATAAAAAATAGCTACATCTTTTAATAAATAAAAATAAATGATAAAATTAAATAATTAATAATAAATATTATATTAATATATAAAAATAATAATTATTATAAATTAAAATTTTTTTAAAAAATTGATAATTATTGTGAATAAAAAAAGTACCTTATAAGACTTTTTTAAGATCTTTCTTTATCTATAGTTATTGAATTATTTCATCTGATTTACTTTTTTTACTGATACTTTCGTGGGGTTATCGACAAATGCGCAAACCATCTAGAGGGAATTTCTCCTATCTCTTCTATAATAAACGTTATCCCAACTGTCTCTTAAATAAATTCATTCCTGAACGTACATTATATTGCATCATACTTTTGCTTATATGAAAATTATATACTTCAAAAGCTTGTCTCTAAATCGTTAGCTTCTCATTTAGTTTTTCTCTTGATTTTTCTACTAAAACTATATCATCTGTGTGTGTGTGTGTGTTTTTTTTTTTTTTTTTTTTTCCATATAGCCAGTTCCAGATTAAGAGAAAGGTTGTTTAAGGCAATTGACAATTAATGTAAAATTTTCTCAAATCTTTATGAAATGGATCCGAGATGCTATTAAATACAAAAGTAATAAATTTTAAAAACACTTTTGAAAACTTGATAAAAGAAAAAGAAAGTAAATAAATTAGAAATAAGTTAAATTAATTAATCAAGTTCAAACTTAATATCATTAATCAAGTTGAGTTCAAACTTTAACTTTGGATCATTTTTATTTTATTTTTTTCGATACATTATAAAAGCTCAAGACTCTCGTGAGGAAAGGAGCCCAGAAAGATAAAACATGGCAAAACCACAACCACACACGGAGAACGTTGAGATCCGAAACACACTAACGACGACTTGACCACTAAGGACATAACAAGATCAATGCTAAGAATTAATTTTTAATAAATAAATTTAAATAAATGAACCAAGCCTTTTTCAATTTTTTAATATATATGAGCCATACCTAACCTTTAAGGATAGTGACACTTTTTTTTGTTCATAACAATGATTAATTTGATTATTTTTATATAAATTAAAATTTATAAAATTAATATATAATATAATATAATATAAATTTATTAAAATATTTTTATTAAATTTTATTATATAATAAAATATATAAATATTATTATATGATAACAAATAATTCTATATTTTATCAATAAAAAATTATTAATAAATATTATATTAATATATAAAAATAATAATTATTATGAACAAAAAATTTTAACAAAATTGACAGCTGCAGTAAATAAAAGAAGTATCTTGTAAAGCTTTTATTATTAATATGTATTATTAATTTTCGAGTGCGCAACTAGCGTTGCTGGCAAAGATATCACGGGATGGTTTGTCCTATTCGGATATTCACGATAAAATAATACTGAATTCTCTTTCTTTTAAAGTAGACTCTGAAAAGAGAAGGAAAGTTAGAATGCGAACAGATGTCAAAATACTCGTATGAACTTAGCGTACCCCACTTTAAGTCACATCGTCAATGGTGAAATTATCTATTAAATAATGATGAAATTATCCTTTTGCAGACTCAGTTTAGAATTACTAAGTTTATATTGCTGTCATAAATCGTCAGCACAAATGTTTACTGAATTTTTGGGTAATTAAGAAAAATAATTTTAAATCTTTTTAATAAATGTCCTGATTATTAAAAGAATATTAAATACTTTTAGCATAATATAATAAGAAATAAGAGAACTAATGGTAGGATAAAGCAGTGTTTGATAATTTAAAAAATTAAATTAATATAATATAAAGTAAAATTTATTATATTAATTTATATAAAAATAAATCAATTTTTTTATTAAATATTATTTGATTTAATAATTTAAAAATTAATTTATATATATATATATATATATATTATTTTTATTTTTTTTAAAATTTTCTCTTTGACCACAACATTAAAAATTTAATCCAATTTACTTTTTCATCTAATACGAGATAATATATTAATATAATTTAAACTTGTGTTTCAATAGGAAAAGTAAATATTTTTGTTAATATATGAAATCTAACCTTATGTTTTAATAGGCGGACAATGATCGCAAACAGGTGGCAGATGATGGCACCGGATGACGCCAGACTGTGGCACTCGGAGGTAGTCAGCAATGGTAGTTGATGGCAGATAATTGATAAGATCAATAAAAAAAAAATTAATTGGTGTAAAATAAAAAAAAATAATGGAAAGATATAAAATAAAAAAAAATTATGATAAAATAAAATATATTTAAAATTAGTCTTTTTTAAGATCTGGTCTTGTATCTAAATTAATTTAAATAAAAAATTATTTTAAAATATTTAAATAATTATTAGATAATATTTATTAAAAATTAAATTAAATTATATATAATTATTTAATTTTTTTAATTTACCAAACACCCCTAACAATATATGACAAAATTCAATTAAAAAGGTAATCCATGTGATCTCTCGGATGGCTCTTTATAAACTCGGGTCTCACCTGCATTAAAGGGGATAAATTGTCACTTAAGTACGTGTGACTGCTTTCATTGATCCTTTCTGCATCTGTCTATTTTCTCTTTCTTCTTACTCTACCTATGCGTTTCAGCAATCATCTTCTAAAGAGCTAGGTATGTAATATACCTTGTTGAAGCAATCTCTGCAACAATTAAATAATGCAAAATTAATTCAAAAATCATGTATCGATGATTTTGATTGAATGCTTTATTTTCATGATATATATTCCGTTTATAATTTCTTCACTTAGGTTTTTAAATTTTAATTTTAATATTCTGTTAATATAAATTTTTTTTTTTTATATATTATTCAATCATGTATGATTATATTATTAAATCTGCTTGAATTTTCTTACAATTAACTCGAAAGTTATATAAAGATAAAATTTAATTAGCTAATTGTTTTTAACAATTAACACTTATAGCATCAAAATTAATATAAACTTGTTTAACAAAAAACTATCTATATAAACTTTTTTAGTAAAATAATGCAAGGTGTATTCGTACAAGATTGGTGAAGAAATTTTACAAGGCAGCTAATTAATTAATTAATTAACTAGCTAACTAACCAATTGATTGCAGACCATGGACCTGGAAAGCGAGGACACCAAGTTGGACGAATGGAGGGAATCTACGAAAGCAATACTAGGTCGTTTTCGAGCACATTCCGAGCCCTTTAAAATTTCTAATGTCCCAGAAGAACTTCGTGAAGGGAACAAGAATGCTTACATGCCAAAGGCCATCTCCATTGGCCCCCGACACAAGGGAACTAGAAGGAATCTAATGAAATGGGGAAAGATCAAATGGCACTACATGCAGTCTCTTCTTCATCGAGGACCAAAGGGAGCAGCAACAAACTTAAAACAATGCACGGAAGTCATTTCGGGGTTGGAAAAAGAAGTTCGCGCAAGCTATGCTGATGATCTCAAACTGGAATGGAACGACCTCGCCAATATTATGTTATCCGACGCTTGTTTCTTGCTAGAGATTCTCATAAGTGGGTCAAAGGATTTGAATGAGAAACTGGGAAGACGCTCCGTACCTCCGAGTCCCGTAGCCGAAGTCGGAAAAAAGGAAGAGGTGGTGATTGATCTGATGGTGCTGCAGAACCAAAAGGAAGAGGTGGTGATTGATTTGATGGTGCTGGAGAACCAGATACCACTTTTCATTCTCCATAAGTTGTCGGAACGACTTTTTGATGAAGTGGAAGTTGTCCCTGTTGAAACTCTGGCACTGAATCTCTTTGGCTACTTTCCGAGTGAGAGCTTTAAGTACTTTACTCCCAATATTGCATCCCACCACTTTCTTGAACTTGTCCACTCCTACGTTTCGGAGGATAGTGAGGAGAAAGCGCTAGAGCAGGCTCATGAGGAAGGCCATCAACACGTGTGCATTCCTATCAACGCCATTCGATCTATTGACTTCCAAGGAGTACTGCATCAATGTGCTGGTTGTTGTGCAGCTTGTAATGCTTCCATCCTCGAAGCCAATGAGGAATATGGGGAGCAACTACAGGAGCAACTACAGGACACTCAGGAAAGCCAGTACGTGTCCAATGCTGTCGGCAACGTTCGATATCTTACCTTGCAAGCAGAACAGAATCGATGTGCTCCCATCCTCGAAGCTGCTGGTGTTACAATCAAAACTACAAGTAAGGGTGTTTTTTTGTTCGGTTTAGATTGACTTTGATTTTAGATTAAAAAAAAAAAACTCAAATGATCTAGATAACTAAATTTATTTCGTTGTACCCCCAAAGAAAAAAATATTTTGGTTTGTATTGGTTAATATTGATTTCACTTGATGAATCAAACTAATTTAAATTAAATCGGTTTGATTTGTTTAGTTTCAATTATTGTCTAAATTTTTATAAAATAAAAAATAATAATTATTAAAGTTCATAAAAATAATAATAATTATTCACAATTTTGTTCGTCTTTACAAATTTTAAATTCTAAATTAATTACAAAAGGCAAAGTAATATCTAATAACACGACTAATTTAATTATATAATAGAGTATTTTTTTTAGAGTATTTTTTAAAAATACACTATATAAAAACTCAATGTTATTATATAAATTAGTAAATAGTTAAATACATAAATTATTAAATTAAAATGTAATAAATATAAAATAATTTTAATACTAAAATATCATAAAATATATGCATATGTATTATATTATTAATTTATTTTGATTAAAATAGATTTTGAAAACTAAAATAAAAGTTAACCAAATCAAATTGATTAATTTAAAAATAAAATGAATTTGAACTAAATTATTTTGGTTTTGAAAAATCATAGGTGAAACTATAAAACGATACTTAAACTTTAATGACTTAAATGTAAACAAGATTCATAATCGAGCAATATAATATCCGCTGATCCATGTAATTGACCCATCTAATATAACAAGTCTTAGTTCTTCTTGTTGTCGTTGTTATTTTGGTTTTAATTAATTTTTATTTTTCAATTTTTATGCAGTTTAAATTAAATTTGATCTTCTTTACCTCCAGGTACAGAGAAGAACCACATGAATGATCAAGGTCAAGGAGTGATAAGAGGCTTTAACTTTGACATAAAATTCAGCAAGAGCAATGGGACACTAGAAATCCCACCTCTGCATATCACCAAATCAACGGAAGTGATGTGGCGGAATCTCATTGCCTGGGAGCAAGGCCACACCGGTTTCAGTTGCAAACACAAGTGCACTTGGGCTGCGTTCTTTTTCAATGGCTTGATTTGCGGTGAAAATGATGTTCAGCTTCTGAAAGATAGGCATGTTATAGTGGATCATTTGCAAATGAGCAATCGAAAATTGTTGGAATTTTTCCGTTCGATCGTAAAGGGTGCTGAACGTGGCAAAATTAGTGATTCCCCTTATTGGGAAATGGTTAGTGCCTTGAACTCCTATTATGGAACATGTGGCCTCAAAGTCAAACAATACCCCATAATGCTTTGGCATTCTTGGCTTCCCAGTGCTATTCGCCAAATTGACCGGATTGTGTTGCGCGGCTATAACTTGTTGATTGCAATGATATCTGTTTACGTTCTTCTCAACACTATTTATACAATCCTCAACTATTATTTTCGTCATTAGAATAGGTAATTCCTGTCAATTTGTTTGGTTTTTTTTTATAATTTTTTTTTGGGGCTCTTTATAATTTCCTTTCGTTTATACGCGGAAATGCTCATGCAGTGAAATGAAATCATGACAACCACTTGCACCAAAGCAGGTCCTAGTGTTGAAGAAAAGATGGTAACAACCAATGACTGGATAAAGTGGTAGCTGACAAGCTTTCAGGCTAATATCATATGATCAACATTTAATTGCAGCTGCAACCTTTATCGGCCAATTTCCGTTTCAGCACGGGTGTCTTATTTGGTGTAATAGGTACTGTATATTAAGGAAGTGCTCAATATCTCAATTTCCGTTTCATCATGGGTGTCTTATTTTGTGTAATACGTATTGTATATTAAGGAAGTGCTCAATATCTCAATGTATAGAATGCAGTGTTGTTTGAGTTGTTTACCAATAGAGTATGTCTCGTTGTTTATTAGTTACAAGGAGTGAAATTAGAAGTCTTCAGCATTTGCTTTTGTATCATAAGCTTCGTAAGTCATTTGTATAATTCGAAATTTATGAAATCAGTGACTGCTCTTCCATCTCTCTCCTTCATTCTTGTTAAGTTAAATTTAACATCCGCAACAACTGCGAAAACAATTTCAACTGTCTCTTTTTTTCTTTTCTTTTTTTTTTTTTTCTCCAGCTCCCAGTTAGCTTTCTTCTTCTTCTTCTTCTTACCCAAAATAACTTAAACAAATGTTCTTATAAATGATAAAGCAATGATAACAATCTACATTAATTAGAATTTAAATTAGGTACAATAAGATTTAATTTAGTTTATTTTATCTTATTATTAGAGGTAAATTCTGTGCATTGCATAGCTTTATTAACTTTTTTTATAATTACTTTATAAGAATACTTTGACAAAAAAAAGTATAGTAGTGATTAAAAATTACATATTGAAAGAATATATTGAATTTATTTTCTTTAATTGTTCTACAAAATAAAGTCATTAGAAAATGATTACAATGAGGACATTCATTGAACACTTTGTTATAGACAACACTTTTGGCATATATAATCTATATAATTTTTACTCTCCTTAACTATTAGAACTCTTAACTTTTTTGACAAAGTCACTTTTGACAATATTAGAACATGTACTTCTCTATAACTGAATTTTTATTTTGACAAATATGACTATCATATAGTTTAATAATTGTTCTTAACTTTTTTTTATTATTTATTGTCCTTGCATAGAATACCTTAATCATAACTTGTTTTTTTTTTTTTTTTTAAATAAAAGGTCACTTTGAGTCATTTGTTGTCAAAACTCTTTGGTCCAAAATAGTATTATTTTCATATTAGTGCACTTTTTTTTTTTTTTGGTTAAAATAAGTTAGTTTATACTAACTATTTAGATTTTATTGAATTCTTGTAAATGCGAATTTGAGTATTTGTTTCATTTACTTTTATTTTTGACAATTTTTCCTTGATTGCAGGGGCGCATTTAATATGTTTTCTGTAAAATATTAAAGCAAATGACTAATTAATGATATTGCATGGGTTTTTTATATTTTTTTACAACTATTTTAAATGAGAATATTTTTTATAAAGTTGTATTAATGATTGAAAGCTAGATATGATAAGAATCGGATATAACATCCGTGCATTACAGGAATTTGTTAATATTTTGTGATAATTAATTATTTTTAACAAAGATATCTTTAAAAGAGAACTATGATACTAATTAAAAATTAGATATCGCAAAATATATATATTTTTTGGTCTAATTGCTCTACATAATGAGTCTGTTTGAATATGCTTATTTGGAGATTAAAAGTACTTAATTTGATAAATAAATATTTTGAAACAAACTGGGTGAACAAAAGAAAAACTAGATTTCTACTTATTTTGAAAGATAAATCTTAATGTAATAATTTAGATTTTAACCTCTTAAAATTGAAAGATAAAAGATTAATATTATTATGTACAACTAAATAAAGTATTAGGTGAAATTAGTTTTTTTTGAAGATGTTTAGGGTTTTTTTTTTTTTAAATTGACTATTAAATAATTTTAAAGAAAAGTATTTTACTTTTTTCTTTAAAAGTAAAATTGCTTTCACATTTTAAAAATTTTAAACTGACTATTAAATAATTTTAAAGAAAAATATTTTACTTTTCTCTTTAAAAGTAAAATTGCTTTCACATTTTAAAAATTTAAAAAAATTTTAAATTAATTTTATGTTTTTATGAGTTAAGAGATTAATATAATTGCTTAACATTTAATATAATGAACTTCAAAAATAAAATATTAATATTCATATGCAAAAAAATTATTGCAAATTAGAGTGAGTTTTAACTACTAATTATATTATCACCTGAAATATATAATAATTGAAAATTAGAGTAAACTTTATCAGTAAAATATAGTGAATTATGTAATATCTGCAAGTTAGTGTGTATTAAATATAAAGTGCAAATAAATTTCTCTCTCTCTCTCTCTCTTTCTCTCTCTCTCTCGCTTTTTATATATATAGAGTCTTTATTTGTTATGTAATAGGTTATTCTTATAATCACTTTCTTTATATAATAAATTCACTGATGACGCTTATACTTGAGTTCAATTTATATTTCATTCAAAACGTTTTTATAGTACAGAATCTATTCATAGTTAATGCCAAAATTAAAATTAGAATACTTGATATGTTTTTCAATAGAAAAACTTCAACATCCCTCGATCTTGATGGTTTTATCGAAGAAACTGCATTGCTCGTTGACCATAGTGGCTTTATCGGAAAAATTCCAATGCCCCTCCCTACAAAATTTTTTAATGGTTTGGATCTCTACGGAGGGATGTGTTCCTTTTTTCGAATTGTGAGGGGCATAAAAAACTTTTAAATTTTGATAGACTAATTCAATCTCCAAAATTTTTATCAAAGGCCAAAATAGATATTTACTGTAAATTATTAATAGTTAACATTGCATAAAGTTTTGAAGCTGAATCACCAATGAGCGCATAGATTGATTGGCGGGCTATTTTAGATTAACTAGAAGTCTCAAATTCGAGTTCTACATATGCAATTGCATTAAAACTTGGAAGAAAGAATTTTGCCGCTTAGTGATGCTATCCGTCTCGTATAAAATTACCTCTAATAAAAAAAAATACATGTAATTTTAATAGAAAAATAAATAAATTTTTGAAGCTGACATTACATAAACTATTAGTCATGCTACATAGACAACTTGACGTCAGATAGATGACATTTTGCTTACAAAGATTATTATTGATAATGAGCACAAATAATCATAATTTTTTAAATAAAAGTAGTATAAGTCGTGCTACCGACAATTTTTAATGCTATTCTTTAATATATATATATATATATATATATATATATATTCACTTGCATCATAGTATTTATTGCAAGTAGATTGTAATTACTATATATATAGAAAAAAATTAGGAAGTAAATTTTTATGATTAAATGTCAAAAAATATATTAATCGAATTGTGAAAAAATTAAGATATATTATTTCAAAAACTTAGTAATGACAGGTGAACAAATTATATAAAAAATATAATGCAACAAAAAAAAATTTAATTACTTTTGAGAAGCTAAAATGTCATATTATTTTATATTAACTATAAAATGTGTAATTTCTTATGTAAATAAAGTTATGCAATAATGGATATAAATAGTACACAATTATGCTTCAAGCAAAAACATAATGGCTTTGGTTGCATTTTATTTCAAGGGTTTATATGCATTATTTTTTAAGAAACTATATAAGCTTTCAAGAAACTATAGCAGATCATCAAAGATATATAGTATTTCTATCAATTTAGCACTTCTTCTAAACAAAATGTGTAACCATCTACAATGTTATAAGACAAATAACTAAGGATCAGATTTGCACATTTAATCTTTATGAATCATGTAATATGGATATTAGCATAATCTGCAAAATATAAAGATATATGAATATTAGTTAAAGCATAAAAGTTATACGAAATAAACGGATACAGGTCGAATATCAAAATGAAGCATACAACAAACAATCTCCTAACTTATAAAATAAAATATATTCAATCATTGTTATTTTCATCTCCTATTTTTTCAAGTCATTCTAATATTTCCCAGTCCGACATCATCGAAATATAAAATTTATGATATTTTTATTAATAGAAAGTTAAATGACATTACTCATTAAAATTTAAAATATCTAACCTAATAAATATAACTTTAATATATCGACATACAATTAGAGTATTATGAAAATGAAAAATTTTATTAATAATAAATTTATTTATTTATATTTTATTATCAAAATTTAACAAAATATTTATTATAATACCAGCGACTTGATAGGTATGACACATTTCATATTTTTTAGATATTAATATAATTAAAAATTAATTTTTATATATTGACAGTATAAAATAAATTTATATTTTTATCTGATAAAAATATATTGCATTAATATTTTTTGAAACCAAACTACTATTAAATTTCATTTCCAAGATGAAAGAGAGTTCCGACTTTAAAAAGAGTACGAGTTCCGATTTCATTTTCAGAATATACTGGAAACTAGTCCCACTTTAGGCGACGTGGAGAGCAATTCTGCCACACAAAGAGGACGACGTGGAGAGCATTTTGGTCACAAAAAGAGAGCAAGGTTGGCTGAAACTCAGCCTTGTGTTTTGAGGCCAATCAAAACCTTCCAAGTTAACTACCACTCATGCTTATATAACACATTCTTCTCCTCTCATTCAAACTCTCCTCTCACGTTGCCTTCTTCCTTACTTCAGCTCTCTTTTCTTTTCTTCACTCAGCCAACTCCGCCCAACTTTGAAATTCAACCAAGTTTCAGCTATAAACTCAAGCCAAATCATTTATAGTAAGAGTTAGAGGTTTTAATTCTTGCTTGATTCTCTAATTCTTGAAGGATTGGTGGTGGTCTAATTTCTTAATTTTGATATATTGATTGAATAATTATGATGAATTATAGCTGGTTTATTGGTTGTTTATGAGATTAAAATTTGAATTGGAAGTAAGAAAGGATGAAAATATGAAGAAGTTGAGAGGCTGGAAAACTTAAAACCCTCGGCAGTCCGTACGACGGAGTATACGGCTCCGCCTCCCGCCGTTTAAAATTAATGAGACCATTTTTATGTGAAACTAGACATCTAGGGCTTTCTATACATATATCATATGAGACCATTGGAGTAATATTGAGAGAGATATGAATTTTTGAAGTTTGACCTAGGAATCAAGACATTCACCCGGGCAGTATGGGTTGAAAAGGGTGTAACTCACCCTATACAACCCCAAATTGAGTGAAAGTAATTTTGTTGGAAATCTTACAAATAGGGAACATCCTACCCAGAAATTCCGAGTTTGTTACCATCCTATTTGTTCCCAGTGATTTGAAGAAATTACCCTATGTCCAATCCGAGCCAAAACAGAGCAGTTCAGGAAGGTTAAGTTTCGGGGCTTATAACTCGAGCCCTACTAAGTCAAATGGAATGGGACTTTTTGCAAATGAAAGATGGTTCTATCATCTTTAATATGAGACCAATTTCATATCATTTGAGCCAGTTTTCAAGTTTTAGTAGATTTTTACTTTTGAGTGAGCAATTCTAGCCAGCCACAGGGCAGGCCGGGATAAAACCTGAATAACTTGAGTTATGATTATCAGAATCAGATGGGACTAAAGAGGTTAGAAAATAGACACATAAGACTTTAACATATCCAAAATTGAGGTCCAAATGAGTTAAGTAGAAATTATGGCATGATTTACAAAATTCGGGTTGAATGATTTATGTGAGGCTATAACTCTGTCTTGAGAAGACTAATGTTCCTAAGAGCTCCATGATGAATTGTGCATGCAATATTGTAATTGCTATGAGAAATTGGCATTCTGATGTACTGGTACTATTCATGGAGAAGCGGACACGTTCCTTTATGCCGCCAAAGTTGCGGTAAGGTATATGCATGAGTTATGAGATACATGTAGATGCATGTGCATTTTCAAGAAAGTTATGAAGGTCATGTTATGAGAAACCTACAGATTATGTTATAATGAAAGTTCCATGATACTTGGGCCAGCCCCGGATGAAAAGTTAAGGGGAATAGATCGGTGGGGATGTTGGGGAAAGTAAACCCGGCAATCCCTGTATAGGAACGAGCTCGATCCTGAAAAGCAGACTATTACCCAGGAGTCTAAAATGACCAAGAACTCCCAGGGGACCAAGTGATAGAAAATGATGAAAAGTAGAAAAGTTTATGGGAAATGAGAAAGTTTATGAAGAAAGATTCAAGAGCAAGTTTGCATGATTACATTAAGTGCATACTTACATTGAATGGTCATTATATATCATTTACAGTTTCTTTGCTACATTCACTTATTGCCGTATGCTCATTATTCTGTTTATTGTTTATATTAGTTTATTCTGCTCCTTATGTGTCTTAAGTAAAACTGGATCCTGCCTCGGACCAGATATTTTCCCAACCTTATCAAATATGAATAGTTAAGTTTAATCTCATGTCTTTATAATTAAATAAAACTCGAGGCAGCTGAGAATGAATGCGATGTCAGTCAAACGTCATGCACGACCCTACCGAGAATTTTCTTAAATTCTCACCTCGTTTTGTATTTCCGCCTCATTCTCAGACGTGGATGATGGACTTGACGGCTACCCTCTTCATTGAGATTCCAAACCTGCAGCTTCACCAGGACCCCGAGTTGGACTCGCTGTACCTAGCTGGCTTCCGTCATTTCCGTTTCTACTTTTTAACAATAGGAATTTTGTTGTCCCTATACTTCACTCTACTTTTGATATGTATGTTTATAAACTGAAGCTTTGGCTTCCAACTTGTATGTGTATATATGCAACTAATGATATATCTATGCTAATCATGTTTATTATGTAAAGCGGCCCGTTTCGTAGGTATACACGTCATGCCATATACACAAATAACAGAATATAAAATAATGAATACAACTTCAGACAGCAGATTAATACGGTAACACAACCTATCCAATTTCATACTATGACTTAAGCATAACATTAAGTTGGTAGGATGTTACACAAACAATCTCCTAACTTATAAAATAAAATATATTCAATCCTTGTTATCTTCATCTCCTATTTTTTCAAGTCATTCTAATATTTCCCGGTGCGACATCATCAAAATATAAAATTTATGATATTTTTATTAATAGAAAGTTAAATGACATTACTCATTAAAATTTAAAATATCTAACCTAATAAACAAATAAAACGACAAAAGAAGAGGATATATATGGAGGTAGCGGTAAGGAGAAGACAAGTAAAAAATTCAAAACCAAAAACGAAAAACCACACCCACCAGAACCTCGAGTCTTCGTCCCCTACCCCGCGAAACCCCACCCCTTCCAATTGCTCACTCACTTACTCTCTGAACCTTCAGGCAAAAATGGAAAGCACCACCCACCTGCAAACGAGAGTATTCGTCCTCCCCCACCCATGAACGCGAGGCTCCTTTATCATCGAAACTAAGCCACAATGTCAAAGACCAGAGTGTTCCTCCTTTGTAGTCTCCATCATCCATTACAAGCATTCCCCTTTTTCCCTTTCTTCTCACACCATTCTTCACAAACTCTTCGACCTTAGCTCCCCAACAAACCCTTCTAGTCTCGCAGACCCACTTCGCCATTTCCACCATTTTTTTTGCAGATCAAAGTGCAAGTTGAGCTCAGAAGCATAAAAAAATGGGTTTTTGATTCGTGGGGTTGGTTTAAAATGGTCTCTTTCATGGGCCCTTGCCCCAAGTGCCTCTGTTTCACTCATTTGGGATTGAACTCTTAGACCCCACAACGGAACATGCACATGGTTGGGTTGGGATTGAAGTAATCCCACTAATTTGGATCTTTGGTTTGTGACTCAACCTCATTTGGGATTCAGATGTGCGTGTGATTGTCTCAAATATGAATGAGTCTATTTTTTTATATTTGAATTGAGAATGCTATGTTGATTTGTTTTGATTTTTGGGTAGTGCTGATGTGACTATGTGTGATTGATTGTTTTAGATATTAATATGATGATTGAGAAGCTAAAAGGGTTGCTCTGGAATGATCAATTTTGATTATTTTCTTCTTTCCCTTTCTCTTTGTGGAAAGTTAGATAGTGAAGGGAAGAAATGGTATTAACATTTATTGGCTAAATTTTAGAAATTTGGTGCTATGAGTTTATCAGGTTATACAAGGTGGTTGGATAGGTTATCAAAGAAGAAGCGCAGTTTAACAGTTTCCACATTCTACCATTATATGTTCTAAACTAAATAAACCAATATAAATAATTTAGTGTTCTGAACCAATATAATTTTAAGTAGCATATGCTTGATAGGTATGAATGGTGGGCCATTGTTTATGCTGTACTTGAAGTTGTTGGTTGACCAAATGCCGTTTACTTGGATTGTTAGGTGATAAATGATCATATACTGATTAGCGTTTGGGAGGAAACTGGACATGAGTATGCTGGTGGGGATATGCTTGAACCGTATGAATATGATATTCCTATCTTGTTTCTGGTCCTAGTTGTATTCCCTTTGGTGGTTTATATGTTACTTTTAACTCGCTGCTCCAGATGCAAGTCTGTTAGATATTGGTAATTCTTTTAACCAATTGTATCTGCAAATTTGTTTTTCATTTTCCCTTGTCAATTTCTAAATTACATTATGTGGAAGCATGCTTTGATCACTTGGAATATCTGCCTAAGGAATAATGACAAATGTCTGGAAACTAGATGTATAGTTTTATACTCTGCCAATTTAAAAGTAAACTACATTGTGGGTCATGCACAGTTAGTTCAGATGGGTAATATCCACATAGTTTTGTTAACATTTGTGAATATACACATGGCTACGAAAATTTGTACTTGTATAGCAATGATCTCAAATAGTTTTTAGATAGGTTGCATTATTGGCAATTAGCTCAAATAGTTTTTACACAGGTTGCCTTATTGGCAGTTAACTAATAGAAATGAAATGAAACTAGATAATCTTGTCATTCATGTTACTGTATTTATCCTACAAGTCTTTTAGAGTATTTTTTTTTTCTTTTTGTTTTGTTTTTGTTGTGTTCTTATATGTTCTTTTAATGATTTCTTCTTCAATAATATAATTGTTGAGTAAAATGTTGTGCTTTACCTTATATTATTTCTCAAAATTTGAGCTGTAAGTGGTTTGCAGCTCTGGGAATTGTCAAAGAATCCACTGCAGGCAAATTCACAAGCAAGAATGCTAGCAATTGGAAACTCAAAAATCAAGCTCATTTCCTCTGGCTATTTTAGTTGACAAATTTAGTCATGAGAGTGGCTTTTATGAAAATTTGAACACCCATTTCATTGGTGACATTTTGAAGCAGACTCCAAGGAAGAGTGTTACTTTGGATAATTTGGTTCACCCTGTAAGAGGAACTGGTGCTCCTGCTGCATCTGATTTTTCCTTATATAGTAATTCTCAACCCTTCGCTTTGGAGACAAGAAGTTCCTATAAATGCAACAGAGAAACAAGGAAAAGAGATATTGGATCTATGCACAAATCATCTATTGAATCTTCTAAATATAACATTACCAGTTCTCCCTCTTCGAGTATGGTATCAAGGGTTGTATTTATGAGACAAAAGATTTACTTGTTTTACTTTGGTATACAACTGGAATGCATTTTATAAACTAATCAATATTAGATCTCTGATTATGATCTTAAACTACTGTTGCAGTCAATAAATAATGAGTATTCTATGTTAGAGGAAGAAACATAAAGAAAATTGAATGTTGGTGGCTTTGGAGTTTATACTAATGGACAAGATGCATCAAGAAACACAATCCATGAGGATGATAATTGTCAAAGTCAATATGGAAATGGATATGTACCAAGAAACAACTATGGACACTAAAGTGTGTCAAGTGCAGCAAACAATGATGAAAGTGTGGATGAATTTGAAAAAGATAATGCTACCAACAGAGGAAATGTAGTCAAAGGAGGAAATTATCATTCTGATGAAGCAGCACAATATGAATGCTCTTCTGAGATGATTATTAAAGGAAGTGTGAAGGCTAAAAAGATATCACATCCTTGCAAGACCAAGTGTTCTAAATCACCAAAGTCAACATTAAAGATATCAACAGACTTTTGTTGCTTAGAAAGAGAAGGGAAAGTTGTAGCTGAACAAAGTTAGTGTGAAAGATTTTTGTTTTCCGTATTTTCATATTAATGTAAATGATTTGTATAATCTGAGTTCAATAATGATTCCATGTTAAGGTGTTGCCCTTTTGTCACCATTATTTTTCAAAAACTATAAATCTATGTTCATTACACGTGAGGAGTAAGTAGCAAAGCCTAAGTGAGGACCTACACTTGGTTGGTAACTTGATCGAAAAAGCTAGTAATTTTAGTTCAATAAACTGGTAACTTTTGTAAAAAGTTGGTAACTTATTAGTTAGTTTATGCCTTGGTTCTATTAGCTTTGGGAATAGGTTAGTACATCCAAACCACACTCATTCATGCTAGATTGGTAGGGAAGCCTCATCCCCATGTGGGAAGTAAGTAGCAAAGCTTAAGTGAGGACCTGCACTTGGTTGGTAACTTGACTCAAAAAGTAGGTAACTTTAGTTCAATAAGCTAGTAACTTTTTCCAAAAACTGGTAACTTATCAGTTAGTTCATGTCTTAGTTCTATTGGCATTGAGAATGGATTAGTGTATACAAATCACACTCATTCATGCTAGATTAGTAAGGGAAGTCTCATCCCCATGTGTGGAGTGAGTAGCAAAGCCTAAGTGAGGACCTGTACTTGGTTGGTAACTTGTCCTAAAAAGCTGGTAACTTTAGTTCAATAAGCTAATAACTTTTTCAAAAAGCTGGTAATTTATTAGTTAGTTTATGTCTTGGCTCTATTGGCCTTGGGAATAGATTGGTGCATACAAATCACACTCATTCATGCTAGATTGGTAAAGGAAGCCTCATCCCCATGTAGGGAGTAAGTAACAAAGCCTAAGTGAGGACCTGCACTTGGTTGGTAACTTGACTCAAAAAGCTGGTAACTTTAGTTCAATAAGCTAGTAACTTTTTCCAAAAACTGGTAACTTATCAGTTAGTTGATGTCTTGATTCTATTAGCCTTGAAAATGGATTAGTGTATACAAATCACACTCATTCATGCTAGATTGGTAAGGGAAGTCTCATCCCTATGTGGGGAGTGAGTAGCAAAACCTAAGTGAGGACTTGCACTTAGTTGGTAACTTGTCCTAAAAAGCTGATAACTTTAGTTCAATAAGCTAATAACTTTTGCAGAAAGCTGGTAACTTATTAGTTAGTTTATGTCTTGGCTCTATTGGCCTTGGGAATGGGTTGGTGCATCCAAACCACACTCATTTATGCTAGATTGGTAGGGAAGCCTCATCTCCATGTGGGGAGTAAGTAGCAAAGCCTAAGTAAGAACCTGCACTTGGTTGGTAATTTGACCTAAAAAGCTGGTAACTTTAGTTCAATAAACTAGTAACTTTTGCCAAAAACTAGTAACTTATCAATTAGTTGATATCTTGGTTCTATTAACCTTGGGAATGGATTGGTGCATATAAATCACACTCATTTATGCTATATTGGTAGAAGAAGCCTCATCCCCATGTGGGGAGTGAGTAGCAAAGCCTAATTGAGGATCTACACTTGGTTGATAACTTGACTCAAAACGCTGATAACTTTAGTTCAATAAACTGGTAACTTTTGTAAAAAGCTGGTAACTTATCAGTTAGTTGCTGTCTTGGTTTTATTGGCCTTGGGAATGGATTGGTGCATTCTAATTACTCTTTAAGGTAGCAAATAAATTAAACATGTAATGTACAAACCCACTACGAGATAACAACAAATGCTTCATAAACGAGATTCAAGTCTCAAACCGTCTCATAAATGAGATTTTAACACTACTCACAACACATTAAGATAACTTTGTATCATTTTTTGCATGAAAGCACACAAAAATAATGGATCATTTGGTCATCAATTTGCAACACTTGTAAAAGGAACCCATAACGCAATAGCAAGATGCTAAATTTCTTGCATTATGAATCCCAAAAACAACATAATGCAATGAAGACCGACACGGTGGCAATTCTTTTCATAAATGCATCAAAGAGAACTTAACACTAGTGAATATAGTAGGACTAATCAAATGTAAAGAGCTTGCCAAGTAGTCACTTCAAGGTAAGAGATACAAATAGCAAGTGTCCGTATCAATCCACCTCATTATTGCTTTTCCTGATAGCTTAAACAAAAGAAACAGACTTTTTTTCTATCAGATTCACAACTTGAAACGCATGAAGTAAACCAATTTTTTAAAATACAACCATTAGTACTGTGTGCAGTGAAAATTAGCACAAAACTCATTGTTACTTGATACACAAATAAAAAAGTAACCAAGACTAACACACTTTTCATTTTTTTCAAGCAATTACTCTTATACATACATTGATTGGATAAAAACAAAGTCAAATAACAATAAATACATTGATTGGATAAAAACAAAGTCAAATAACAATAAGTACATTGATTGGAAAAAAACTAAACTAAGTTTGAGAGACATAGTCGTTCCATATTTGTCTAGCAATGCTATCTCTCATTCTTTCTGATTCTACACCATCAATATCTGTATGCATTGCTCTTGCATGTTCAAGTTGAAGCTCTCTTTCCATAAAGTCTTTATCAACTTCACAAGTATTTATTCGTGCTCTGCTTCCAATTGGGCACCGGACCAGTGAGATAGTTTCCTGTTAAGTATGTAAGTAAATAATAAACCATATAGAAGCTCAACAAAATCCCATAAACCAAATAGCAATTCCTAGTGGCTAGCTAATAAACTTACATAAACTAAAAGCTGGAAATTTCACTACTGGAGAGAACTTAAAGGGAAAAATTTTTTAAAAACACAACGTTCAGCAACATGCTACAAAACAACAATACTGGATGAAGTTTTTTCTTCCTCCAGGTGAATCTTTACCCATCAGGCACTAAAAAACAAGAAAGATAAACAACAATAAAAAATAAATAAAGTGGTTGAGATGCCCTGTGGAGGAAGAATTTTCTTCCTCCATGAGCAGTGTGGAAAATCTTCTATTTAGCTCACTAGTTTCATGTTTTAATATTTATTGTATATGTACAATTTCTTTCTTTTGAGATTAAAGAAGCAGTCTTCCATTTTCACTTTAATGATTTGGTTAGCTCAAACTCATGCTACTTATCTAAAAGTTAAGAGTCACACCACGTCTTTGGCAACACCCCTCCCCCCCAAAAATCACATGCTTATATGCATATCTTTTTGGTAAATTGAATAACCAAATGGCAAAGTCAACTAAACAATTTAGCTCAAATTAGATACAAATTCTAGAGAGATTTTACATTAACTAAGTTCTATCTAATTATGAATGATCTTAAAATCACCATGACAAGTATCCTTTCCAACATCTTTCTCTCACTTTCTCACTTTAAAAATATACTTTAAAGAGCCTCATTTTTGCCCCTAAATACAATAACACTACCATGTTATGAGAATTAAACTTCTTTTCTTTTTTGTACAAATCAACAAATATTGCACAGAAGTAATGTATGTGTTTTCTCCAACCAAGTTACAGTCATCTTATTTTAAAAAATAAAAAAATGACGGCATCCACGTACAACAATTGCTTGTTACTTGCACCCTCAAACTGACTTTTGATAATGCAGTTTTCTAATTGATTATATACATTGTCAACATCAAATTATAGTTGCATCTTGTAATATCTACCATTATATTGTCGCCATATACGACAAAATGCCACTTGCACCGACTTCAAATATGATTTCTTAATCCACAAAGGCAAGAGAGACAACTTTCTCTCTTCCTTAAGTTGGGACTGGATATGAAATTCCAAAAGTAATAAGAAATACATCCAAAATTCAAAATTCCTTTCTAAACACCAAACACCAACACTAGAAAATTTAGACTTTGAGGACTAATGAATTTTTCAAGCTTATCATTCATATACAATAAGGAAAATCTATCTCCAACTCTGATACTTATGTTGTAGTAGCTGTGACCATAAGAATGCTGCATGCAACAGTACCAATATTAGTTTGAGCATAGCTGTTATCTTTGAAACTTGAAATAAAACATATGACTGACACATAAAGTAAGAAAAGAAAAGTCCAAAAACCATCAGAATTGGAGACACACGTGAACATTCCTATCCAAGGTTTAACATGTATGTCTAATACTAAAAGGAGCATGGGAGATAATAGAATAGCAGAATTATTGCCTTGCGAAACTTCTTGATTAAGGTCATGGGCTTTCTGGTGAGACCTCTCTGGAACCTTCTACGGGTGCTAGCACTAAAGAGCTTGATGAGCTCATCGATGGACATGTTGAGAAGGGCATCCAAATTGACGCCCCTGAAATTGAACTTCTTCAACGTTCTCTTCTTTGGCCGCCCCCTCGCAACGTTAGCTTCCACATCTACCTACAAATGCAATCAACGCACGCAAATATCAAAAGTGTGCAAAAATGGTTACAGAAAGAGAATGATGATGATGGTGTGAGTATGGGTCAGGCTATGCTCACCATGGCTGGAAAACGAAATCGGCATAGCAACCCTCTCTTGGATGAGTTGATGATGCAAAGTGTTGTTGCCTACCGCTATGATTTTGCAGAATAAGAAGAAGAAAATTGGAAGAGTTTCGGAGGAAGGGGGAACAAAAGTTGTGGAGGGAAAGAGAGAAAAGAGTGGGTCGTTGGCGGAAAAGAGTGGCTTTTTTATTTTTGTTTTGAAAATTAAATGCTATACCACCCTACACCTATCGTATACGAGTGCACCATAACTACTCTCTTCCTCTATTGATTTTTGTTGTTTACCCACTACTTTATACGGTGTTCATCGTATACGTTGAGGGGGCAATGGGCCAAATAACAGGGCTCATGTAACTGTAATATATCGATATACCATTAGAGTATTATGAAAATGAAAAAGTTTATTAATAATAAATTTATTTATTTATATTTTATTATCAAAATTTAACAAAATATTTATTATAATACTAGCGACTTGACAGGTATGACACATTTCATATTTTTTAGATATTAATATAATTAAAAATTAATTTTCATATATTGACAGTATAAAATAAATTTATATTTTTATTTGATAAAAATATATTGCATTAATATTTTTTGAAACTAAACTACTATTAAATTTCATTTAAGAAAGAGAGGGTAGTTCTTTCAATTCAATAATAATAATAATAATAATAATAAATGAAAGAGAGAGTAGTTACATTTTTAAGAAGAAGTGGAATTATGATGTTGGTGATAACACTACTAGAAAATTGACTGATTGCGATCGAAATCGGTCGCAAAATGAGCCAATTTGGTTGTAAAGGCTATTTGCGACCAATTTTGCGTCCTATTTAGGGCAATCATTTACCATATCTGATTTGGTCATTTGTTGAATATTTTGCGACCGATTTTTCGGTTGCAAATTTACGACCAAAAAATCGGTCACTAATTCCAAATTTTGCTACTGAAAAATCGTTCACAAAATTTGCGACCGATTTTTTAGTCGCAAATATGGAATTCGATATGACTACTACCATATGTTTTCAGTCGCAAAATTGGTCGCAAAATTAAAAATAAAAAAGAATAAACAAATAAATCACTAGAATCTTATAAATCCAAATTAAATACACGTGAATTCAACAACAGTCCAAAAAATAATATCCAATAATCCATAATGCATCTTTTTATCTAAATAATATTCAACAAGAATAATGTAGCCAATACCACTATCAACTAGATATATCTTAAACACAATATATATATAAACTACCACAATATAAAACTATAACAATATACATTGTTCACCAAACTAAAAAGTTCTTCTTAATAAAACTTTGGAAGATAAATTTTTAGTATACTTCTAACTAGTTCTCGTTTCCATGGTTCTTCAATTCTTTCCATTGAGTCTTCAACTTTCATTGATTTCATCAACTTTTATTGTATCTTCAACATTCTCCATTGAGTCTTCAACAATTTCTATTGAGTCTTCAACTTTGTCTATTGAGTCTTCAACTATTGAGTCTTCCACAATCTCTATATTATCTTCTGATTTATTCATTTAGTCTTTAGCAAATTAAGTAGATATTCAATAATCATTAATATAAAAAAAAACAATCTAACCAACATCAACCAAAAATTTTATTAAACCCTATTTAAATTAAATCAACCACTCTTAACAATAACAAACTCTCTCAATCAACCAATAATATCAACAATCAATCACAACAACCTCAATCACTTTAAAAATAAAAACAAACCAACACAATACCAAAACTCTCATTACATAAAAAAATAAATAAATATGAAGAATTAAAAAAATTAGAACAACCCCATACTTTAACTCCAACCTGACAATATAATTAAAACAAATTCTAAATAAAACAACAACCCAATAACAACAATAAACTCTCTCAATTAACCAATAAAATCAAAAATCAACCATAAAAATCTCAACCAATTTAACAATACAAACAATCAAGTAATGTTAGTTAAAAAACTAAATAAAACAAACTAGCTAACAACATATAAACACTTCCTAATAGTAATTTTGTAAAAAAGAAAAAACCAAGGCAAATGAGAGCACCACAATGGAGGAGTAGTGGTGGCGGATCTGACACAACGGTGGCAGATCTGGCACGATGGTGACTGTGAGACAGCAGCGACGGCGTTGGCAATCTGCAGCAGTTGCATCTTCACGGGTTTGCAATAGCGTTGGTGACCTCCTGCAACAGCATCCCCTTCGATGTAAGTGAGCGGCGGAGGTGGCGTGGGATGGTGGTGGCGGCATGGGCTTGGGGTGGGGGGAGGTTTGGGGTGGAGAGAAATTGGGAAATGGGTTCTACAGAGAATGAGGGAAATGGGTTCCGCAGCCTTTTAATGTTGAAGTTTTTAACTTTGCGACCGAAAAATCGGTCACAAATTTCAAGGCCTGACGGGTCATTTTCGGTAGCAAATTTCAAAGCTTGATGGGTCATTTGAAATTTTTTAAATTTGCGACTGAAAAATTAGTCGCAAATTTCAAGACTTTTTCTCAACGTTAAGTTCGTTATTTTTCAATTTTGCGACTGATTTTTTGGTCGCAAATTTCTAGACTTTTTCTCAACGTTAAGATCATTGTTTTTCAACTTTGCGACCGATTTTTTGGTCACAAATATAGTGAGAGTGCAAATTTTGTGACCGAAAAATTGGTCGCAAAATTAATACTTTAACAAAATTTGCGACCGATTTTGTAACCGATTTCTATTGTCAAAATTTTTTCTTTGCTTTCACATATTAGTCTCAAAATTGGTCACAAAAATTTAATTTGCGATCGATTTTTTTCTTCAAAAAGTGGTCCCATACTACTCTAATAGGTCACAAATTAACTTTTTTTGCGACAAAAAAAATCAGTTGCAAAATCGGTCGCTGTTCCATCTATTTCTAATAGTGTAGAAGAAAAGTACGAGGGTGGAGTGGGTTAATAGACCAATGGTGCTCTTACTTTTTAATTTATTCGTACTTTCACTATCCAATTGGAATGGAGTATTGCTTTTAATGAGTCATTAGCCTTCATATAGGGAAGGTTAGTTTCTGTAGAGAACTTGCAAACCAATGAAACATCAGATTAAGCTTTCAAGATATAGAAAAGGCTGAGTGAAGACCAAAATGAAATAAAGGATTTACTTCAAGCTGTAAGTTGCAAGTCATCCAAGTCCGTGTGTCTACATATGCAATATTGATATGTTTATATAATAAAATTCATTATTATACTGCACTAATAAAAAAGAAATATAAACTTAATCTCAGTAGATCTAGTAGAGTTAATAATGTCCACAAAATCTCAGCAGAACAAAACTAAAGGCAGCCCTCCGACGAAACCATATACCAGATCACTTTCCTACTAATATCATAATCATCCCACCCTTCAAAAAAAAAAAGCCTAGTAGTTCCACTTTATAAAACAATGCAAATTTACCATCAAAAGCTGATTTAGAGAAGAATGGAGTTACAAAAGACTTAAGCCATACCCCCACCCATTCATCAAAGTAAGATAAAATATAATATTCTTCAAGGAACTTTCATCGGCAAGGATGGGACATGGCCACTCAAATAATATTTTAATGAGCTCAACTCAAGGTAGATTTTCAGTATTGGCATATCCTGTAACCGCCCATCAAAATCTGCACATGGAAGCAACACCTAAAATGAGTATTTTCCAAGTTAAGAATGATACATTAACAACAAAAGAGAGCCATTGACTATTTATCAACCTCTATATTTGTTTTAGGTTAGCCATACTTGAAATACATAAATTAATAAAAACCTATACAGTTTGGTAATATCGATATAGGATTTTTTTTTAAATACTTTTGTTTGCTTTTGGCGTATAACACAGCATATTGAGAAAAAAAAAATTAAATTAAAGGAAAGATTAACACTGCATTGGATGTGAACTTTAGTAACATCAACATGTGCAAACAAAATGAATAAGTCATGTGGGTTTGTCAAACTTGCCAGCCACACTGATATGGTCATTAAGCCAACCACAAAAAAGTTTCAACGTCACTTGCAAATGAAAATCCAATATGTCATATGCCCCAAGTCCTTCACTGGAAAGCACAAAAGTGAAAAGCAATTAGATTTTATCCAAAAAAATAAAATAAAATGAAACTGTAAGAACATAAAATAAACCCACTAAACAGTATTTCTATGCAAGAGAGTTATATCTCCTTGGATGGAAAATTACCAAAACATCATCATAGGATAGCTCATCATTGGCAACTAAATCATTAATCATAAGATAGGTCACCATACTTAAAAAAATGAGGAACTGAATCCAATTTAGATAATTGAAAGTAAGTATATCCTGGGGTTCCATGCATTGCATATAGGGTTAACAAAATTCAGTCCTGTTTTAATGCTATAAGTCAATTATAAGCCTTTTTATGGTTTGGATTCTAGATTTGATATGATGAAACTCCGTTATCATCACAAAGACAAAGATAAATGGCTTAACTTAAGAGAAAACCCCATTATCAGCACACATGCTTCCCTTGATATGCAAAAAGGAAGATTCAGATTCAGATGTTAATGTTATCATTAACGAAACTTAGGAAGTTCACTAGGTGAAAAACATAAGTGGAACATAATTACAAAAATAAACTTGAACACCAAAAAAAAAAAAAAAAGCCTAAAAAACAAACGTGAAGACAATATCTGGACAATTAACCAAAATCAAAAACGAAATGCAAAATAGGGTAAAAACCCAAAAGGAAAATCACCAACCCGGAATCAGAAGCCCAATAACCAACAACAATCGATGTCAACGACTGCAACCTCGTTGACAACTGCGACCCCGTCGACCACAACTTGTGCTGCCTGACCGTGAACAGCTTTCGTCAGGCATGGCCGTAATATCCCACCAAAATTATAAATTAATAATTAACTAATTTGAAATAATCTAAAATTATATATTTATGCTTTAAAGTAGTATTATGATTTTTAATATTTTGGATACTAAAAATCCCTATTTAGTGTTTTTAATTTAATATATTTTATTTTTATTTTTTTCTAACATCTTATATTAAATATTTATATCACTAATTTTAAGCTTTTTCATCTATTCACCAGTAGCCATTTTTCTTTTTGAAAACCAAAATTTTTCAATTCTTCATTAATTCATGCATATCCAAAATATATTTTTGGGTATAAAG
Source organism: Pterocarpus macrocarpus (assembly GCA_031439585.1). Taxonomy (NCBI): domain Eukaryota; kingdom Viridiplantae; phylum Streptophyta; class Magnoliopsida; order Fabales; family Fabaceae; genus Pterocarpus; species Pterocarpus macrocarpus. The sequence goes on from CM062515.1 coordinate 60,262,809, forward strand.
TCAAATACATTTTCAAACAAATTATTTCTATATGTTTGTAGATATTTCTTATCCTGTACCATTTGTATATTGACTAAAAAACAAGGAATAAAAATTTAAATAAAATATTTAATATATTAATGGCTCAAATATCTTTATAAATTCTTATTTTAAGTATTTTGCATTTTTCAAGACAATACTAACACATGACCAAACACTTTTATATATATAGAGTAAAATAATCAAATATTTTTATTTTGAATAATATATAAATATAATTTTGCTGTATTATTCATGTAATTTATTTTCTTTACTTTTATGTGTCTTATATCTTTATTTTGGAGTTATAATTTTAAAATTTTAATTTAGTTTAATTTAATCATATTACAAAAATAATGATGTATATATATTTTTTCTTTGAAATATTCATATCGCTTATTGCTTATTCCATAAAAAAGTGGGAATATCTAAATTTATTTGATAAAGATAATATCTAAATTTTAATTTAATTAATTTCAAATTCTTTGTACCTTTATAATGTATATTGTTTCAACTAATTTATTGTTTTATTGGGTATTCAAAATCTTTGTTGTTTTCTTCTAAATTATGTGGTTAATCAAATTAACTTTAAAATAAATTTCAACCTCATTAAGAAAATTAATTTTATAACTATATTGGGGGGTGTCTTATTCTATAAAACTAATATCTTGCTATTATTTTATTTAATTTATAAAGAACATAGTTACATAAGTTAATTTAAACTTGACAAAATCAAAACTTTAGAATAATTTAAGTGATTTTAACTATTTATTTTAGGGATACATTCTATAACATTTTGTAATATTTTAATATACTTATAATATATATTGATTCAATCTATGTTAAATTCAAATTGATAAACACAATATCTATAATTTGACTTAATTAATTTCAAAATTTTTAGGACAAATAATTGTGCACAATTGTTGGATAATCATAATATACGTAAATCATTGTTATAATTTAAAATAATTGCAGCAATTATCATCCAATCCATGACTAATATATTTATGTTAAATTTAACCTAATAAAAATAATATCTAAATTTTAATTTAATTAATTAGTTTCCAAATCTTTATATCTTTATATATTATATCATTTCAACTAATTCATTATTTTATTGGATAGTCAATTGTTTTTTAAAAAATTATGTATTAATCAAATTATCAAATAAATTATCTTTAATTTTTTTTTGAAAAATTTAAACTCATTAAAAAAATTCATCTTATGACCATATTTGGGGCATATATTTTGAAAATAAAAAGGAATGTTGTGTAATAAAGATAACTCTTAGTGGAGAGATGTCTAATTTACTTATGTTTTTTATTTTGCATTAACTAATAACAAATATATGTATAAAAATGCATATATTCAAAAATAAAATTATACAATTAATTTCTACCAAAAAATTATAAAATTAATTTAATATCTCATAAAATAAAGTATTATACAAGTTTAAATAACTTTAAATTAATAATAATTTAAAAAATTATTTCCCGTGCAATGCACGTATACTGTCTAGTTATAATATTAATTATAAGGCTACTTAGGCTAATTAATTCCTTATTTTGACAAAATAATAATTCTAAATAAAGGAAATAGACCTAAAATTCACCAAAAATCCTAGATAGGTCTTAATAAAATTATACCATGATAGTTTCTACTAAATGATGTAAGTAATTAGTATAAAATTAATTAGAATTTTTCCAAGTCATTTGCTAATTTTTATCTAATTTTAAATAGCCTGAAATTCAATAAAAATTAAAGAAAAATAAAATAGGTCTCAAAAAAAATTTTGTAGCTTAATTATGCTATGTTTAGTGTACAGAATTAAAATTGTGAATTTTTTAATTTATTTGAATATTTTCTTAATTTCTGGTGTCCAATGATAAATCAAAGGATTAAGAAAAATTAAATAAAGTAGGAAATTGATGGAGAAAAATTCTGGAAATTTTGGGATATGATAAGAATGACTATATATAATTTTGTGACTAATTTTAAGCAAGAGCGAGTTGATTATCTAAATTTTCTATAATTAACATAGGATAAATTAATAAGAATTAGGAAACAAAATAAATAAAAAAGGGATACTTTAATCTCACACAATTAAGATGCAATCACAACCATCCATCCCAAGCCAAGTGTCACCCTAGGATTTAAATTTACAAGAGAAGTTGTCTTTTTTATTTTCTTTTTGATTTAATTAAAAGAATAAATAGTAGATTAGGTGAGACCAAGTGTCCCAACTTCTACTGTAAGTTAATACAAGAGACAAAACTCTCCTTCCCCCTTCAATTGTGTTTTAGCCTTGAGATGCAAGAGAGAGTTGGAAAGAGTTTTCACTTTCTTCTCCTTTTAACATCAAAGAAGGAGTGTGGAGGCAAACACTTAGGGAGGATTCTTGTGAGCTTGTTGGAGCTTCATTCTTCCCTTGGAGCTTGTCACTTTCACTCTCTCAATTCTCAAGTTCATCATCTTCTTTAAGTGGTAGGAGATTTTTCGTTGTGCAACTCTCCCATGGATTATCTTTTTGGTTGATCTTAATGCATATTGTTGTTGATGATTTGTGCTGGAATTGTTGAAAACATATTCTAGATGCTGGATAGTGTAAGTGCGCGATTTTTCTAGCTTGTCAAAACTTGTTGTTTTTAACCTGAAGTTTTTCTATGTTGAAGCTAACGTGTACTTACATGTAAATTTTTATGATTTTTCATGGTAATTTACTATTTTTAATAATTGTGGATAGAATTTGCCCTGTATGGAACCTATGTTTTGTTTATCTGGCCAGCAAATTTTTGTATTTTTGTTACCCTACTAAATCTAGGAATTTTGACTTGATTTTTGAATATAATGTTAATAACACCTCAAATATACTTGTATAAATTTGTGGAATTTTAGGAGTTAGTTTACTATTTTAATAAATTTAAGAAGTTGAAACAGAGCTGCTGGAACCCAATTCTAGACTATCTGAACTATTTTAATTTTGTTACCCTATTTATACTTGGAGTTTTGATTTGAAATTTGGATATGTTAAACTTGACATCCAAAGAGCTTATAGGTAAATTTTCATGAAGTTTAGAGGTAGTTTTCTACTTTTAAGAATTTACCCAATAATCTATTGTTTTGGGGAAACTATGCTATTTTGGTGGCACTATACGTTGGATTAGACTTTTTTTTTATATATTTTCAGCCCAAATAAAAGCAATAGGATAAAAAATGAATTTTCCGAACTTTTATGAATGAGAATGAATATAACAATTTTGGGACTAAGTAACAAAAGCAAAAGAAAAAGGATGAGACAAAATTTGGTTTATGGGCTTTGCCCAATTTAGAAATAAAGTGATGTTCTATTCTTATATGCTTTGCTATGTTGGGCTTACACATGCTAAACATAACCCATATGACATTTTCATGCATACTCATATGCTTGTGGTAAAAATACATAATGCATGTGGGACATGGCAACCAAGCATGAATTATTTTTTTGCATGAACATATAAAAAGATCTAAAGGCATGGCATAGTAAATGTGTGAATATGCATGCATGAGAAAGTGATATGAGAAAGCTATGAAAAACATGGTGCTTTGGCTTATTGAGGATAATCGTGTGATACTAAGACAAGGGTCACATGGACCATAATGGTACCGAGGCAAGGACTTTGTGTTTATGATGTTGAGGATGACCATGGATACCGAGGCAAGGGTCTATGGGTTGTAGTGGTATTGAGGTAAGGGCCCTATAGTTATGATATTGGATTTGAGTTAAGGGATGCCCTGAAAGGATAGCTCTCGTAGGATCATGATTTTCCTTTGCTTTCCCTCCCGTGGAGTTAAGGAAAAAGGGAAAGAACCAACAAAGCAAAAAAAAAGTGCATCTCATTATATATTCTACATTCTGCATATTTATTTCTATCACTTGCATTCTTTATTTGCTTTAAGTTTACTTGCATTATTTGGCTTAAATTATTTATTTGCCCAATTCTGTAGATATATGCATTGTTGTCATTTGCTAGTATACCTGTTATTGTATGCTACCATATTCGTTATTATATGCTACCTACTAGTTTTTATTTTTAAATTTGCCTATATAAACTTGGGAGTTTTTAGGAGCCCGGCAGACTCTTGGAAGCACAACCTCCTACTGAGATTTCATATGTCAAGATGATTTCTCGTTGGTGCTTTCAGGCATCTAGAGTGATAGCTATAGCACGATATTCTTGGAGGTCGAAGTGCATTAAGAGGCGTGGTATTTATAGATTAGTTATGTTAGATCTATCTAATGTATTTGTTTAGTGGGTATAACCGCAGAGTTGTATTTGTTTGTCTTAGTTAGTTTAGAGATTGAATACATCGACTATATGTATTTATTAGGATGAATGTAATCACTTGTAATTTGTTTAGTCAAAAAGTTTAAAGTAATGGAACTAGTCAGCTCATCATCATCATTTAAAAAGAAAAGTAGAAGGGAAAAAAGAGAACTTAATATTAAATTAGCCAAATAAATAAATTTGATAAATTAATAATTAACTAGTAGGGTGTTACATAGCCTCCTCAACACTGATAGAGACTTGAAGGACCTCACACTGCCATCTCTGCACTACAAATCTATCGCCCACAGAGCACTAGGTCCCACCTACCAAAACCCAAACATCAATGCTCTTTACAAAATAGAATGAAAAGCATAAACATTTTTCAACAGAGGAACCCCTACTGGAAGGTGGCTCCGTGATTTCCCAAATGTCAATTGAGTGGGAAGAACTAAGAGAGAATGTGTGCGTATGTGAAGAACTAGAGAGAATAAAATTTATCTTTATAAGATTAAAACTATATAAATATAATTTACTAATTTAAATTTAATATAATTTGATAAGTACGTAAAGCATTATATGTTTGATATCACCCATTTGAGATATCAATATTAATAAAAAAAAAAAATTGGTCTATGGCTTATTTCCTTTGTCATGCAAGCATTAATGTTTTAAATAAGATTTTAATATGAATTTATAGGATAAATTATGAAGATCTTAAAAAAAAATTTCATCTTATACTTTTTTAAGTTATTAACTCAATAGTATAAAGTAAATATAATTTATTAATTTAAGTTTAATATAAATTGATCATAGTGATAAAGTAGATAAACTATAACTCATGTAATATATATATTTACTATTACCAGTTAAGGTATCACTTTTTGTAAGGAAACCATTCTATGACTAATTTCTTCCACTATGTAAACATCATTATCTTAAATAGAATTTTGATAAAAACTGGCAGTATAAGTTGTGAAAAACTGCAAAACTGAGATCCCTAGGGAGGAATTTGGGAACATGAAAGAAAAAGGGAAAGGAAGGGCGAGACTAAATTGAGAGAGTGAGTTGAATAATGGTTCATACAATGAAAATACTGTACTCGATGTCCTTATATACATGTGGTCTATGTACATATGATTGAGTCACGTGCCAAAAATAAGTTAGTTAGGACTAACCAACTTGTAATAACCAGTAACCAACTTAGTTACAAACTGATCACTAACTAATCTTCTGGTTTATCTCCATCTAAGTGTTATATATCCTGTAAGACCCCCCTCGGCAAGCTGGACTATGAAGATTCTTCATGTTTAGCATGGATTGAAAAGATGAGAATGGGCCTGGAGTAAGCGGCTTGATCAGAAGGTTAGCAACTTGTAGCTTGGTGGAGACCAAGAGAAGATGAATGACACCAGTGAGCACCTTGTCTCGGACCACGTGACAGTCAATTTCGATGTGTATGGTGTGCTCGTGAAACATTGGGTTTGCAGCTATGTGGATTGCTAATTGACTGTCATAAAAGACGGCAACCGAGTTTAGATGAGGAATGTGCAGTTTAGCCAATAAGTAGAGAAGCCATTGGGCCTTACAAGTGGAATGAGCAAGTGCTTGATACTTTGCCTCAGAGGATGAACAAGCCACGGTGGGTTGCTTTTTGCTTTCCCATGAAATCAACGAGGTTCTAAGAAAGAAGCAAAAATCGGTGACAGATCTGTAAGTGTTGAGGCAAGCACCCCAATCAGGATCACTATGTCCCCGGAGAATGAAATCAGATGTGGCCGAGAAGAATAGGCCACGAGTAGGTGCACCCTTCAAGTATCAAAGTACCCTGGTAGCACCTTGTTGATGTAGGGCAGTAGGGGAATTAAGGAACTAACTAAGCCTATTCATAGCATAGGCAATATAACGCCTGGTGTAAGACAGATATAACAACCTTCCAATTAACCTTCTATAAGAGGAAGAACCAGCCAGAGAAGAACCTGAATCTTGAGAAATTAAGCTTTGTCATATAATCTATTGGTGTAGATGTAGGTTTGGCACCAAGCATACCCGTGTCCTGGGGAAGGTCTAAGCTATATTTTCATTGATACAAGACAATCCCTTCTTTAGAACGTGCCACCTCCATGCTAAGAAAATATTTATGATTGCCAAGATCTTAGATGTTGAATTTGTCATCTAACAGCTTCTTAATATCATTAATGTCAGCCAAATCATCTCCTGTAAGCACAAGGTCGTCAACATGCACTAAAATAGCGGTAAATCTGTGAGTGTTATGTTTAACAAATAGGTAATAATCTGATTTAGACTGAATAAAACCAGCGGAAACTACAGCCTCAGTCAGCTTAGTATTCCACTAATGACTAGCTTGTTTCAACCCATATAATGACTTACCAAGCTTACAGACCATTTTGGGTTGAGGAGGATTCAAACCCAGGGGAACAACCATATAGACCTCTTCATGGAGATCACCATGGAGGAATGCCGTATTCACATCTAGTTGTTGAAGGTGGCAATTCTTGGTAGATGTTAAAGATAAAAGGAGCTGTATGGTAGTGGTCTTCACAATCGGATTGAAGGTCTCTAACTAATCCACCCCCGGTATTTGGGTCAATCCCTAGGCTACAAGGCAGGCCTTGTGTCATTCTATGGAGCCGTCGGACTTGAACTTCACCTTGAAAACCTATTTGCAGCTGATGGCCTTATTCCCAGGTAGCAGCTGAGTGAGTTCCCAGGTCTTGTTCTTTTCCAAAGCAAGTGACTCAGCATCAATGGCTTTCCCCCAACAGTCATGCACAACAGCCTCATGATATGTGGCAGGCTCGGGGTTGGTACTGAGAGCTAGAGAAAAGTGTCTATAACCAGGAGACAAGAAAGAATATGATAAATGCCTGTGAGAGGAAAGTGATGAAGCATTGGAAGAATTGGCTAGTGAACAGTGGTAATCTTGCAGGTAAGTAGGTAGGCATCGAGCCCTCATAGATCTCCTTGGTGCACGTAAGGCATAAGTGGCATGTGGTGTGTCAATGTCAGGGTGCGTGTGTGCAAGTGAATCGAGTGCGAAATATGTTGGTGAATTAAGTGCTGGTTGCGCAAGTGAACTAGGTGCAGACAAATTATCATGAATAGGGACTCATGTAGTGACATCAGTTTCAGAAATGTGTGTATGAGGAAAAAGAAAATCATTATCTGGAGTGTGTGTTAAGCCTGAAGAGAAATTTGTTGTAGGTTGAACAGTAGAAGAAACCTACTTAAAGGGGAAAATATATTCATAAAAAATCACATCTTTAGACACAAAAATCTCTTTGCTGTCAACATCAAATAATATGAAACCTTTAGTACTAAATTTGTATCCTGAAAACTCACACTTCTGGGCTCGGGGATCAAGTTTCTTTTTCTAAACCTTTAGCGTAGAAGCAAAAGCCAAACAACCAAAGTGCTCCAAACTGGACTAAAAGGCCCAATATCATGATCAGCTCATCAAGGCTCAACCATTATAGAGCTTATAAGCCCAAATCCAAGACCATTGAGAATAAGGTAACAGACGTCGCTTCTGTTACATAGACATTTAATTTAGATTCAATAATGCATAAACTCGGATTCCATAACATGTATAAAGTTGTTCGGAACTTGAGACAGTTACTCTAGATCTCGGAAATCGTTATGCCAGCATCATTATCGACTTCACCTATAAATAAGAGGGAACACTGCCAAATCAGGTCCATTGACATTCCCTAAAACTTTGTACCTCTTACACTCTCTGACTTGAGCGTCGGAGTCCTTGTAGGTACCCCCTTGTTGTGGAATCTAGTCAATCAACTAGTCACCACTATAAGCAGCAACTTTTGGAGTCCCATTTTTAATTTGGAGCAACCCATTTCTAGAATCCAGTGACCTACCTTTGAACATTGGCATCGTTTTTAGGGACTTCAAGTTGCTGCTCATTCTTCCACAATGTCTTAAGCTATCATGTCCACTCATCACCGACAAAAGCTCATGACAGCACACAATCCTGTGAATAACATGCAGCCACCCTTGCAAGAGCAAGTGGACAATCGAATTGCTTCAGAATCAGCTTCTGATGCCGAAAATCAAAAGAATGCTAACTGCTCATCATTCTTCGAAGCCACTTCCGAGGAACATAATAGCATCCAAAATTGAGCAAGTTCCAGGGGATCCAGTCCTGTACAAAGAAATAGTTTCTGTCATGCAACACCAAGCTGTGTGTATCCAAGAGTTAGAATGGAACCTACAGCATATGGGAGGAGCCATTGAAGAACGTGGTTGCAACGATCATCATCGCCAAGGTCGTGATTGTGATGAACCCCATTACCATGGGTCACAATGTTATGGCAAGGAGCGAAACTCCCGAGACGACGATTGACCTCAAGAGAAGGAGTGCATGTAGTATAGAGAACCCTGGAGCAAACATTCATGCTGTGTTGATCATGCTGAGTCACATCCATCTCGGATGAGGAGCTTAGATTGCTAGTCAAGGCATTATCCTGATCAATATCACAACTTAGATAAAGATGATGAAATGCCATTTTCTGATTACATCATGAGTGTTTAGCACCCCATGGGATTTAAGCCTCCAACCAACATGGAGCCTTGTGATGGAAGCACAGACCCTCAGGAGCACATGGACACGTTCAAGTCCAAAATGGCTCTTGCAAAGGCCTTTGACCCAGTCAGATGCAAAGCATTTCTGATTATACTAAAAAAAAGCAGCATTAAAGTGGTTCAACTCATTACCATCAAGGTCTATTAATAGGTTCTTGGAACTCCAATCTCGCTTTCTAGCTCACTTCATGACTCAGTGATTTAAGCCAAAATTAGTTACCAGTCTATTGGATTTGTCCCAGTAGCAAGGAGAACTGCTTTGAGATTTTCTCAAGTGATTTAATGCAGAAACATTGTTGGTAGAAAAATTAGAAACCCAAGCGATTGTACTTATCCTTCTGAATAGGCTCTGACCTAAGGCATTCAAGGATTCTTTGTCTAAACATCTTGCAAAGACAATGGATGAAATCTAGCTGAGGGGAGAGAGATATATATATCTTGAGGAAACACAGAAGGCCATGACAAACTTGGCTAGAAGTCAAGTAGAGAAGAAATCGGATTTGCAACAAGAAAATCGCCAGAGGAAGGAAACTCGAACATCGAAGGATGGAAGGTTTCGCAACTATACTCCCTTTCCCTAGCCGATTTGTATAAGGAAGTCAGACACATAGAAAGATTCCCCAAACCAAAAGATCTTAACACAAAGGTCAACCCTAATGGGTCCTTATTCTTTGAGTATCATAATAGTTTCGGGCACAAGATGGAGGACTGCTACAACCTCCGAGACGCAGTAGAATAATTGATACGGGAAGGCAAGCTAGTAAAGTACATCACTTCATAGAAGAGCCCCCAAAAGAGAAAAGTTTCCCCATAATGGATGAAGAAAGGCAAAACCTAAGGAACTAAAAAATCGTGGAGCCAGAGAGAACTCGAGAAGGTAATGAAGAGGACAAGCCGATCACCAAAACCGTTAACATCATTGTTGGAGGTTTTATCTCTAGGAGGTTTTGAGCTTGTCGTCGAAAAAAATGAAAAAGACATAGAAACCATCACCTACTCCTGAGATCATCTTCTCAAATTCTGACTTAGAAGGGGTCATCCCAAGGCATGATGACCTAATTGGTGATGGTTAATGTCAAGGTGAAAAAGGTCTTTATGGACCAAAGGAGTTTAGCAAATATCATCTTTTGGGACGCCTGCGACAAGCTCGAATTAAAGAACTCCGACTTGCAACCTTACAAAGAAGAGCTCATTAGTGTTTTCGACAAAAAGGTTCACCTAGATAGGTTTGTCACCCTTCATTTGAACTTAGGAACCTAGCCTTGAACCCAAATAGTCAAGGTTAACTTCCTGGTTGTTGACTGCCCCTTGGCCTACACCGTCATTCTAGGAAGGCCGACCTTGAACAAGATTGGAGCCATAATATCTACCGCTTGCCTAACAATGAGCATTTTGACGGACAAAGGAGAAATAGCATTTTAAGGGCTTGTTTGGATGAGCTTCTCTGAAAAATCTTTTTTATAATGGTCTTTTTCTAAAAGATTTTTTGAAAAAGTAGAATTTGTTTTATGTTTGGATATAAAATTAATTTATATTGGAATATAGTATTAAAGATCTTCTTTTATGCTTGAACTTCTTTTTTATGTTATAAAAAAGATTTTTTTCTAAAAAATAAAAATTGTAACTTCTCAAAAAAGATCTTTTTGAGCTTTTCTAATGATTTTGCTTTTACTAAAAATTTTACCCCAACATACAAAAAATTAAAAAATAAAAACTTTTTTTTATTAAGAAAAGATCCTTTTTTGATCAAAATAATAACACTCAAACAAGTACTAACTATTTTCCTCACAATCTCAATACTTGTTTGAACATACAATACTTAGACATATGTCTACAAAAAAATATAATAATAATCAATAAATTGTTAAACATAACAAACATTAGGGAGATCCTCAATTTTAGAACAAGCTGAATCCACATTTGGGCAGCTCCACTTCTTAGGATAGTCCTTTCCTCAACATGAACAATAACTTTGAGACCATGATTGGGGTGGCTTCATCTTTATAAATAGCCCTTTTCCCTTGTGTAATCAAATTGTTTGAACATGTTGGCCCACACTCCAGGCTAGGCTAGCACCACCTTTACTAGCCGAGGATGTTGATCATGGTATACCGAGGTTGATGTCTAATACCATTAACTTACAATTTCTCCTAAAGACTGCCTCCCACATAAAATAGTTTTTCTAAAATAACTTTACTTGCAAAACTGTGACTATTTAGCCACTCTCATAACTTAGAATTATAATATCATAATTTCTACTCTTTCTCCTAACAAAGGTCTTATAAAAAATCTGGCTCATAAATCTTTTATAGCAATTTTTCTTAAAAACATAAAATCTCATCATAAGCAATGGTCCCATGTGACAGTTCCAAATAATAATTCATGATGTTGATAAAACATAATATAAAAATTTCATAATAATAATGAAGAGTAAATTCATAAGAGTTCTCATGCGCATAAAATAGACATAATGCTTGCATAAACTAAGTTACGAGCACATTATCCGCTCATAGAGCTTGGCTAAAGAGATAACGTTCCAACTCTTCGAAGCTTGCAGAACTCAGAGGACATTTCTAACGAGAAGCTGACATGATAACATAACTTTTAGAAATTAACAAAAATTTTCCAATGCATCATAAATTTCTAAATTACCAAGCCTTAGGCACCTAAACCCTTCCCATGGAATAATCTTTAAAGAAAATAATAGAAAACTATGGACATAGAAAGAAGGTTGGACTAGAAATTACCCTTAAAGCCAATGAAAGGATGGGGTGGTGAGAACCTTGAGTCTCTTGCCCAAATGTCACCTTTGAGTTCCTATGCTCAACACTGGCAGTCCCTTGGTGATGCACCGAGTTAATGTAAAATTATGAGCTAAATAAAAGTCCACATGTTGCAAAACCTTCATGCAATGCTAACTTGCACTCATAGAGAATAATTCTCTAGAATAAAATATTTATTGCTTCAAGGGATTTTTAAGCACAAACCAAAGCTCCTTATTTATATGGGAGTTGCTTTTCTCATATCTTTTATACAAGTGATGTGGGACTAAAATGGTGTGAGTCATTTTATAACTAAACATTTGTTTTCTAGTTCCTCCACTATTCAACATGGGACTAATGATGAAATGGAAAATAAGAAACATGGAACTAATTAAATACAATCTTATTTGATCTTCTTGCGATCAAGCTGATTCTTACCCATCACCAAGCCTAATATCCATGCTACTAAGGCCTATTTAAAGCTGGAATATTAGACATTGTTCAAGTCTGGATTTCAATCTAGCAAATGAAATCCCTTACTATTCATAAGAGTTTTCAAGGGTCATTCGATATATGTTCTTGTAAATGTGGATAATATCCTAGGGCTCCTCGCCTATATTCATCTCTTAGCTTATTCATGATCTCAACACAACCTTCTCTTTCAAAGATCTAGGTGATTTTCATTACTTTCTTGGAATTGAAGGTCATAAGTCCAAGGATGGCTGCATTCACCTCAGCCAACAAAAATACACTAAGTATCTCCTAAAGAGGCTAACATGCTCAATGACAAAGGTTTTTTGTCATTTTCTTTCCCACCCCCTTTCAGCAATACTCTTGAATCCAAAATGGTGTTGCCGCTGGCCTTCTTTAGGCTTGCGGTTAGCCCCAAAATCTCTCCTTTCCACTCTTTCTTCTTCCTCCCCTTCTGTTAGTTTCCATATTTGATTGTGAAGGTTAGTCCATCAAGATCCTTTTTTTTTCTTCATGCTCCGATAATGACCACTATTCTACAATGACCTCTTCCAGTGGCTTGCCTTTGTTCCTTGTGGTGCCTCTATGATCATGCTGCCCTCATTCCTTGCTAAGCTGTCGATGTTAAAGGAGGTACAGCTCATGGAGTTGAGGCCCACGATGATGCCTCTGGTGGAGTCAAGTCCCTCTGTTGTTATTGTTTTGTGGTTGTATTCGGATACTTGCGCTGTGAGTGTGTGAGTGTACCAATAAGAGAATGGGTGATGGACAAGTGAAAGGTGTATGGTCAAAGAAGGAGCTTGATGAGGTGGTCCATGGCGGTGCTCTAGTGATGGTCGTGCACTTCTGTGTGTGTGTATGTGAAATAGAAGAGCATCTTGAGATTTTTTAGGCTTTTCCATCTTTGTTGTCCTTTGCCCTTCTTGTGTTGCCATTTCGGCTCTATGATTAGGTTTTGAGGGATGTTGAGGCTATGGATTTTGCAGTGGTGTCAATGCTATGTTTTGGTTCAAGAGTAGGATTTGCAGTGGTGCCCTTGCAGCCTTCTGGTATTGATGAAGCTATTTTGTAGTATAATAGCGATGGTGATTTGTTCCTCAACAAGCTGACGGTGGAGGCGTGATGGCGTGCTGGTGGTCGTTGCCGCCGTTTAGACTACTTGCAGTGGCTCAAGATGCTCCGTGACTTTGTGTTTTGTGTCATATTTTCCTGTGTCGTGTTTTGAGTTGCATGTTGTGTGTATCATGCATAGAGTTTCAAGTTTTGGTTATTGTGTTTTCATGTTTTTAGGTGTCTTGTTTCTTGCAGAGTAGGCTATGATGTTTCCTAATTCTATTTTGGAGTAGTATGATGTACTTTTTGCTCCTCTCTCTTTGAGAGTCAAGCCTTATCTAATTATCGAAAAAAAAAAATGCTCAATGACAAAGGTTTTCCTACTCCCATGGTTTCTACTCTAAAACTCAGCAAAATTGGTGTTGATATCATGAGAGATCCTCACTCACTACCAAAAACACATGGAAAATCGACGACCATTACCAACGGAAAAAAACTTGTCTATGCTATCGATGGATATTCCGAAGGATAACGGCGAGCAAGGAAATTCAGACACATCTATTGGTAACGTCATTGGTAACAAGTGGCACCAATACGCACCACATGGCATGAATAATTACTGATGGAGTGTGTAAAAAATATATATATAAAAAATTATATACAACTATCAATGTCTTGATTGTCAGTGATTATTAATTTTTCTTAATTTCTAATAATTTACAAATAGATAATTTGTTAGTAAGTTTGCGCCTTTTATTTGACAAAATTTCCCACTATCAATGACAGTACCTACGGAGTTGAAACGTGTCATTTCGGTAATGTTTGGTAATGAATTTAAGTGAAATGATGAATTTCAATTTAATTTTCTGACGGACATTTCCTCGAAAATGCAACAATGTGAATGCTAAATGCAAAATCTCTTTCTTCCTCCCCCCTTTCCCTTTTCTCTTCTCTTCTCTCTTTCTCTCTCTATCTCTCTCTTTTCCCACTACTTCCCACAGCCACCCGCTTTGGCACTACCATGAGAGCCCTTTTAACACTGGAGACCACTATTATGTTCCTGGTAATGTGTAGACCATTTTAATCGATTTACTTTTTTATTTGGTCTTTTTTTCTATTTCATTTTTCTACTCAAAGTTGTTTGTTAGGGTCCCTATTTAACTTAATCTTTCTCTTCTTTTGTTTAATATAGAGCACTTTTGGAGAGACATTTGTTGCTACTTGGAGTTTAGAGCATAGCATTTGGAGTGTATATAAGTAGAATGTGTTATTTTAACTTCAATTAAGCTTTATGCAAAATTAGAGACTTATGATTTCTAGAATAGAGTTTTAGGATGGAAGAAGGAGAATGAGACTGCATAACTGGGGGAAGGCTTAGTATCCCTTCCTAATTGACTGAAGTATATGTTATGGTGCTGTGTGATTGTATGTTGTGAAGTAAATGGATGTGCTCTAGAACAGTTTTTTAGGGTTGATTGAGTCGCATGACTGCATGTGTTTGTTATTGAGTATATTTGTTTGAATAGTTAGTCAATCTTTGTGGAGGCTCCTAATTTAAGGGGAGACTCTGCTCAAATTTTTGTAAACAATTTGTTACTTAATTCGTTATTGATTAAGTTATTTTGAGTTAAAATTGATTCAATGTAATTAAAGAATGCTCCTAATTTTTTTATTATTTACATTATTGATTCAATGTAATCAAACGTGAATAGTATGATCCAATACGTCCAACCAAAATACATAAATATCTAAAATCACTGAGATTAACCATACTAAAAGATATGGTAGAAATGATCCATTTATTATTGCCCAAAATACAAGACAAGTTTATTATCTACCTTACCTTGGAAAATCCAAACCAAATTGGAGAGTGATGATTAATACAAAAGCAAGGGTGCGAGTTGAAAATGAAGAACTAATTGAGAAAGCTTACCAAGTGGATGATCCGATCCTTTTGAGGATGGTTATTGATACAGATATTTCACCTACTCTAGTTTTTGCTTCTAGGGAAGTTGACATAATTCAATATTTGAGTCATTGTTCATAGAGAACAAGTGAGGCCATTGAGGATGAAGAGGAAGAAGAACTTGGGGATGATGTTCAATTTGAAAATGATGAAGAAAGTCCTAAACTTTATGATTAAATAAGGTTAAAATTTACTTATTCATATTTTGTTGTTACTATACATAGGATTATATTATGTTTTTGTTTTGATTTATATAAATATAATATCTTTGTATTTCAAATATGATAAGCAGAGGTATATCTAAAGGTAGAGGCGAGACTAGCATCAAAAGGATAGCTCACCCCATTCCTCCATCCCACAGTCCATAAACCCTAAAAAACAATAAACTAGTAATTTAAAATTATCGACAATTTTGCTGTCAATAAATAAAAATAATAAGTTAATAATTTAAAATTATTGACAGATCAATTTTTGGTAATATTTATATATTTGTGGGGATTTTTGTTAAACCGCTAAATAGGAGATAAATTTTTGATGGATTTATTTAATATTCTGTCGCAAATACTATCAGTAATTACTGGCAGATATTTTTTACTATTGGTAATTATTTATCGACACGAGTTTTATTGTCGTCCATTATCTGTTGGTATTTCCATTGGTAATTTATTTTCCGTTGGTAATGTCATTAGTTTTCCACTTATTTCTAGTGGTGACTTCTACAAGTCTATTGTCGGACCCCTACAATATGCAACTATTACAAGGCCTGAAATATCCTTTGCAATTAGTAAGGCATTTCAATTTATGCAGCAGCAACTTGATGTTCACTGGAAAGCTGTAAAACATTCTTAAATATCTAGCAAGCACACTACAACATGACATAGTCCTCACAAAATCCTCATCATTTGGTCTAAGAGGATTCTGTGATGCAGATTGGGCAAGTGATGTAGATGGTAGAAGATCTACTTTAGGGTCTTGTATACTTGGATCTAATCCTATCTCTTGGCGGTCTAGGAAGCAATCACGCACAGAGGCCGAATACAGGAGCTTAGCAGATATAGTCTCTAAAATCAGTTGGCTACAATCTTTGCTTCAGGAACTTCACGTTGCTTCTCCTAGACTAGTTGTCTATTGTGACCACTTTAGTACAGTGATGCTTGCACATAATCTAGTACTCCATGCCCGCACCAAGCATATGGAATTGAATCTGTCCTTTGTCAGGGAGAAGGTTATTCAAAATCAACTATAGTTCTTGCACATACCCTCTGATGATCAACTGGCAAATTTATTCACCAAGCCATTGGCCACTGCAAAATTTTTGAGAAATAAGCTCAAACTGCACCCTACCACTTCCTCCAACAGCCTTATCAAGACCCCTCAAATTGAGGGGGCATCTTAGCTGAAATTTGTAATCTGTAATCTTTGTATTGTAATTTGTGCATAGCATATAAATAATTATTTTTCTATTTGTCATTTAGTAAGAGACACCCCTCAAATTAAGGGGGCATGTTAGAGTGAGTTAATCATATGCTGATGTAGAATGTTTCGACCTGACTACTTGGTTACTGTCGTTAGGAAGTTGGGAATTAGTTGGAGTTCTTTTCCGTTAGTTAAATCTCTTTTGCATAAACATGTATATAAACAGATGTATAACACTTCATTCAGGGTGACAATTTAGATGCAAAAGATTCAGATCAGAAATTCTCTCAATCCCTTTCACTTTCATCATCTTCTCTGTTGTTTAATCATTTTCTGATATTCCAACAGATACATATTCATCAGTGGCTAGAACTTCTATTAGAGTTTTAATAGGTTTAGCTTCTATTTGCTGACACATCAAATGGATGTTAAGATTGCTTTTCTTAATGGAGACTTAGAGAAAGAAATATATATGAATCAACCTGAAGGTTTTGTGATTCCTGTTAATGAGAATAAAGTGTGTAGATTACTTAAATCTTTATATGATCTTATTAAACAAGTGCCTATACAATGGCATGGAAAGTTTGATAAAATGATGTTACTTGATGGTTATAAAGTAAATGATTCTGATATGTGTATTCACAACAAATTTGATGATATTTATTGTTTGTTTTGGTGTATGATATGCTTATAATAGGAAATAGAAACCAACATTGATATGATTAATTAAACTAAATAATTTTTTATAATCCAAATTCGACATAAAATACTTAGGAGAAGCTAACAAATCACTCTTTCTCACTACGTCCTACACGAAGATATAGGTTGCTGTACATTCAAGAAATACTAAGGACAAAGCGGATAAACAGTTCGAAGGAAGCCGTGAATATTGAATACTAAGGGAATCAAGCCAAAAGAAAAAAAAAATAGCCAGGTTTACGCGTGTAAATTATGTACAATTTATATATAAGAGCATCCTTTTTGGGCAGAGGAGAAGGAGAAATTATTATGTGTTCTAGCTAGTAATAGACAAAAAAATTATTTTTTTATTTATGGTTTATTATATCAATTACGTAAGTTATTATTATTTCTTTTTTTTTTAATCTGAAGTTATTATTATTTCTTATTATATTTATGTTTTTAATATTATAATTGAGATACTAAACGTTGAATGATATAATTGAGATCAGTGGCTAGAACTTCTATTAGAGTTTTAATAGCTTTAGCTTCTATTTGCTAATACATCAAATGGATGTTAAGATTGTTTTCCTTAGTGGAGACTAAGAGAAAGGAATATATATGAATCAACCTGATGGATTTTTGGTCCTGTTAATGAGAATAAAGTATTTTGATAAGTTAAATCTTTATATGATCTTATTAAACAAGTGCCTATACAATGGCATGGAAAGTTTGATAAAATGACGTTACTAGATAATTATAAAGTAAATGATTCTGATATATATATATACAACAAATTTGATGATATTTAAATAGTGTCACTGTTTCTTTTGGTGTGGATGATATACTTATAATAGGAAATAGGAACCAACATTGATACGATTAATTAAAGTAAATAATTTTTATCATCAAAATTTGACATAAAATACTTGGGAGAAGCTAACAAATCACTCTTTCTCACTTCGACCTACACGAAGCAATAGGTTGCTGTACATTCAAGAGATACTAAGGACAAAGCGGACAAACAGTTCGAAGGAAGGCATGAATACTAAGGGAATCAAGCCAAAAGAAAAAAAAATAGCCAGGTTTACATTTGTGAATTATGTACAATTTATATATGAGAGCATCCTTTTTGGGAGAGGAGAAGGACAAATTATTAAGTGTTCTTGCTAGCAATAGACAAAAAAAGTTATTTTATTATTTATGGTTTTATATCAATTATGCAAGTTATTATTATTTCTCTTTTTTATCTGAAGTTATTATTATTATTTCTTATTATATTTATATTTTTAATATTATAGTTGAGATATTAAACGTTGAATGATATAGAATAGCAATTGTTTCTTGTCTTGGGAAAGAATGTCTTGGAGGCAGGGAAGAGCAAGAGATCAGGTAGCCCTTTCTGCATCATCAACCTTGTATTATAAATAAGCACCGTCAGAGAGAAAATTTCAGAAAGAATATCTCATAATTGATTTCGCAAGTGCTGAGTGAGGAGATATTGAGCTTTTACTCCTTTGTGTCGGCTAGGCAAGGTAAGAGCCATTATTCTCATTTGAATTATGCATTTCTCTTGTCTAGGTTTCTATTTGGACCCTTTTCTTTCGTTGGGTACGTATGGGTGTGTAATGTGTTGCTTTTGCTCCTTGTGCCATTGTGTTTTAAATGGAATTTTGTCTTTGAAAGAATTATTCGACTTAATTTCTTTTTTAATGTTTAAAATAAGATTTTTATCTAAAAACGTATAATAAGTAGAAAGTGCGAAGTTGACAAAGTGGAATGAAAAAAAAAAAAAGGAGTAAAAGAAATAAAAATAATAAAATTGGAAGAGATGTAGTACTTGCATAAATTTGGTGTATCTAAGTTAAGTATAATGCTCTAATAAATTATAAAAAAAATTATTAATTGATAATGATTAATTCTCATAATTAATGAATAATTTATCAACTATTTACGACATATATTTAGAAAGAAGCTAAGGTTAAGAAATGTTTTTGATTAACACAAAAAAAAATGTTTATAATTTATGAATTTACTATATATAATAAAATTTTCATAAATCTTAATATATCTAACTTAAGTATACTAAGTTTTTGCCAGAATTTTCCTAATTTGGAATTCGATGATAGCTGCGACAGTATGGATAGAGAGTGGACCCGGAGAAATAAGTCAATTAAGTAATAATATTTAAGTATCATGAAATAGAAAAGGATATTGTTACCTTTTAGACAACTTTTTAGCTTTATCTCACGTAATTTTTTTTTTAAAAAATTTTGAACCATTGGTATCACATCTTTTTAAACTAATGATTAATCCAAATGCTCCATATATATCCAAAAAAGAAAAAATCAAAATGCTACATAACTCTTGATTAGCAAGTATTAATTAGATGGGTTTCATTGTCGTTTACTCATTAGCAATGTTTAATTTTATGCTGAACCTCACTTTCAACTGGAATCGTTAAGAGAACTAAATAAACTATGATAACTTATATATTAATCTTATTTGTCATAGTTTAATTTTGGACTAAATGAATTCAATATTTGTGCTGGATTTTTTTTTTTATATTTTTTATTTTTTAGATAATATATATTTTGTCCAATATCTCTCTATTAATTTTCCCAACAAGTAAATCATTCATTTCTATGATTGACCTCTAAAAAAACAGTTGAATTAAGTCCCTATATTTTAATTAGCGTTGACAGTTATAAATTAATTAATTATGATTGGCCTAATGCACTTGATTTAGATGCATTAAGTGTAAGCACTTCTTCTCCTCCATTTACTTGCTCTTCAATTCAAATGTTTACTCATCTTCCACCTAATTAATTAATAAAAGCCCCATCCATATCGGCGCCCCCCGGGGACAGAGAGAGAGAGAAGGGGAGTTCTGGTCTTCTATATTTTTTCCCCAAGAATCGGGGTTTTTTTGGGGGGTGTGCCTGCTTTCAGTGATTCTTTAACATATCTTTCTCCTTTTAGTTTTAGCATTAAGGGATTCAGTATTCTCTTCTAACGAGCAAGGTAGGTAATATTCTCTTCAAGCTATTCTCTCATTCTTTAAAAAGCTCTATTGTCGATATATATATACATATCGAAAGCTTTGATGATATTTATTTGATCAATGTCTCTCTCACATAAACCTACAATATATTTAGTGAGGTCAAGGAAAGATGCATCCGACAAGCCGGCTGATGAGTGCAACGGAATTGTCGCGGATAGCTTTGAAATCAATGGTTCATGGTCATGGAGAACGAGATCCTTATCAACAATACATATATAGTATTTCTACTGTTCCAGAAGAACTTCGCAAATGGAATGAGGATGCTTACATGCCAAAGAAGATCACCATCGGCCCCCTACACATGGGAACTATTGGCGGACCTGAACAAAGACTATTGCAAGATTACAAACTGGAGTGCCTGGACTTTCTCATTCAGCAAAGAAGTAGTCGAGATGGAAGCTTAGACGAATGGCAAAAAGCCATTGGGAATTTAGATGGGGCAGTTCGCCAAAGCTATGTAGAAGAAATCAAACTGAACGAGGAAGAGCTCGCCACATTTATGTTAATCGACGGCTGCTTTCTGCTGGCGCTTCTCATGAACACTCGATCAGTGATGGAGGGATATACGCGAACATGGGACCCTTGCTTTGCTTTATTTGAAAAAGTTGATAGGGAGGTCTTGCTGTCTGATCTAATATTGTTGGAGAACCAGATTCCGCTATTCATTGTCCTGGAGTTGTGCAATATGCTTTTCCCCGAGGTTACAGGCACTGTTAAAGATCTAGCGCTGACTATCTTCGGCTATCCTTCGTCTGTGAGCCTTAACTCAACTGATCAACACTCCCCTCCCGCTCACTTCCTTGAACTTGCTTACTTGTCCATTCGCGATCCCAACCAGAGAGTACTAGAGAAAAATTCAGAGAGGAATGATTCCAAGCATGAGGACCTGGAAAGAAATCATGTACCCAATGATACGAAGGAATTGGAGGGAGTAGAACTGAATCGTTGTGCTACTAGGCTCGAAGCTGTCGGGGTTAAAATCGAGCGCGGTTCCGCTGCCAAGCGTAGGGATACTTTTAACTTTGACATATGCTTCCGCGTCCGCCATGGGGCACTGGAGATTCCGCCACTGTACATCACAAAAACAACTGAATCAAGGTGGCGGAATTTCATTGCTTGGGAACATCATATGAATAAAACGAAGGGGAAGAAGGGTGGCCGGGGACCCATAACTGAAGGCACCTCAAGATGCAAGTGCACTTGGGCCGCTCTGTTTTTCAGAGCTTTGATATGCTGCCCAAGTGATGTTCATCTTCTTAAACGCAGGGGAGTCATAGTTGTGGAGGACGGGGTGCACATGAGCAATCTGCAAATTATGAAATTTTTCCATTCAGTCACAATGGGTGTTGACCGCGGCATTGTCGTTGATTACCGTTGTTACAAAGTGCTTGATGAGTTGAACAAGTATCGCCGCCGTTCTCCCATAAATTACGCCACAGAGATCCCCATAAGGATGTGGCATTATTGGACAGGGCTTCCGCAACAAATCATTCGCGACCTTCACCACTTTTTGAGGCGAGGTTACAATTATGCTGCTGCGGCTATAACTATACTCTCTATTCTCCAGACTATTTATGCAGTCCTCAGCTATCATCATCCTAAGAAGAACCAATGATTCCTGTACTTTATTTGTCTTTTTTTTTTTATTTTTTTTGTAAATATCGGTTTTTACTACATACAATGGCACTGCAATCAATACATCCAGCTAGCCACTTGCACCGAAGCAATGGGATCAAGTGGTAGCTGAAATGCACAACGTCTGATTTGACCATCAATACTCTTCATTAGCTCTTTTTTTTTTCATGATTGTCTTATATTGTGTAATAAGTACTTATGTTAAGGAAATGTTAAATATCTCTATTAGGAATATTAGCGATACGGTTTAGGTTGGTTTTAAGTAAAAAACCAATTCGATCCAAATAATATAATTTATTGTGATTTGGATTGAATTGGTTTGATTTAAATTTTAAATCTAATCCAATCCAATCCAATTTTTATCGATTTGGATTAGAACGGTTTGATCGATTTTTGTAAAAAATAAAATTTAAAATATTATAAAATAAAAGTAATATAAGTTAATAAAATAAATAAATAAAAATAACTTATTTAATAGTTATAAAAATATTATTTAAGCAAGAATGATACTTAAATAAAAAAAATTATGTACTAAATTTAAATTATTATAATTAAAAGTATAAATTTAATAATAAAAATTATATTATATAATATACACGATTTGAATTGGATTAGATCAATTTTTAAAATTAAATCTGAGATCCGATCTAATCCATGTGGTTTGTAAAAAAAAAAAAAAAAATCTAATCCAATACAAACTTTTACCATTTTGATTGATTTTCAATTTGGATTGGATTGATTTAGCAGTTTTGATTGGGTTGCATTGAATTTGAGCACCCCTAATGTCTATTATTTGAATACAATGTTACTAGAAGTGGAGCTGTTTGCAGATTGAATTAAGATAGTTGTGAGGAAAAACTTAATTGATGCAATTTAATATATTTTTTTAATAATATTATTCGGTTGGTTTCTCTCAAAACATAAACTTAATCTAACTCAATTTAAAGGCAAAATAAGTTTTTTGATCCTTGATCTTTATTTTTTTTTTTCAATTTGGTCCCTTATCTTTAATTTTTTTGTTAATTTGTCCCCTCATCACATAACTAACAGAAAATGTTGACTTGGCACACTTCATGTTAGATACATATGCGCATCTTGTCAACACCGTTTGTGTACTGCGGACCTAGTCAACATAAACCAAGGTCATTACTAACAAGTAATATATCATGAACATGAACATATAAGGAAGATGAACTTACTCTCACTAACCTTAAGGTATATGCACTAATCAATTTTGTTTGCTTCAAAAGCCAAAGATGTCATCACCTCATCAAAATTCAAGTACAATTATTGTCTAGAAGCCTGTTTCAAGCCATACATAGATTTTTTCAATTTACAAACTAAGTGCTCATTTCCATTAGCTCGATTGTTCCATGTACACTACTTCATGGAGATCACCATTCAAAAAAGTTGTTTTGAATCCATGTGATGCAACTCTAAATCAAAGTGGGCTACAAGTGCCATGATATTTCTAAAGGAGTCTTTAGTTGATACAAAGGTGTCATTAAAGTCAATGCATTATCTTTGAGTGAAACCTTTGGCCACAAGTCTTGCTTTAAATTGTTCAATCTTGCCCTTTGAATCTTTCTTTGTTTTAAAACCCACTTATTGCCAATTAGCTTGCAATTTTTAGGTAATTCAACAAGCTCCTGCACTTTGTTATTAGTCATAGATTGCATATCTTCATTCATAGCATCCATCCATAAATTGGCCTAAGGACAGGAAACAGCTTCTTGATAATTCTTGGGGTTAATGACATCCCCAATATCATAAGCATCCTCACTTAGGTAGACCATAAACTCATTTAAAATGGTTGATTGTCTTTGCCTAATTGACCTCTGCATAGGAATTTGCTCAATCGGTTCAAAAGGTTAGGGAACCTCAACTATAGTAGGAAGATCAGTCACATTACCAATAGACGGGGAATCAACAATATTCTCAACTAGAAGGCCAACTCTAATAGGAGCAGCAGATGAGATGCTATTATATAAAATAGGCAAAGGTAGAGAAATGGACTCATGCAAGTAACCACTACTCTCATTAGATGGAACAAAAGGATCAACCACATCAAGTTTAAGAAACTTAGCATGCAAAGACTCTACAATTCTAGTACTTCTACAAAGACAAATGAGCCTACATCTTTTTGTCTGATCTGGATATCCAATAAAAAAGCAATGATTAACTCTAGGTTAGTCTTCTTTCTCTAAGGGGTTATAAATTTTAACTTCTGTTGGGCATCCCTAGACTAGAAAATGGTTCAAATTGGGACGGATTTGTTTGGAACTCTATTAAGCATGTAAAGTGCTGTTTGCATGGCTTTTCCGGATGGAAATGATGGCAAGTTACATATACTCATCATGCTCCTCATCATGTCTCTCGGTGGGCGATGCACTTCTGCCATGCCATTTTTTTCAAAACTACTAGTCATGGTGTATTGTGGAACAATTCCATAATGTTACAAGTATTTAGCAAATGGTCCTATATGCTACCCATGGCATCATATCTACCATAATACTCGCCTCTGTGGTCAGATCTCACTATTTTGATGAGTTTTCCTAATTGCTTTTCCACTTCAATTTTAAAAACTATAGATTTCTTAAGAGCATTAGATTTTTCTTTAATCAGATGAAGATAGCCAAATCGTGAAGAAGTCATAAATGAAAGTGATAAAATACCAATTACCGTAAAAGGTTCAGTTATATTTGTATGGATGATTTGTAAAACATTTGAACTTCTAGTTACACCTTTCTTCTTGGCCTTAGTGCATTGTCCTTTAATATAATCCACACAAGTTCCTAACTCAGCAAAGTCTAAGGTAAAATATTTTCCTTAATTAACCTTTCAATCCTTTTCCTAAAAATATGACCTAAGCGCTTGTGTAACAATAAAGAGGACTTTTCCTCATTTTTAGGCCTTTTAGCAATAGCATTCTCAACATTTAGAGATGAAGAAACGCTATCAGAAACCAAAGACAATTTATATAAATCATACACTAAATATCCATAACCAACAACTTGGGAGCCAAACATCAAAATTAACTTTCCATCATCAAAATTAAAATGAAATCCAAGTTTATCCGAACAAGGGACAAAAATCAAATTTCTCAAGGTACATAGAAAGTATTATTTTAAACAACTTCATATTCTGTTGCTAAAACTAAATTAACATCTCCTACTGATTCCACCAAGACTTCAAGATCATTTCCAATTCTCAGCTTGTTTTCTCTCAACTTGGTTTCTTTATATTTTTGAACCCCTATAAAGACTCAGCAATATGGGTTGTCGAACCACAATCAAATTGCCAAGAATCAATAGGGACTTCAACTAAGTTAGACTCAAAACAAACACAAACTAAAGGATTACCTTCAGATTTCTATTTGTTTTCTAACCAAGCATTGAATCTACCACAATCATTCTTCTTATGCCTCTTACTCTTACACCAGAAACACCAGACACTTTTCTTGAAGGCAACTGGCTTAGGACCTCTTACATTATGGCATTGATCGTTAGATAGTCTTCATGAGCCTTGATGCCTAGCACTATATGATTTCTTCTTGTTTGTCCAATTACACTTGCAAGAATGGGGTTTGCCATGAAAAGTCGGGAAGACTATGTCACTCTTTTCTTTCTTTTCTCTTCATTAACCACACAATTGGTAATAAGGTCATTGATGGGCCATTTTTAACCAAAGGTGTTATAGGCAGTTTTGTTTTGAGTAAATTCTACAAGCAAGAAATTTAGGACACATGGGAAAGGGACTTTTTGTTCAAGTCCATGTGTTGGGCTTTCAATTTGGTTTATATGTGAATCATTAGATATCAAGACTTAGCATTATTAGACACTTAGCATCTCTTTCCTAGCTTAGTAAGAAATTCCTTGGCAGTTGTGGTTTTTGGTAAGCCACTTAGCAAGTGTTCCAAGGTAGTCATCTTAATGGAAATCAAATTAAGGCATTAGATCTCTCCCACTTAGATAAGAGTTCTCTTTGCTCAAGTGTGCTCCCCTCACTAGGAACAATAGGCTTATTTTCTTGTAGTGCTAAGTAGCAATTCCTAAAGAGAAATTCAAATCTTACTTCTATTTATTATAATTTGATCTAGTCAAAATCTCTATTGAAGTAGAATATTTGTTCATGGAAAAAGTAGTTATCAAGACAAAACAAGAATGCATTACAATAAACAAGGTTAAGATGTAGGTTCAAGATAAATCATGCTATCAAGAAAAAGTCATCATAACATCACACATTCCCCCTTTGGGCAGAACATGCAACTAACAACCAAGGTGACAACTAAGGCCAAAACCTTAGATGAGCTAACTAGTGAGCATACCTTTGGTTTGAGAATTCCTTTTCGGCAGATAGACCTTATAGACCAATGCACATCTTATAACTTCACCCACAAATTTCAAGACTAGTTTGACGTGCGTGCCAAGCTCAATCAAATTGTAAAATAAAAATTGCAAAGCTTGTAGCATAAGGAGCAATCCGAATCATCTCACAGGGATCTTAAGTGCTATCCAACTTAAGGTAGTGGAGAGTTTCATCAAACTCTATATAAGTAACAATTTGGAAGAAAGAAAATTCAAAATTATTAACAACTAGCTCAAGAACTCATTGGAAACAAGGTCAAACTCCATCATAGATTACATAGAAGTATCAAATCTTAAGAACACATGGTTAGCCTAAACCAAATCGAGACATCTGCATTTTGTTTAGCATTCTAAGTAGAAAATCTCCTAGAATTCAATTAATAAACAATCAATTAGAGCTGAAACCTCAAACTCTAATAAACCAATATTTTATGCTTAAAAATGAAACAAGCCCAGGTTTTAGATCTAAAACCTAACTTCCTCGATTCCTATGTTTTGAATCACATCAATTGATCAATCAATATGAATCCAAACACAATCTCAATCTAAAGTTCAAAATTTGTAATCACAAATTCCAAGTCACAAATCAAGATGAGAGAAAAGAAGAATATGTTCTTGCACAATTTGAATTCATGTAAAGAACAAGGTCTCAAGACTTCAAAACAAATTTCTTTTAAATCTTGAACAGGCTATGTCGCAATCGAGATTGTGACTGGATGATGAAAAAGAGAAAGAAAATGGAGTTGCCACCAAGTTTTATTTAAATTGGAAAAATACTGGAAAAAACTGTTTTATTTTAGAAATTGATCTCTGAAAAACATATCTAAGTTTAGGAGTAAGTTATGTATAGGGAAGGACAGAAACTTAATCCTACAATACATCCATCCTTAAATGGTTATCTTAAGTAAGTTGTGCAAATTATTAATAACTTGACAATGTTTATTTTTCCCTTGAAAAAATTGAACTACAATAATTGTTCAAACAAAAACAAGGACAATTAAGAAAAAATTAATTTTGACTTGAATTGTACTCCTACATATCTTCTAGTGCAATAAGAAGCGTAAAGCCACATAATTCTTTAGAAAATGATTGTGGGTTGGCTGATTTTATTGATAGAGACTTTTGAGAAATTTTTGATAAAACATTTTCCCTATAGCAAAATTCGCTCTTGCATAACGCTCAAGTTAACACCAGACTAGTCAATAAACTATTGTGATTTAGAAATGATGAAGAAGGCATTGACTTCTCAGTCACCGTCGTTGATCATTGCACAAATTAAACAATATTTTTGGAAAATAGTTTTTTTATTAAAAAAGAGAGGTTTGAAGCAAAATCCGCTTTTGCACAAGGTTAAAGTTAGAACTAGGTTACTCAATAAATTCTTATGTTTAAAAAATAATGAAGAAGCACCTTCTTAGTAACTATCTTTGGTCATTGCACAAATTAAAAAGATCTAATGAAAATAATTTTTTTATTATTTGAAAAATAGAAAACATTTGACTTTGCAGTGGAAACGAATTGTAAATAAACTAAACAATGAAAGATGATAATTGGATAAAATAAACATGCGACAAGACTAAAAGACACGGATAATGAGACAATTCAAATGATTAATTAAAATATCAAACCCACAACTCAAACATTTTTTTTTCATTTTTTTTGTTTTATCATTTTTTATTTATTCATAGTGCAAAATTACACTTTAATCCTTGAAAGATTTGTGTTTTAACACTTTAGTCCTTGAAAAATTAGTTATAACACTTGAGTCCTCCAAAGATTTGATATTATAACACTTCAGTCCTCAAAAGATCAATTACGTACACTTGAGTCCTTCAAAGATTTGGCGTCATAACACTTCAGTCTAATGGAAAATGGTAATGGTGGACTAAAGTGTTATATTGTTAAATCTTTAGAGGGCTCAAGTACATGCAATTAATTTTTTGAGTAATAAAATATATGCAATTAATTTTTCGAAGACTAAATTATTAAAATACAAATTTTCAAGGATCAAAATGTAGTTTGACTCTTTTACATTTTATTTTTTTATTGTCAGTTTTACTTTTTTTTGTTTATTTTTAATCTATTTTTTTAAGAATTAAGTGACCTTTAAATTTTTTTTTTTTTGGGACATGACCTCTAAGATAAATTAGGACTCTAGACTGTTGAGAAAGAGAGGCGTCGAGAGTTTGAGCAAGAGGGTGCACCTCAAAGAAAAGTAGCGGAAGCCATGGTGCTGTGGCGCAACTGGGGTTGTGGCTAATGTTGCGACTTCGTGGAGTGTAGTGGCTGTGCAGTGGAGTTAGGTTGTTGGACGGTGGCAGTTGTGGCTGGATTTGTGGTGATGGGTTATGCGAGAATGGCTCGTTGATATTGTGGGTTTTTGTTTTTTGTGTTCTGTTTTTCCTTCTTTTTTTTTGGGATTTAATTTGTTAATCTTTGGTTTGTTGTTATGGGTGGTGGTGTTCTATTTTGGGTGTGGTTTGGGTTTGGTTGAGGTTGATTTTGTACTAGACAAGCTAGTTTGGTTTGTTGATTGGTAAAGAGCGGTGGCTTTGCCATGGGTACTTTTTAGCTCTGATTTGTTATTTTCTCGTCTTTGTCTTTAATGAGTATGCTCTAGCTATGATTGGTTAATGTTGAGGATGTATGTCAGGTGGTGAACAAAGAAAAAACAAAGTAGAACAAAAATAATCAAGTTTAAGCAATGAAAGGAGAGCCTTAATAAAAGCCTCAAATCTTCCCTCTTCTGTTGGGTGTTTCAAGCTTCTTCCAAGAGCTCCTCTTTGTTGCTTATGATACTCCTCTTTTGTTTCAGCGCCTCTTATGCCTTCCCCTCTTGTTTTCTTTTAGAACTTCAGAACAACTTAGACATATTGAACAAACTTAATGAGATATGAAATGAACTTACATCTGAACAAATTCTACCAACAGTAGAAATAGTCTCAACAGGGTACAACCTGCCTAAAGTCTCAGCACATAGCTAGGAGTATTGCATCACTTGCAATATACTTATTAACAGTTCAAAAAACATATCCATTAAGTGATTGGAACTAAATCGTACTAGATAAGCATTGATAATAGAAACCAACAATCATTAAGAAAGGCTTAAATCATTGAATTATAGGAGCTTTCCTAGTTGAGAATAGCGAGTTAGATTCAAGCAGTTAGTTCAACTTGGGAAATCATGAAATGGGGATAAAAATATATTTTTGATCCATGATAAATTGAAATTAAATATTTCATATAGTTTTTGGGTTGCTTGTTTTTATATATTGAGTTTTCTTTCGCTCGAGTTTTCACTTTTCTAATTGATAAAATTCCCCTTTTTCTATTTAGCTTAATTGCAAATGTAGTGTCTAAGATCTTTACGAAAATGATTTGTGTTGTTCCTCTACTACAAATTTTTGGGGGAATCTGATTTTAATTTGAGTGGGCTCAACAACTCACATTAGGCAATATGAAATTCAAATTCAAAAATGTGTTATTACTCAAAAAAGGCAGATTAGTTATATCTAAGGTCAGTTTACTCATCAAGAACATCCTACATACTCTTCTCTTATAGGTGGTCATGTTGGGATTGCTAAAACTACTGCCTAGATTTCCTCTTAGTTTTACTAGTGTAATATGCAACATGACATAAAGGACATTGTCCAATCCTTTCCCACTTATCAACAAGAAAATACACTGAAATTCTTTGCCTGTTGGGTTATTATAACCCCTACCGATTATATCTCGTGTTTGGGAGGATGTTTCTCTCGATTTCATTATTGGATTACCTTCAATTTATGGCTATATAGTTATAATTGTAATTGTTAATCGATTGTCTAAATTTGCACATTTTATTCTTATGAAGACTGATTATTCTAGCAAATCAGTGGTCAAGGCATTCATTTTACATAGTCAAGTTGCATGGCATGCCAAAGACTATTATTTCTGACAGGGGTCAGGTTTTTATGGGCCAATTTTGGCAACGTAAAAAGCAAGGGACTTCCGTAGCGATGAGCTCTTCTTACCATCCCCAAGCTAGTGGTCAAACAAAAAATTTAAACTGATCACTTGAGATGTATTTGTTTTAAGCAGCCAAAATCTTGGGTGAGATTACTTCCATGGTCATAATTATGGTATAATTCTTCCTTGCACTCTAGAATTTGTACGACTCCATTCAAAGCCCTTTTTGATAAACATTCTCCAACTGTTACTAGATATGAATTTTGATCATAGGGATTCAGTATCAGTCCATGAAGCACTAGTTGAAAGAGATGCAGTGCTAGATCAGCTGAAATTCAATTTGCAAAAAGCTCGGCAATACATGAAATCTCAGGTAGACAAGAGGAGATTAGAGATTGAGTTTTTAGTGGGATATCTTATGCTGTTAAATTGCAACCTTACAGACAGTCTTCATTAGCACTTAGAAAATCTCAAAAACTAGGGGTGTGTTTGGTTTCCATATTTCTTATTTCCATTTTCAATAAAAACAGAAAACTGACACAAAAATGTGTTTGGTTCAAATTTTCAAAAAACATTTTCTTAAAATATTTCCTAAAATCCTCACAATTTTGGAAATGCCATTTTGACGTTTTTGGTGTTTTCACAAAATATTTTCAGGGAAGTTGAAAACAACATGGTGGCATAGATGTAATAATAATCACACTTGTTCTATTTGTTTTTGATAGGTTCATTCCTCACTTTCAACACTAGCTGCCCCTTTGCCTTGTGCGCTCCTGCCCTTTCGTCCCTACCCTTTGTTGCCGTCGCTACACCATCGTTGTCGCTATCTCTGTTTTCCCTTGTGCTCTATCAGATTTGGTTTGCTCTTGCTTTCCCTTTTATTTGTCCCTATTTATGTGTTTTTTGCTCTTGCTATCTCTGTTTTTCAACTTGGGTGTTCAAACCGATCTCTATGGCCTCGTGCTCAATATTTGCCCCAGTTTGAACTATATGCATTGCCATATGCTATTCCATTTTGATCCTTAGAATGCTTGATGGTCTCTATGTAACACCCTTCTTAGTACAGTACTATGCTTAAGTCATAGTACCACACCTTGGAGTTGCTTCTTTGTTCGCACAGACGGACCTTATCGATAGCGACTTAATTTGCTGCTCCGAAACTTTCTGAAGCCCTATCTGGAGACAACACGGAAATAGGAGTGAGAATCATAAATTCTCAATAGGATTCTTTAAGTATCATAAATAATGTCATCATTGTTATCTCTAGTTTGCTTCGGTTTATTAAGAAAAATGTGAACATACTTTACAAACTGTTTAATTTTATAGTTCGAAAATATAATGTTCGAAGCAAAGGTTCAGTTTTACTCATAGACTTGTCATTGGGAAAGACCCATAAAAAAGTCAATTTCTGAATGATATCATAGATGATAATTGCAACATATTAAACGATACATAGCATGTACACATAACTTTATCTGTACTTGAATTCGTGCGTATACTTAAAATTTCTTTCCTTTCTTCATCTTTCTTTTCATCATAAAATCTTTACGTGCCACATTCCAGAGTATAATCGCCATGTCATACCCCATCGGAGCGTGATCGCTAGGTCACGTTCCTTAAGAATATGGGATCTGCATTTGGTACTCACACTAGCTGGGTCGAAGCCATGCCTCATGTGAGTCGGGTGTCTGCATATACTTTAATCTTTAGTCTTTAGTCTTTACTTGGCACACCTAGGCGTTATGTCGCGTCCCTGGGTGCTATTAATGCGCCTTGGGTAGCACGGCCTTGGGTGAGCTCGTCACCGTGACCGTCGTCACACCGACTCACCCTTAGGGAGACCCACTGCCTCTAGGTTGGAGGGACCCAATGTGCAACTGCCTCCAACATAGAGGGACCCAAGTCTTTAGCTGCCTTCACAAGGAGGGACCCATATGCAACTGCCTCCAGGTGAAGGGATCCATGTCTTTATCATTTAAGCTTCACATGCCTTGAGGGATTTCAAAATCTTGCCTCCGAGTGAAGGGACCCACATCTTATCTTATTTAGCTGCCTTCACAAGGAGGGACCTCAAATAACTGCCTCCAAGTGAAGAGACTCACATTCAATATATTTACATTCTTTCATTTTTATGCATAATCCAGCATAAATATGCGGGATGTACTCATGTCGTACTTGTGTCGTTCTTGCATTTATGCTTCATAATTTATTCTCATATAACTCGTATCATACTTATGTCATTCTCGCATATAGAATTTCCATATACATACTCATAATTGTGTGGCTATTCATATCATAAATTCATTGTAATCTAGACACTCATAGTCTCCTAGACTCCTACCGTAAATTTGGCAGCATAACGGATCAGATCCGTTTCCCTATGAATAGTGCTAGTTCTCACGGACAATTCAGTCATAGCAATATAATCAATTTAACACATATATATCAATGTCAAACTGGCAATTCTCAACTCAAACCTTATATGTTTCACTAATACTTGTGAAATCATCAATTGGGTCACTTTTGCCAATCTATTCAGTTCTACCCGAATTTCATATGATCCACTTTTATTTCTATTCAACTCATTTAAATCTAAAATTTGGATATGTCATAGCTCTATGTGTCTACTTTCTAACCTCCTTGGTCCCATGTCATTTTGATTTATAAAACTCAAGATATTTAACTTTTGCCTCAGCCTATTCAGTCACTTGCCCGAATTACACTCTTAGAGGTATAAATTCGTTAAAAATCAAAACTAAGCTCAAATCATGCGAAATTGGTCTCATATTGAAGCTAACAGGACAACCTTTCATTTTCCATAAGTTTCATTCCATTTGCTTAAGTATACCTCGAGTTATAAGTCTCGAAAGTCGACCTTCCTGAACTACTCTGTTTTGACCTGGATTGGACATAAGACAACTTCCTCGAATCACTGGGAACAATTGGGACCATAACAAACTCGGAATTTTATATAGGGACGTTCCCCTATGTGTAACCTTTCTAAAAAAATTGGTTTCATTCAATTTGGAATTGTATAGGGTGAGTTATACCCTTCTCAAGTCACCCTGCCCGGCTGAAAATCCTAAACCCTAGGTCAAAATTAAAAAATTCGTATCTCTCTCAATACTAATCCAATAACCTTATATGATATATGTATGGAAAGCCCTGGATGTCTACTTTCACCTAAAAATAGTTTCATCGAATTTAACCGGCTGTAGGCGGCGCCGTACACTCCGCCGTACGGACTACCGTGGAATTCTTCACCAAGACAGCATTCTACTTCTCCACCCCTTTTAATTTTCTCCTTCTAATCATAATTCTAACTCAAAATCTCCTATTAATCCAATCATAATTCATC
The DNA here is from genome assembly GCA_031439585.1 of Pterocarpus macrocarpus. Lineage (NCBI taxonomy): Eukaryota > Viridiplantae > Streptophyta > Magnoliopsida > Fabales > Fabaceae > Pterocarpus > Pterocarpus macrocarpus. The sequence goes on from CM062515.1 coordinate 60,296,472, forward strand.
ATAATACATCCAATAATTCATCAAATACATGAAGAAGAGTATAATTTCATGTATCATAGTACAAGTGATTTAAGAATAGAAATAGAATCCTACCTCTTTAGAGTGTGATCTTGCTGAATTTGAGTTTTGGATTGATGGAACCTTGACCAAGCTTGGAGATTTGATGGAGTTGGACTGAGAGAGGAGAGGAAGAAGAAGAAGGCTGGAGCAAGGAGAAGGAGAACGTAAATCAGCTGGGAATAAGGAGGGAAGTCTGACTTAAATACATGAAAGTTGTGGTGCTGATTGACTGAAGTTTTGTGGTTGAAGTTCGGCCATGTCTCTCACTTTCGTGGCCAATTTACTCTCCACGTCGTCCCACAAGTGGAATACGCTTCCGCTCTACCTAAAATCGGAACTCGTCCCTATTAGCATAAAGTCGGAACTCATGCTATTTTACCTTGAACTTGAAGCTGAAGTCGGATGTCGGAACTCGTCCCTCTTATTTGTAACTTGAGGAAATCTTGTCTGGTTTATTTCAAGACCGGGAAGTAAGGTCGGAAGTCGGAAGTCATGCAGCTCGCAATCATATGATCTCGGAACTCCCATTTGAACTCGGGAACATCGGTGCTGGGAATAAACTAGGAGGTCGGAACTCGTACATGACTTGGAAATCAACTCATAGATTCGAACTCATGTCCATTTGGTCCGACTTTAAACTCGGAACTCGTTACATTCGAATCCGAAGTCGGTACTTATATTATTGTGTTAAAGTAACAACTTGGAGTCAAGTCGGAAGTCGGATAGAATGTTTAAGGTCGGAACTCTGGAATTCAGAATGCATCAAACCCAAATGCTTGAACTCGAAAGTCGGGATTTTTAAACATAAAGGTGGAAATGGTACCCGAGTAGGAAATCTTATGCCCGAGTCCATGAAGTCGGAAACTATGTATAGTATTTTAATCCATGACGTATGAAGTCGGAGCTCGCGTGCATTTTGCTTGAAACTTGGAGATAAGTTATGAGATCGGAAATGGGTCCATTTTCCTTTGAGGTATGAAATCGGACATCGGAAATCACTCCACGTTGTTCGGACTCGAATGTTAAACTCGGAAGTCGTGGAAACAATCCAGATGAAGTCGGAAGTCGATGAACTCGGAAATCAGAGATTATACATATGTGAAATTCGAAGATGAAGTTGAAAATCAGGAAGAGTCAAAATTAGATGAAATCGGAAATCGGCGGTCATGAAGTCGGAAATTATGCAAAGGCAGAACTTCGGAGCTGAAATATTCCCATTTATCTGAATTTCGAAACTGAAGTCGGGAATGGAAATAAGGATGTTACACTCTAGGTCAAAGAATCTTAAATACACTGTGCAGATGTATTAATTCTAGTTGTAGGTAAGGAGCCTTGTTACGAGAATTGAAACTTGAAATCACAAGTGCTGTGTTTGTGTTTTAACACAAAGGAGAGCACCTACATGACATGAAGGAGCAGATTTTGTAATTTTTTTATATATTGTACAAAGACCCAGTCAAAGAATTTTTATCCTTTCAGTTTTGTTCTTTCATTCTTTTTATATATATATTGTACAAGGACAGCACCTATGTGACATGAGGGAGCAGATTTTGCAATATTCTTTTTTTTTTTCATATTATACAATGACCCAGTCAAAGGATTTTTGTTCTTTTGTTTTTGTTTTACATGTTTTCTAGCATCTGTGTTCAGGGCTATGTTTAGAGGAATTTTGGTGTTTGGTCTAGTTGTTTTTGTGGCTTTTATGAGTTATGTTGATGGTAACTCCTTGTATGATGCACAGACATGGTGTACTATACATAATTTTATTAGAATGCAACACGGCATAGATAAATTATCAGGTAATTACTCCAGAGAAGACATGATTGTGGATGGACAAAATTTAAGTGTAGATCAAGAGAGTGTTGATATTAATACTACTGAAGTAACTCAAGTGATACAAGTTAAGGAGATAATTGCCGATCAAATGTGAGATAATTTTTGCAAATAATTGATAACTATCACTTTATGTACTTTGTTGTAAAGTGATATCTTTCTCTTTTTCTTTTTTATTTTATGTATTTTTAGTTGGTTGATAAGTTGAAGTATAACAAAAATTATAATTATAGATAATACTAGTTGTTTTATTCAATTATATCTCTTTTTAGTATGACTATAATTTACTCACAAATTAAATATATTTCAAACATATTTTGTCATTATAAGTAATTTTTGCAGTTGAATTTTTAGTAGATGAGAAAAATGTGCAAATCAAATATATATGATTCTTATTATTTAATAATAAATATAATTTTATTATCTCAAACTTAATTTTGAAAATATATTTTGAAAATAGACAAATCAAACATATTTTTATTATTTTCACTTTTTGAAAATAGAATATATTTTTATAAACCAAACACATTTCTTAAATTCAAAAAAATTGAAAATAAAAATTATTTTTAAAAAATAAAAATAAAAAATAAAAATAGAAAATATTTTCACAAGCCTAAAACACACTGGTTGTCTATTATTTTGGCCGCTTCAAAGCACTTGCAAGAATTGGTGTTGTGGCTTGCAAACTGAAATTACCTGTGGACTCAAAATTCATCCAATTTTTCATGTGTATATGCTGAAAAAGTTTAAGGGAGATGCTATCTTGCAGTATATTCCTTTGCCATTGACAACATCGAGAGTGGGTCCAAATGTGCAACCTGAAAGTGGGTGTTGGCTGCAAGAACTATTTTTCAGGTTTCTCATCTATTCAAGGAGGTTTTGATTAAATGGGAACATCTTCCTACCGCAAAGGCTACATGGGAGAACTATGATGATATACAGTCCTCTTATGCTCACTTCAACCTTGAGGACAAAGTTGCTCTCAATGGGGGAGGTTTTGTAACACATGGCAATGACATGGATCAAAAGGAGACCGTCCTGGACAATGAGGGACACCAGGGCATGGAGACAAAACAGAAGTTAGTTGTAACCTCGGGCAAGTGGCACCAGATCCTGAAGTCAAGGGAATTAATTAGGAAAAGCAGTAGGCAAAGGAGGGCGAACACAAGGCCGAAGGATCCTGAATTGGGGGGTGTGAGTGATTTGTGGGATGCTTGTTCTTCTTCTCAGCACTCTCTCTTCTTTCTTCATCTTTTCATCCCTTCTGATTCTGCAAGAACTGTACATCCCATTAATAGAAAACCTTCAACCCATTGCAGGTATATGGGAATTTCAAGTGTGATCGAGTCCTCTTCCATTGTTAATTGTTCCTTCATATTTTGATGTTATTGTGTTAGTTACTATTCTATTGGATTGTCGTAAGGTCCTGTGATATTGTTTGTTATAAATTTCAAGTACGGTACCAAACCTTGGATCTTTGGAAGAATCATATTGGGTGCTTGGAGAGACCGCAAGAGAGAATTTAACAAAAAATTTAATTTCACAAATCGTTAGCAAATAAGTTAATAAAAAACAAAATATTTTCTCACGTTTAAAATTTAATTACTACTAACAGTTTAGTGATTTCAAAAATTAAATTCTTAAATAATTACTATTCTTTAATTACATTCGATGCTATTAGTTGTAACAATTAAATTGACCTGACTTTGGATGATGCTGTTGTATGCGTCTTGATCTATCTATAAAATCTCTATATTTGACTAGTTTAACTTGTCTCAGGAAGATATCATCATTACGTAGTTAAGTTTTCCTAGTTCACACACACATATATGTATATTGGTCCGATCCATGTTATATAACAATCCAACTATTTATTTGATATTGAAGATCCAAGTTCTTGAATATATACTTTTAAATTTTAATTTTGGTGTACTAACAATATAAAAAAATTTTATACAATCAACCAATCATATCATTTTATTTGTTTGAACATTCAAACAGTAATGGGAGACTTAACCATATTCATTAATATGGCAACATTAGATTGGATAATAATATAAAAATTCTTTACACTGACAATGTGCATACAAATTAAATCCATACTTTTATAAGAACCTTATCGGTATAAATTATCAATGTAAATAATTTATTTCAATATTTAATATATATTATAATATTATTTAATAAATTTAATATTTTATGTATTGTCAATTAATTAAATAATATGACAATAATATATCATTAAATACTAATGTAAATCTCTTTTCTAACTAATAAAGCATACTAATTAAACTTACATAACTAACTCTTTTTTGGACGAACATTTGCATAACTAACTTAATCACTTAACACAATTGACTTTTAAAACTATCCAAGTCTTTATTTATAAAGTCAGCATCCAAGTCTTTAAATATGTATTTACATAATTGACTATATTTATCACTTAAGACGGCTGGACTATAAAACTATCGAAGTCTTTCTTTATAAATAAAACTAAGGATTGAAGTCCTGTCCATTTGCTACTCTATATTTTTATTGTATTAACTTTCATGTAACTTCTCTATCCTGAGTCAAAATAATAATATCGTTACTAATTTTTTTCACCTGTAATAGCCATCACTCCTAATTTTATTACTATTCTATCATTGTCAAACTGATGCTCTGTTGGAATATAAATAAGAATTCAACAATATAGCATGTTCATGTCTCATGTAATCTCTCCAATCTGGTGATTTATTTTTAATTATAAATTGTTGTTTACACATTGATGGTGAAATCTTAACAACTTTCCACCCCAATGACCAAATGTATATGTGACAATTTTTTTTTTCAATGAAATAACTAATGAAATATCAAATCAGATTTAAGTCTACTGACCAAGATTCTTTACGGTAAGCAAGCTATTCTTTTAGAAGGAGAATTAAAGTTCTAACCCTAGAAAAAGTAATTATCGAAAAGTCTTCTCAACCGTGAAAACATTCGAGATATTAATCTAATAGCAATATTAGTAGAGATATCTTGATATGAGATTAAAAAAATTAAAATTAAGTAATGTTTTGAAAAAAAATCATGTATAATTAAAATGAGCAATGCTAAATCATACAAAACACATTTTGTGAAACGACATAAAAAAAAATATTCTGTTTTGATATATTCAGTCCTAAGTCCAAAGCGAATTAAAAAACTTTACAGATTTACAAACAATATGATGTATCAAGCACCTAATAGAACGTTCCACATTCTATCTGGAGGGGAGCTCCATATGTTAGTGCAATGGTTGCTGTTAAGACTCAGATTGGCAAATCTGTCTCCACATTGGTTTTCTTCTTTGTAAGTATATATGTTGCAAAGATAGTTCCCAATCACTCCTTAGATTATGTTTGGGAGTTTTATAGATGATGAAAGAGAATGGTTAATCATAAAATGGAAAAAAACAAATGAGGAGCGGAATAGAACATCTCACACACTTATTTGGATGTTTAATGAATTTAATGAGAGAAGAGAATAGAAATAACAACTATTCCTTTATTGACTTTCCAATTTGGAGAATTAAAAAAAAAAAAAAGGATTTTAAATGGCATGAGAGAGACATATTATCCCTTCATAGCCTCCATTCGAACCCTTCCAAATGCACCCTTAACTAATATTCGAAAATATTGCCTGGGAGAGTTGAGTTTGGGCTTTGCCATGGATTTTATCATGGGGTTTGATGCATTTTATAGAGGGGTTGGTAATTTGACTTAAAAATACTACAACTATTCAAATTCTTGAAATTTCGTAATTATGATATTAATGTTGATAAACTGTTACTATGTTTTGTATTATTAAATAACTTCCTATTATATGTGTGACTATTGGCATAGATGATATTACATGAAAATGCTTTTAGTAATGTGATAATAAATACATGTGAAAAGAATGTGGTAATAAATAATTAGATGGTTATGTAAAATTTTTTTACATAAATAGTCTATCAAAAATTAAGCCAATAAATATATGCATAAATAATGGTGCAACATTTTAATTCAATATTTCTTTTATAAGTGTTGGTAACCTGTGCTTTTGTGACATATATTAAAGGATAAAAAATTGAATTTATTAATAAAAAATAAAAACATTTAATATTTAAAAAATACAAAACATATTTAATAATTTTTTCTTTGAGTAATTAATTTAATTTAATGAAAACTTTAGATATTTAATGCAAAAAATTACTTTCTCCATGGCTTAATATCTAGCCATTTAGAACTTTGCTATGTTTTTAATTATTTATCTATTTCAATTTTCCATTTTTACCCTTACATTAATTATACCGACAAGAGTATAGGTCATCTGGCGAAGGCTATCCTACTTTAACTAGAGACCTTAGGTTTGAGCTTTTGGTATGTAGCTGCATTAAAATTTGGAAGGGGAAGCTTTGGCTGGCTGTAGAAATTTTATTCAACTTAAGCAGAATTGTCTCTTGTAAGAGAATACCTATTGTCTCAACCAAAATATATATAAAAAAAAAAATCCTAAAAGTGTAACAAAAAAAAAATCCTCACATTTATTATGCTTATTAATGTTGTGAGTGAAAAATATAAATAGTTAGGGCAAATTACAATAACCTTTCCTAAGGTTAGTTGATATTATATTTACCAACCCCTCCTAAATTTTAAAATTACACTGACCTCCCTTAATTGTTTAAAAGTCATTACAAAGACACCCTTTGCCTTTAGTGGCACATAAGATGCAGATGATTCAAACATATAAAATCACTTTTATACCCTTAATTGTCATTTTAATTTCTACTTGAATGTCATCCTCTTAAACACCAAACTACATTCCACACAAGCAACAACCTAGTTCCTCAATCCAATGACAAACAACCACAGCCACAACATCATCATCAAGAACAACACATAGAAAGAAGCATGGATTAAAGGAAAGAAGAAAAAAGGGATAAATATTTTCAAATGGTGATAGCAACAATCAGAAGAATTTTCAGTCCCGTGTTGCTCCTTTTTCCTCCTTCTCCCTCTAAATCACAATGGTTGCATCTCTCACCACCTTCTTTAGGCTCTTCTCCTCATTCACCACCCCGCTCTCTCTCTCTCTCTCTTCCACCATTGCTTCCCTCTTCTTTCTTAAATCCCTCTCTCCTCTCTCCCTCATATTCAACCCCCCATGCCCCTCAAACTATCCTCTACAACCTATGCCACCAAATCCAGAACCATCATTGTTGGCGACAAGCTTCCCAAACCCACCTTCTCCTACCTAATCATTGCCGGTGAGATCCAGACCACCACCATCTCCGACCTCACCAAGGGGAAAAGCCCATTCTCTTCATCGTCGTAGGAGCCTTCACACCCACTTGCTCATAGAAGCATGTCCCAAGTGTGGGCACCATCGTGTGCATCTTGGTCAACAACACATTTGTGATGAGGGTGTGGAAGAAAGACATAAGGCCTATGACAAAGCTACTATTTTTGTTAGCCAGCAATGGAACATTCATGAGGACCATTGGATGTGAGTTGGATCTAAATGATAAGCTTGTTGGGCTTGGGGTTGATGGTAGAAAGGAAGGAGGAGAGAATGGGATGCGTGTTGCCAGAGGTAAGGGAAGATAGATTATTAGGGTTTAAGGGTAATTTTAAAATGTTATAAATTATTTGGAGGTAAAAGAAGTAAGTGTAATTTTAAAATCTAAGAAGGGGATAGTGTAATATCAACTGACCTCAGGAGAGGTCACTATAATTTGCCAATAAGTTATAATTTCAATATAAGGTTAGTTTTTGTAAACTTAATTTATTTTTATTATTATCAGAATAATTTATTGAATTTCTTAACATGTGTGTAAACCCTAAAATGATAAATATTATAAAATAGAGGACTTATGTATGAAAAATATTTTTACCATAAAAAAGAAAAAGTTTAAATAACAACGATTTATATATTGTTATTATTTGATAAATTATAATTCTATTTAACATTATTATCATTTACTTAAGTTTTACTTTCGAAGAGTTGTTAATATTTTACCTATTTTTGTTTCATTTTCTAATATAAATCCATCAAATACTACAACAGCAACTAAATCTTGTCTAGATGGGATCGGCTACATGGACCAAATAATGCCATAGTGTCATGTCATAAATAATATTTGTATTCAAACCATTAAATTTCATATCCCTTTTAATGGTTTAACATATTATTTTTCCCCTAAATCTTGCTTGACATCTAGCTATTGTACTATCGTTTGTATGATCTACTCTTCTTACTAGGAATTCTATAGGCCTTCCTGACACATATTTAAATAATCTAAGATGAGATTCTCCTATCTTTTTTACAATAAATGCTATCCTGACTTTTTTTATAATTCATTCATTCCTAAATTTACATTTAATATACTCCATTTTACTTTTACTTATACTAAAATTATATGCTTCCAACACTTGTCTTCATAGTGTTAGCTTCCCATTTAGTTATTTCGTTGAATTTTCTACTAGGACTATCTCATTTGCCTGTGTTTTTAAATTTTACATCGCGGGTCCCAAGCTTGGATAAAAGAGGAAGTTTGTGTTAGTCAGTTGATAATCAATGTAAAACTTTGTCAAATCTTTATGATATGGATATGAGATGTCTATTAAATACTAAATTAATAAATTTAAAAATTACTTCGAGGAAAACTTGATAAAGAAAAAAAAATTAAACAAATTATAATTAAGTTAAATGAATCAAGCTTAAACTTTATATTATTAATCAAGTTGAGTTCAAACTTTAACTTTGGATCATTTAGATAAATTAATCAACTTGAGTAGGATTTTTTTTTTTTAATAAGCCATACCTAATCTTTAAACGGCCGATTTGACTCAATTTATTTACACTCCTAAATAGAATAGCAACAATAGTGATGTACCTTGTAAGGGTTTTATTATTACTATATAAAATTTATTTTTTGAGTGCGCAACTGGCATTGAAAATACTTGTATAAATATAGCGTACCCAAGTTAATGATGCACTAAGCCAATTACATCATCAATGATGATGTTATCTGTTAAATAATGAAGGGATTATCCTAATACACACTTAATTTAGATTTTCTAAGTTTATATTGCTCTCACAAATCCAGCAAAAATATTTACTCGACTACTTTTGCGTAATTGAGAAAAATAATTTTAAATCTTTTTAACAAATTTCGTAATTAATAAAAGAATATTCAATATTTTTTATGTTTTAAGATATTAAATATTTAAAATTAATTTAAAAAAAAAACAAGAGAACTATTGGAAGGAATAAGAATATATAACAGAACTCAATTAAGAAAGGCAATCCATGTACGTCGGATGGATCATTTGGAGACTCGGGTATCACCTATATAAAAGGGAATAAATTGTCAATCAAGTACGTGTGACTGCTTTCATAGATCCTTTGTGCGTCTTTCTTACTCTGCTTATGTGTTCAGCAGTCCTCTTCTAAAGAGTTAGGTATGTAACATTCCTTGTTGAAACAATCTCTACAACAATTATAGATAGCACAAAATTCATTCAAAAATCATGTATTAATGATTTTTATTGAACGGTTTATTTCCATGATATATATTCCGTTTATAATTTCTTCACTCATGTTTTTAAGATTTAATTTTAATATTCTGTCAAGAAAAACTAGAAGTAACGAAACTCATTTTGTAAAATGGTACACGGAGGTAGCAAAATAGCTGTACTGATTTGCGTTTTAATTGCAGCCCATTATTTGTCTCTCCTCTCCTTGATTCTCGCACTCCTTTCATAACTTTTCGCACAAATTCTTTTCGTACCATCTAGCGGTCCTGTTCTGTCAATATATTCAATCATGAATAATTATATCATTAAATCTGTTTGAATTTTATTATAATTAACCCAAAAATTATATAAAGATAAAATTTAATTATTTGATAGTGTAAAACAAGTTACAATTTCCGTAGCATCAAAATTAATATAAACTTTTTTATTAAAATAATGCGAGGTGCATGTGTTCTTATAAGATTCGTGAAGAAATCTTGCACATGAGCTAATTAATTAATTAACTAATTGATTGCAGGCCATGGACGAAGATGATCACCCTACCATAGAAAGCGAGGACACCAAGTTGAATGAATGGAGGGAATCTACGAAAGCAATACTGGGTCGTTTTCGAGCACATTCCGAGCCATTTAGCATTTCCAATGTCCCAGAAGAGCTCCGTGAAGGGAACAAGAATGCTTACATGCCAAAGGCCATCTCCATCGGCCCTCGATACAAGGGAACTAGAAGCAACCTAATGCAGTGGGAAAAGATCAAATGGGACTGCATGCAATCTCTTCTTAATCGAGGACCAAAGGGAGCAGCAACAAACTTCGAACAATGCAAGAGAGTCATTTCGGGGTTGGAAAAGGAAGTTCGCGCAAGCTATGCTGATGATCTCAAACTGGAATGGACCGACCTCGCCAATATTATGCTATGTGACGCTTGTTTCTTGCTAGAGCTTCTCATAAGTGGGTCAAAGGATTTGAATGAGAAACTGGGAAGCCGTTTGGTAACTCCGGGCCCCGGAGCCGAAGTCGGAAAAAAAGAAGAGGTGGTGATTGATCTGATGGTGCTGGAGAACCAGTTACCACTTTTCATTCTCCATAAGTTGTCTGAACAACTTTTCGATGAAGCGGATGTTGTTGTCCCTATTGAAACACTGGCGCTGAATCTCTTTGGCTACTTTCCGGATAAGAGCTTTAAGTACTTTACCCCCAGTATTGCCTCTCATCATTTTCTTGAACTTGTCCACTCCTATGTTTCTGAGGATGGTGAGGAGAAAGTACTACTAGAGCAGACTCAAGAGGAAAGCCATCAGCACGTGTGCATTCCTATCAACGCCATTCGATCTATTAATTTCCAAGCAGTACTGCAGCGATGTGGCGATTGTTGTTCAGCTTGTGCTGCTCCCATCCTCAATGTCAATGAGGAAATTGAGCAGAAACTAGAGGAGACTCGGGGAAGCCAGGTCGTGTCCAATGCTATCGGCAACGTTCGATCCCTTACCTTCCATGCAGAGCTGGATCGATGTGCTCCAATCCTCGAAGCTGCCGGGGTTACAATCAAAACTACAAGTAAGGGTGCTTTTTTGGTTCAGTTTAGATTGACTTTGAGATAAGAAAAAAAAGACTCAACTGATCTAGATAATAAAATTTATTTTGATTAATTTGTATTGGATCATATTGATTTCACTTAATGAATCAAACTAACATAAATTGAATCGGTTTAAATTGGTTTAGTTTCAATTTTTATTAAAATTTTTATAAAATACAAAATAAAAATTAAAGTTCATCAAATTAAAGTAATTATTAACATTTTTATATATCTATACAAATTTTAAATTCTAAATTAATTATAGTACTGATAATTTAATTTATAATAAATAATTAAAAAAAACACTATATTAAAATTCAATATTATTATATAAATTAATAAATAATTAAATGGCTAGATTATTAAATTAAAATGTAATAACACATAAAAATAATTTTAATACTAAAGTATTATAAAATATATGCAATTGTATTATATTGTTAATTTAATTTGAATAAAATAGATTTTGAAAACTAAAATAAAAATTTAACAAAATCAAATTGATTAATATTAAAAATAAAATGAATTTAAATTAAATTATTCTGATATTATTTATTTTTTAATTTTTAATTAATTTTCAATTTTTATGCAATTTAAACTAAAGTTGATCACCTTTACCTCCAGGTCCAGAGAAGAAGGATGATCAAGGCCAAGGAGTGATAGGAGGCTTTAACTTTGACATAAAATTCAGCAAGAGCAATGGGATACTAGAAATCCCACAGCTGCATATCACGAAGTCAACGGAAGTGATGTGGCGGAATCTCATTGCTTGGGAGCAAGGCCACACCGGTTTCAGTTGCAAACACAAGTGCACTTGGGCTGCGTTTCTTTTCAATGGCTTGATTTGCGGTGAAAGTGACGTTCAGCTACTGAAAGATAGGCGCGTCATAGTGGATCATTTGCAACTGAGCAATCGAAAATTGTTCGAAATTTTCCGTTCGATCATAAACGGGGTTGACCGTGGCAAAATTAGTGATTCCCCTTACTGGGAAATGGTTAGTGCCTTGAACTCCTATTCGGGAAGAAGTTGCCTCAAAGTCAAACAATACCCCGTAATGCTGTGGCACTCTTGGCTTCCAAAAGCCATTCGCCAAATTGACCGGGTTGTGCTGCGCGGTTATAACATCTTGATAGCAATGATATCTCTTTACGTTCTTCTCAACACTATTTATACAATCCTCAACTATTATCTTCATCGTAATTCGAATGGGTAATTCCTGTCAATTTGTTTTTTTTTTTTTTTCCCTTTTATGATAAAATGCTCATGCAATAAATGAAATCATGCTAACCACTTGCACCAAAGCAGGTCCTAGTGTTGAAGAAAAGCTGATGCAACCAAAAACTGGATCAGGTGGTAGCTGACAAGGTTTCAGGCTAATGTCATATGATCAACATTTTATTGAATCTGCGATCTTCATCAGCCAATTTCCATTTCATCATGGGTTTCTTTTTTTGTGTGATAGGTATTGCATTTTAAGGAAGTGCTGAATATCTCAAATCTCAATGAATAGAATACGGTGTTGTTTGAGTAGTTCACCAATATAGAATGTGTCGTCGAATAAATTACAAGAAGTTAAGCATGAAGTCTTCAGCGTTTGCTTTGTATCATAAGTTTCCCAAGTCATTTGTATAATTCGAAATTTATGAAATCAGTGATTGCCCTTCCATCTCTCTCCTTCATTCTTGTTAAGTTAAATTTAACATCCGCAAGAACTGCGAAAACAATTTCAACTATACTGTTAGTCAGCCATAAAATCAGAAGTCCTCTCTTTTTTCCCCCAGTTAGCTTTCTTTCTTTCTTTTTTTTTTTAATGGTATTTATGGAGTTAAAATATTTATTCCTTATAATTGATCATGTTAATTCATTTTTACATTTATACTCTATCAATTTAGAAATATTTTGTTATTTGTATGAAAGATATGGATAAATAATATTTTTTTCACTTTTATATTGTATATCATTTATAAAAAAACTCAAAATGACTTAAAGGAATGTATTTATAAATAATAAAGCAAGGATAACATTCTATATTAATTAGAATTTGAATTTGTTATTTAGGATTTAGATTATGCTTGTTTTATTTTATTATTATTTTTTATCTTTATCTTTATCCTTTTGTTATCCAATAAGTTATTCTTACAATTATTTTCTATATATAATAAACTCTCTAGTGACACTCATACTTGAGTTTAACTAACTTTTCATTCAAAATATCTTCATGATACAAAATCTTTTCATAGCTAACACCAAACTTAAACTCATCATACTTTGGTATTTTTTTCAATGGAGAAACTTTAACATCTCTCTATCTTAGTAGTTTTATTGAAGAAATTCCAATAGCCCTTAACCTTAGTGGCTTTATTGGAAAAACTCCAACACCCCTTCCAATGTTCCCTCCTTAAGACGTGTATATCATTTGACAAAAGATTTGATCATCACCCTTTGCTTTTGCCGTTGACGCATCTTTCACTATCTTATTTTAGCATAACTCACAAGTCATCTTTTCAATGACCCCTACTATCTCTACCATCTAACCATCCATGTGACAACTTTTCAAAATGTTTGATTGTTACTTCAATATGCTCTTCATGTCCACATCTGGTTTTTTAAGACTATCAATAATGATCTTGTGTTTGTTAATAAGATATCTTCCATTCAAAATTGACTTATTCACCTTTATTATGACATGGGCTCACTACTCATTCCTAGTACTATTATGCTCCATACATGGTCTTTGCATAACGATGTCCAATTTAAAAATTGATAATAAAGCAAGAATATATCACATCGGGCCCTATATTAATTAGTATTTAAAATTAATATGCTAGTTGTAATTTATTTTATATTATCATTGGTTTTTATCATTTTATTATCTAATAAATTATCATTCTAATCATTTTCTTTATATAATAAACTCTTTAGTGTAACTTATATTTGAATTTAACCAACTTTTTATTCAAAATGCCTTCAATAAAAATGCTTAAATTATTATTGTCATAGATATTATGTATTTTTTAATAAAATAAATTAATAAGTGTTTTAATTATTATTGTCATAGATATTATTCTTTAATTACAATCGATGATAGTTGTTGTAACAATTAAATTGACTTGACTTTGGATATTTCATTTTATGCGTCTTGATCTGCAATATGTATATTTAACATTTCTCCGGACGAAGCCATCATGACGTGGTTAAGTTTATCCAGTTCGTATGTGGCAATTGCTTCATGTATATCACTATCCAAGTCTTTATTTAGTATATCGCTTATCTAAGTCTTAAAATATGTAGTTTATGAGAACATATTGAAATCAATTTTTAATCGTTGACTTTGCATAAATGTTTGAAGGGGAGCTAATGAACACATAGATCAACTAGCAAGGAATTGTTTTAACTTAGCCAAAGGTCTCCAGTTCGAGCCTTGATGTATGTAACAACCTTTAAATTTGAAATGAAAAGATTTGCTACTGAAGTGTTTCTATCTGACTTGAACAGAGGTACCCCCGACAAAAAGATAAGTATGGTTTGAAAAAAATGGTTGAAGTTGATCTTGCATAATTATTAATCATGCCGCATACGCAACTTGACGTCAGATAGATGACATTTTGCTTACTAAGAATATTATTGATAATGAGCACCAAAAGCCATAATTTTTAATAAAAATAATAAGTACAACTTGTGCTACTGACGAATTTTAATGCTATTCTTTAATAATGAGAGTAAATTGTATAAATTAAGTTAATGTCATATCTGTTCACGTAATTATGTATAGACAACACACAAATTCATTAAAGAATTGCATATTTATAGACTGGCACTTTTTTTCTTTTCTTTTGTAGTGTTCTTTTTTTCTTTTTTTTTTACACCTTTTCTTTTCTTTGTGTTGTTTTGATCCTCATTTTAGAAGATTATGTATTGGGAGACTATATATATATATATATATTATCCAGTACCCTTAATATCTCAACCATTCAAATATTCCAATCAGGATTCCGACTTAAAATTTGTGAGATTCAGTGACGATTATAAGCTTAAAAGGTCACCTTAAAGTAAAGGCCACCAGAGAAACTTGGTTGGTAGGGTGGTAGAAAGGTGCAAGACAAAGGAATGTTTTTCTTTTGTTGTGCGGATTGTGTTCGTGTTAGAGGAAGCAGGTAGTTTGTTATAAGAAACAATGCTCTGGAATCTAATGTATCCGTATAAATGTAACTCTCAATGAAAAAAAAAAAAAAAAGCATGCAAAAAAGAACATGTCCTCGTTTACCAGTTACAAGGAGTGAAGCCTCAAAAGGCTTCAGCATTTGCTTTGTATCATTCGTATGCCATTTGTATCATTTGAAATTTATGAAATCAGTGATTGCTTCCATCTCTCTCCTTTATTATAGTTTAATTCAACATTGTGCTACGAAAGCTGTTATATATTCTTGTCAAATGTTAGATTCTGGATTAGAATAGTAACATGCGATGAAAAAATAAAAGTAAAAATCCGAAATAGAAGAAGTAGATGTGAAATAATCTGGACACCTGGACCAACCATTGGAGAAACGAATTTCCTTATAGGTGTATTAATGAAAGAGTAAAGAGCTTTACTGTCTAGTCCACAACTTTACAAAGATTAAGGTCAAAGAGAAGATAGAGACAGAGAGTTAAGAGAGAAGATTGAGGTCTTAGGGGGCTGCGGCTAGCCATCTTTTGGCTTGTCGTATGCCTTTCTCCCCCTGTTCTGTTCTTTCTTTTGCCGGTGTTAGTGTGTGTCGTTTTGGCCCTTGGTGCACCTCCACCGCCTCCATTGTCAGGAGGTGGATCTCCATGATGCTCTCCTTCCCCTGCGAGTACCTCTATGGTGATCACCTCTTTGTAGCCTTGACGTCCTGTGGACTCACTCTGTCGCAGATCCAAATCCTTCGACTGGCACCTTGCATGGCGAAGATCATGGCGAAGTGTCTCCGCTACGAGGTGGAGCGGAGGAGAGAAATCAACATGAGCGGTTGGGAGGTTGAGTTGCTCACTGCGCATTCCTCGTCGGGAGAAATTACAGAGTTTGGGCCTGCTCTTCGTTGTTGCCGGGCTCCACATTTCCGTTTGAAGGGGATTAAGGATGTCGGTGTTCATTCTCAAGTGTGTTTGGCCTTCGTTGTTGCCGGTGCTAGCATGCCAGATGTCCATGATGGTACAGATGGTAGTGAAGGAGCCTCGTGATGTCCATGATGGCAGTGAAGGAGCCTCTTGATGTGGTCTAAATTGCTTCATGTTTGCTCTGCAGTGGTTTGAGATATTCCGTGGTTTCATAATTCTTATTGCGCGTTTCGTGTTTTGTGTTTCAATTTTGGTGTATCAAGTATCCAAGTATCATGTTTTGTGATTTTGGATGTCCTGTTGCTGTGAAATGTGTAATTCCCTCCAAACACATATGTGATGCTCGAGTCATGGAGTTATATCTAAAAGTCGTTATGGTTGCTGTAAAAATGTTTCTGAATAAGAAAAATATAATATATGACCATTAAAACTTCACTTCATATTTTATTATTGAGAGCATTGTTATTTAGCCCGAAGGATTTGTTATGAAATTTTTTACAAATACAAATGTCACACTATGATTGGAAATAGAAAAGAATTCAGTGGAGGAAAAAATGAAGATAGTGGGGCCATAGAATAAAAGCAGTGCTCCAACATATTCGTGCAACTGAGTACGAATCACAATTCGTACTATTTATCATTATCCTATTACTGAATAAGGGTTTGTAATCCCAATATCTGGTACAAATAAAATAATATAATTAAAATTTAAAAGAAAACTCAACTGAATCTGTATATAGACTCTATCTTTGATCTGCATTCGGCTCTTCTCTTAATCGGTTGCCCTCTATGGTCTTCTAAACTAGACTACAAGTCCAGCTCTTGAGCTTTGGAAGTATCCCAAAACATTAAGCTAGAGACTTGGAATCTATTTTACATACTGGAATGTTTATGGAAAACAAACAAATAAGTAGTGAGAACCTAAGGTTCTTAGTAGGCATACTCAATCCATTACTTATATGAGGTATCATTATAAACATTTCAGCCATTTCAGTTTATTATGAAAAAATGGATTCATACACATAGGCATATGTTTAATTTTAAGTTTGAAAACATATTTCTCAAAGTAAGATTATTTTTAGCACTCACTTGGCATACTTTGTCACAAGTATAATAACATTAACAATATAGTATTTCAAAACATAATCATAACAGCAATATAGCATAACGAGATATTTAAATATACATATGCTCATGCACATATTTGACATATGTAAGTACACTTGATTTTCTTATCTCTTTCTTTCATTAACTTGCACTTGATATCCTATACTTGGTCCCCTAGAGGTGAATGACCTCTTCTCACCCATGGGCAATAGCCTACTTTTCAGGTCCGACCTTGTACTTATATATAAGCGACGGATTTACTTTTTCTGACCCTTATACCGATATATTCTCCTTAAATCTGTTTAGGGGCTGGGCCAAGTCTTAGACAGTACTGCCAACTCAGTATGTCTCTTTGCAAGTTCTTGTCGTCTTTTCTTTTTCATACATGGTCATGCATGTGGATGCTTTGTGCACTTATGTATGTAGCTCCTATCATACCTTAATCATACTTGCATGCATGATTTTCATGGACATAACATATGTATATATATTCATGGCTTTACATACTTCTGTCGAAAATTCAATAGTATAACAGTTATACATAGAGACATCCCATTATACCGACAATCAACCAGTTCTAGAAATTAGAATTCATTAACATTAATATACCAATATCCCGTCAAAGTGGTAAGAATACGTATTAAGGATTTGGCCATTTGGTTCTTTGGGTCATGGTGATTCTAAGTCTTAAAGCTATCAAGATACCTTAATTCTCTCAATCTACCCAGTTTGTATAAATTTCACTAAAATTCTATTTTAACTCATTTTAATATGAAAATTTAATATGTTGTAGTCTCGTTAATCTTTTTTTGAATTGCTTTCATTTCACTAAGTTTTGACGTATATAACTTGATTTATTAAGTTTTTATTTAAGGTTGCCCTATTTCAAGACAAACTTTCACACTTAACTTTGGAAAATCACTAAAAATCCATTATGTTCATTTTTATCCGAAATTTAAATCAATGTTTAGCTATTTGAACCATCTTTTAATCCCAATAAGTTTCATTTCAATTAGGTAACCAGAGCTCAAGTTATGAGCTCCTCAAATAAGTTGCCCTATTTCCACCTGAATAGAGTAGAAGTCAATTTTAGGGAATTACTGGAGAAAATCCACTCATGGTTTGATTCTAAAATTTTTATGGCATAATATCTCATGTATTAGCTTTCTAAAAAAATTAATTTCACTTAATTTGAAAATATAGGGTGAGTTATGCTCCTTATATTACATTTTAGTTAGGATAAAGAGTGATTTCCAACAGTTAATTTAAAAAATTCATAACTAATTCATTTTAAATCTAATGACTTTATAATTTATATATATGTACTTCTCTTGAAGTTTAGTTTCATCTAAAATTAGTTTTGTTTGGATTCGAGTTCTGTAGAGTGAGTTATGGGATTTGCCGTACAGATATAGCCTCAGGGTTTCAATCCTCAACTTTTCTATTTTGACTTTCTTTTGATCTTTTGACATATCTCTCAACTTAAACCAAGTTTTCTTATCTGAAATCACTAGAAATAAGTCATATTAACATTATGCAAGTATACACTATGGATGATATATAGAGGAACACATCAACCACACTACCCATGTTAAAGGATTCGTTAGTCCACCCATATTGTGGACTAACACTACCCCACTCTTTGAATGCTATTAGATATAATATTAAAATAATTAAATGGTTCAGATTTAATATGTAAAATAGATAAATTTAATGTTAAAAGTTAAACAAATTTACAAATTCTCAAATTTATCCTTCTTCTTTTTCCCCTCTAATTCCAACCTCTCAGCCACCAGCCACCAGCCACCACCTTATCTCTCATTTTAGTATACCAAAAAGAGGAAAAGAAAGAAAGAAAGAAAAAGAACACAAAGCATAGAGCTAGCGCATGAACAATTGAAATCTAAGTATCAAGTATCAAGCCCAAAATCCAGTATTCCAAGTTCATATCCATTTATTAAAATGTGTTTTTGCTGCAACTCCATTGCAAACTTGCGAACTTGATATGATAAATATGAAGGGAAAAAAAGGGAATCACAATGCAAAGATATATCTACAATAAGCAGCAATCAAAACAAATTGCATACAGAATTGTTGGGTAATAGCTAAGTGGTTTTTTTTTTTTTTTAATTTCAAAGGAAGACACTTCAACAAATAAATTTTCAAACTGGAACCACAAAAATGGTGACCAATAGGCATGTGGAGAGTCGCTAGTTGTACTACTTGACTTTCTCCTCCCCTGCTTGCCTCGCTCTCGCCGAAAAACTTGGCCTTGCTATCCACAACATCACCGTCAAGGTCGAGCTTGAGGATGTTGAATCCGCCTTTGCCGCCAGCATTGCTGCTTGACAGCCCTTCGCATCAATTCATATGTACCTTTGCGAGGTCCACCTCTAAGTCTGGTTCGCGGAATTTCACTCCCTTTTACTTGCAACATGAAGAAGCAGAAAAAAAAAAAAGGAATTGTTGTGTTTTTCATGATTGTGTATGGAATTGTAGGAGTGAAAAAGGAAGATTTAATCTGTGGTGGGTCTTTTTGTTATAAAGGGATGAAATGAAGGAGAAAGTGAAAGAAAGAAGAGGAAGAGAATAAGTGCGTGTGTTTGGTGGAATGGAGGCAACAATGGTAGTAGGGCAAAGTCACTAGGAAGGGTGGATGGAAGGGGAGAGAAGAGAAAAGGGTTAGAAATAAGAATTAGAGGTTACAGGAAAGTTAAGTTAGTAAATGTTTGGGCGGACTAATGTTAGTCCATAACTTGAAGGGACTAACAAATCCTTAGCCAAACCAAACACCTTCCTCTTGTTGACGCCAACAAATTACGCCCAATCCAAACATTAAAATGAATAGGAGGGTGGAGTAGTGATATTGTGCTTGGTAGGAAAATTATATCTTGGCTCTCTTTCAATCCTCCTTCTGCACTCCTAACAATCATCTTCCTCCCCATGTTTTCAAAACAATAATTTTCATTCGTATTATTGATTCTTTTGATAAAAGGATTTTCTTAAGAAAATAAAGCATCAATCACACATAGTGATGTGTAGTGTTACCCATTGTCACAACGTGCCGGAAGGGCTTTGCGATGAGAGACAACCAAAAAAATATTCAATGGAGCCACTACTAATTTTTATTTAAGGAAAAACAATCAGAAAAACCTTCTTAATTGGACAAAGTTGGTCTTTTGAAAATAAGATTGAGTTCTAGAGCCTAATTATGTATGAGGAAGGATGAAAACTTAATCCCACTGCACCCCCGTTACATCCATCTTTCGACGGTTACCTAGAGCTTATTATGCAAATTAATCCATAACTATAATTATATTTACTTTTCCCCTTTTAACGATTTATAACAATTATTTACAAAATAAAATAAATTATTTACAAAACTATAAAATAGAAGAAGAAATGAAATTTAAGAAAATTTAATTTTGGGCTTGACAAGGAGTGCTCGCTCCTACGTATCCTCCGGTGCAATGAGGAATTCAAAACCCTCGTCGTTCTGGTAAAAAATAATTGTGTGTTGAGTTGATTTTATTAAAAAGAAATAAAAAAAGAAAGAATTTAATCCACTCTTACACAAGATTCAGGATAATATAAGCTATACAAATAACCCTTATAATTCTCATAATCCTTGAGGATGGTTAAACCATACGTCAATATTAGAGATTGTTGCATGGATTAAAAAGGTTAAAAGAAATTGCTCTTATTATTTGAAAAAACCTATTTTGTATATATATAAAAAAATCAAAAGTAAAATAAAAAATTAAAAAAAAAACCAACATCTTTGAACAGGAGCAAAGAAATGAAAAAAAAAAGTTAATAATAAAAAAAAAGGAACACAAAAGTCTAGCATGATGGCAAAGCACCATAGGCAACACCCTTGGTCCAAAAAGTGAGGAGATGCAACCGTTGATTCCGAGGATTGTTATCAATTTTGGCGATGCTATGCAATCAGTGGCGGAACTTGGATGGTGGTGTACGACGACATTGTCAACCTCAATATCAAAATTACAATCATGCGCTTGGATGGGTGTTAATTGATGGTGGTGGTGAATGAAAGTATGTTGTTGTATTGAGTGAAAACCAAACCAACAGTGCACAGTTAAGTGTTGAATCAAGAGGTGCAGGGTGACGAATGAGAGGAAGAGATAGTGCGTACGTGTGAAACTGGAAAAAAAAAATGAAGGGTTAAATGAGACATACCGGTAAATACATTACGAGTGGATCAAGTGTCAACCTTTAGCAATAATTCTCACATACTCTTGCAATTACTATCTACTTCAGTGATTTTTATGACTCTCCCCCAAAAAAGTCTCATTTCAAGTGGTAGAGTTGGGTTTATATAGAGAGGAAAAGGAGAGATTTTGTCAATAGACTAATAAGATTTTTCAAAAAATAGTTGAAAAATTTGAGATAGGATGAAATAAAATTTAAAAAATAACTAAAAGCTTGATATAAGATGAGATGAAAATTTTAAAAAATAATTGAAATCTTAAGATGACATTCTAAAAGCTCAAAAATAAAAATAAAATAAAAAATAATTAAAAATATTTTATTAACAGAGAGAATAAAATATAGTGTTCACATCCATCAATAGATGAGACAAAGGTGGCAACTCATGAGGGGTGTTTGACGCACCCACCAAAGTTAATTTTCCAACTGTCTTCAATGAATCAACAAATGTGGGAAGTGGGCGAGGGCTGAAACTGTCAATAGTGCCATCCATTGTGTCTGGACTGCGGTTCGTCTTCACCTAGCACCAAAATGCCCTAAACCTACAGTGGGTTTGCAGAAAACACAACTACATTGAAAGACAAATTTGCAAAAATAATGGGAATCAGGGTTTGACTATATCTGCAAATAAAAAAATTTTGACACTCATTTTGCAATAATTGCTTGGGGCTATTTTGTAATTTTCTTTACAAGAGACCAACGTTAGTCCCATATATGAAGGGACAAATGAATTGGGCACCGCTTACTAAACGTGGGCAAGTGGGTGAGAGCCTTTTTGTTTTTGTTTTCTCTTTTGTTTTTTTTTTTTTTGACAAGGAAGTGGGTGAAAGTGTGAGGAATCAAGTGAGTGAATTGAGTGGATGAATTGCAAACAATGAGTGACATGAGTGAATGTGTTTTGTGTCCCATGATCAAAATGTAGTCTTTAGTATTTGTAAAGAGAGAATGCGCTATTATTTATAAGAGTCTACTTTTTCGCTCTACAAATATTACTGGAGAATTGTGTTTAAACTTTTGTAACTAAAAATCATAATTTTTAATTTTATTCATAAAGTATTTTTGTATTGGATCCCTAAAGTTTATTTCTTTATATTTTCTTAGACCTTGAAGCTTAATTTTTATTTTAACGTTTTATTAGCGTTTTGATTTATTCAATATTAATTATTATATTAAAATTTAAAAATTATTTTAAAATAAACTTATTGAGTATCTACCGAATACATTTCTAATATATAAAAAGAGTCAAAATCTTAGATACAAGAGAGCAATTAATTTTTTTTTTAAAAAATGCAAAAAGGAAAAATGGGAGACGAGGCTGGAGTTGGTACCAAACCTTGAACCTTTGGAAGAATCATATTAGGTGCGTGGAGAGATCACGAGAACGTAACAAAAAATTTAATATCACATATCATTATCAAAGAATTTAATAAAAAATAATGTATTTTCTCATATTTAAAATTTAATTACTATTTACTGTCTTGTATTTTAAAAATTGAATTCTTAAATTATTTAATACATTCGATGGTAGTAGTTGTAACAATTAAATTGACTTTACTTTGGATGATGCTATCGCATGCGTCCTAATCTATATTCTCTATATTTAATTTGTCCCCAGACGAAGTCATCATTGTGTAGTTAAGTTTTTCTAGTTCACATCTAGTACTTGGTCCATGTTATATAATAAGTATTTTTTATTTGATATATCAAAGATCCAAGTCTTTAATATATATATATATATAATTGGTATATATTATTAATATTTGATGGTACATCATCATATAATTTGATGAATTTAATATTTCATGCATAGTCAATTAATTAAATAATGTGACAATAATACGTTATTTCATAATAATATAAAATTCTTTTCTACTAATAACATATACTAATTAAACTTTTTACATAACTAACTTTATCTAGATGTTATATACTAAACTGGACCTAATCTTTTATATATATATATATATATATATATATATATATATATATATATATATATATATATCAGAACATGAAACTAACATCGAGTCGTGTTAAGGAGGGCTACTGTCATTTTTATTTTATTTTTCGATGATAGCTCCACTATTTTTTTTCTTTTTATTACCCAGGATTTTGTATTTTTTTATTTTGTTTTTATTGTCCCTTTTTTGAGTGTTTTGTTGTCTCCTGGTAGGTTTTTCTATTTTTCTTTGTGGATGTGTTGGTTCTTCATTTTGAGTATTTTTGTTTTCATGGTGTTATAGATGTTTAAATCTATTTTAGAAGAAGGCGTGATATATTTTTTGAGCGGCAAAAAACTGATTCATCCTAGTCGCAAAGTGGTCCATCCTCGTGTTGAGTCCACCAACACTTTTGTTAACATAAGTACAGAGACCTTGTATGCCGTGAAGGATCTTTGTCACGTAATCTAGAAGAAGAGCATGATGTGGAGCATGGGCAACGGAAATGGATGGAGGTGGAGGAGCAGCAGTCTGAGGAACATCATGCTCATACCATTCGCCAGCATAGTTCTAGCAGCTCATTTTGTGTAGTTTTGCTTCTCCAATCAAAGAGGAAGTAGTACCCAAGATTAAGGACTCTTCTGCTAGAGACACTTCAAATTAGTGTAGTATCTCTGAGACTAACATGCCATATGAAAGATCTGCTCTAATTCTCTTAGCCTTTACCATATGCATGACACTAGAGAAATCCCCAATTTGTGGGATGACTAGTTAACAAAGCACACAAGGTGATAGCGTCATCGTCTAATACCGGAGCATATGTCCCACTCAGGGGGAATTTAAGACCCTAATAAGCACATAGTGAAGCATGCAATTGTTTAAATCTAAACCACCTACAATGACCTTGCCTCCTAAGGATAGTCCCTCACGAAGAATAAACCATAGGGCATCATCATGTTTATAGACATTTTCCCAATTTCTAGCGGGACCTCTATCAGTGAAATTTTCTCCATCAGAAGTCGACCCAATCAATCTAAACCATAATCCTGTCTATTCTAATTGGCATTTTCTTCACCTCAGATACCAAGCATTCATCCTTATAATCCAGGTTTGAGTAGAACACCATCACTAACTCAGGACAGCTTGATAGTCTGTAATTTAAGGATATTATTTCTTTTTTAGAGTGTCTCTTAGGTAGTGTTTGGTATATTATCTACTAAGATTAGCAATAATATAGATTATCTCTTAGAAATATTGTCAAATTTTAAATTATTGGTAATGTTACAATGCAGTGTTTGGTATATATAGGTAATCTAAGTGGTAATTCACATTACCATAGAGGCAAGTGCAGAGCATATTTAATATCTAATATAGCTTCGTTATTTCCATTATTTTGTTCAAGATCATAGGAGCATACTAAGAGAAAGAAGGTAAGAACTTTTAGGAAGAAAGGGAGAAGTTTAGAAACTCATGTATAGAAACACACTCGTAATATTTGTTTGATGCCTTTACAATGAGTGAGCTCCTTCTTTTATAAAGAAGGAAGCATACAAGACTCTTCTAGTAGCCTTGCTATGTGGCTAAGGCCTTTTACAAGTCTTCTGATAAGCATCATTACTACTACATTTATTACCTATAGGACACTTGTCATATTGACAAGGACTAGACACTTAGAGCTATTTATTACAAGAAGACAAAACTAAATTTCTTTTGATGACATGACTTATCATAAGGTACCTTATTTATTACAACATTGACTAAGGACACTAAAAGACAAATAACTTTTCTACTACACTTATTGTAGTGCTACGTGGCTTCTTCTTCATTATTCTTGGGCTTTGAGTTTTGTTGGATTGTTGACATGTTTACCACTTAAAGATAGGTTCATAACTTGGTGATAGATTTGCTCTTTCATCTCTACTTTCTTTTTTTTCGTATTCTTTCAGTTCTGCTTCCAGCAGTATATCTTTAGGATCCATCTCTTTCATATCTTCATCTAGGGCTTGAGAATCTTGCATTATTAGATCTTGCATTGAATTTTTGTCAGTGGCTGTGCTTGTCTGGCCTACTTCAAATCCTCCAACTGGTGCTCCGCCTGTATGAGGAATCTCGGATAATGGACAGATAATATCTAATGGTTAAGTACGGGTGGCATCATCATCTTCTACACCATTAATTTTCTGTAAATAAAAGATCAAGTTTTCTTTGTAGAGCAGAGGTTCATTATCTCGGACAAGTGCTTTCAAGTTAGATAGTAGTGTATACACCCTGGCATCGTTCTATGTCCAGAGGAGTTTTGTCTGTAGATGCTGGAAGTATGGACGGTGGATAATAAAAATCGAGATGAAATCATTAACTTGATCATCATCTAATTTCCAAATATTGAATCTGGATAATTCTCTGTCAAGTTCTTTAATCCACTAATTAATCGGTAAATACCATTGAAGAGTGCTCCACAAAAGTGAAGAGCGGTTTTCTGGATCTGAGAAGAATAGTCTTAATTTGAAAGCAGGGCATAAGATGAGATACGAATATAATATAGAAACACACCATAGATATCATATGTCAGATTCTACGAATGTTGCTTCCATGAAGATGGTATAGATGGTGGAATAGGGTGCAGCAGGATTTAACTAAGTAGGTTGAGGAATAAGGTTATGTGCTTGAATAGATCTATTAAGATAAAGGGACGTGTGTGTCTTTGCAAATTTCTATAGGTATTTGGGAGTGAGAGGAATGCTAAGAGGAATTTCAGGTAGGAAGGTTCTTTGAGCTGTACTCTCTTTAGAGGAACTAGATGGATAGGTGTACATCATGATTAGTGGATAACTGTGAGTGGAGGCTATTATAGTGATGGGTTTGGTTTGGACTTGGCTTGGTCTGCAGAGAAAATATGGAATGAGATTTTGGGTTCCTTTTTTATGTTTTACAGAGAAATCATATCTCAAGAACTATTCTTTCAGTCTGAGAATCTGAGGACTTGGTGGGACCTTGTTTTTGAATTCAAGTAATTTTGGGAATGAGGAGTTATCAAGATGTACCACAAACTAGTGTCCCCTAAGATGGAAATCCAATTTCTGAATTCCATATTTGACTGCTAGAGTTTCTTTGTAAGTTATGTGATAATGGAGCTCTGTTGGCTTGAACTGTCCGCTGGCATGTCCACAGGAGAATTTCCGACCTTTAACTTCTTCTATGAGGACTGCTCCTCAGTATTGGTTACTAGCATCTGTTTGCAAAATTCACTTTCCTTCTTTAGGTATTTTGAGAGGAGGTAGATTCTTTGCTACTTGTTTTAGATGCTTTACAGCTTCAGTTTGTTTTGGTCCCCATGAAGGAGCATTTTTCTTGAGAAACTTGGACAACTTTGCGGTGTACTTAGAGACATGGGGAATGAAATTCCGTATATAATTCAATATTCCTAAGAACTGTTGGATTTGCTTTGTGGATATGTTTTCATCAGGGAATTTTGGAAGCTCTTCAGCAATGTGTGGCTAAGGCACATATTTTCCTTGAGTAAAGTGCATTCCCAGAAAATCTATTTCAATGGTTCCAATCTGGGACTTTCTTGATGATAGCATTACTCCATATTGGTCGCAAATTTTATAGAATTCTTCCAAGAGTTGTTTGTGACTATTTTTATTCGGAGAGAAAAGCAGTATGTCATCAATGTAAATGAGAGCATGGTCAAGGAGAGATTCAAAGACTCTGGTCATGGCCTTTTGGAACAGTGATGGGGCGACTTTGAGCCCAAAAGGTAGAACAGTCCATTGATAATGGACATTAGGAATACAAAATGCGGTTTTTGGTTTGTCCTTCGGGTCAAGGCCCAATTGCCAAAATCCTGACTTTAGATCGAACTTTGAAAAGATGTGAGCACTTTCAGATGTATGAATAAAGAGAATAAATTTTTGGAAGAGGAAACTTATCATCTTTAAGAAACTGATTTAACGGCTGGTAATCAATGACAAGTCTCTTTTTTCCTCGAACTTGTTCAGATCTCTTATTCACACAAAAAGCTTGGCATGCCCAATTAGCCCTTGTTTCAGCAATTGTTAACATTCTTCAAATGCTGCTACTCTGTTAGATGGTGACATTCAGGGATGAACTGCCTTTGTTGCATTGATGTCTTCATTCAGTTTGAATGGCAATTCTACAAAGAATTTTTCATTCTTCCAAAGTGGGTGAGGATGCTTAAAGAGATCATGGCTGTCAGCACTCATCTTAAGAAGTTTGTCCCTTATATCTTCATATCCCAATGGTGTATCTGTAAGAGTGAATAGTTTTGGAATAATAGAATAAGGTTTAAACTCCCTCTTGAATTTAATCCCTTAAGAAAGGATTTGAAGTTTATGATTTTGAGCATAGATGTTCATGCCAATAACAAGGTCTTTGTTGGGCAAATCTGTTCCAATGACTTTGGTTCAAATAATGCATCATGGGAAGAATTTAATGCCAATCTTGTGCTTGGTAATTAAATTGGTTCGGAAGATTTTTCTGTCTGCGGCCTTGAAGAAATGTATACTGGGTTCCCAGGTAGATGATGGGAGGATTGCCAGATTCATCAAAGTTTTTTGTGCTTCTGTGTCCATGAAAGCAATGACTTTGATTGGTACATTATATTTGGAGGGAAGAATATGAATCTCTATGTTCGGAAATGGTGGAACAGGATCAAGTGAACTAATTTCTGGGTTTGAAAGTCTGGGGACTTCTTCTGCTTGCAAGAAAGGGAAGTGTTCTTCAAAACCAAAGGAATCTGACTCGCTGCTTTCTTCAGAGTCTGTGTATTCAAGTCTGAAGACAGTAAAGGCATCTGGTTGATCTTGTTCATCGTACTAGGACTCAATGTCTTTATCTGCGGCTAAGTCAAGAGAATGGATTAACTTGGAGGCCTTCTCCTTTTTATTTGGATAATTTTTTTAAAAATGTCCTTTCTTGCCACAAATGAAACAACGTTTGCCATCTTTCCCCCGATAAGGTTTTCTTTTGAAAAATTTGACTTTTGACTTTTTTCTTTTTCCCTTTCTTACTCATGAAGATTTTGTTTTTCTTTCTAGTGATTGGCTTGTAATGGCAGCTGCAATCTTTCTCTTTACACTTGATCTCCAATTAATTCTTTTTGCAAGCTTTAGTCTACTTCTTTCTATCTTTGAGGATGTTTTCAAAGAGGACTTGTTGACTACATAATTTGTCCAGTGCAGCAAGGCATGTCTGGTGGATTTCACCAAGAGTCATGCTTACAATATCTCTTTGCATAGCAGTAATCATCTGGTACATCTCTGCTTGGTACATCTCTGCTTGGAGTTCTTTAGGAAGAGAATTGACATAGGTATTCTTGAGGTTAGGATCATTATAACCATTCAACTGATAAAACCTTTGTGTCATTCTTTTGAAATGGCATTCCAGGTCAGGCTTTTTCAGGGAACAATACTTCATATCAAAATACTCTTTTTGAATTTCCTTTTGAACAAGACTGTGGTCACCAAGAAATTCATGGTGGAGTGCTGCAATGACAATATCAGTACTCTATAGTCTGTGTAGTTCATCTTGTCTTATAAGACCAAGACTACAATACCATTCTTTGAGGACTCCAGTCATATGTGCACAAAATTCTTCAATGACTCGGTACCGATCAGCATTGGGTGAGACCATCTCAGCATCTATCCAGGCTTTAAAATCTAGGAACATTTTTCTCCATTGAGATGATGGGATGTTGTCTATAGTGAATAATGGTCCTCTAGATGGAGGAGGAGTGTTGATTTCTTGAGGATTTTAAGATGATGATTGGGCCCTTCTGGCTATCTCAGTCTCTACAGTTGTGGCCATGAGAATCCTAGTGATATCAGCATACTCATCATCACTAGGAATTTCTACAGATGGTTCGACATTCTGGTCATCGCCCTCTGTTTGCTCCTGGTAAGCATGTGAAGCTATCATGGCTTGAGATAGTGGTGTTGTATCGGGATCAATTTCTGATGTTTGAGTCTTCTTTGAAGATGGTTCAGGTTTAGGATTTTGGATTCTGAAGTGGATGGTTTGGAGAAACAGAGGCAGACTCAAAAACCTCTTTCCTTTTTGGATTTTCTTTGGAGGGTCAAGACCTTTCTGCAAAAAATGTTGTTCTTGGTGGTAGGATTAGTGGTAATAAAGGTGGAGGTTTGTGTGGTTGAAAGGATGGCAGAAGGCTAGGAAATGTTTTTCGTGGCTGAATAAAGAATGGGTCTAGCTCTGGCTATTTTTGAAGGCTTTTTGTATACTCATAGAGTTCTTCAATATGATGGCTAAGCTTTTGAAGTTATCTTTCTCTTTGATCAAAAACCTGGTAATGGATATTCCAAACAGGAAGTTGTTGGATTTCCATTTTCAAGACTTCCATTCTGGCTTTTATCTCCATATAATATTTCTGTAATTTTTCTAACAGTATCCATAACCATTGTTCTACGGTCGTCATAAGATAATCAACCTTTTGATTGATCTTTGTCAGTAAGCCATTTTGAGCTAAGGAGTTCTCTGTTTGCTAGTTTTGAACTTCTTTAGCTTAAGTTAGAGGCTTTAGCTTCCCGTCTGATTGCACTTTAGTAGGCTGAATGAAAGGTTTGGTGTGTGTTTGGGTAGTAGGATTGGATTTTCTTTCCAAAGCTAGAAAGTCAGCTTTGTAAGTGGCTGAAGTGGAGGCAAAATCATGCATGGGATTTTTGGTGCTGTTGGGACAGAAAGTGTGGGTTCTGAGTTTTTACAGGAAAAAAAGTTTGTAGTATTTTGTGGTGGTGGCCAAGTGATAAGATCAGGATCTTTATGTGGTGGTGGATACCCTTCTTGTCGGAATATCCTAATGGCTTCTTCATAGATTAGCAAGGGTTTCTTTTTCTTTCTGATCCCTACCCAGGGACCATTGTTTGGATCAAATTTCCTCTGTGGCTTAAGAGGAGGCCTGTAAGGAGTAGCAGAATGCATATAGTTTCCTGTGCATGCCCTTCGCCATTCATCATTCTCTGGCATAAGATAGAACCAGCTATTACAAGTGCAGTCTGGTTCACACATCCCTGATCCAGGAATATCCCATAGGAAGTGACCATCAATTTTATCATAATAGATGATTTGTCCATTTGGCTTAATAGCATGGATCGACAGCTTCTTTTCGGCAGCTTCGAAAGTAATCATCATTGTGTGAAAGATCGGAGGGTTTCTTTCAGAGTGTTCTTCTTGGTCTGGCTTTTTAAAGACTGTTCTGATACTTCCATCAGCAGATATTTGAAAACTTGCTTCAATAGCTACAACAGGGGTGCTGTTTCTTTTGAAGTTTTTGTAGTTGCTTATCCACTCAAGTGGCATAAAGATGGAAGCATATAAGACTCTTCTAGTAGCCTTGCTACATGGCTAAGGCCTTTTACAAGTCTTCTGATAAGCATCATTACTACTACATTTATTACCTATAGAACACTTGTTATATTCACAAGGACTAGATACTTAGAACTATTTATTATAAGAAGACAAGACTACACTTCTTTTGATGACATGACTTATCATAAGGTACCTTATTTATTACAACATTGACTAAGGACACTAAAAGACAAATAACTTTTCTACTACACTTATTGTAGTGCTATATGGCTTCTTCTTCATTATTCTTGGGCTTTGGGTTTTGTTAGATTGTTGACACGTTTACCACTTAAAGATAGGTTCATGACTGGTTGATAGATTTACTCTTTCATCTCTGCTTTCTCTTTTTTCGTACCCTCTCAGTTCTGCTTCCAACAGTATATCTTCAGGATCCATCTCTTTCATATCTTCATCCGGGTCTTGAGAATCTTGCAAGATCCTTGCATGATTAGATCTTGCATTGAATTTCTGCAGTGGCTGTGCTTGTCTAACCTGCTTCAAAACCTTTAGCTAGTGCTTCGCCTGTATGAGGAATCTCGTATAATAGACAGATAATATCTAATGGTTGAGTACGGTAGGCACTATTAATAATTTTTAATAATAACAATTCATAATAAATAATAGTTATTATTTATTGATAATATTATTATTATTAATAGTTTATAATCATATTAATTATTAAATTAATAATTAATAATATTTTTAATAATAATATGAGGATTGCCAACAATATTATCCAACCAAATAAGATAATATTGTGAATCCAAGTAATTTAATTAAATATTACCAGTAATCCAGATAGATTATCCGTTATCAAATGCTACCTTAGTGTTTTCCACGGTTCTTTTTGTAGCATATTGCGTATTGCGTCTTGCGTTTTGTAGTGTCCGTGGTTATTTTCCATGTTTGATCTTTGGTGGTTGTTTGATTGTTTTGCTGTACTGTTCCTCTCTTTTGAGAGTCCTGACCCCATCCTTCAATTGTCCGAAGAAAAGAAAAAATTTGTCTACTTTTAAAAAGTGCTTGATTCTTCTTCTTAAATAATATTTAATGGATCCATTAAAATAAAAAAATAAATAATATTTAATTGATAACTTTTAATAATTTTAATATAATTATTTATTTTTCTTAATTAACCATCGTTAACTGTACTTAATATTCATTTTCCATTATACAAATATAATTTACAGTGAATTGTTATTCTTTTGAGATATTTTGTGTATATTACACATAACTGCAATACATGATGAAAAATTACGCACAAGTCTCTATATTTTATGCTTTCTTCCCTCTTATTCCGTTGCCTTAGCTCCTGCAGAATTGAACTCCAAAAAATAATAATTTAAATGAAATTCATAATAATAATAATAATAATAATAATAATAATAAAATAACAAAAGGCACACTTATAACTACATAGAGACGGAAATTTATTACAATCACTCTCCATCTTGACAGTGGAGAACCACCCGATTGTGATATGGTAGAAGCGGGTACTTCTTGAAACATTATTGAGAACAGAGTAAAACACAGACACCGGAACATGAGAGAGAAAAAAGGAAAAAGGAAAAAGAAAAAAAAAACAACAAAACTTTTAAATTGGTCCTTTTTAATTATTGTGTCAAATAAATTGGTTCTTATAGAAATAATTTAACCTATAGGCCGTGCCAATTTCAAATGTCAAATAAATTAGTCTCTCTTCAATATATTTAAAAGATTTATAGGATAAACTAATTCTTAATTATTTATAAAAAATTTAAATTAATTTTTAATAAAAATATAAATAAGAGAAATAAATCTATTACAATATTAAAAAGAGACTAATTTATTTTACATTTTTAATATTCAAAAAATACAGGATATATATATATATATATGTATGTATTTTAAGAAACCAATTTATTCGAAACTGTTTTTAATAAGGACCAAATTAAAGGCTTTGCCAAATAGAAAATAACACACTCCAGTAGAGCGCAGTTACGGTAACTGATCAGGGGACTGCTCAGGGGTAGGAGGTTTCAGACTTTCCAAGCATTTTTTGATACGATCCTGGGATGTCGAAATCAGTTGCTGTCCCAACTCGCGAATCACATCCCCTTGAAGCGATAGCATGGCTCCGCTTTTAGCCAATTCCTCTGCACTCTGGATCTCGCTTTCATCACTTGGAGTTGTTGGAACCCTGCTGAGCTTTAGATGATACTGTCCGCGTTTCGTCGTAAAGTCTACCTGGATTGTCACATTAGGATCTGGGCGAAAATAATCAAACAAACTCTTTGTGGCACTCCCTCCTCGACCTGTAACTGCTTCGTAGACGGCAAATAAATAAATAAATAAATAAAATCCAAAATAGTGAGAATGTTTTAAAAATTCAAGTTGATAGGTTGAATTTGCGTTGCTTCTGATTTCAGATTCAATTAATTTATTTGTAAAATTGACCTCTAACAAAACCGTGAGTAAACCGAAAAATATTTAAAGTAGAATTTAGTTTGTTTTTAATTTTATATCAGTCATTGACTCTAAAATTTATTTACACAAATATCTAAATATATTAATATATCAATAAAAATATTTGATTTAATTATTTAATATTTTAAAAATCCTATTAATAAAAATATGTGATTAGATAATAGTATAAAAATCTTCTACACTAATAGTATATCAAAATTAATTTCTTAGTAATTATAGAAACTACTCATATTATATTTTTTATGTTTTCAAAATTTTATAAATTAAATAAAAAATAATACTGCTTTTTTTTTGTCTTAATAAATATTAATGAAAGCATGTACTAAATAATACAAAATGCCCATTTTGATCCTGATAAAAATTTTGGGAGACAAATTAATCCCTCAAAATTTGAAAATCTACAAGTAGTCCCTCATCATCTAAAAAGGGGGATATATTAGTCCTTCCATACATAATCCATATAAATCCATATTACCAAAAATCCTATACAGATTCTATACGAAGGGACTAATACGTCCTTTTTTTTTTAATAGTGAGGGACTATCCTCCGAAATTTTCGTCAAGAACTAAAATGGTATTTTGTCTTAGATTAATCTCGAATAAATAAAACTCCATCAAGGCACCAATGGAATTTGCATAACAGGAATAAATTGTTAAATAAAAGTAAGGTTTTTGACAATAATAGTAAGTGCTGTGCGCGAAAATATGCAGATCACCACAGAAATAACATGCAGAGCTATGAAAACCTTGGATTCCAACTCACCAGCTGTGCCCTTGTGCTTGCTAGGGGTGGGAGGAGTCGGGATTCGCGCTGGTTCAGAGTTTTTTGCGACCCGGGCAGAAGGGGAGGGAGTGTTCTTTAAGGGCTTAGATCGGCGAGGAGGAGAAGGAGGAGTAGTCCGAGTGGACCCTGAGTCTGAGGAATCATTTTTTACTCTTTTTGTTCGTCGTTTTTCATTCTCGTCGTGGGAATCATCCATCTCGCTGTGGGACTGCTCATTCTCCACCCATTCATTCTTTCTCTTTCTATTTGATCCCTTCTCGTCAACGGGCAGCATACTGGCCTTCGGGCTTCCAAGGCAGTTGGCGCCCTTTGATAAACTTTTGTTGTAGCAAGACAGGCTAAGATTAGGAGGTATTTATAGAGCTCCATTATTTCAATTCCTATTTCGGAACATCGAAAGGGCTACACTTTTTAAAGGTAGCGCGAGATTTAATAATATGAACACAATTTATTAGTGTGGAGTTTATAAAATATTTGATTCTCTATATGCCTTATTTAGTGCCCCCTTTTATGTTAAAAAAAGAAAAAAAAATTTGCTCGTGTTTATATACTGTTGGCACCAAAAAATTGCGGTTAGTTGGGAATGGATATCAGCCGAGGAGAAATAGCCAGATAAGGCAGTATTCAGTCAGGTTTAATCTATAGCCGATAGCCAATAGTAGTTAGCTGAAGAATAGGCAAATGACTGATGACCGGCACAGAACGTGTTGCTCGGCTTAAATTAATTGAAATAGGCCAAAATGCTCGGCCAAACTTCAATTGTCCATTGGCTAAGATCCGGGTGTCAGAATATCCATTATTGCATATCTATGGAAAGCCCAAGTTTAGAGCGTCGATATGGCAACTAGGGCTGGCTTGGTTGAGGCTGTTTTGGGCCTGAAAAAGGCCATTTCGATATTGTTTCGGCCATTTTTCTATTTTGCTTCAGCTGATTTGCCTTGCCTTTTGTGATTAGGATTCTAGCTGGGTGTAGCCGCTTATAGGAACTCTTATTCACATATTTTGAGGCTTGATAGCTAATATGAGTTCCAGTCGATAGTCGACGGCTGACTTAGCCATCAGCTGACAGTTGATAGTAGCCGTTAGCTGAGGGCATGAATTTCCTATTAGGTTTTAGGCCTTTCTGACAGTTGGTAATCCATATCAGTTCTGGGCTTTGGTTGGAGAAAGAACGTACTTCAACAGTTGAGAGTAAGAGTTTGACCAAGTCCATGACCACTCCCTAAAAAGTAGGAGTAGCCGAGAAAGGCGATTTCTAGTTTAGAAAGTGGGGAGATAGATGAAAGGCAAAGAGCAATTTTAGCAGTTACCACTATGCTAAGAAGAATGCACTCAAGGAAGACATGGAAGATGGTTACGAGGTGGTTACCAAGACGCAGTTTGCTGACCATGTTTGTGTGAGAACGTGGTTAATAGATGCCTTAGGATAACTGTTAAGTTTTGTATCTGTATAAATAGCCTTGAGCACAATCTGTAAACCAATCCTCCAATCAAATGAATCAAACACAAGTTTCTTTTACATCTACCTTTATATTTTATGAACTTTATGTTCCTTGCCTTTGCTTTTTAGCACTTTACTACATTTCGTTTACTGCATTTCATTTACTTTCAGCCTATTTAAGTTTCAATCCATTTCATTAGCCTTTATTTGTTTGCCAATATCCTTTTGGTAATTGGATTTGCTGATTTGCTTGCCAAATGCTCTTTAGAGTAGTTTGAGAATCCATTTACTGAGAGACAGAGTCCCTCTTTTGGTACAAATCACCTGATCATGGGAATCGGTTATGTTTTGCACTAGCTGAGTCTCTTGATCATCTTGGAATAGTTTCCTGGCACGCCTTGACTCTCAACCCATTCGACTAGCCAAACAATTTTTGTGCGAAACATATACTTTATGTACTAACTAACTAGCTTTGGAGATGGAGGCTAAAAGTCGCTTAGGCAACCACTAACTAAGCAAGCTAATTAAGCAACTAAAATGGAAAACAAGAACCGAAATAACAAAAAAAAAAAGATTATTAACATGCATTTTTAAGGAAACATTTCAAATTACCCCCCAAAATGGTCTTTATTAGTTTTTTTTTATTGAACAAATTAGTTTTTAATAAAAATAAACTAACAAATTGGTCTCTAATAATTAAAAATATAACTTTTTGTGAGTTTCAATGCTTTTTCACTAATTTAACTAATTTATCCATATTTTAACATATGGTTTCTTAGTATTTACACATACAATAAACTTATTTGTGAGGGGCTTGGAGCGGTAAGTATGAAATCAAGGGTTCGAATTTTCTTATTTCTGATATATAAAAATTAAAAAAATAAAAAAGAAAGAAAGAAGATAAACTTATTTGTGAGCATAAGATATGCCTCTTTGTGAACATAGTAAAGGGTTCCCATTTCAAAATGAAAATGATATTTGTACTCACATTAGGACCATTTTAAGGATAAGGTGTCCATTAATCATTGGTTGGGAGTGAATTTCACTTGTTTATCCCAACTAATAATTAAAAGATATTTTAGTGTATCCTCTTAAAATAGGTCTTAATGTGAGAACAAATAACACTACTTTTTTAAAACACATCTTAAGAAGTGTTAGCATTGTAATATTTTTTATTATATGCAGTGATTGCAAACATAATGTACTAATGACTTGATTTTGATTGAAGGAACATTTTGCAGGAGAATTAAATGTTAACAGATCAATGCTGATCAAGGTGGAAAGGCTACAAAAATGGAAAAGAAAGAGAAGTGTTGAAAAGTAGCAACTAATATGTTTTGTTTTCGGAAAGATTCTAAGACATGCAGCACAAGGAATAATAGACAAAAAAAGGAAAGACAATCAATTGGGCAACCAATTGAGGAAAGTATCCAATAGTATGATGAAGAGCAAGAAAGGAAAGGAGACAAGACCAGTGCTCTCAATGGAAAGTTCCTAATGGTATAATGAATTACAAATTAAAGAAGGAAAGGAAATATGATTAACATCCTTCAAAGAAGATTTCCAATGGCACACAAAGGCTAAGCATAAAGAGAAGCTACGAAAGGAAAGTGAGGGAAATATGCAATCCCATGCAAATAACTAGATATGATAAGTACTATTTAGGGAATATAAATGATAAAGACAAGAAAGGAACCCAACAACATCAGCATAAAGAAATTGACATTCTAGTATAAAGGGAACAAATTAGCCACAAGCTAAGCTTGATACATTCCTTAAATGGGAAAAGGAAGCAGTTGGTCCTCTAATGGCCCTTATGTTTTCACCATCTATATATGAGGATATAAACAACCATTCAAGCAGCAAAAAGAGAAAAGAGAAGATAAAGCTATCATTGCATATCACATACCATTACTCTTCTTGTTTTACTCTCAATTTTGTTTATCATTGTAGAAATATTGTGAGAGTTGTGTTATAATTCTTGTGAGTGAAAGTGGTTGTGTGCCTAAGTTGTTGTAAGAGCTACGTGCTCAAATAAGACTATATGCCTGAGAGTTTTGTAAGCTCGGAGAGACTCTTGTAAAAGGCTATTCGCTACAAGCTTGAAAAGGCTCTTGTAAAAGACTACTTGAGCTGAGTTTAGAGAGCTCTTTGTCAAAGACTACTCAGTGTTAACTTGGAGAGGCTATTTTACAAGAATACTTGTTATAGTGAAAAATCCTATAGGTGGTGGGGATTGAATGTAGACTTCACATTGGAGATCAAACCAATATAAAAAAATCATTGGTGCAAGATCTTCTTATGCTTATCTTTCATTTTTCTAGTTTATTGTTGAATTTGCATTTCACAAGTAGAATTATATCTCTGATATAAATGTTTTAATAATCTATTTTCTGCATATTATATTTAACTATTTGCGCATACCAAGTTTAGGAGATATCTCCTAAACATGTACTAAACATTAAGTGACCGTTGCTAATCAATTGTTTAAGTGTGCAAAATAGTTTTAAAAGACTAAGGAAGTTGATTCAAACCCGTTCTTTCTCAAGTCCTCTGGCACCACCAAGAAGTTAAAGAAATAAAACGTAAAATTTATTATCTTCAAAATCTACAATTTATTTAATCAATTTTTATTAAATAATTAAAATAAATATTGAATGATATTTTTGTTCCTTAGCACGTGCCATTAGGATTATAGGGGGTGTTTGATAAACTAGAAAAATCATATAACTAGGTACAAGAAGGCTTGATTTTTAATAAACGTTGATTGGTAACTACCAAAATATCTTAAAGCTAGTTTTTATCCGAACCAATTTAGGTCTAAAACCAGTTTTGAAAAAACCTAATTTTAAATTGATTTTATTTTATCCTAAATTTTTCTCCTTCTATTTTATCTCTTCCCACTGCTTTCTTCTCACTCTGCACCAATGCTTAATTTCTTTTTCCATTGACCTTATCAATTGTCTGCTGCTGCCATCCACCATTCTCTGCTGTCAACATCCACCATTGTCGGCCATCGACTACCACCACTGACTACCATCAGCCTTTGTTGGCCACTACCAATTGCCTTCGTCAACTGCTATTGATTGCTGCCAACTGCTGCTAGCTGCCATTGTTAGGCCCTGTTTGTCATCACTGTCCATCACCATTTGCCACCATCCACTATCGCCAATCACCACCATCCACCGTCATTCGCCTATTGAAACACAATGTTAAATTTCGTATATTAACATGTATCTTCTTATCCTATTAAAACACTTAAGCTTGTGCTAGTATGTTGTATCTTATTAGATGAGAAAATAAGTCAAATTACCTTTTCAATAGGGTGATCAATGAGAAAGAGGTATAGAAGAAGAAAAATAACATATATATTAAAATTAATTTTTAAGTTATTGAATCAAACAACGTTTAATAAAAGCTAGTTCATTATTGTACAAGTGAATATAACTAATTTGATTTTGTACTATATTAACTTAATCTTTTAAGTTGCCTAACACCCCATAGTTTTATAATTCGAAAACCAGAGATAGACCTAACCAAAAGATCGAGTCACGAGGTCAAAGGTTTGATAGTAGGTTATGTGGTTGAATTAGAAAATTCTAATAATGAACAGTTTATTTTAAAAAATATATTATATGAAAAATATTTCATATTTTAAATAAAAATATGGGTATAACATTTAAAGGATATTTAATTTAAGGTTACAACTTAAAAATATAATATAATAGCATAAATACAAAGAAAATATGTCCATTTGTCCACTGTAAGCATCACCGCCTCCCCTTATATAGAGATGTCTTTATTATACAACTTTTCTATCTATTTTTAAAATATATGTTTTACTTCAAAGTAATTTATTAATATATATAAACTAATTACCATAAATATTTACTTTAAAATATTTATCATTGATTTATTATTTATTATTCATTATTCATTATTTACCGTCATTAAAATTATTTTATCTCTAAAAATTTTTGAGAATTGATATGCTAATATTAATGATGCTATATTTATATTTAATCCTCATTTAATAATTTTAAAAGTTGTAAAACTAAAAATGAAATTGACATTTTATTTACGTTCAATAAATTGTTACGACAAAATTTATTAAAATTCATATATTGACATTATTTATCACAAATTGTAATCTAAAGATATTCTAAAAAAACTGAAAAATTACTAATTCTCACTTTTTAAAGTAGCCATCACAAATTATTGTCATTGTTACTCTCTCTCTCTCTCTCTATATATATATATATAGTGGTTATTATTACTAAAATATCCTTAATTAAAACTAGTGTTAAACTTTTGCATTTAATAATTTTAAAATGAAATTAACCTATTAAATTAAGCCCCTACTAAACTAAATCAAAGCTTTTTGTAATAGAATCTTATTTGATATTTTTCCTGATAGAATATATTTTTGGTAATTACTTTCCTATGGCATATATCTCCTATATTGCTAGTCTTATAAACTCTTGATCTCATTTGAGCATTTCTTCCCCCCAATCTTTTGAGTGCTTTCAATCACCATTTTGATAAAAGGAAAGTAAGGCTCTCTTCACCCTTTGATACGAGGCAATATTGCAGAGGTGCGTGATCTTTGCTTCGCATGACTCTAATGCTTTTATTTATTTTTTTAATATTTTGATATTGTGTTTCTTATATATTTTGGATATGAGGTATTTTTTATCTTTTAATTTTTTAGAATAAAATTTATTTTAAATTTTTATCTATTGCCACTCTCATATTCCAAAATTATATTTAATAATCATACTAATTATTATTAAATATAAAAATTTATTATAATTAAACTTTTAACTTGGCATGAAAAAAATCCTAACTAAATATAAAAATTAACTTGTATTATGCGGTAAAATAAAATTTAAATAATTTGTCAACTTTGATCAAATATAAATATAAATCTCTTTATATCATATTTGTGCAGGATAATACATCCAAATTTTATTATGTTGTAACTCCATATATCAAAAAAATA
Organism: Pterocarpus macrocarpus; assembly: GCA_031439585.1. NCBI lineage: Eukaryota > Viridiplantae > Streptophyta > Magnoliopsida > Fabales > Fabaceae > Pterocarpus > Pterocarpus macrocarpus. The sequence continues at coordinate 60,336,908 of CM062515.1, forward strand.
ATTTAATATGTTAATTTTATTTTAAAATTATTAAATTAAAAATAGCTATTTTATATTTAATATTAATTAGTATAATTATTAAATATAATTTAATTAGAATATAGGAATGGTAATAGATAAAAGTTTAACATAATTTTTAATTAACGATATTTTAGGAATATAAAAATTAAAGCGAAAAAAAAGGGTGTGGCAATAGCCACTCCCATTATTATTAGTCACATTACTTTATAAAAAAGTTTTCAATAGGTAAAATTTTTAATAAAGGGAATTTTTGGTTCAAAAAATAAGGTAATAAACATAAGAAATCAAACATTTAACGAAAATCATGAAAATAGATTAAGGTATATTGCATTTTCATCTTTCAGGAAAACAAAGTATATATTTTCAAATATAGAGAGGAAGAGAATGTAATAATAGCATCTCTTAGAGGGGGTGAAATTTACTAGTATTTACTGTGAAATTTTAGTTGCATACAACTTTGTCAATCTATTACTTGTGCATAAAATTTTTTACTAAAGTTTGAGTTGTACCTTTTATTTAATCACAAACAACTCCCAGACCATTCCTCCATTTCATCCACCCAGCTAGAGTCCTATGGTCTATATCTTCGTTTATTTCACCTTCATTTTGGATGATTGACCTAAGATACTCAAACCATGTGACTTATGATATGGTATCCTCCTCAATTTTCATCTCCACGGTAGGAATTATGTGCGTTTTGCTAAAGTTACATTCGATATACTGTCTTACTTCTACTTATACAAAAATTACATGCTTTCAAAGCTTGTCTATATGGCTCTAACTTCCCATTTCACTACAAGAAAATTAGTAAATAGTGATTGATTTTTCAGTCGCTAAAGTAAGAAAATCGATCGCTAAACCCAGTAGCGATCGCTTTTGTGACCAATAATTTAGTCGCCAAGATGCTCAAAAAAAATGGTGACCGATTTTTTGGTCATTACATTTAAAGATCAATTCACAAGCATCTATGACCAATTTCAATTAATGGCCTAGTCTAGCTTTAGCAACTAATAATTGGTCACTAAAATAGAGACTAATATTTCAGTCATTAATTCGGTTGCTAAATTGCAACTGATGAAATTCAGTCTCTAATGTTGTGGCTGATAATTTGGTCACTAAATTGGTCGTCAAGAACTAAATCTGTCACCAAATTGGTCGTTAATGCTTGATAGTGTAAAAATTATTAATTCTGAATTTTTGATATGCTAGCTTAAGCACCTACTATTCAGACAATTTTAGCACTAATCAAATATAAATTTTATATATCAGTCCAACCAAATAAACTCTTAAAATAGTTAAAGTACTACACAAGTATTAAACACCCTACAAATAAATAATATTCATTAAATTACAAACTGAAATCTAAATAATAACTAGTCCTACTGAAGTCTCAATAACTAGGCCTACTCTTAGTCCTACTATTAGTCCTCCTCTAGTTCTTAGTTACTCTAGTTCTTCTCATCATCTTCATCTTCCTCCTCATCACCCTCATCCTGCTTCTGCCTTTCAATTGTGTCTCCAATTGGTGGTTGGAGATCAGGAATTTGAAAATTCATCCGCTTAAACAATAGTACTAGAGTACTTAAATAATATTAAGAGAAATGAACTTAACTAAGAAATGAATCACAATCTCAAGAATATCCTCAACTAAATCATTTCCTTCACTTTCACTAATAACTAAACACAAAAAGGAGAAAAAAGATGAAACCAAGAACAACAAACACACCAAAACCAAACAAGGAATCTATACAATTGAAAATAAAGAAAACTTACATAAGAAATTCCTCACAATCTTGAGAATTTCCTCAACTAAACAATTTCCTTCATTTCCTCTAATCACTAAAACCACAAAAGAGAAAAAAAAAATCAAACCAAGAACAATAAACACACCAAGACCGAACAAGGAATCTATCAAAATGAAATAAAGAAACTTACATGAGAAATTCCTCACAATATTGAGAATGCCTTCAACTAATTAATCTGTTTCCTTCACTTTCTCCAATCACTAAAAACAAAAAAGAGAAAAAAGATCAAACCAAGATCAATAAACACACCAAGCCCAAAGAAGAAATCTATCATAATGAATATAAAGGAACTTACATGATAAATTTCTCACGATAATGAGAATGCTATCAACTAATTAATCCACTTCTTTCACTTTCTCTAATCACTAAACACAAAAAAGAGAAAAACGATCAAACCAAGAACAACAAACACACCAAACCCAAACAAGGAATCTATCAAAATGAAAATTGAAATAAGAATAAACCTCATAAAACTAATAAATTTTTAAATAATGGGCATAATATCAAATAGAGCCATATTACTCCTTTTGTTCACAATCTAAGCAATCATTGAACAAAAATAAAGACCTAAAAGTTAAATATATAAGTTAAAACAATCTTTTAATATCCTATCCATTACACTGATTGAAACACAAGAGTATGGCAATGTGTTAGCCACGTGGTCTTAGCATATTTCTATTCAAGAATGCCTTTCAAAAAAAATTGAAGTGTTATTATTATTATTATTATTCTCTTTGCTTGCTGGTATTTTATTTCTTTTCTCTAGCTTCTTTCATTGAATTGTTTGATTGCTAACTAGAGAAGATCTAATTTCAAGTCAATTCCACAAGTAAACATCATTGTTATGTGACTTTGTCCACCCAATATTACCACAGAACAAGTAGCCATTTCCATCACAACGGGGAGAATAAGATAAAGAAGGAAAGGGATCCAGAGACAATGAACTTTTGAATAATACATCCTTCAATAATACATTTTCATAGCATATTTGAAATTGCTTGTAGCCAACAAGAAATGGACCTACCATTTCTAATTAGGAATGGGCCCATATCGAATTTAATCAATATTGTTTACGACTCTTTCCAGAAGACAATATTTACTAAGAGGGTGAGCTTAACAAATCATGCATACTTTTTAATAATTGAATCATATTTCGTTTCAGTATTCAAGAGGCATTTTTATTTGGTGTATTTCTATGCCTTATGCCTTATATGATCTTTGGAAGATGCATGTGGAAATTGAATTTATATATGAATTTATTCTTTGGAACCTATTTTGTGTGTTTTATTGGCACCAAAAATGAAGTTGTATCAAATTGCAAGTCTGATACAATTACACTGTTGAAATATTATTCTGCCATGCCATTGGTAAATTTTATTCTATTGATGCTTTTATTACTTTTCAACGTACTTGGTCAGTTTTGTTGAAGTTACCTCAAATTTATGGTGCATATTCATCTCATTCTACAAATTATTGACTTTTACAGGATCTTTCCCATTGTACTGAAACAAATTTCAAAATTGTTGAAAACAAGCACAAGCCACTGGTTTAGAGTAATTTCTTAAGCCACTGATGAAAAATAAGTGAACAAAATAACCTCCATTCCATAGAAAACCATAGATCCAGAAAAACCACTACAGAATCAATATTGTTTTGCTCAAGCTATTAACAATAGGTTTGAAAATTACCACAAAGCAAGGCAGAGGGAGACATGGCAGCACCAAAAACAAGGGCAGACGGTGTTGGAGGCAGGGGCTAGACGAAGTTCCATGATATATTTAGTGAGCACATTTATGACCACGGTAAAACAATAGGGACTCAAAGTTGATCCTTGATGTAGTCCTATAGTTATAGGAAAATCTTTGGCACCCACCTTGTGTTCTCAGATTAGTTACCCTAATACACATATCTTTGATTTCTCAAATACATGCAATCTAAACTCCTTTATTCTTTGAAGCTTTCCATAAAACATCCCTTGACACTCTATCATGTATGACATTTCCAATTTATGAAAACTATATGCAAATCTCTTTGAATCCTCGGCTCTCTCTCCATCAATCTTTGTAGCACTTAAATTGCTTCTATGGTAGACCACTCTTGCATAAAACCAAACTAATTCTCTGTAATTTGGATCTTCTATCTTAATCTTTGTTGAATCGCCTTTTGCAATAACTTCATAGTGTGGCTAATAAGTTTAATCCCTCTATAATTGGCAGATTTTGTATGTCCCCATTGCTTTTATAGATAGGAATCAGGTACTCCTCCACTTATTTGGCATTTTCTTAGTGCTCATAATCTCATTATACAACTTTAAGCCAACTTATAGCTTTCTCTCCTAGATACTTCCATTCCTCAGTAGGTATTATATTAGATCCCATTGCTTTGTCGTTATCCATTCCCTTTAGAGCTTTTTTTTTTTTTGAACCTCAAGCTCTCAAACACTAGAAGAAAAATGAAAATTTGTGACAGAAAATATGTGGCAAATCAATCTCACACAAATTTGAAATGAACTTTACAACAGAAAATTTCGCGACGGACGTGTGGTGGCAAGAGCAAATGCAAAATTTATAAAAAAAATTAAAAGGATAATGAACAGTTTTGGATTTTTTAAAAAAATAAATTTTTAAATCACCACCACAAAAATTAAAAAATAAAAATAAAAAAATAGTTGCAAAGGACTTGCCGCCATGAACTTCCAAATTTTTTTAAAAAAATAAAATTAAAAATTAGCAACAACAATTAACATTTTTATGGATAACGAGAATAATAGTTTGCAACGGATTTGGCTGCTTATTAGAGGGAGGACCCTACTGTTTCTTATTAAAAAGGGAAATGGCTGCTGCTAGTTCAAGTGGAAAACGATTGTCGCTAATTAGAGAGGGATGAAGCCACCGCAAATTAGCAGAGGACAGGAAGCTGCTATTGATTAGTAGCCCATATTTTAGTGGGTGCTTGAGGTCCACCACAAATACCATTGTTGGATCTATGGGGTCTTTATTTCTAAACCTTAGTTTAGGGTCTTTGTGACTAAGTTCTTTATGAACTCTTTTGAGAGTTTTGCACTTCTAGTACTTAAACTTCCTTATACTCATTTCATATTTTGATTTTGTTGTAACTCAAGTGAATGAAGCTTGAGAGAAAGGAAATCTTTGAGGTACACAAGTGAGGTAAACACCATTGAGAGAAGTGTCTTAGTTGATGAGAATTCAAAAAGAGTAGCTCAATATTGAGTGAAATTGTGTAAGAGCTTGTTATAAAAAAAGAATACTCATAGTAGAAAAATCCCATAAGGCTGTGGGAAAAATTCAATATAAATCTTTGGTGCAAGCTTTGCTATCCATTTTATTTTACATTTTAGTATTTAAGCTTTATCTTCTTATTTTGAACTTGTATTGACATAATATATATATATATATATATATATATATATATATAGAGAGAGAGAGAGAGAGAGAGAGGTTCAAGCGAGAGGAGTAGTTAATTGTGAAAGTAAAAGGAGTAAATCTTGACCATTAAATCTTATTTGAATAGTCAAGATTAAAACATAAAGTCATAAGATTTTTTTAAGTGATTATGTGACCTTTAAATAATTTAATCTTGATAGGTGCTTACTAGATTTCTAATAGCTATCTACTAGAAATCTAGTTGAGAACTTTGTGATTTGTATGTTAAATGTGCAGAAAAAGTTTTAATCAACCAAGGACTTCATTCAACCCCTTTTTAAAGTCCTCTAGTACCATCAATCATATTAGTGGCGGATTTTTCTTGATTTGCGGCAAACAAATCTGCCATAAATCACTAACTTTCTTATAGTGAAATTATATGATAAAAGACATAATTTTGGTTTTTTCCCCTAGTGTTTAACTATTCAAGTGCAAAAGAGTCACATATCCTTCATTAAAGAGCTTTTGAAAGTAACTCTTCCATCTTTTCTTGATACCTTGTGTAACACCCTCCTAAGCACAATAGTATGCTTAATTCATAACATTACATTAGGAGTTGCTACTAATAAATAAACAAACCTTCCAATGCTAATATAGGTAGATATTTGGTGGCAAATCTTCAGCAGCCAATCTAGTCTCGATCGACTCTTGCCAAATGGTCATTATTAAGATCTTCTGAGCCATTTGGAGATGACATGGAAACACATATAGGAGTGAGAATTCTATATTCTTTGTAGGTATCTTAAGCTACCAGTCAATCAATATCATCATCGTCACCCTATTTGCTTTGGTTTATGAACAAAAGTATAATCTCATACATAGGGATAAGGTTCGTTTATTAAGTTTAGAAGATGTGCCCTTTCCGAAGTAGGTTAATTTTAACTCATACACTTAGTTCTAGCATGGCAATAATCATACAGCTAATAGATATGTATTGTTCTAACAAATTAAACCATCAAATAAAGGCACATATGCTACATACTCATGAATGCATGACTTGATGTACTTTCTCGTTTACTTTCTTTGATGCACTTTCTTATTTACTTTCTTACTTATCATGTATCTTTAATCTTTATTGCCCTTAGATAGACTAATCAGGGAAATCACACAGCACTAACCGACAAGGGGATTCATGTGCCTCTAAATTGGAGGGATATCATTTTGGCCAACTACCTTCAAGTGGAGAGATCTCATAACTACCTCCAAATAAACGGATATCATCTTCTTATATTCTTAGCAGCATTATCAATTGTATTCATATATGAAAATGCTGGATGTATTTATGATTATGCTACATAACCTATTCTCAACATAATATGCCAACAATCCGGCAACATGACAATTAAAATATGAAGGCTTCCAAATTGACAATAGAAATAATAGTCAGCCAATCACAAAATTAATGATTCCAACATAACATTAATATAATATCAGTCCAATACATAATTATATAGTTTCTCATGAACTTAAAATCCGGAACTCAGAAACTAGGGACAAGGAAGTAGAACGTGAAAACTAGGGATTTGGAAACATGGGTAAGTCAACTTAGGTTTGAACTCTAAATTCAGAAGCTAAAAACTTAGGCAAGTCAGCTAGGGACTCGAAACCATACTCTCATACTCCCATACCGGACCCTGGACCACATAACTCGAACCTTGGGATCTCAGCTCAACCCTCTGCCATCACACCTATGTTACTGTGCCTCCAATGCACAATCTTGACCCTAAACCCCGTAACCCAGACTCTTTATAGATAAAAGTGACTATCAATATTTACTCTATGGGGGTGAGCATTCCAAAACTCACTCAATATGTCTCTCCTTCTAAACTCGAAATTTGGAACACTGGCCATCACTTCATATAAATGGAACCCGAGGCATCGGTCCTATTTTGGTTATTAATAGAGTAATAGTCACTTCATGAAACCGAAACCTGGGACACTAGTCCTGTCTTGGTGGATTCATACATCATAAATGGGAAAAATCACTAAAAACCCAGTTCTCATTATCTTACTCTGAAATTTTATACGCTTATACTTACTTAACCCTCTTTCAAACAAACTAAATCCCACTTAATTAAGTTAAGCATAACTTAAGATATAAGCTCTATATTGGGGACTATCATGTTTCAAGACCCATAAAATATGGGATAACTTTGTGGAATTACTAGGAGTTTAGCTTTTAAAATTTATAGGCCTGTTCTCCTATGTGTTAGCTTTTTAACAAAATTGGTTACACTAAATTTGAAGGTCTATAGGGCAAGTTATGCCCTTTAGAACACACCTTACTCACAATCCATCTCACTCCACCTACATCTTCTGCCAAAATTCATAACTTATTCATCTTATGTCCAATGGACTTCAAACTCCATGGGCATACTCTCCTATGAATTAGGTTTGATCTAAAATTGGTTTCACTTCAATTGAAGGTCCCTAACTCAAGATATGGCTCACGAACCTAGTATTGTCCAGAGTTGCCCTGTTTTCCTATTTGGTGTTTAAGAAGATCTTTGGGCTCCTAGGTTATTTCTTTTATCAACTTGATTTTCACTAGTTCTAATCCATTAATATAAGCCTAGAAAACATCATCATCCACTAAGATTCATTAGAAACAAAACGATAAAACCCTGTCTCTTCTAGTCATATAACCATATATAAGGTAGTTAAAGAGCCAGCCTCACTTCCAAGCTGTCCAAGACTTGCTCCGTTAAACTCCAAACTCCCTTAAACCAAGCAAAACACCAACAACAAGCTTTCTTTTCTCTATATGGCAATAGCTACTATCACCAAGAGAGGAAGGTGTTTAGCTTATTTTTAGTATTAGTTGGGGTGATGGTGGTTAGGCTTTGAGTGGTTTACTAAAAGGACAAGTAGATGAATAAGATTAGAGAAGAAAGAAAGAAAAAATGGTGGTAAAGAGGAGGGAGAGGGCTGGTAGTTTTTGAGAGGGAGAGGGAGAAGAAGATGATGGTATTTTGGGTCTGTGGGGAGATATTTGTAGAAAAGCAAGGGTGACTCACCCTTTAGGTGTGTGGCCCACCCATGTTGCGCCGTGTAATTTGGGTTGTGTCGCTCACTATTGACCACATATAATAAGTATGATCTCTTGATGATTAAACTCTCTTGCATCTTATGCTCTTACCGAATCAATTTTATCTCCATAGAAATTCTAATCGTACACTGCTACCATTTGTATTATCCTACACTCTCACCTCTATTTTATAAACTATATGTTAATTAATCTCTAATAATGTTAGTTATAGATGTGACTAAACCGGGATGTTACACCTTGTTTCATAACTAAAACTTCAATATTTTCAATCTTGATGCATTTCACCTAATATAAATCTCTTGTCTTTCTTTCCTTACCTTTAGCAAGCCTATAAATACTTCACTGCCGTTCAAATGCTCTAGCTTTTGCTTTGTTCAACACCACTCTACTCTTTTTCATTGCTACCTTATACTTCTCCCAATTTTCAACAATTTTACACAAAGACCACTCTTGAAACATTCCCTTTTAGCCTTAACCTTATCTTTTTCACTTATGTCCCACCACCAAGATTTTTTACCCTTTGGTCTGATATCTCTTGATTTCCCAAGAATCTCTTTTTCTACCTTCCTAATCCCTTTAGTCATCTTGTCCCACAATTCATTAGCACTTCTTTATGCCGCCCAATTCCTTTCTTCTAAATCCCTTCTTTAAAATTTCCTTCAATTGCAACCGCCTGATCCTTGGAGCATTATTTTGATCGTTTCTCATCACTTTTCGTTATAAACTTGTACATCCATAACAAGATCTTGTGCAGGGTAGTCAAGTTCTCTCTAGGAATAACTATAATCGATGCAAAGTTTTCTATCCAATTTCCTTATGAAAAAGAAATTGGTTTGAGAGCAAGCCACCCAACTCTTATATGTGATAAGATGCTCTTCCCACTTCATAAAATAAGTTTTAACTATTGTAAAAGAAAATTAAAAAAAAAAACCTAAAATAGTTTTACCCTTTGTTTTTTACTCTGCTAGACCATAAGCCCTACAGGAATAGCAGGTCTTCATTCCCACTAGCTTCACTCGCACATGACCATTTATTTCCCCTTCTAAAAGAGTTCTTTTCTCCTAAAGGTACGCCTTCAACCAAGCGTTTCTAAATCTTCCTGAGTCCTAAAATTTTATCTTTTGTTCTTCGAATCCAACATTTGACACTTATGCATTAATAATGTTAACGATGTCCCATACAAACTATAGAGCTATGATCTTAGACCCTAAACATTTGACATCGACAACGTTATTCATTGAGTACTTATCAATAATTATGTATACTCCATTTCTAGACATTGTCTTACTAGTTTACTAAAGTTTAAATCCCGGATAATCTGATTTCTTGGCCCTTCTCTCCTACTCACTTAATTTCTTGTATGCACATGAAATTAATCCTACTCCTATTCATGGTGTTTACTATTTCCATTGATTTATGTATAAGTTTGCCTATATTCCTAGTTCCAAAACAAAACTTACTCTTGTGAACTAACTTCTTTACCCACAGTGGTTCATGAAAATGCAGAAATTATTGCTTATTTTTCTTCACCACACCCAAGCGTCAATGCCCATTTGACATTGTACTAAAGCCATAAAATGTGTCGCTTATAGGTAATGACCTAGCATTAACCCTATCACATCCCTTATCCATGTCAAAAAGGATATAAAATTATGTTGGTTGTCGACAACCTAGTGCAACCCTCCTCTTTTATTCGGATTTAGGCTGACTATCTAGAAGTTTACAATAAAGCACAACAAAGAAGTAGTTAAATAACTGAATAAAAACAATTTATGAGGCAACATGTAAAGAGGGGGAAAAAAGAAAAGAAAAGAGGGAAAGCATATTGTATAAAATGAGAAGAAAAAAACTTTCTCAATTCTCATGTCAGGAAAAATAATCCAAAAAAATAGTACAAATGATTTTGGTTATTTTTTCAAAAGAAAATGAATTAAATCAGTTTCTCACCTAACATATAAATTTTAATGCACAAGAAATCTTAGCTGTAGTCTTTTCACGCTATACTATAAAAAAAAAAAAAGATTAATTTTGATTTATTATCATAATAAGTATTTTTTGCAGTTTTTTTATGTTATTATATGATTATATGTAAGGGTTTAATTTGTATATACTGACAGTATAAATTTTTTTTATACTTTTATCTAATTATATGCTGCCATATAAGCAAACATGCATGACCCTCTTCCCCACTACTTCAAAAATCATACAAATGAGAGAATGTGATTGGATGACAATATAAAATAGTTTTATATTATCAGTACATACAAATTAAACTCTATATTTAAATATGTCATTTAAAATATTTAATTATCATAATAATTATAAAAAATCAAACTTTTCGTTGACATAACTCAATTAACGTCACTAGTAGTAGGTAACTTGAATTCAACCAAATAATATAAGTACAAACTACACGGGAAAATTTGACCTCGACCAAGAGTTATGATTAATATATACAAATCATATAATATCAAATTTTCATTACAACTATTATATATAGGGGGTGAAAAATATTCAGGGAAGATAGATTTTATTTAAACATACTTAGCCTATTTTCGAATGTAAAAGCCTAATTACCTGAATCTAACCTATTTAGACACAAGCCCTTTTTTATGTTATGATTAACTTTTTCCCGTGAAAAAAAAAATGTTTTGACTAACTTTTTTAAATGTATGTTCCGACTTGAAAGCTTATTCAAAGGTCTATTTAATAACAAAACTTTAAAAGATATACTAATATACTTATTTCTGAATAGGCTTTTTATATAGTTTAACAGACCATAAGTATCTATCTAACAATACAATAATATCAAATCACCAATTAAAAATTCTAACTCAATAACAAATCTTATATCATATTCTAATCTTGCTATTCATTAATCACAATCGATGGTAGTAGTTGTAACAATTAAATTGACTTTATTTTTTATGATATCATTGTATACATCTTGATCCGTAATCTATATTTAATTTCTAGACGAAGTCACCACCTACTCAAGTTTTCTAGTTCACATACAGGAATTGCTCCACGTTACATAGCTATCCAATTTTCTATTTGATATATTGAATATCCAAGTCTTTAAATATATATTTTATAATAATATAAAAATTACTTTAATATTTAATGATATAATTTAATTTTGATATATTATCAGTGTAAAAAAGTTTTATATAGACATCTAATTATATATTCCATATTAGTAAAAATATTTGACTTAGTCATCTACTATCTTAAAAATATTACAAATAAAAATATGTAATTAAATGATTGAGTAAAATTCTTTTATATTGACAGTGTATCAAAATTAATCTTCTTAATGATTAGTCCTAAAAGTCAATATTTTGAGGAGGATTTTATCTAACTATTACATTGGGCTTGAAATTGCGTGTGCAATTCTTACAACAAAAAATATTATTTAATGAGTTTAATTTTTTATATATTATTAAATTAAATGAATAATTTGAAAATTATATATTATTATAAATAGAAAAAGAATTTAATTTTGATATAACATCATTGTAAAATATATTTACACAGATATCCAGTTATTTATTGTCATATTAGCAAAAATATTTAATTTAATCACCCACTATCTTAAAACTCTGACAAATCAAAGTATGTAATTTGATATTTGTGTAAAATTCTTTTACCCTGACAATGTATCAAAATTAATCTTATAGACAAATACTAGAAAGTGATAATTTTATGCGAAAATTGAATAGTTAGAATGATATGATATGTTATTAACTCTTAGATGAATAAGTGGACTCTATCATTTCATTTCATCTAGCAACTCCCATGATTCTGTCAAAGATTTTAGCAAATATTTTTTAGCTATGTAACATTTTTTATTAAATAATATATAACAATCTTTTGTTACTAACAAAGCATACTAATCAAACTTATGGCATAACTATATTTTTTGGGTTGAAAGTTGTATAACTTTTTCACTTCAAAGAAAAGGCTCACAAAACCACCCAAGTCTTTGTTTTTGAAGTGATATATATATGATAAAGCAAGGATAACACTTTATGTTAACTAGGATTTAGATACTTAATTTATTAGGGTTTTGATTCAGATTATTTTATCTTATACTTAGTTATAGGTTTATCTTCATCTTTTTGTTATCTATTGATTTATCTTCTATTATTTATTGTTATCCTTTTAACCATTTTATCTATATAATAAATTTTTGATATGACTCATACTTGAGTTCATCTAGCCTTTTATTCAAAATGTCTTCATAATACAGAGTCTTTCCATGGTTAATGCCAAACCTAGCATTGAGCAATTGGTGTCTTTTTCAATGGAGAAGCTCCAACACCCATCGGCCATGGTGGCTTTATCGGAGAAACTCTAACAACCCTCCCAATGATCCCTCCTCACGGACATGCATATCACTTGGCAAGCGGTTTGATTATCTTACCCTTGAATTTTGCAAATGGCACATCATCTATAATCTTGTTCGAGCATCGCTCGCAAGTCTTTCTTATTGAAAATCTCCAACTATCTAACCATTGAAGTTAGAATTTTTCAAAAGGTTTCATTAATGCTCCAATATGCTTTTATTGTCTACATCTAGCGTTTTGAGACATAAAGTTTGATCTTGTGCTTGTTGGCAAAATGCATTTAAATCAAGATCAACTTATTTACCTTTATTGAGACCTAGGCTCGTCATTCACTTTTGCCACTATTATGAACCAAACATGGCCTTTGCATGGCAACATTCAATTTGAAAGGAGTGATAAAGTAAAGATAATATCCTAAGTTAATTAAGATTTAAATACTTAGTTTATCAGGATTTTGATTCAGATTGTTCTATCTTATTCTTAGTTATAGGTTTATCTTTTTCTTTTTGTTATCTATTGATTTATCTTTTTTTTTAATGAAAGATTTATCTTCTATTTTATTATTATCTTTGTAATCACTTTATATATATAGTAAACTTCTTGATATAACTCATTAATGCTCCAATATGCTTTTATGGTCTACATCTAGCATTTTGAGACCATCTGGGTTGATCTTGTGCTTGTTGGCAAAATATATTCAAATCAAGATCAACTTATTTACTTTTATCATAATCTAGACTCATCATTCACTTATGCCACTATTATGAGCCAAATATGGCCTTTGCATAGCGACGTCTAATTTGAAATGGTAATAAAGTAAGGATAATACCCTAAGTTAACTAGGATTTAGATAGTTAGTTTATTAGAATTTTGATTCAGATTGTTCTATCTTATCCTTAGTTATAGGTTTATCTTTATCTTTTTATTATATATTGATTTATCTTTTTTTTAATTGAAGATTTATCTTTTTTTATTATTATTATTTTTGTAACCACTTTATCTATATAATAAACTTCCTGATATGACTCATACTTGAGTTCAACTAGCGTTGCATTCAAAACATCTTCAATATATAATAAACTATATTCATCAGTTAATACCGCTGGATTATCAAACTATCAAAGCCTTTAATTTGCCACTCTATTTTTATTATCATCATTACAATTCAGCTAACTTTCACATAACTTCTTTAAAATATCTTTGTTCATATTTATTAGTCAAACTTAAGTTTTCATGGTGCATAATCAACTTCAGTTGATCTCAGATGGATGACGTTTCCTCGCAAAGATGGATATAAATAATTATCATAATAATCAAGTTTTTTTTTAATAATCTAGCATTATATAATTTAATTTAATGATAATACAAACAAATTTATTCTATGAAATTGACACACTTTCTAATGATATTTTCTTTTCTAAAAGTATGTGTTTGTCAGTATAAGTAAACATATGAATGAATACTCTTTTTATTTTTTTGGTCTTCAAAGTAAATACAAATAAATAAGATTTATTTATATATTTTGGTCGGTCAATATTGCTTAACATTTAGACAAAGAAATGAAATCTAAACCCTAAAATAAACCCTTTTTTCTTAAGGTTGAGTTAAATGGGTTTCAATTCCCTGTCTACGCGTAAAAAATAATGACCGACCAAAATATATAAATAAATTATTAAATGTTTACTTTAAAGACCACAAAATAAAAAATTACTTTGAAGACCAAAAATAAACAAATGACTATTCATTTAGATATTTACTTTAAAGATAAAACAAGGTTTATTTTAATAGATTTGTTTTTTTAACGTTAGCATTTCATTGTTGTTTAGGATTTAATTTGAATGCATTGTTAGTGTAAAATTTTTTTACACAGATATCCAATCATATATTGCTATATTAGCAAAAATCTTTGATATAATCACCCATTATTTGAATGATCATATAAATGAAAGGTTTTGATTGGATGACAGTGCTAATATACCCCAATTAAACTCGTTTGTTTATTGACATGCCGGAAGTTGGAAGCAAACTCGTTTCTTTTCTTTCGAGATGCAGCAGAAGTTTTCGAAAAAACAAAAAATCTATGGCAAAATAAAATAGTAACGTTTATCCTATATTTTTCCATGCACATTTAAATTTTGTGTCAGCCACACCCCAAATTATATATATATAGTACTAGTTTTTTGGACCCATATAACGCATGAAATAAAATTTTTTTAGCAAACATAATAATGATTATAAAAATTAATTTAATAGAATAATTAGATTATAAAGTTTATATAATTTGACATAAAACTAACAAAATCATTAATAATTATACAATTTTATTACAACTTCAAAAGCCCCAAAAATAAATTAGAATACGAAAGGTAATTAAAAAAATAAAAAGAGAAATAACAAAATAAATTCTTTATATTTGACATTTCATTAAAAATTTGAATTTTTTGCAAGACTTTGAATTGAAATAAGTATAAATGTTAATAATTATATTATAATAAATTATTAAATAATAATAAATAAAATTATCCACTAATTTCTAAATTAGGATCAAATAACTCGTAAATAAAAAATTATTTAATTTTATTCTTGTTCCCCTTCAACATTCAAGTAAATTAATTTTAACGAAAAATTATCTAAAACTATTGCAGAGAACAACTAATTTCTAAAAATGTATTTTGTTTTGTAAGAGTACATATTTTCAATTTTGAAGGCAGTATTAAACAATTAAAAATAAATAATTCCCTTTTCCTCTCCCTTCCTTTTCTTCAGAATTGCAATGAAGTAGTTTTAAAAAAAAATTCACAAAAGTATATATTCTATAAAATAAATCATTATTGAAAGTGTAATTTATTTTAAAAGGATATTTATTTCTATTTTAAAGCAAGGATCAACAATTCAAGAAAAAAAATCATCCCATTCATTCACCCTTCCCTTTTTCAACTTCTTAGTAAAGTAATTTCAAAGAAAGAATTTCTACAAGTGTAAATAATTTCTTTTTAAATAGCTTTCCTCTTTATTGTAAATAGTTTAAAATGATCTCTATTAGTTAATTTAAATTTTTGGAATAAAATATATATGGATGAAAAATTAATAAGCATTAATTAGATCTCACTTTTACTCCACCAAGAAACTTTTCAAATACAGTAAGTTTTTAAAAAAAAAAATTGTAGAAATTTCACGTTGAGTACCACTTGTTAAAGCTTTTTCCAAAGAATGCTTTTAAAATATTATGTGCATAGATATAGATATAGATTTGTTAGGTGTCATCATTCTAATTATTTATGAAGTTGTGCAGCTATGGTTCTTTTGAACTTTTTGATAAACATTAAAGATCATTTGACAATTAAGCAATTAATTGGTCATTTATATTGACCTTTGTTCTTATATGTGTATGTTGGTTAATAGTGTCTACAAGTGTGGTTTTTAGGCCCTGTGTGCTTTTTCCAAGCACCATTTATTTTTGGGGGCCTCCTAGGGTGTTTTTCAAGGGTGAGATTTTTGGCGGCATCGGTTTTTGTTGTTGTTTTTTCAAGCATAGGCTTTTTGACCCATGCATTGAGGTTAGGAGTAGGATCAATTCATTAGAAAAGTAGAAATAATTTGAAAATTTTGTAAATTGGCCAATCCAATAGGTTATGGATAGCCCATAGGTGAGCTAGGATAGGCCCATATGCAGATCAGGACCAAGGTCGGCATATTAAAAAAATTGACAAAATTTGAATTTTTGCAAGTGGATCAACCCATGCATGGGCCTTCTTACCCCATGTGGACAAGGGCTTAGTGGAATATAGATTGGGCAATTTGACACCTCTATTCTTTATGTAGCAGAACAGATACTGATCCTGCAGCATTGTAATGTCAGATGCCAACAATGGAACTACGTCATACCAAAAGGAGGTGAAGGTTGAAAAGACAAGTGACACATGGCACATCTAAATCCTTTTGCACTGTATCACTATCAACGAGTCGACAGCCAAGCGAACAAGTTCTACACTGTTCTTTATGTTTTTGGTCAAGAATTCTTTACTGTTGTTGTGCCAGCGGGACCAAAAAACTAAAAATTGGGGGAGGACAAGAAATGCCGCCTCCTGGTCTGTCCCATGGGGCTAGCCCAACAATAAATCCAGTCCCAACCCACTAATACTGGGCTTTGTGGGCTCATTAAGGTGGGCCAAATATTGTGGGCCTTAAAATGTGAAAGGCTGTGGACTGACCCTGGGTCGAGGCTTAAGTGAGACTACTAAGCATGTCCTAACAGACTAGCGAACACCTCTATTTTGCACGGGGTGTCTGTTTTTCCCCTTTTGTTTTTAAAAGCAAATTTACGGTAATTTTGAATACTTAAAGGATTGTAATATCTTCTTATTTGAATTGCCTTTAATATTAGAGGTATCCTGCATTTTGAGGGATAATTATGTGTATCTTTTCCTTTGGTTGCAAGCTCAGATTCATGTATGCATCAACTGTACGTTCCAAATGTACAAATTCATGCATGCATTTTTTTTTCCTTTGGTTGCATGTAAATTGGTTGGTGGGTTAGAAAAATCAACCAAGTGTATAGGTTATAACTATACATCTCGATGAATAGTGCATCTTGACTAACACTGTTAATTGATTTACTTCGATGCATTACAACTATACAAGTAGTCAATATCAAAATGTGAAAGTCAGGGGTAGATAAATTCAAGTTTCTTTATAGAAAGTTTTATATAGACAACTTAGCAATGTTTTGCTAATTTGAAGAAAATTGATTTTTTTTGTGGTATCTTGTAATACAAGAATCAAATTGGTAGGAATTTGTACTATAGAATGACATGAGTGTCAGTTAAAAATCCTAATATATATGGCTAGAAATTAGCCATCCAACCTATGCTTGTTGGCCAAATTATGACTACAAAATTTGGAAGCTCAACAAAAATCTGATACCATTTGAGATCCACCAATTATATTAAGTCATAAGTCATTAACTTACACCTTAAGAAGCAAAAATTTCCACCCTTGTCCTTCCAAATTTAGCCAAACTCCTTCAAAACCCTAGCCATCCATTTTCTTCTTCAACTTCATTCCTTTCTTTATCCTCTCAATCCCCACCTAAACTTCTAAGTGAATCTTGTCTCCTTTCACTCAAAATTTTCATTCTTTCTGTGTGATTCCTCAAGAAAACTCAAAATAAACTCATAAATTTTCTACCTTTGGATCATATAGCTTTAGCCACCAAGGAGAAAAGAAAGATTCATCACCTTCTTGAAGTCATAGTGAGGAGGAATCACCAAGAAAGCTCAAATTTAGAAGCTATAAGTTGGATTTGAGGTAGGATTTCTTAGATTAATGGATTTATATGGATTATATGGCTATTAGGCTTTCTTATATCATCCTTTCTTTGATAATATTTGATGTTAATATGATTTGTTTTGATGATTTAAGATAAGAATTATTAATTTGGGTTGAAAGTTGGCTCAAATACCAAAAGAACACACAAACAGAAATGCTATGAGATATACCCTAAGGGGGTCGTCCGTACAACTAATGGTGGTTCTCATCTTACAAATCTCAAATTTGAGTGAAACCGATTTTAGGTAGACTTCTAGAGCTTTCCAACCATGTAAATTATAGATTCATTGGATTTAAAGTGAGAGAATTATGATTTTTAGAAGTAAGGTGTTAAAATTCACCTATTATCCTCACCAGTATGTGTTATGAAGGGCATAACTTGCCCTATATAACTTCAAATTAAGTGAAACCAATTTTATTAGAAGTTTAAGACATAGAGAATTATATCATAAAGATTTCAAAGCTAGATAATGAATAGATATTCCCTAGTAATTCTTGAAAATTAACCTATACTCTATTTGGGTTGAAATAAGGTAGTTTACTTGATGAGCTTATAACTTGAGTTCTAGTTACTCAATTGGAGTAAAACTTATGAGGATTGAAAGATGATCTAAATAGCTTCAATTTGATATAAAATTAGGATGAAAATAATGAAGGATGGAATTTTAGTGATTTTCAAAATTAGGTGCTTAAGTTTGTCTTGAAATAGGACAACCTTGAGTAAAACTTTAATAACTCAACTTATACATGTCAAACCTTAATAGGACTAAGGGGATTTAGAAGTAGACTAATAAGACTACAACATATTAAATTTTTATATCAAAGTAACTAAAAATGAAAATTTGATGCCATTTACAAGAATAGGGCATAATTGAAAAAATTAAGATAAATTGACAACTTGAAGCGTTAGAAACCCTATAAGTTATAAAGAGCCAATGACTAAGTTTTTATGCCATTCTTTGTTATACGAATGTGATACTAATGTATTAACATTATGATTTTATTTACTATGACTGGTTGGCTGAGACTATATTGTCTATATATTTGGAAGTCTCCTATTTTCAGATGTTATGCTGCTGAATTTTCAACATAAGTATATGAAACTATGAGTATCATGTGTTATGTACATGGAAATTATTCATGCAAGAATATGAATAACCAAGATAAGATTCCTTCACTTGAAGGTAGTTATTGGGTACCTCCATGTGAAGACAGTTAAATAGATAAGATGTGGGTCTCTTCACTTGAAGGCAGTTATTGAGTCCCTCCTTTTGAAGGCAGATAAAACTATTGGGTCCATATATTTTGGAGGCAATTGGCTAGCTAAGTCCTTCCAATTTAGAGGTACGTGGATCCCCTTATAAGATTGTTTTATATGACGACAATCACGAGTTGAGCTCACTCTCTGATAAGGTTACCAAAGAGCAATAAAGATTAAAGGCATATACAAAGTAAGAAAGAAAAGTGAAAAAGTGCATCAAGTCATACGATTCATAAACATGTAGCATATTTACTTTTGTTTGATAATTTGATTTGTCACGAAGATGTCTACTTAGTAGTTATATAATTATTTTCACACTACAGCCAAGTGTATGAATCTACTTTCGAAAGATACATTTTCTAAACTGAAAAAATAAACCTTACCTTTATGTATGAGATCACCTTTTCTTAATAAACAAAAGCAATTGGAATGACAATAATGATATGGATTGCCAGGTAGTCTAAAAGTTCTACTAAGAATATAAAATTCTCGTTTCTATATGTGTTTCCGTGTCATCTTTTGATAGCCTAGAAGATCTTTACAAAGGTCAACCTAGAGGATTGTGAATGAAATTAGACTGATTGCTAAAGGCCAATGACAAATGTATATATGTTAGTATTGGATAGCTATTTCCCTTAGTTGGAAACTCTTAGTAGAGTTATTCATTGTAAATTGAAAGACTGTTTTGTAATACCAAATATTTGTAGAATGTAACGAGATATTGTATTATTCTCACGGAAAGTAAAGCGAATAATGAATCAAAGTCCGTTTAATTAATTGTAGCAACTCATAATATGATTGTATGACTTAAGCATAATATTATATTTGGGAGGGTGTTACATTTTGGCATCTGAGCAGTTCGATCTTAACCAAACCTGAGGATTGAACTGACTATGCTTCCAACACACTTTAGAATTCTTAGTTAATGTCATGTAATGAGTCTTATCTGCTTAGATAAGATATAGGATTAGATATACATGACTATCTAACTGTGATTGTAATTAGTTGCTGTCACACTTAACTTAATATTGAGTTTGATCAATTCAATATTTTGTTATGTGTGATTAGGAACAAATGGCTTCTGGTAGGCATGGTAGGTCACGAGCCAAACTTGCTCCTGAGGATCCCTCTGACTTCACAGGCACACTACGGGAAATGGCATAAGCGATGAGGGAACAAGCAGCAATAGCATATCAAATAATGGATTAGCTGGGAAGATAGCCAGAAGGAGGTCAGGGAGGAAATCCAAATGGACTTGAGGTCGATTTGGAATATCTCAAGTTTGCAAACTTCCAAAAAGCGAATCCACCTAACTTCAGAGGAGCCTTCGATCCAAACAAGGCTGAAGAATGGATCAAGGTGATGGAGAAGGTCTTTTTCAGTTTTGGCTTGTATTGATTATCAGAAGGTAGCGTTTGCTACCTATATGTTGGAAGCGGACATTGAGTTTTGGTGGAATGGCATGAAGAGACTGTTAGAAGGTTTCCAGACTGATATCACTTGTGAAGTGTTTAAAGAGGCGTTTTATCGCAAAATACTTCCCTGCTTCCATTTGAAACTCTAAGGAGTTGGAGGTCATGAGACTTCAATAAGGGAACATGAGCGTTTTAGAATATATTGCTAAGTTCGAGGTACTCTGTAAATTTTCCATCATCTATTGCATAATCTTGATGAGAATTTGAAGTGCATCAAATTTGAAGGTGGACTAAGAGGGGATATCTGGTAATAGTAAGACCCGTGGAGATCAAAGATTTTGCTACCCTAGTGAACAAATGTAGACTTGTCGAAGAGTATAACAAAAAGTTGAAGTCTACCTAGCCTGACGCTTACGAGAAGAAACTGGCACCTGAAAGCTAGGAATCCCAGCACACCCCACCACCAAAGAAGTAGTTCCCACCTAGTGAGTATGAGAGTAAGTAGCCACAACGATCAATTATGAGGCAGGAATGCTCAAAATATGGAAAGTACCATGGAGGGAGACCTTGCTTGGCTGGACAAAATATATGCTTTAAATATGGAAAGCCAGGACATATGATTAAAGAATGCCCTCGGTATAAGCCACCCACTCCCAAGCCACAACATTAAAGAAGGGTTTTTACCCTGAGTATTATAGAGACTATACCATTAGAGAAGCGGGAGCAAGATTAGAAATAACCTAGGACATAGATTGGTTTTCAGCCAATCGTATTATGTTAAATTATTCAAATAGATTTGTTGTATTTTCTAGACCATACCTACCAAATCTCTACATGCCTATGTGTGAACTTTTTATCAAACTCTTGTGATTATTAAATAGTTAATTTTGTGGGCAAATTTTGAGGGCAAATTCTTTTTAAAGTGGGTGGTAGTGTAATATCCCGATAAATAATGCATCTTGACTAACACTGTTAATTGATTTACTTCAATGCATTATAGCTATCCAAGTAGTCAGTATCAAAATGTGAATGTTAGGGTTAGATAAATTCAAGTTTCTTTATAGAAAATTTTATGTAAACAACTTAGCAATGTTTTGCTAGTTTGAAGAAAGTCGATTTATTTGCGGTGTCTTGTAATACAACAATCGAATTGGTAGGAATTTGTACTATAGGATGACGTGAGTGTCAGTTGAAAATCCGAAAATATGTGGCTAGAATTTAGCCACCTAACCTATGCTTGTTGGCCAAATTATGACCGTAAAATTTGGAAGCTCAACAAAAATCTAATGCCATTTGAAATCCACCAATTATATTAAGTCATAAGTCATTATAACTTATAATTTAAAAAGCAAAAATTTCCACCCTTGTCCTTCCAAATTTCGACCAAGCTCCTCCAAAACCCTAGCCCTCCATTTTCTTTTTCAACTTCATTCCTTTCTTCATCCTTTCCATCCCCACCTAAACTTCTAAGTGAATTTTGTCTACTTTCACTCAATTTTCATTCTCATTTGTGATTCCTCAAGAAAACTCAAAATAAACTCATAAATTTCCTACCTTTGGATCATATAGCTTTAGCCACCAAGGAGAAAAGAAAGATTCATCACCTTCTTAAAGTCACAATGAGGAGGAATCACTAAGAAAGCACAAATTTAGAAGCTACAAGTTGGATTTAAGGTAGGATTTCTTAGATTAATGAATTTCTATGGATTATATGGTTGTTAGAGTTTTTTATGTCATCCTTTATTTGATGATATTTGATATTAATATGACTTGTTTTGACTGATTTAAGATAAAAATTATTGGTTTGGATTGAAGATTGGCTCAAATACCAAAAGAACACATAAACAAAAATTCTATGAGATAAACCACAGGGCAGTCATCCATACAACGAATAGAAGTTCTCTTCTTATAGATCTCAAATTTGAGTGAAACCAATTTTAGTAAAACTAGACTTCCAGAGCTTTCTAACCATGTAAGTTGTAGGTCCATTAGATTTAAGGTGAGAGAGTTATGATTTTTAGAAGTAAGGTGTTAAAATTTACCCACTTTCTTAACTAGTATCTGTTGTGAAAGGCATAACTTGCACTATATAACTTCAAATTAAGAGAAACCAATTTTATTAGAAATCTAAGAATCTAAGACATAGAGTATTATCTCATAAATATTTCAGAGCTAGATAATAAATAGGTTTTCCCCAATAATTCTTGAAATTTGACCTATGCTTTGTTTGGGTTAAAACAGGATAGTCTATTTGAGAAGCTTATAACTTGAGCTCTAATTATCCAATTAGAGTAAAACTTGTGAGGATTGAAAGATGGTCTAAATAGCTTGATTTTAAATAAAATTTGGATGAAAATAATGAAGGATGGAATTTTAGTGATTTTCTAAAATTCGGTGCTTAAGTCTATCTTGAAAAAAGATAGCCTTAAGTAAAACTTTAATAACTCAACTTATACAATTCAAAACTTAATGGGACCATAAAGATTTAAAATTAGACTAATAAGACTACAACATATTAAATTTTCATATCAAAATGAGTAAAAATGAAATTTTGATGCAATTTACAAGAACAAGGTGAAATTGAAGAAATTAAGATAAATTGACAACTTTACGGGTTAGAAACCTTATAAGTCATAAGCAACCAATGGCTAAGTTTTTTATGCCATTCTTTGTTATACTAATGTGATACTAATGTATTAACATTATGATTTTATTTACTGTGACTAGTTAGTTGAGACTATATTGCCTCTATATTGGGAAGTCTCCTGTTTTTAGTCGTTATGCTTCCTAATTTCATCATAAGTATATGAAACTATGAGTATCATGTGTTACATACATGGAAATTATTCATGCAAAAATATGAACAACCAAGATGTGATCTCTTCACTTCGAGCAAGTTATTGGGTCCCTCCCTATAAAGGCAGTTAAATAGATAAGATGTGGGTCCTTTAACTTGGAGGCACTTATTAAGTCCTTCTTTGTGAAGGTAGATAAAACTAGTGGGTCCCTCTCTTTTGGAGGCAGTTGGCTAGCTGATTTCCTCCAATTTAAAGGCACACGGGTCCCTTAGTAGGATAGTTTTGTGTAACAACGGTCACGAGCTTACTCCCTGATTAGGCTATCTAAGGGTAGTAAAGATTAAAGACATATGCAAAGTAACAAAAAAAAGTGAGGAAGTGCATCAAGTCATATGATTCATAGAAATGTAGCATATTTACTTTTGTTTGATAATTTGATTTGTCACAAAGATGCCTACTTAGTAGTTATATAATTATTTTCATGCTACACCCAAGTGTATGAATTAAAATGGATCTACTTCAAGAAGATACGTTTTCTAAACTGAATAAATGAACCTTAACACTATGTACTATGTATAAGATCTCATTTTCTTAATAAATCGAAGTAGATAGAACGATAACGATGACATGGATTGCTAGGTAGTCTAGAAATCCCACTGAGAATATAAAATTCTCACTCTTATATGTATTTTCGTATCATCTCCAGACAGCCTAGAAGATCTTGAAGAAGGTCAACTTAGAAGATTGTGAACGAAACTAAACTGATTGCTAAAGGCTAATGACAAATGAATATATGGTAGTATTGGATAGCTATTTCTCTTAGTTGGAAACTCTTAGTAGAGTTATTCATTGTAAATTGAAAGACTATTTTGTAATACCAAATATTTGTAGAATGTAACAAGGTATTGTATTATTCTAATGGAAAGTAAAGTAAATAATGAATTAAGGTCCATTTAAGTAATTACAGCAACTCCTAATGTGATTGTATGATTTAAGCATAATATTTTATTTGAAAGGGTGATACAATAATCATCTATAATGGGATAAGTTGAATCATTTTTGTTTGGTGAATTAGAAAACTCAATGCATCTAGCTTATAACTAGTTGGCATGTTAGCAGAGTTACGTTATCTAAATTTTTTTAGAAAAAGAAAAATGCTACAAAGTCAGAAAAATATTGTCACAATTTTTTGAAAATATTGTGATAGATTTTAGATAAAATAAAATAATATGATATGTTTATTTATTCAATAGTTAACCAACATGATATATTATTCCAATAACTATATTTTGGCGAAGTTTCTAATATGTTAACATTTTTCAATTAAAAAAAATAATGATAAGTTTATTAGTAAGGAAAAGGTGAGATAACAAGCATAAAGTTTTTATTAAAAAAAAACCTTAAAATTATATATATATATATATATATATATATATATATATATATATATATATATATATATATATATATATATCTCAAGTGAAACGAGTGGTTAATTGTGAGAGCAAAATGAGTAAATCTTGACCATCATATCTTATATGAATGATCAAGATTAAAACATAAAATCATATTATTTTTTAAGTAATAATATGATCTTTAAATAATTTTTAATATTAACCATCTATATATAATTACACTTCCAATATTTGATCCTTTTACTCTTATAATAAAGCATTTCTCTCACTTAATACACCCTAATGTTGGGTGAAGGTTAGCAAGGTTCACTCTTTCATTTGGATTAAAATGTCCATTGCATCCTCTCTAAAGCAGGTAAATGTAATGTCCATTTTGATAATTAAATTTATTATTAATTACAAGACAATTTTTTCTGTCTCCTAATAATTGCTAACTTCACAAATGTTTTTCTAACATTTTTCATTAAAATAAACTATTATCAATACAATTCATATTTTTTAATAATAAAAACCATGTATAAAATTTGGCAATGCGTACAATCTTTTTAAATAGTAATACAATTCATTTTTTTCAAAAAAGTTTTCTTATAATTTTATTTCATCATTAATTTAAAAAAAATTAAAATATAACAATTCACTTCTAAAGACATCGTATTCTAACATCATAGAGAAACATCAATGCTTTATTTTTAAATATAGTAATTTATTAGTATCTCTTTAAAATTTGATAGTATATTAATCTAAGTTAAAAATCAATTATTATTTTTACAAAAATAATATTTTATTATTTTTAATTAAAAATTAATAATATAATAATT
This sequence comes from Pterocarpus macrocarpus, assembly GCA_031439585.1. Lineage (NCBI taxonomy): Eukaryota > Viridiplantae > Streptophyta > Magnoliopsida > Fabales > Fabaceae > Pterocarpus > Pterocarpus macrocarpus. Next base: position 60,362,610 of record CM062515.1, read on the forward strand.
TTATTTGATGAAATTAGTATGTAATAGAAAGAACATAGTTGATGAAATTAATAACTATTAAGAGAGAGAAAAAGTTATTTTTGTAATTAATATAGTGTATTTAATTATTAAAATGGACATAACATCTAAGTTGTTTAAAGAAATACATAATGAATATTTTAGTCCAGATAAAAGAATGAAGCTCTCTCTCTCTCTCTCTCTCTCTCTCTCTCTATATATATATATATATATATATATATATATATATATATAGGGAGAGGGTTAAGTAAGAGGAGTGGTTAATTATGAGAATGAAAAGAGTAACTCTTGACTATTAGATTTTATAAAAATATTCAAGATTAAAATATAAAGTCATAATTTTTTTAGACGATCATATGACATTTAGATAACTTTAAATTTTAACCATCTATATATAATTATACGGCCCATATTTGCTTATCTCACTCATAATAAATCACATGTCTCATGTGATAGCCTTTTATATATATATATATATATATATATATATATATATAATATCAACTTACATTAGTCTATTGGGCTAAATATATAGACTTTATAACTCGACCCAACATATATAAACTTACATTAGTCTATTGGACTAGATATATAGACTTTATAGCTCGACCCAACATCAGCAAGGTCTCCTTAATGACCTACAACTTGCCTAATGTCATAAAGTTTAGTCTCTATCTTAAGAGCTCCCATTTAGACAACATAACAAAAAGAGGGAGAATCTCCCATATTAATCACTTAAACCTACACTTAATTTAATTGATCTTGTCTTTAATGCTGAGTGATCTCATCATTAATGTCAATTCACTATTTATAAGCGCTCAATATCCCCAAGTATGATCATGACACTATTTGACACTTGCATACACCTTGTACATTCACTAATTTGAGCGTTGGAATGTCTTTTGCATGGTCCCACATGCACGAGCATGGTATCTAGTAAGGGGAGGAAGGTTTACCCAATGCAAGGACATTCCACCCTTTATGATGATGATCAGTCCCAATTAATATTCTTGGTAAGGACAATTGGTGTAAGTTAAATTAGTGTAGGCTGCAAGTAAGGCTTAGCACAAATGGCAAGCTCTTTGGCCTTACAAGAATGCACCTTGAGAGTATGAGGAATCGGATTTGATTCCAGCGGTTAGAGATCGCATGACCCTCTCCCTTAACTAGGGCCATCAAAATGGGCCAAACCTATCAGGTCAACCTATTTACTCGCTAAAAATAGATGGGTTGAGCTTAAAAAATAATAACTCATTTAAATTAACCTGTTTTCAACCATGTCCATTAAACCTATAGGTTAAACGAGGCAGCCCGTGTGGGTAAATAGGTTGTCCTGTTTACCAGGGTTTATTTTTTATTATTTTTTAAGTAAAATTGTATAAATTTATGACATAATATTTAATAATTAGATTTAGAACATTCACATTTTTTTTATAAAAAATAAGAATTTTTAGCTTTTTTTAAGATGAATATTATTTTTTAATAAAAAATAATTTTTAAAACATGAACAACAAAAAAAATAAAAAAATAAAAAATAAACAGGCTAAACCGTTTAAGACAGTGAACTAATCTTAAATGGATCGAGGCTGGAAATTTCGGTTCGCAAGCTAAACGGGCGAACCCGTTTAACCTGTTTATTTTGCAAGCCTAAACGAGTCAGTCCAACTCGTTTAACAACCCTACCCACAATCCCCAAAAAAAAAAAAAATGACCCTAAAAAAAATTGTGTAAGTTAAACTCATATCTTACATTATTAAATAACTTTTAATTGGAAAAATTTTAAAAAATTAACTATTAGATTCAAAGTTCATATATTATAAATCATGTCTATAAAATTTTATATTAATTTAAAATTATTTAATACACTCTTTATATACATCTAAATCAATATAATAAATACTTTTTAAATGTATCTTTAAAAAAATTATTTGATTACATAATTATTGATGCCTAATTTTTAAAATTTTGGCACAAATGATTAATATAATATGTAGTTATAATTTAACATCTGAATTGATAATAACTATATGCTATAAAAAATTATTGAAGATAATAACTATAGGCCAAATCTTAGAGAGCTAATTAACATGATTTGTAATCATAATATCGGTAAGAATATTCAAAATGAATTAGAAATGATATTAATTTCTGAGACACATTTTACTCATGTATTCGGTTTTTTAACATGGTTTGTTTATGAAGAGAGAGAAACTCTTCATCCTTAATCATTTTTTTCAAATAAATAGATGTACAAAGATGGGAAGAATTTTCAATGTTCCCACTGAAAAAGGGGAATTGAATATTCCCCCTAATTTTAACCATCGATTAAACAAGAAAATGAATCCCACTACCGATACTCCATAAAGAATAATTACGGTGGCCAATGTATTATTTGGAGTATGGGTATTCTTTATGTAATCCAGTCATATTTTTTAACAATAAAAAATTTATAGTAAGTCAAACAGAGTTATGTTATAGAGTTATGTTATATATATATATATAATGTTGTTTGGATATCATGTCGATATATACTCATTCAGTATAAGACCTAATTCAAATGGAGTCCACACCTTATCCGATTGTCGGTAGGTGTGTGTCGGCATGATATGCAAGAAATATTATGTACAGTGCATTTCTCATTAGGATGACCCAACCCACCAACACTTTGCTCCGCACTTCCCAGCCCTTAAACGCCCGCCCCAGAGTTCATCCCCAAGCAATCCAAAGCTTCCATCATCTGAGAGCCACATTCCAGACTCCAAAGAGGACTCAAATGATCAACTATTAGCTTAATTGATAGAGAACCACCAGGACCTGTCGTCCTATCGCCACGTCCACCACTGGCTGCTGTCATCGCCGCCCCAAGCAGGGTTTTTGTCAATTTTACCGCGACGATAAAATATTGAAGGGTAATATTAGACTTATCTATCAGCTTGCATCGATATAATGGATACAGCCTATAGTGTGAAGGCACAGTTCTTTGTAGTTTGTATTTGATCGATGTTGACATTAGCTATTAATCTTATAAGATTTTTTTTTTTTTTGGGTGCAACAAGCTTTCTGAGCAAGTAGACCTGGTTTTCTACTTGTGCGGATCCTTAATTTTTCCTGAAACCGTAAGAAAAAAATATTACTGCATTTAGGAGTTAGGACAAACGTGACTTCCATCCCCACCATCACTTACTGAGAAAGTTGACCCAGTTATTGCATTATTAACTAAATCTTAAATTTTATATCTTATTTTTATCTCCTAACTATTTGATGAAACTGGGTTTCAGATAAACAAAAAATTTCTTATAAAAAAATATATTTTAGTAAAATATCATATTCATTCTCGAAAGAGTTGTGATATCAATTTGACTATCGAAAGATTAAAATTTATTTCAAATTAATCTAAACAATTAAAAGAAATTTGGACTAAAAATAAATTTTAACCTTTTGAGAATGAAATTGATATTACAATTGTTTCGAGAATCAAATTGATGTTACTAGTTTTTTGAGGACCAAATTAATATCTCATAACTCTTTTGAGAATCAATTTAGATTTTTACTAAAAAATAATTGCATATTTTTGTGTGGTTGTAGCTTAACAAAACAAAGAGTATAAGAAACTAGGCTCTATGAAAAAGAACCACGGCAATATCACCAGTGAGCAAAGGACGAAGACCAATTGTGCATATGGAAATATAGAATAATATTACATTTAATGCAAGTGTTTTGTGTTTTTTTCAAAATCACTTAACTAAGATAATATTTAAAAAACTGGATATAAATTATTAATAAACAAGAATAAGGAGATTGCATGTGAAATGAGTTTTATTGGCCTCAGGCTACTGTGCCAATATCTCAGACTTTGTTGATCATAGGGGAGAGAAGGAAAAAAAAGGTGATTTCTATTGTACTTTTTCGAATTTAAAGGGTTTAAAACTCTTTTCATATGGCCCAATCAGATTTAAACATATGATAAGTAATTGCTCACATATATATATATATAGTAAAATTTACTTGATCTTACAATTAATAACTCACAAATTCACTCCATTTTATAATTACTGACTATCATATATTTTTTTGTAATTAAAATATTCAAACTTAAATTTCTTACATAATTCAAGTAGTAATATAATTTATAATTAAAATTTATTGTAATATGTAATTATTTAACATTGTGTTGCATATATTAATTTTTTATATTTAAATTTAATTAAATTAAAATTTATTATTATTAGCTCATTATAACTTAACTTTTGTAATTTTTGATCTTAAGAATTAATTTTCTTAATATTCTTAATTTTTTTAATTGATTTAATTTTAAAAATATTTTTACTTTTGAATTATTTCATAAGTGAATGTTTATTTTGATCCTTCAAGTTGTATATGTACTTCTCTTTACACCTTAAAATTATGGAATTAACAATTTAATCGCCGAGATTGCAAAAAAGATTCAAATTAGTAATTTTAGTGATTTAAATTAATCCTTATAAGCACTATCTTAGGGACTATTTTGAATCACTTTATGTAATTTTAAGGATTAAATCGTTAATTTTTTAATTTTATGAGTAAAGTGAAGTACGCATACAATTTCAGAAATCAAAATAAGCATTATTTAATAGCGAAGTTTAAAGGAAGATGTGACATTAACATCGCAAAACAAATTAGTTTTATGAAATATTTTATTTAGTTGCACATAATAATACTCCCTCTATTTCAAAATATCTGTCCAAAATAAAAAAAACATAATAACTAAGGAAAGAATATTAACCTTGATAGTTATATAAAATTGTATAAATGGATAAAATTATCCTTGTCTAAAGATAGTAGATTAATCTAGCATATTCTTTAACTTTAATTACGATAATAGTATGTGACAATTAAATTAAGGACATAATTAAAAGAAAAATTTAATGCTATCTTGATATTAGAAATGAATAGATATTTTGAAACCCTAAAATATCAAAATTGGACAAATATTCGGAAACGGATGGAGTATTAATATTTTATCTTTTAATTTTATAATTTTTAAAATCAAAATAATTACACTAAAATAAGTTAACATCCCTAACCATTGTTGGCAACAAAAAAAATGAGTGTCAAATATGCTCCTTAGAAACTAAATTTGACATTAGGAATTTATACACCCACGAGAGTAGATAATAGAAGCAAAAATAATTATATGAAGCAATATTGGTACAAAAGTTCTATCCTACGAATGATTTTGCCAAGAAAGGACTTGAAATGATTTTTTATTTTGAGAAGAAAATAATTCAAAATAAAGGTGTGATATGTAATGACAATAAACAAAAATCAAGCCAATTATATTGAACTATATGATGTTATATTTACCAAAATGAATATTTTATCCTAAAAAATTATATATTACATTGTCAAGAGTGACTTTAAAAAAAGAGTTGTAAAAAGTACACAAACTACACAAAAAATATTTACCTAAAATGAAATTTTCAATGAATTCTTGCAATGTAATTATTTTTTATCTATTTTATTGTTTTAAACAAGTAAGAAAATTTCAATATATTCATACTATGGTTAGCTTTCAATCACTAACATAAATTTTTAAAAAAGAGTATTTTTATTAAAAGAATTTATAAAAAATATAAACAAATCCGTGTAACACAGGGAAATTAGCTCTAGTGAACAATGATATATCGCTACTTTAACATTTAGATTTAGTTCCCTTTAATCTTTTTTTTATACAATTTTTCCTTTTATCTCTTTAAAAAATTAAAAATTTCTAAATCTCAAATATCAAATTTATTTGATTTTTCTGGTTTTAAACATCTAAACAATTTTTTACCCCAAAATTGCAAGAGCCTTAATCCTAAATCTTAAGAAATCCAGCCAGCCCTTCTTTAACGTCCTCTGCTTTCACTTGGCCCTTTCCTGCTGCCACTGCAAAGCCTACCTCTTCCCCGCACAAGCCAAATTCCAATCTCTCGGGCCAAACATCACCGTAACTGGGGAGTCAGCACCTTATGTTGGTTGGTACACTGCCTGATACATGCTTTGAATGCCTTAGGCACACGCCACGATTTTCTTGTTTAGACGAAGCATGTCTTTAGCGCCTTATTACAAATTTAGAAAACTCGAAAAGGATAGCCTTCTAACCTGCTAATCGTATGACACTAAAGGGTAAACGATAGTCATATATTTTTTAAAAGGTACTAATTCTCGGTTTTTCGGACTGAGTTTTATTACTTGAGCATTTAACTATTTTATTTTTATTATGAATGTTATGCTTGATCACTTAATTCATATGTGAGTTGTCCAACTAATACGAAATAGTTACAGTGATTTCTATTTGCGGTGATGCTCTTTGCCGCGCACGGGGGATTGAAATTCGGTTTGTGCGAGGAGGAGGCAAAGGCTTTGCAGCGGGAGCAGGAAAGGGACCAAGTGAAAGCGGAGAAGGTTGAAGAACGTCTGGCTGGATTTCCTAAGATTAAAAAACTCAGGATTAGGGTTCTTGAGATTTAAGGATGAAAAGAAAGGACACTTTATTCCAATGAACTATGAGTCATGTGCACTGTTATAATATCCTGTTTAAAATAAAATATTGATAATTGGGAATATTAAACTTTTATGTAGCTTGAGCCTTAAGGATATCTCCTTTATTCACTTTAGATTATATAGTAATAGAGGAATTAAAAACTAATTAAATGAAGATGTTTTTGCAAAATAAGAGTAAATGTAGCAAGTTTAGACCATGCAACACCCTTTTTGTGTTGAACATGCCAAGCACCCTTTTTTTTTTTCCTTCTTCTTAGTTCGAGAACCCCCTTCCCTGATTATCTCTTATTCGGTCAGTGCGTGAACGCGCGCATGCACACCTATTTCCACTATTCACCTTTCTTCTTCTTCTCCCCATCTTGCCATGTTCTCTCTCTCGATCTCCCCCTCTCACTCTTCCTCACTGTTCTCTCTCATCTGTCTCTTGATGCTCTCCCTCTCTAGTGTCCTCTCTCTAGTGGTGGCTGGAAACTTTTGTTTTGGGCCCTCTAACCCATAGTGTTGACTCTCTAGGAGATCAACCATTGAGCTCGACGGCCCTTAGGACGAACATTGGACGTCCTTAGGTGCTCTGTGAGTGGACAAATCTTCTATGGCATATGTGCCTTATACAATAGTATTTTGTAGTTTTTTGATAAAAATTAAAAGTTTATTACATATGTATTTAGTCAATTATGGATATCTTATTTCGTTTTGAATGAATTAACCTATAACTCGATATGCTTAAATATTTGTGGAAATTTGTTTTAGCTCCTAAGGAAAATGTAAATTAATGTGAAATTATTGCCCGTTCTAAAGGATTCTGGCATGCAATGGGTTTTATAAATAATAGGACAAGCTCCTTGAATATTTGTTTAATTTATTGAATTGATTTCTTTAGAAAATTATATTTCAATTTTCAAAACTTGTCGAGTATCTCTACTTTTTGGAAATTTTATTTTGTATTTTAGCTTTTGAAATTCTATTTAATATTTATGTTTTGGAACCTTTATTGATATTTTGTGGGAGGAATTTTGAATAATCGATAGCTAGTAATCACTGACGCTAGCCTCAATGCACCATGGTTTGAACCTAGCTAACAACCGTGTTGCTAGCTCAGGGAATGCGTGAAGCCAACAAACATGACCAACTTAGTCAAATTGGAATTGACGAATTCCTATTTGTAAGTATTTCTACATTCGAAGTCTTCCCATTTTGTTATTAGTGTTTGGAAAACATGCAGTTTGTTGGATATTTATGGTTGGTAAATATATTATTAGTTTTGTTAAATAATGCTGAGTATATATGAAGATATGTATGATTTTGCTTTATTCCTAGAGATTGTCCTCATATATTATAGTTTCATTGCTCCTCATTGAGTCGGTTGAACTCACCCACTCTTCTTTACATGTTTCAAACCCTAGTGCAGGATCTAACTCCATTCTGCTAGCTCCATAGCGTGCAGGTCACCTTTGGATATACCTTTTACATGTATGTGAGGGTCTCCGGACACCTTTTTGTTTGTATCAGGATGTATATATTCTTAGAGTGGCTCCATGATCCACGGGCAGGATCTTGCGACCTGATGATTCCTTTTTCGATGGAGTATTTGTACACAGGCCTTGTGGTTTTTAGGATTTTGCTTCCTAGTGAATATGATGTATATAAAGAGTATAGACAAAGGATATGTAAATGGGTGGTTGTATATAAATATGTGAAAGAATATTGGATACGTGAATTACCGGAGAGTGTTTTGTGAGCCTCAAACTTGTGTTTGTAGTTGGCTTTCTGAAACAAGTTTAGCTAATTTGAGGAAGTTAGAAAAACAGGGAACTCTATGATTTTTTTTGTAAAAATAGTCAAGCTAAAGGTTTGTTGCCTCTAAGCACCGGTCATGGCTCTAGGGTGGGTCATGACAAATGTGATATGAGAGCTTGGTTTGATTTTCTATAATTAGTAGAGCAAGTGCCCTTTATTAAAATTACGATTGTGTAAATAGAAGCCGGCTTATTTTCACAAGATATGGCATTGCCAAAGGCCTAAAGGAATGTTACTAACATTCTTTGTTTCCGGGTTAAGTTCACTCATTTCTTGCCAATGAAAACTACTTTTAGTTTTGCCCACTATGCTTAGTTATAGATTGACGAGATTCTTAGACTTCTTGGTGTCCCAATCTCTATCATATTAGATCGTGGCCCTCAATTCACTGCACACTTTTAGAGAACCTTCCAACCAACCTTAGGGACCAATTTGGACCTCAACACAACCTTCCACCCATAAACTGATGGGCAGCTTGAGCAAACGATTTAGATTTTAGAGGAAATGATAAGGATGTGTCCTAGATTTTGGTAGGAATTGGAGTAATTATCTACCTTTGATTGAATTTTGGTGCAATAATAGCTATCATGTATTTCTACGGGTTCCCTTATGAAGGGGGTTAAGAGGCTCGATAGGCGAAGAAAACATAGTCTTCATTATATCAGGCCCTTTGAGATTTTAGGAAGAGTAGGTCTTATTGCATATTGTTTAGGATTGTCACCTAAACTCTTCATGATACATCCAATTTTTCATGTGTTTATACTCCATAAGTATTTGCCAAATCTCTCACATGTACTATCTCCACATGCTATTTACCTAAATGAGAATCTATCTTATGAAGAAGAGTCAATGGCCATTGTTGATAGATAGGTGAAGAAGCTCTGTTCGAAGGAAGTGCGTCTAGTCAAGGAAAAGGATATGATATCCTGTTTAAAATAAAATGACTATTTAAAATAAATTGTTTGTAATAAGGAATATTAAAATTTTATGTAGCTTGAGCCTTTAAGGTATCTTCTCTATTCATTTTAAATTATATAGTGATAAAGTAATTAAAACTAATTAAATGAATATGTTTTTGTAAAACAAGAGTGAATGTAGCAAGTTTAGACCATGCAACACCCTCTTTTGTGTTTAACACACCAAGCCCCCCCCCCTTTTTTTTTCTTTTTCCATTTTCTTGGTTTGAGAAGCCCTTCCCCTTATTATCTCTGATTCAGTCAACACACACACGTACACCCACCTACTTTTACTATTCACCTTTCTTCTTCTCCTCCTTTTCTTGCCCTATTCTCTCTCTTGATCTCCCACTCTTATTCTTCCTCACCATTCTGTCTCGTTTATCGCTTTCTCTCTCGTTTGTCTCTTGATGCTCTCCCTCTTTGGTGTCCTCTCTCTAGTGGTGGCTGGGGACTTTTGTTTTGGGCCCTCTAACCCACAGCCTTGATTCTCCAAGAGATTGACCCTTGAGCTCAACGACCCTTAGGATGTAGATTAGACGTCGTCTAGCGTTCTATGAGTGGACAAGGCTTGTATGGCATATGTACCTTATGCAACAATATTTTGTGGTTTTTTATGATAAAATTGAAAGTTTATTACATATATATTTAGTCAATTATGATTATTTTATTTGATTTTGAATTAATTAACCTATAACTTGATATGCTAAAATATTTGTGCAAATTTTTTTTAACTTCTAAGGAAAATGTAAATTAGTGTGAAATTATTGCACATTCTAAAGGATTTTGGCAATGGGTTTTATAAATAATAGGACAAGCTCCTTGAACATTGGTTTAGTTTACAGAATTGAGTTCTTTAGAAAATTATGCTTGGATTTTCAAGCCTTGTTGAGTATCTCTGCTTTTTGGAAATTCTATTTGATATTTTCGCTTTTAGAAACTCTATTTAATATTTATATTTTTTAAACTTTTATTGATATTTTGTAGGAGAAATTTTGAATAATCAATTGTGCGCGGTTGCTGATGCTAGCCTCACTGCATAGTGGTTTGAACCTAGCTAGCAGGGGTATTGCTAGCTCAGTAAAAGTGTGAGGCCGACACACATGACCAACTTAGTCAGATTGGAATTGATGAATTCCTATTTGTAAGTATTTCTAAATTGGAAGCCTCCCCATTTTGTTATTTGTGTTTGGAAAACATTCGGTTTGTTGGATATTTATGGTTGGTAAATATATTATTAGTTTTATTAAACAATGTTGTCATATATGTAGATATGTACGGATTTGCTTTATTCCTAGAGATTGTCTTCATATGTTATAGTTTCACTGCTGCCCACTGAGTCGGTTGAACTAACCCACTCTTCTTTACATGTTTCAAACCCTAATGTAGCACTTGACTCCGTTTTGCCAGCTCCATAGAGTGTAGGTTGTTTTTGGATATACGCTCTGCACGTGAGGTCCTCTAGACACATTTTTGTTTGTATATCCATATTTATATATTCTTAGAGTGGTTCCATGATCCACAAGCAAAATTTTGCAACCTGATGATTCCTTTTTGGATGGAGAATTTGTACATGGGCCTTGTGGTTTTTGGGATTTTGTTTCCTAGTGAATATGATGTATATAAAGAGTATAGATAGAGAATATGTAAATGGGTGGTTGTACATAAATATGTGAAAGAATATTGGATATGTGAATTATCGAAAAGTGGTTTGAGAGCGTCAAACTTGAGTTTACTGGTTGGCTGTTTGAAGCAGGTTTGGCTAATTTGGGAGAGTTAGAGAAACAGGGGAAACTTTATCCAATTTTTGGTAAAAATAGTCAAGGTTGGCTTGCTAGAGGTCTGTTATCTCTAAGCACTGGCCACGGCCATGGGGTGGGTCATGACAACTTTAGTCCTTGTATGTTTAAAAGGTGCAAATTGGCCTCTTGTACTTTTCTAAATGTGCAAAACGACAATTCTGTTAACTTTTTCATCAATTGTTAACAAAAATAACGTACATTAAAAAAAGTTTAGAATATCGGATTAAACATTTGGGAAGTTCAGGAATTGATTTGTACATGACCCAAAGTTCAGGAAAGTAGAGTACACTTATTTTGACTAAAATGCACATTTATGAAAGTTCAAAGAGTCAAATTATGCCTTTTTAAAATGCAATGATTAAAGTGCACATATCTTATAGCTTAGAAGTAAAGTGTTTTTTTTTCTCCTAAAAAGAATGTTCAGATATTTAGAATCAAAAAATTAAATAATTTTGATGTTGGAAATTAAGAAATTTTTAATTTTCTAAAGAGATAAAAGGAAAAAAAATTGTAATAAAAAAATTAAAGGGACCTAAATCTAAATTTTAAAGTAGTGATAATGTCATTGTCTATATAACCAACTACTTACCACATGTTTAAATCTAATTGGGCCACATAAAAAAGTTTCAAACCCTTTAAATTTGAAAAGGTACCATAGAAATTAACTTGAAAATATGTGGTTAGAGAAGAGGTAAGATGGTCTTTGTACAATTACAAAAACAAAAAGGTGAAAAAGAAACAACAACATGTTATATCAGGTTTTTTCTAAGGGAACATTCAATATTCCGTTTTGGAAGGGTGAACATTGTAAATGGGCTCGTAAAGGATAACAGTACAAATCCAACCATAGAATGCAGGAATAATATTATTTTTAATGTAAAATGATTTGACTCACTAAAACACTCTTTACCATTAGGAACTGACTTTACACACACATACACCTTGTCTCTCGCTTTTCCACATGCATACACTCTTATGATGAGTCTATGCTTGAACTCTTACTTCTCTCACAGGATACTAGATACTCTCGGTCTAGTAATTCTCCCGCTACTTCATTCTTACACGGCAGAAACAAAGACTTGCATTGTCGGTTAGAACAGTTCACACCGAAATTCCTATAGAATAATTTATTTAAGTAGGAATTGGTACCTACTTTTTGTTGTATATATATGGGTCTTAGTGTGTTTCAAACTTAGTTTGTCTATACGTATTTAACTATGGAAGAAGTCCCACATTGTTCATGAAAATGTTTTAATAAACATTTATATATGATGGTACTTAACCGGTAAATACCTTATGGTATTGAGGTACAATTGTGGACTTGGGCCTTAGTTAAATACACACACCTCCCGCTTCACTTCGCCTCTCGTCCCGTCGCTGGTGGGCCAAACTTTTATTACTCTGCAAATTTTATTTTTACCGCTGCGGCCTCTTTAATGCTCCAACGGCTCTTTTCTTGACCGTTACCCAACGGCTCTTTTTCTGACCGTTATTCAACGGCTCTTTTACAACAGCTATTTCTTTTCCCTGCTACATTGCATAACAGATACACCTATCTCTTCATTCTCACTCTTCTGCGCAGTAGAAGCTACCCCACTGTTTCTATTGCGTTTTCTGCCTCTTGCAAAGATCTGCCGCTCACGTCTGGGATCATCGTGTGGACGAGTTCCTGTGGAGACCCACGTCTAATCCTGGAGGGTTAACCGTCAACGCCATTCCACCGAGCATAGCTTTGGGTAGGGCGGAATTAAACCCTTAAGGGCTATTGCCTTGCACGATTCGTGGTAACCTTGTTCTACTACATCTCATTGTTGCTGTCATTTTATTCTTATTATTTAAAGCTAAATTACTAGTATTCAAATTACTTTTCCCAACATTCTTAAGGGTTTAAATATGGATCCTAGTATTTTAGCTGCTGCTAAGGTCATTCCTGATGCTTCAAGGATTGAATCATTTGATGGAAATAATTTTAAACGATGGCAACACAAAATTTTAGAAGTTTTAGACTTTTCTCAAATCAGTTTTGTTTTACAAGATCCTAAACCGGAACATGATTCTGAAAATTATCAACAAGCCTTGAAGGATTGGGAATTGGCTGATAAATTGTGCAAACATAATATTTTAAGAGCTTTATCAAATGATTTGTATGATATTTACTGTCATTATATTCATGCAAAGGATATTTGGGATGCATTGATTCAAAAATATATTTATGAAGAAGAAGGTAGTATAAAATTCTTGGTTCATAATTATAATGCATTTCAAATGGATGAAAATAAATCATTGTTTCTCAAATTAATGAATTTACTAAGCTTGTAGATGAATTAGCTAAAGAAGGAGATATTCACTTTGAAAGGTTTGTATCTCAAACTCTTGTTGATAAACTACCTGAATCTTGGAAAGATTATAAAATGAATTTCATGCAAAAGAGAAAAGTTATGACATTGCAAGAAACTATTGTGCATATTAAGATTGAGGAGAAAAATAGACTAATGGCTAGTGAACAAAATGCTAAGGAAATGCATGCTAGAGCTAACATTGCTAAGGATATCTGATCTAAAAATTCATTTAATGGCTCTAAAAATCATAACATTAGAGTTCATAAACCACATTTCAAGCATGATTCTAACCAACAACAAAAGAAGAAGGGTGCTTGTTTTATTTGTGGCAAAACAGGTCATTTTGCATCCGCTTGTAGATTGAGAAGGAACAATCAAGGAGGCGCAAATAAAGGAGGAGGATCATCATCAAAGACAAGGGCAAACGTGGTGGAACATCAAGATGATGTTATAGTGGCGAGTAGTCTAGATGTTTTTAGTGAAGGAAGCCAAGGGATGGATTGTGGACTTTAGTGCCACAAAGCACATTTGTGCTAAGAAGGAGATGTTCTCTGAGTTTTCTCCCATAGAGGATGGGAAGGATTATGTTTACCTAGGAGATTCAAGCAAAATCTCGTCTTAGGTAAAGGAAAGGTGCCATTAAAAATGACATGCAGGAAAACCCTTGTCTTTGTCTGGGTACTCTTTGTACCTGCCATTAAACATTGTCTGGTCGGTCCATCTTTCTTAACAATGCCAATGTGAAGGTAACCTTTGATAGTAGCATAGTTACCTTATCTAAAAATGACATATATATTGGTAAAGGTTATCTTAATGATGGTCTGTATGTTTTGAATGTAGTTACTAATTACAATGAAGGAAGCTCTTCTTTGCTTACTTGGTTGATTCTCTTGATGTTTGGCATGGTAGATTAGGACATGTAAATGTTCCTTATATCTTAAAATTAAAAGAAATGGGACTAATTGATAGATTGGATAATACTAGCTTGGATAAATGTGAAATTTGTGTAGAAACTAAAATAACTAAGAAACCATCTAAACAAGTAACAAGACAAAGTGAATTATTAGAGCTAGTACATAGTGATTTAGAGATTTAAAGCACACAATGACAAGAGGTGGTAAAAGGTTTTACATAATCTTTGTTGATGATTATTCTAGATATACTAAAATTATATCCGTTGAGATCTAAGGATGAGGCTTGTGAAATGTTTATTAAATATAAAAATGAAGTAGAAAACCAACTTGGTAAGAAAATTAAAAGATTAAGAATTGATAGAGGAGGTGAATATGAATCAAACTCCTTTAATGAGTTTTGTGAACAACATGGTATAATACATGAAATAACTCCACCTTATTCACCTGAATCTAATGGTATAGCCGAAAGGAAAAAATAGAACTCTTTAAAGAAATGATGAATGCCTTGCTTGTTAGTTAGGGATTACCTAACTATATATGGGGAAGCTATCCTCTCGGCTTGCTATATACAAAATAGGGTACCACATAAGAAACTTAGTAAAACACCTTATGAGCTCTGGTTTGATAAACAACCTAATTTAGGACACACGAAAGTGTGGGGTGTTTAGCTAAGGTAATGTTGCTGAGACCCTAAGAAAAGGAAACTTGGTTCCGAACATGTGATTGTGTGTTTATTGGATATGCTCAAAATAGTGTTTCATATAGATTTCTTGTTGTCAAAAGTGATGTGTTAGAACATAATTCCATAATTGAATCTTGTAATGCATCATTCTTTGAGCATGTATTTCCTATGAAAACTAAAGAGAAGCATAATAGTAATTCACATGAGAATATATCTGAGGATATAGTTGATCAAAATGATAATGAATTGAGAAGGAATAAAAGAACAAGGAAAGAAAAAGATTTTGGTGATGACTTTTATGCTTATTTTGTTTCTGATGATCCTTTAACTTATAATGATGCTATTACATCTATTGATGTTCCTTTTTGAAAAGATGCTATACATGCTGAGACTGAATCTATTATGACCAATTATACTTGGGAATTAGTAGATTGACCACCTAAGACAAAACCTATTGGATGTAAATGGGTATTTAAAAAGAAATTAAAATCAGATGATAGTGTAGATAAATATAAGGCCGGGTTGGTAGCTAAAGGATACAAGCAACAAAAGAATCTTGAATACTTTAATACTTATTCTCCTATTACTAGAATTGCATCTATTAGAGTTTTGTTTGCCATTGCATCTATCTATAAACTTGTTGTGCATCAAATGGATGTGAAAACCGCATTTCTCAATGGTGATCTTGAAGAAGAAATCTACATGGAACAACCTGAGGGATGTGTGATTAAGGACAAGGAGAACAAGGTATGCAAACTTGTTAAATCTCTTTATGGTTTAAAGCAAGCTCCAAAACAATGGCATGAAAAAATTTGATCATGTTATGATTTCAATGGGTATGTGACAAATGAATCCGATAAATGCATATATAGCAAGTTTAATGATGGTGTTGGTGTTATCATCTGCCTATATGTTGATGATTTACTAATTTTTGGTACATGTTTAGATACTATAACTAAAATTAAAAAATTTTTGTCTTCTCAATTTGATATGAAAGATATGGGTGTTGCTAACGTTATACTTGGAATAAAATTGAGTAAGGAAAATGATAGATTCATTTTATCTCAATCTCATTATGTTGAAAGCATGCTTAAGAAATTTGGATATTTTGACTACAAAACTGTATCTACTCTTATGATTCTAGTTTGCATCTAGTTAAAAGCAGAGGTGATAGTGTATCACAAATTGAATAATACACGCATAATTGGTAGTTTGATGTATTTAATGAATCGTGACTAGACCGATATTGCATATCTTGTGAATAGACTAAGTAGATATACTCATAATCCTAATGATATCCATTGGAATGCCTTAATTAGACTTTTTAAGGTATCTAAAAGGTACTAAAGATTTTGGTTTAGTGTATTACGGTTATCCTCATTACAGATAGAGGGATATAGTGATGCAAATTGATTTACGACTACGATGAATTAAAGTCTACAAGTGGTTATGTTTTTATCTTTGGCGGTGGGGCTATTTCTTGGAAGTCCACCAAAGCAGGACTTGTGTTGCCAAGTCCACTATGGAGTCGGAATTTATAGCTTTAGAAAAGACAGAACGAAGTGAATGGTTGAGAAACCTATTGGTGGACATACCATTATGGGGATAGAACCACGACATCTGTGTCTATTCATTGTGATTGTCAAGTGCCATTGCTAGAACAAAGAACAAAATATATAATGGAAAAAGTCGGCATATCGGGTGAGACATAATATTGTAAGGCGAGTTGATTGAGAACAATGTGATATCCATAGTTTTGTAAGGTCGAGAAAAGAACTTGGTGACCGGATTGTGAAACCATTAGACGCTAGTAAGTGAAACATCGAGGGGATGGGACTGATGCTCTATAACTTAAGGCGGTATGATGGAAACCCAACCACTTTGTGATTGGAGATCCCATGAAGGTGGTTCAATGTGGTAAACGGTCACACGAGTCTCATAAAGGGTATTGTCGCTTACTATTTTACTTGGCCACCATATGAGATGATTGGTGAAGAGTTCCTCCCTATGATGTATGACAAGATGCACACACGGTGGTGTTTTAGGATGAGCAAAGCTCTTAATGGATCCATAGCCCTCAATGTGGGGGTGGGGTATCTCTTTGTAGCATACTCCTGATGGATGCCACCTAAGTGAGAGTGGAGATGAGGCCGTCTTCCATGAGTATGGGCATAAAACTCTAGAGCTCTCATGATTCCAGGATAGCGCATGGCCTTAATGCGCAAAAGCGGCTAAGCGAGCATATCTTATGGGATGTTGTGTGGTTGGTGGGCGTCTTGCTCCAACTGCTATCTTAGAAGTTTGGTTCAAAGAGATTTCTCTACCAAATTTCACTAGGTTGTCACCCACCTGTACCTGTGAAGTTCAAATCCTTTGGATACTACACTAAAGCATAACATTCCTATTTATTCCTCTAAGTTTGAAACATGTGGGGATTGTTGTATATATATGGGTCTTAAAGTGTGTTTCAAACTTAGTTTGTCTATCGTATTTAACTATGGAAGAAGTCGCATTGTTCATGAAAATGTTTTAATAAACATTTATATATGATGGTACTTAACCCAGAAATACCTATGGTATTGAAAGTACATTGTGACTTGGGCTTCAGTTAAATACACACACCTTATGCCGCCCGCCCGTCTGCGTCTCGTCGTCCACGGTGGGCTGCCAAACTTTATTACTGCAAATTTTATTTTTACCGCTGCAGCTCTTTAATGCTCCAACGGCTCTTTTTCTTGACCGTTACCTAACGTCTTTTCTCTAGATTATTCAACGGCTACTTTTTACAACTATTTCTTTTCCCTGCTACATTGCATAATGATACACCTATCTCTTCATTCTCACTCTTCTGCTTGATGAAGCTACCCCTTGTTTCTATTGCGTTTTACTGCCTCTT
This sequence comes from Pterocarpus macrocarpus, assembly GCA_031439585.1. NCBI lineage: Eukaryota > Viridiplantae > Streptophyta > Magnoliopsida > Fabales > Fabaceae > Pterocarpus > Pterocarpus macrocarpus. Next base: position 60,380,539 of record CM062515.1, read on the forward strand.
GCAAGATCTGGCTTTTCGCTCAACGTCTGGGATCATCGTGTGGGCCGAGTTCGTGGAGACCGTCCCTAATCCTGGAGGGTTAACTAGTCAGCGCCATTCCACCGAGCATAGCTTTGGGTAGGCGAATTAAACCCTAAAAGCCAGTCGCTTTGCAGAATTCATTGGTGCCTTGTTATACTACATCTCATTTATTCTTTATCATTTTATTCTTATTATTTAAAGCTAAATTACTAGTATTCAAATTACTTTTCCCAACACTTTTTCCTTCTATGAAACAACATTAGATAGTAGATATACTTATAAAACAATCAGAAGAGAAAGAGGAAGAGTCGGTGTTGATTTCTGACTTGTGCTGCTGCACTCTGGGACCTGGTTAAGAATTAACATTTCGGTAGATCAGCAGGTGGTGGAGGGAGTGAAGTTGAAGGAGTTGGTCCATTTTCAACCTCAAAAGCCATGGCTAGTCCCCATGGCACGTGATCTTCCATATGGCAATGCACAAACCATACCCCTGCAAAGATAAATTAGAGCGTGCTATCACAATCAGATTCATTCTAAGATTAGCTAGCTAAAACTAATGTCACGAACACATTGTTTATTATCATGAACTGTGCATATATTAGTGCTGATATAACAAATACAATGTAACTTTATCAATGTAAAAATTTTGACAAGTTGTGAAGTAGCATTATTTTCAGTTTTATCTACCACAACAAAATAAAGAATTGAAATTCAGTTACCTGGATTGTTTGCTCGGAATCTAATCACAGCCCATCCTCCCGCGGGCACACCAATTGTGCTGCGTATTTGGGGATTCACCAAATTAAACTTTTCACGATCTTGGCTTGAATTGAAATTCCCAAACCCTTGAGCCAAAACATGGAAATTAAAGCTATGAATGTGCATGGGATGGTTTTCCACACCAATAAGTGCCGTGTTTTGAAACACAACCTCCACCGTTGAATTGAACTTGAGTTTCTTCGCCTTGGTTGATTTCGGGGCAAATAGAAGACTTTTATTAAAGCAATTGCTCAAGTCCGTGAAGTTAAACGGAAATGGAGGTTTATCAGGGAAATCTGCAGTGTACACTCCACTCACAATATTCTTATAGAATGCTTCCAACATAGAGAGCCCTCTCCCCGCAGGAATCACAAAGGACTCATTGTTCATGCTAGCAGATAACCTTTGGTCGCATGGACCCCGACACGTGGCATTGTCAACATTCTTAGGATCACACCATTGTAGGCCAAATCCAACGGTAATGAACATGTGCTCATCCACCTCAAGTGGGACAGGGACCCAGTGTGGGACCCCCACCAAGCTTGTTAAGTTACTATAAAATTTGAAAGCCGTCGGTGTGTCGTTGAAAGGTGGTAGGGCTGGCATTATAGGCTTCGATGATGACGTGTCACCTTCGTAAACGACAATGCCACGAGTTGTCGTATTGTCAAAGGGTCGCGGCTTAACAGTGTAAGGAGAAGCAGCCATGTAGTATGAGCCTACGGGCTGGTTTGCTGTGAAAAGCACATCAGCGGATTGGCCGGGGGCTATGACTATGATGTCGGTGACATAGGGGTCAGTGTATGCAGCATCAACAGCAACAACTGTGAAATCGTGATTTGCTATCTTGAAAAAAAGATGGTAATTGACCGCAGCGTTGATCATTCGTAACATGTAGGTCTTTCCTTGCTTCACCGTCACCTTGAATGTGTCTGAATTTTGTTCATCGAAAGGTCGCACATGCATATATAGAACATTGATTCATGAGTCTGAAAGAGTTCCAAGTATGTTGAATAAATGAATTTCATGTTACTTGGACTCAAAACAAGGAGATCAAATGGGACACATACACTCAAATGAGATGTGAAATACCGTAATGTAGAATTTGATTATAAATTTAAAAAAAAAATTATTCATGATAAGTGTCCCATTTGATGTTTTCACTATGTTTAAAAAATCAAAACAAAATCTGACTAGTTAATAGCCACAATTGAACATGCTTCCACACATGTGAATCTAAATATAATAGTGTATTTAATTCTGCTTTTATAGAATTGATTCTAGATAGAATTGATTTTGTTAAAATTGATTCACTAAAAATGTTTCAGACAAAAAATAAAAAATTTTCACCTATTCCAGAATCAATTCTAAGATCACAATTGATTCTGAGAATAAATGATTAAACATCATCAAAAATTTCCAAAATCAATTTTGAGATCTAGAATCAATTCTAAGAAGCTCAAAGGAGCTCTCAAACACCCCGTAAGTGGTCTAGATGAAGATTGTCAAATCAAATATCAAATTCGAATACCAATTGCACTTGCTAAGTGGGTAATTTATTGTAATAGTAATTATATGAATTAATATTGAAGTAAGTAAGTACCATTTTGAGAGCAATTGAAAAGATCACCGGGTAAACCATTGATGGTGAAGGCATCGGACTTATTAGGATCACCGCCAGTGGCGAGTGCTTCAGTCTGTATATCCACAACATTGCCATTATACCATTCACCTGTTTTTAAAAAAGTAAAATAAAATAAAATAAAAACCATTTTTTTATTCATGAAAATATTAAAAACTTTTGCAGTAGTTTTAGATTTTATATTCAAAGAATTGTATGAGTAAGGCATAGAAGACAAATAAGGATATATATATATATATATATATATGTCAAAAGCAAAATGATTTTTTTGTATCAATTTTTTACACCTTTAATTTTGTCTATACTCTGTACCTTCCCATTTGAGGGGGAGGGGAGGGGGGGTTAAGACCGAGTGTACGTTAAAAAGTATATTTAATTATCTTATTTTATTAATTGAAAATGGAAGGGGTATAAAAAAAATTAAAATAGTGTGAAAATTACATATTGCACTATGTCAAAAAGTTAAAAAGAAACTTCACTCGTGCTGATATATACCTAATATTATTGGAACTTGCTTGCAGGGTTTGGGAAATGGAAATTGTCCAGAGCGGGGGTGAATGATGAGAGCACCATGAACTGTGGCACGTAAAATAGATGCATGAGCATGCCACCACAGTGTTCCTTCTTGATTTGTCACATTGAATCTATAAGTATAATTAGTTCCTGGACTAATTGTGCATTGAGTAACATATTCTGGACCATCTGCCCATCCATTAAAAAGCTGAAACAATCCATGCCTACATATATAATTCAAAAATTCAAGTATAATAACTCATGATTAATATGAAACAAAATTTTAGAGGCCTTGAAGATAAAAATATATTTATATAGTTCTCCAGAATTATTTTCATGTCTAACAATTAATACTGTTTATTTATCAAATGAACAGTCATAATTATCTAGTCTTCAATATAAACCACAGCTACAACAAACATATGGGAGGCTCCATAGAGAAGAGAAGCTCATATTTAATATTGACATGCAAACGACAAGAAGCTATAGACAAAAGTTTTCAAGTTATTTTGGTTTAGATTTTTTTTTTTTTTTATAAAAAAGTGATTTTTTTCAACTACTAAAAAAAATTACTAAAAAAATTACTTTTTATAGAACGTAATCATTTAAGGCTTTATACAAAAGTTAAAAACAATTTTTTTCAGCTTTTAAATAGAAGTTAAAATAAATAGTTTTATAAAAATAAACTTTCATTTAAAAAATCACTTTTTCTACCAAAATAAGCTAAACCAAACACATATTTATCTCATTTCTTGAAGGATAAACATGACCAATTTAGTGGTGCACCAATTAAATTATGGTGCATTATGCAACAAGTGATAAAAAAGTGGTTATCTTGTAATTTGCATTGATTCAAACCATTGAATTCCTATCAATGGTTGATAATACAATGAAGCATGATACAACCATTTTAAAAGTGACCAAATTTTATTTATATGATACATCAAAAAGTTTCAATTAATTCTAGAATTATGGAGATAAATTTAGTAGCTTTTGAAATGTATTTAACGACATTTCTAGATTTTAGAAGTGACCAAATTTTATAACTCTCCAAAAAATTTCAATTAATTTTAGAATCCTGCAAATAAATATCGTAATTTATCTACATGATCTTAGAATTAATTAAAATTTTGAGATATTATATAGATAAAACTAGTCACTACTAAAATGAGTATATTGATGCTCCATACTAAGCTCAACCATGAATAAAAATTCAACAATTTGGATAAGTGCAAACTATAAAATAAAGCTATTCTTTTTCACTTGGTGCACCATGGCTGAATTGGCCGGATAAACATATGGGAGAGGATTTACCAATGAATAGTGATATTGTAGGATGCCTCGTTGATTACGTGGACAATCACAGTGTCACCTTCTCGGACATTTATGTTTGGTCCAGGGAAAAGCCCGTTAACTGTGACAATTACTTGCTCATGGCACAAGCGTTTGATAGTTGTGTTTTGAACCTGCGACACATGAAATTGCACTAATATGAACATTTATCCCTACGAACTTATGTCCCAGCCAGTAAATAACTAGAGACATATAATCTCTTTTGGATTCGGGGGATCATGGTGGAATTGAAGGTTGACACAATGCAAAGCTCACCATGGTATGGCATTGATAGCTTTTGGATGGAGACCTATTGTATTTTGGTGTTTTGTTATTCGGTGATGTTTTTGTTGTTTTGATTTTTACCTGTTAGGCATCTTGTACCTTGCTCCTCGGTGAGTTTGAGCTTATGAATCTATCGAAAAAAAGACATATAATCTCTTTAAATGTATATTATATTACAAAATTTGCCCGTATACAATATGAGGAGTCCTGTTATTTGGAACTAAAATAGGTACATTAAATGAGACATTTATAATCTAAAATTGTATGAGACATATGGTTTGAAACTTGATCATAATATTTTATATCCAGAAAAAAACCATTTGCTTCGTTGTCTTAATTGATATTCTCATTCTATGTAAAAAAAACATATTAATATAGACTAAATCTTATATAATAATATACTAACTAATGATCTTTATAATATTTATATATTTATAATTTTAAATTATATCCTAAATGATTGTAATGTTGCAATGTATAAGATTTACCATAAACTCAAATATATATTAACATTACATTGTAAAAAAAAGGGGGGAGGGGGAACATTTTTAATACGAGAACGAGTAGACACCAAAACAAACTTTTCGGCTCGGTGGGGACTGGAGTAAAGGCAGTGAAGGGGGGGGGGGGGGGGTAAGGCTACAGTATGTAACGACGGGTTAACACACCGCAAAAACAAAACAACATGTAGAGACTGAGTTGCTTACGGAAACAAACACGACAATATAAGGTATCAACCCACAACTATAATACTATATAGTAAAGCATAAGGGAATCAAACGAGGTAGGCAATTACTTTGAAAGTGTGTTCCACTGTAGCCGCAGAAGTCGAGGAAGAGAAAAATATTTTCATGCTCCTGAATTCCTCCTCCACAAAGAACTTTATCCTTTGATTTTCATAAAAAGAGAGAGACAGAAACAGAGTGACCGTAAAATAAATGGCAAAGATTTTTTTTTCGAGTAAATGCCTTGGTACTCTAGGAGTACAAAAGAATTTTTCCAAGAAAGAAGCTAGAAGAGCAAAAGCCCATACTATGGAATACAAGAAAAGCTTCATATTTTGAAGTGGTGAACCCAGAGAAGTACAAATATAGAAGCCTTTCTCAAAAAACAAATGATGAGTAAGACAATAGCTATGAGAAAGTGCTCTTGGATATTTAGGTAGTTACTGGAATATGTAGACAACTTTCTTATCCTGGCACGACAACAAGAGCTCCATATATATAGAAACAGTTGCAACTCCCATGAGATTTGCGTTGGCAATAAACGAAGTAAAGATAAGCATTTTAAGACTTTAAGTCAACGACTTTAAGCTAAATATAGTCAACGATAATGGGGGAACCATCAAGTAATTGGTGTGATGGGAAATGATGCTGGATGTGAAGAGAGCCTAATTAATTCTGCTCAATGTAGGAAAAGGGGGAGATAAAAAGAAAAAGAAAAGAAAGTATAACAGCACCCTTAAAGTTTTTTTTTTTTTAAAACAAAAATTAAACTCCAAACTTATAAAAAATAGGACACTTCACTGTATTATAAAAAAAGTATATTACTAATTAAAATAAAGTAATATTATTACATGTTATATATGTGTTTCTCAAAAATATATTTCTCCACATGGGAGATATTCTTTAACAAATTAATTAATTATTATTAGTACATCTAATATTTTTTTTAGTCGAAATCATAGGTATCCTTCTACCGAAGATAATCCTACATAAGTTGAGAAGGATCTCTATAGGTGGTCAAAGCTCCCCATTTCAAGTTTTAATATAATTACATATCCAAGACTCGAATCCAAAACTTCTTATTAAGTTAAAACAGCCTCCATTAGCCGATCTATACACTTGTTGGTAGTGCATATAATATATTAATATGTTTAAATAAGTTGTAATAATAAATGTAAACAACTTCAAATTATATGAAATGTGAGACTTTTTAAACTAATTAATAATAATATATTTGAAAAGCATTTTCAAAGAAGATCTTGCTGTTGCAGCAATATTAAAAAATTAGTTTGATAATACTCTAGTCCAGATTAAATATTTATAACATTGATGTAAGATATCATAAAAATTTAATTTTAATATGTTATTAATATATTTTAATAATAATTTAATAGAATATTTTTTATAAACTCATAAACAATTATCATTAAAATTTTTTAATATATACATATTTTTAAAAATATATCTCTCTCTATGTGGGTTAAATCCCTTAAAAAATTAATTATTTGCTACTGCATCAAATATATGATGTTTAAATAAGTTGCAAAAACATATGTAAATAATTTCAAAATATATAAAGCATGAGACTTGTTAAACTAATTAATAACTAATGTTGTACAAAAACTATTCCGCAAAAGATCTTATTGTTATGGCAATATTAAAAAATTAGTCTTATAGTAATAAGATTATTTAATGTTAATTCCTAATAATATTAATACAAGATAATTATAAAAATTTAATTTTAATATATTATTTGCATAAAAAAATTTAATATATTGTCAGTATAAATAAATTTTTATAGTTATTTAATCATGTATATTATAGTATATAATAATATTATTTGAATTTAAATTTTTAATATATTATTTAGATAGGATAAAAATAGAAAAATTAGAATATTATTTAAGTAAATAAAAATAACGAAGAGTGAATATTAATTAGATAAGAGAAAAATTATAGTAGTATCTAATGTGATTGAAATTAAATTTCAAAATAGTCTAGAATCATAAATTGATTCATAAATAAAGGAGTGATTTTTTTGTTTAAGACAAAATGTAGAGCTTGTTAACTTTCATACAAAGATATACAGATTTGCATTCCTTATATATATATATATACTCTCATTTGTTTTGTATTTTTTCTATATTATTTACATATATTATTTGTAACATATTTAAATATAATTAATATATCAGATGCATTAACAATTATTAATTTATTTTTTAAAGGATATAACCCACATGGATAGATATGTTTTTTGAGGAATACATATGTAATAGAAATTTTTAATAATAGTTATTTACAAATTTTATGAAAAGTTAATATTTTATTAAATCATTATAAAATATGTTTATTGAATATCTAATAATATTATTTTTATTTAATTATTAATTTTTTCATAATAGAGTAGAGTGTCTTTTTTTTTTTATAAATTTATAGTGTCAGAAAATTCAAGGGAGACGTTGTACTTTTATACACATATATACATAAACCGTGACAGCATGGACCTTACACTACCCTAGAATGGAACTGTGTTGGAGTGCGACAGATAAGTGGGAACTAAGTGACTTTCTGGACTTATGTGGAACTGTGTTAGTGTGATTGATAAGTCGGAACTAAGTGAGTTTTGGACTCATATATGAATATATAAGGTTGAAGATTGAAAAATAAAAGCATTTGTTAATGCTAAACCCTAAACTCTATATATATAAACCGTCACAGCGCATATGGACCTTGCACTACCCTAAAATGGAACTGTGTTAAGAGTGCGATAGATAAGTGGGAATTAAGTGACTTTCTGGACTTATGTGGAACCGCGTTAGAGTACATGTGATAGATAAGTGGGAACTAAGTGACTTCGTGGGCTCGTATGACTACAAAAAGGTTGAAGATTGAAAAGTAAAGCATTTGTTATAACGCTTGACCATGTAATCATTTTAATACAGCTAGGGAAGTGGCCATATTAAAAAATGTTTCAACTACACATGGAGATGAAAGTTACTAAAGATTATGCATTTAAGGTCACCTGCTGTGGAGGCTGACGCTATCGCTGTCATTGATATGGCCCTGTATGGTTATATGTTTAGTCCATGTCTTAATAGTTGTTATACAACAACGTTATTAATCTTGTTTTTCTAGATATCAGAAAAACCTTATCATATTTATGTATTTGTTTATTTTGATAAGGGTGGTAGATTAGGGGTTGGGAGAGGGGGAGGCACGTAGCCACAGGGATTGAACTCGATCCACCACCAAAGAGGGCTCTAAATTCGTCCACTCGTCCGTCTATATTAATATCTATAAAGAATTTTAAAAAGTACAATAATTGCCTTGAAATTTTAAGAAAAATACTAAGCTCTAAATTTAAAACAATAACATTTCACTTCATTATTAAAAAAAATATATTGATAATTAAAATAAAAATAATATTATTATGTATTAAATAAATATTGTAACAAAAAAATGCTAAATGAATATATTTTAGAAATTAGTTTTTATATATTAATAGTGTAAAATAAATTTATATTATTAGCTGATAAAAATTTAAAGAATTTCCAAATCATGATAAGTGATTATAGTAGTGGATAGTTATTCACTATGATATAATAATTTTTTGAAATTCTATTGACTAACAATATGATTTATATTCTCCGTGCATAAAAATTAATTTATATACTTTAATAATAATGTGATAAAATATTAATATCTTAAAACTCGTAAATTTTTATCATTAAAAATCCTATTATATGTATTTTTTGGAAAGTATATTTTTCTATATGGGTTATGTCCCCTTAAAAAAATTATTGTTAGTGCATTTAATATATTAATTATGTTTAAATAAATTACAATATGAAATTTTTAAAACTAATTAGTAATTAATATTGTTGAAAAGCAATTCCCAAAAAGATCTTTTAGCTATGATAATACTAAAAAATTAGTATCATAATACCTTAATCAAAATTTAATGTTTATAATATTAATATAAGTTAATCATAAGAATTTAATTTTAATAGACTTTAATATAATTAATTATATATTTTAATTATAATTTAATAAAATATTTTTTATAAAACATAAATAATTATCATTAATACTTTTAATATATATGTATTTTTCAAAAATACATCTCTTCACATGGGTTATAGATTTTTTAACTATTAAAATGTCTCTTTTTTGGGATTGTAGTGAACTCAATTTATGTTAGATCAAATTTATTACGGGACAAATTTAACATCGAATACATGAAATTTGATCTAACTTAAATCAAATTCAATATAGTCAAAATTTTGGGTGGAGTTTAAGGTGTATTTCAATATTTTGGATCTATGGTGGACTTAGTGTGGTTAAATGATCAAAAAATATGGTTAATTATCATATAAGTGTGGCTAGTTGCCACACAAGGTGTGCTCCATCCTAAAACATGGCAACTATTAGACCTTACTATCTATTAAGGTTGTAAAAAAATGGATGAGGACAACGTCCAGATCAGTTATTAGAGGCTTAGGAGCCACAATATTTAATATTTAAATAATCTATACTAATTATTTTTATATATGCAACTGTGGGTATATATATATTCTCTCGTTATATCTAAAATTAGTATTTTTTTATATTTATATTACACCAGTGATAAATTCAATCTAAGTTGAATCGAATTCATATCTATTCACTAAAAAAAAAAAAAATATAAACCTGTAATATTTTTTAATGAATTAACCAAACTAAGTTACTATTGAACTGTATTAACTAAGTTAACATAACCTAAACTAATTTTTGAGTTCTTGTTAAATTAGTTTAGGGTATGTTAACTCAGTTAATATACTTAAATAGTAACTTAATTTGATTAATTTATTATAATGGTAATTAATTAAGAAATATCACATGTTTATAATTTTTTTCGGGTGAATAATGATGAATTTTATTCAACTTAGATCGAATTCATCATAGGTGCAATATAAATATGAAAAAATGTTGACTTCTGATATAGCGAGAGAATATATACACACTCACAGTTGCATGCATAATAACAATAAATTATAATTTTTTCATAAAGATTATTTATGAATTTTGTGAAAATTTAATATTTTATTAAATTATTAAAATATATATTTAGAATTTAATAATATTATTTTTATTTTAATTATTAATATATTTTTTTTTTTGGGACAATGGAGTAGAGTGTCTATTTTATGTAAATTTAAAGTTTAGTATTTTTTAATAAAAATCTTAGTTATACTTTTCACATATCTTTAAGAGAATTTTTTTTGGTACAAATATCTTTAGGAGAATGTGATGCACTTTCCTTGATTAAGGTCCATTTAAACGGCCCGCAAATGTCTTACCTTACCACCAGCTGTCTTATCTTCCCTTTCGGCCCGTTCATTCTTTTTGTTTTTTTAACTTTTATTTTCTTTCTATTTGGACATTTTGACGTGCATCATTTTCAGGAACTATTTTTCCTTGCACTAATTAAAATATAAAACAACTCTGTTACACGATTAGTTAAACAAACGTCTCCTATTTCCTAGATATGGTCTTTCAATTTGATGACTATCTACTATCTTTGTTAGTTTTGATTGTTTTAGAAGTATTTTATATCATTTTTGTTTGGTGTACAAATATTTTATCATTCTCAATGTGCCTAGGACTTGCTCCAAGTTTCTACCCAAAAAAAATAAAAAAGACCTTGATCAAGGTGCCAACTGGTTAGAGTTGGCTTGGCAATATGGTCGGACAACTTCTATCTCAAGCTGCCTTCTTGCACTTTTAAAATTAGAAACATTCTTAAGTGCTCTTAGACAAGAGTGGTAATTAAGGAAATAAGGGTGATCCACATTAACTAATGTGACAAACAATATATGGATCAAAGCAAGATACTATTAGAAATATGCGGATCACCAATGGACAAATATTTGTCTCTGATGGGAATGTGAAAAATTGAAAAATTCCAAAAGTCATTGATGGAAATACCCATTAGTATTTCTATTGGTCATATTTGGCGTCAAGTGACCTAAATAGCTTGCAAATATTACGACAAAAATACTAATGGAAATATCCATTTATGGTTAGGGTTTAAGATTTAATGTATAGGATAATATTCAGTAATTATATTTTTATTTTCTTATTTTTTTCAAAATAATAATTTACGTACTAAAAATACCGTCAATAACTTAATATGCTTAAGTAAACAATAATTTGTTTTAAAAAAAAGGTTTAAATATGTTTTTTTTTTGTTCCTGTAAAATTATCAAATTTTGATTTTGGTCACTAATTTTTTTTTTTTTTTGGTTTTGGTCCAAACATTTATGAAGTGATCAATTTTGCTCCTTATCGTTAGACTATCTCTGATAGGTGCTAATGTGGCTAACGAAGTGCCACATGGCTTTTCCTATGTGAAACCTAGATCCTATGTTGCAAATAGAAATATAACCCCTCTAGTTAGGTCATGTGCATCTCACATGACCTTTACGCCTTCCCACCTTACCTTTTCCTTCTATATCTCCTCTTCCCCAAACCCTCAACCATTGTAAATCTAGTGTGAGCTTAATTACCCTTCCAATGCCATCTTTCCTTTGCTGAATCCCCATCGACAAAAGGGGGTGTAGAACTTAATCCTCACCCATGACCATTACATCGAAAAACTAAACCCCAAAACTCCATATTCTTCAATCTCTATGAGAACCTCTACCTTGTATGCATGGCAATGACATCAATAACTTTATTTGCTTTAGGCTCAAGCTTTCTGAAGAAACTCTGCAGGCATGGAGAAGACCTGGTGATTTATGAATCTACTAGTAAGAAGAATTCAAGTAGATTGTTTTGGAGATGTCCAGATTGGAATGTAAGTTATCATATCCAACTTTACATCACTATTTCAATTCATAAAATTCAACTGTGGATTTTGTGTTTGTAGTTGGACATATCATGCAACTACTTTCAATAAGTTGATGACAAAAGGGTTTAACATGAGAGGACTATCCTTTCAAATGGCACTTCACACGTGGATGAAGAAATCAGAAGAAGAGTTGCCAAGCTTGAGAGGAAAATAGCTAGCAAAAGGATAGGGGAAATATTGTCATGTGTTTGGTGTTTTTGAACTTAGCACTAACTTTTGTTACATGTATCCATTGTATTATGAAGTGTTAGTGATGCTTGGATAGGGGTTTAGAGTTGTAGGTTTAGGTTTAGAGTTGTAGGAATACCATGGTATATGGTTCCATGGTTATTTTGAAAGTTGGGTAAAGTGGTAATGTAGTTTATTTATGTGTTGTTGGATTTGTAACAAGTTTATTTTGTACTCTAAAGCTCAACATTGGTAAATGGAAAATGGACCTTTATGTTTTATTTAGACTTGATTTCATATTGATTGTTGACAAAGCTCAATTGGCTTGTTTAGATCCTGTTTTGCTTTTATGTTATGACATATACTCAACAAATGTGATCAAACAGAAGCACTTATGTATATTTCAAACTAATGGCTAAGTTATAGTGTCATAGAAATTGAAAGCCAAAGAAATCAAGCAAAAACTGAGTAGCCTGCAAACTAATCAAACTAATGGCTAAAATTTGCAAATTACAAGTCAATAGATGACTAACTTCCAATAGTATACAATTAAGATAAACAAATACGACAATGGGACAAAAAATACAATGATGATGAAAATTAATTGGAATTACATCCAATAATTGTGTAGTTCAATAAGGTTTCAATATATTATCAAAATACAAAAGGCTTTACTGTTTGCACATTACTATAATGTTTACATCATCACTAATCCTTTTTCCGAACAAAACACGAACAACCAAAAAAATACAGTAGACATTACTATAATTTAAACCAAAGGCATCTTTCTACAAGACTTAAACCAAAAGGCAAAACTACGTCTCTAGCCCTTCAATTAATTTGTGCAACACTAGAGTGAGTGGCAGTGGCAGGACTTGCGTATGCTGTGTGGTAGCACCTCAAGCATCTTGAGTAACTTTACGTCCACTTGTTGGTTGAGTGGCAAAAGATACAACCTGTGTGTGTTAAGTTAACAATTCCTGAGTTCCTTAAGTTATAGATGGGCAACCTCTTGTGTAACAACCCTTCTCCTAGGTCGACCTCTTTTCTTTACCTGCATCTAAAAAAATGCAGTTCACATTATCTACTATTAGTTTAGAACAAAAATGCAAATACAGATACCAAAGTCATACCCCTTGAGTCCGAGTCTATGTTGTGGTAGTTCTTGCAACTCCACCATTTTTTGTTGCAACCTGATTTCCTTCACCAATTGCATCTCCTTAATTTCATTCACCAATTGTGCCTCCTTGATTTCCTTCACCATTTGCACCTCCCTTATTTCCTTCTATAGTAGAATTTGCATTTCCTTCATTATCTAAATTCTTCTTACTTTTGTATCTTCCTTTTGTCTATAGAAAAACAAACCAAAACAAATTATCACAAAGCATATATAAAAATATTTAATTTATATGGTATGTATAAACAGATGATTACCACTTCCCAATTAGAATCCACAACATGGTTGTTGCATTTCCATCATTATGGTCATTTTGATAGCACCTCCCACATTTGTATAGTGTGTTATCCCTCTTTAACTTTGTTGGATTTGGGTCTTTATTTGGCTCCCACCTTCTTAACTTTTTGGGTCTTCCTAGTCCTTTCTTGTACAGTGGTAGTAGTATGTGTTTGTATTGAATTTGTGGCTATCTACTCTAGCCATTGATATGGGAAATGGACTATCTATATACTTGTTCATATATTTGTCTACTATAGTACTTATGGACATATTTGTAAAGGTCATTACCTTTAAAGGACATGGCTGCCACTACATGCCTATAAGGTTTACGAACCAACTCCCAAAAATTATAAGAACGACTATGCTTATCTAAGGCCACAACAAACTTGCCAGTCAACATTATATGGGTCACCTCAAATTTCATGTCCTTTGCCGAGGTTGGAAACTAGTTACTATTCTTCTGAGCCTTTTTATCAAGTCTCCTCCTTGGTTTAGGCATTACCTTACCATTCCATTTGGTTTGTTAATTTCTTGAAACTGCAAATCTACTAATCAGGTATGTTCTAATGAACTCAAACATTGTTATAATTGGTTTGTCCATTTGGGGTAAAAACTAAAAGCATGCTTATGTTATGCTTTTGTAGGAATTACAGCAAGCCAATCATAAGCCCCAACATCTACCTCTCTAAACTTAGCCATGGATTCCTCACATGCTTCATAATAGGTGACCTTGGCAATAGCCATCATTAAATCCCTCATGAATGTTCCACCACCAAACTTTTTCTTAAAGTTGGTATAGAGGTGCCTTAGACAATATCTGTGTTTAACCCCCACTAACAATTCTTCATGTGAGAATTAGACCCTAACAACAAAATCATGATGTTGGTAATTGTGTTATGCAGAAACTTGATACAGTAAATACAATTTTTTATTACATGATCATAAACTAGTATATATTTCACTTGGTCTATTTTAAATATTGATAAAACTTTAGAGGACCAAAAGCAAAACCAAACTAGAAAAATATTTATGAGGACAACAACTAAATAACTTACAAATTCAAGGGACCAAAATATGAAATTTAAATAGCCATGGCCTGGGAAATATACCTTCTGTTGGTCTCAGATAAACACCCTGTAACTTGTTTTCCTAATATCCTCCAACACCAAAGTTAGGATCCACCTTCAACTCTCTTTGGTCTTAATCTCAACTACTGCAAAAGATAATGGGAAGTATTGATCATTTGGATCCCTTCCCATAGTTATGAGCAATTGACCACCATAATTGGTTTTCAAATGAAAGCCATCCACACCTATGAATGCCCTACACCCAACAAGAAATCCTTTTTTCCATCCTTCCAGACATACGTACGTAGAAACTTCCAAACCTTGGTTACAAAGTAGGATTTAGCCTATCTAATTGTAACTAGCATGTATTGCCTGCACTAGCTCTCCTAAGTTCAGCCCATGATTGAGTATAATACTTACTTGCATCCCTTCCCACTAATTCCTTTGCAATTTGCTTTGCTTTGAATGCCCTCGATCTAGTTATTCCTGCAGAATACTTACTCTGTGACTCATGAATGAAATCCCTCATTGAAATCTTTGAGTTACCTTTGAACTTCTCAACTATAACATTTGCAACCTACTTAAATTTTACATTCTTATTATCAAAAACCCTCCCACAAGAGTGGTTTTCCACCAATGTCTTTAATCTGTAAGTGTGAGTCCTCCATACTTTACTACAATAAACATGAAATTGACAATTACCCTTACACTTGCATTTGACCCTACGTCTAATTGCATCATTTTCTCAAATATCACTTGTCGACTGATCAAAATAGAATGTTCCAAAATAGTGCCTTAAATTGCTTCAATAATGAAAACTCCATTCCTACCTTAAATTGAAAATCTTTTGACATAAGCTCCTGCTTAGGGATGGCAAAAAAAACCTATTTAGACCGGTAACTGTGGGGATTACTCATGATCGGGGCAAGTATGAAGATGGTTTTAATCCCCACGAGGATAGAGAGAGTCCTCGTTTACTAAATGAGGCAGAGAGGAGGGATGAGGTTCCCACCCCATGGAGACTCGCTAAGTCCCTATTTGCATATAAAATTAACTAAATAACATATATATCCTAGTGGGGATATTTATAATTTGAATTTTTGTAATTGTCTTTTGTGATTATAATTGTTGCTAAAAATATTGGGTATTATGCATGCTTTATTTAGGTTTAAGAGTATTTTTTATGTAATTTTCACTTTTTGACTTAGTTTTTTGGAATTTTTTGCTTAAATCCACAAATATTCATGGGAATTTAAGTCCTTACAAGGAAAGGGGACCCATGACAGAGACAAGGGGCAAATTTCTAGATGGGGGCGAGGGGTGGGGGCATGTTCTTGCCCCCATGGATACCCATTACCATCCCTACTCCTGCTTAAACTTAATATACCTAAGCCTCCTTTCTACATCAGAACTTGACTCACCATTCCCTGTTTCCAATTCATCATTAAAATGATCATCATCACTATCATGATAATTATGCACTTGTTCATGACCCCCACCCATATCAGTCCTCTCTTCCTCCTCCATCTGTCCAACATCAACCTTCTTCTTTTTCTTACCTATTTCTTTTTTTTTATTTTTCTCAATGTATTATCTTCTAAACCAAACCCATCATTATAATCCAAATTTCTTTCCTTTTCACTATCACCAAAATGAATTCCCATGACCTCCCAATCACTATTAGCACTATCATCACTATCTTCTTCCCCTAAACCTTCAACTCCATTAGTTTGAACTTCATCTTTAGAACCTTGGTCAATTCCCACAATTTTCTTACCTTTGCTCTTTTTCTCTGCCTCCTTTTTTTTTGTAGCAATATACTAGGCTGCAGATCACCCTTAACTTGAACATTAGCCTTGTCACTAGCAGCAAACACAAAATTAGACCCACCTTTTCTTTTACCATTTTTTTGTCAATTTCCTTATTTTTCTTCTTATTCTCTTCATATTCTTGTACCTGAAACTCAACTTCTCTTTGTGTTTCTTTTTCATGTTGAACCTCAAGTTGCATTTCTCCCACTGGTTGCACTTCTCCCTCATGCTACACTTCTTTCTCAGGTTGCATTTCTTTCTTAGCCATATGTTGCACCTCATTCACACTATACTCTAGTTGCACATTGTTCACACAACCTTTATTTTGTACCAGATTAGCATCTTGCCCCAATCCCTCAACACCATTTTGGCCCAAACTTTCCCTAGCTTCTTAGCCCAAAACCTCCCCGGCTTCTTAGGCTAAACCTTCACCACATTTATTAGCATCACATTATAAACCCTCATAGGTCAATTTTAACACTAAATTGTGTTCTACCACAGTATTTTCTATACATATCAACCTTAGACCTATAATTCAAAGCATAATTATCTATCTCCAAAGCACGACCATCCCAAGTAATACTTTTCAACCTATCTCCCAAAGTTTTGCTAGGAACTTTCCACCATAATTTGGCACTTTCATCATATGCTAAGTCCTTAAGTAGACTCAAGCCCCAAAATAAGACCATTTATCCATGTCTACAATGTGAATAGCATGTACTTCCCCCTTCATATGTCACTTTCAGCTCATCCATAGACTTATCCCTATGGTGAACTATAATAGTAAAATTCATCCTAAAAAAAATCGAAGAACACTTATAGTAACTACAATGAAGTTAAGAAAAGGACAAAATCAAACATATGCTACTGTAATGGTTGACAAATTCACTAGACAAAAATAACAAATATAGTAATAGAACAATAATGCCACATTTTCATGGAATCCATTGACAACCCTAACCCTAATATATTCTTTCGACATGTTCATGGTCCCCACATGCTAAATAATATATTCTTCCCAACCACATGCAAACACCTTTTTTGTATTGAGATTCAAAAACAATCTTTCCTTTATAGTTCCACAAGGTCCACTATTCACAATATACAACTCCTTCAACCACACACTTTCATGCACAAATATCCACCATGAGCTCCACCAATTGCACGTTACTCATGTTGGTTTGATTTTAACACAATTTATAAACCCTAGGTTTGTTCTTTACTCTAATTTCACAAGAATGGAAGAGAATGGGGGTTAATTTCATGAATCCAATAAAGAGGAATGGCTTAGGGTCAACTATTTGAATCTTATGTTGTCTAAAACGGATTATTAACTCGAGTACAAAATGGGTTATTGGGTTTAAGCTAAAGGGTAAAGGTCATGTAAGGTGAACATGACCTTACTAAAGGGGTTAAATTTCTATTTGTCACATAAGATTTAGGTTCCACATAGGAAAAGTCATATGGCACTCCGTCAGCCACATCAACACTTAATAAAAAGTTGGTAATTTTACAAGAACCAAAATCCTATTTAAGCCTTAAAAAATTACTAAAAAAGTTTTGTTGGTAAATAATTATTATTGATAAAAATTATTTTTGTTTTGAAAAAATTAACTTTTGTCTGAAATGCAAAACTACTGATGGAATATCCATTAATAGTTGAATTTGTTGAACATTAGCGCTAATGCCACTATGAATTTCCAAGTAATATCAATGGAATATTCGTCAGTAATATGAATTAATGCAACAATTTGTTTCATTAATTCCATTACCAATAGAAAATTTGTCAACAATGTACATGAGTGCGTATAAGACCGCATACTTCCCTCGTGATCAACCTCCTCTCCCTTGCTGCTAGAGTCCACCATTATGTTCCACATACATTGTTGATCATTTTAAATGGTTTAATTTTTTCATTTGGTATTTTTTTTTCCATTCCATCTCTTTACTCAAAATTATTAGTTGAGAACCTTAGTTAACTTAAGATTTTTCTTCTTTTGATTATTAGCGAGCATGTTTGGAGCATTATTTGGAGCTTGAAGCATACAATTTGGAGTCTAGATAAGTACAATGTGTAGTTCTTAGATTTATGTTTATCTCAAAATTAGAAACATATAATTTCTAGAGTGGAGTTGTAGGATGGAAGAAGGAGAATGAGAATGTTTGAGTAGGGGAAAACTTCCTAATTGTTCGAATTATTTGCTATGCAATTGTTTGCTTGCATGTTGTGAAATAAGGGGGTGAGCTCTTGAACGGACTTAGGATTGATTGAATTATTTGAATTGATCGATCTATTATGTGTGTGTGTGTGTGTGTGTTGTTTTAAATTTAAAAATAATTTAATGTAATAAGGGGAAATTTTAACCCAAGAGAAGACTTTGTTGAAATTTTTATCATTGATGAAATTATTGTTTCTGAATAAAAAATTATCTTGATCTAGTAAAGAGGGACTCCTAATCTAAGGGGCACGTTGCCTAAATTTTTGTCATTAATTAATTTGTTGTTTTCAATCAAAAATAGTCCTAATCTAATAAGGTGAGATTCCTAATCTAAGGGGAGATTCTGTGCAAATTTTTGCCATTGATGAATTTGTTGTTTTCAATCAAACAATGTCTTAATCTAACAAGGTGAAACTTCTAATCTAAGGAGAGACTATGCAAATTTTTTGTCCAATTTGTGATTGATAAGTTTTGCATGTAATTTTTAAGATAAATATTATTGAAGAGCTAAGTTTCTTGGAAATCGATTATGGATATATGAAGGGTTGTATCCAGGTTAAGGGGATTAAATATGAAATTATACAAGGGGGTTAAGGAATTCCTAGGTGTTGTATGTCAATCACAAAGTTTCATAATTGAAGGGGGAAGTTAAATATCTTTGTGGTAAGTGCAAATATATCAAACATTTAAATACCAACACCATTAGATATCGCTTGTACAAAGATGGCTTCAAGCATCATTATTGGGTTTGGACTGAGCATGGGGAAGTAGTTCCACAAGGTCCACATAGGTGGCCAAGATATGGTAATGTGATTTAAGAGGAGAACTTTAGTTGTTATCAAGAATTTCATATCTCATAAATGTTGTGTGCATGCGCATGCCTGTGTGTGTGTGTGTGTAAACAAATTTAGATTTCAATTATATAAGTTTTGAATATGATGTTAACCAATAATGAATATACAATATTCATAAAGCCAATACATCAATTCAACGTTTACATAACTAAAATCTGCACTTATCAAAATTGTGGCCACCATATGTTTGCTACTGAAAAGAATATGCAATTCATCACTTACATAACTTAAATCTACACTTATTTAAATTGATATTACTAAATGTCGATGAAGATGTTTGCATCACTATATTTAAATAAATAGCTAGTGTCCCTCAATTGCTAGTAATTATTATTATTATTATTATTATTATTATTATTATTATATATTTCAAACGTATAGAAGTGCTATATAATACAAAGATGGTGCTAGGAAAAAATGACGAATTAACCAGCATCATCTAGAGTAATGGAGTCCACACTAACAAAAAGGAAAACATTTTGAATGGCGAGATTCACTCCACGTTTGCATTCATAATTTTTTTTTTTTTTGTAGACTTTATAACAACAAAATAACACAATTGAACTTGCATAAAGTATACTTCAATATGATGTATAAGAGTGAGCCAAGAATTAGTATCAGGTATAGATCCACTTGAAAGTAGAAGTGGAAACAATGTGTGTATATTAGTAAAGTATCAACTGAATAAAAAAGAAAATACTATAGGTATCATGAAATCCTATTGAACCACTTATCCCTTAACTTCATACTTGCAAATAAGTGGGGAATTGGAATTAATAGTTGAGAATGGGGATGAGAAATACGGAGAATATTTAAAGGGAGAGTTGTGACTTTATACCATGCTTCCTTCCTTTGATCTGGCCTTTCCTTCCCCTTTATTGCTCATGTCACGAAATCCATGAGCCTGGAGTTAGTTACTGTTTTCATTAGGCTCCTTGATTCATGCCTTTCAAAGCCTTGCACCACATGAACTCTTCCAATATCTAGTTCCACATTACTCTCCAATTCCTTATTTTGTGATAGTATGCCACTATTTGGGCCTAACTCGTTTCCTTGCATAACAGTGCCCTCCGTTAAATTCAACCTTTTCCCCAAGGTTGAGTATGGGATAATAATGCTACATTTCACTAAGAACCTTCCACATTTTGAGTTTTCATTCTATCTTATTGCACTAATACTTGGATTACAGGAATTCCTGCTACTAAAATAGTTCTTTGCTGCAGAATAGCTATTGGTGTAAACTCAGCCCTATTTCTATTATGGTGAATAGGAATCTTTTGGTGTTCCTTTGAATTCTTTCAACATGGATATGTCAAATACGGGATGTATCCATGCTGAATCCGAGAGTTGCAACCTGTATCCGACATTGCCAATCTGTTGAGTAATTAGAAAAGGTCCAAAATCCCTTAGACTTAGTTTATTATTGTTCCTCAATTGCAAAGAGTGTTGTCGACATGGCTATAGTTTAACCAAAATCAGGCCCCCTATGTTGAACTGCTTATCTTTTTTCCCCTCATCTACATAATGCTTCATTTAGACTTGAGCTTTTAGTAAATTCTCCTTGAATTGCTATAATATATGATCCTATTCTGCTAGCATTTGCTAAAGGTTTGGAGGATCATAAACCCACACTTGGTACCTTGTAATGGTTAGAGGAGTTCTTCCATAAATCACTTGAAATGTTTTCATCCCTGTGCTTGAATGACATGTAGAGTTATACCATAATTTAGTCCACACCAAAGCTTTAGACTAGAACTTCTAATTCTCAAATAATAGCACATGGGAAACATCTCGATAAATTATTGACTACCACCATTTGGCCATCCGATTGTGAATGGTATGAAAAAGACATGGCCAATGTTGCACCTTACAACTTAAAGATTTGTTGCCAAAAGGTAATAGTGAAGACTTTTTCCCAATCTATCACAATGGACTTGGGGATGCCATGGTGCTTCACCACATTATTAAAGAAGCTCTCAGCAACTTGTTTAGCTAAATATTCAATTTTAAGCAATCACAAGACATAGCGAGACCGACTGCGAAGTCCATAGAAACATTGTCCCAAATGGAATTTGGAATTGGATGGTTATAAGAGACCAATTGGTAACATGTTCAAAGACTTTGCTCTTTGACAGCTTTACAATTATTGACAAAATTCCTGGTATTATTAAAAATTTCTGACCAATAAAATTAGCTATAAATTCGAGCCCTATCCTTTTAATCCCTACATGTCCACTTACTAGAGAAATATGAAACTCCATCAAAACTTTTTTAGTGAGTTCCTTTTTCATAGGTACCATCAAACTATTTTCTTTGAAAACCATCTGATCCTTGATAATGAATTTATCTACACTCTTAAGTTCAAATCTACTATTGCTGATGAAAGAATTCAACTTTTCATCGTGCATCTATGTTGATTTTATATCTTGTACTAATTAAGATTGATATTGTGACAAAGCCATGTAGCAAACTAGGATAAAGCATTTGCGACAATATTATCTCTCCCGGGTTTGTATTCAATGCTGAAATCATAACCCAAAAATTTATGAAGCTAAGCCTGTTGCTCCAAGGATTGTAAAGTATGATCCATCAAATTCCTCAGACTTTGTTGGTCCATTCTTATAACAAATTTGTGCTTAATTAGATAGTGCTAAAACTTGCCTCAGTTGTGGAATATAATTCTGTGACATATGCAGACTATTCTACATCCTTGATAACATTTTCTTGGAGAAAAAAGCAATTGAGTGCCCGTATTGACTTAAAAATGCACCTTTGCCCTTTTCTAATGCATCATTTTCCAAGATGAATTGCTGTCCTAAATTTGGTAATGATAAAACAATGGCAAAAGTAATAATAGCCTTCAGCTTGTCAAAAGCCTCTTGAGTTGCAATAGTCCAGCTAAAAACTTCCTTCTTAAGCAAATCAGTCAAATGTGCAACAATATTAGCATATTGTCGAATGAACCTTTGGTAGTATCTCGTGAGACCAAGGAATGCTTTCAACTGTTGTATACTTTTGGGAGTTGGCCACTACAACTCCTTTTTCAGAGACCACATGTGTTAAATAATCAATCTTCTTTGATCCAAAAGCACATTTGGACAACTTTGTAAAAAGTTTGCATTGTATAACAATATTCGTACTACTTCCAAAGGAGTCAAATGCATATGCCAATTAGGATTATAAACAAGTATGTCATCAAAAAGATATTAGAACAAATCTTCTTAATAGCCCTTTGAACACATCATTCATTAACAATTGGAAAGTTGTTAGGGCATTGGTTAGCCCAAATGGCATAACCAATCCACTTGTATAAGCCTTGATGAGTGTTAAAAGCAGTTTTATACCTATTATCTGATTTGACAAGTTTCTAGTGATACCCTAACCTTAGATCCAATTTTGAAACAAAAAATTTGCTCTATATAATTCATTTAATAACTCATCTACGGTGGGCATAGGAAACTTATCTTTGATGGTGATTATGTTCAAAGCTCTATAGTTGGTACATAATCTCTAATTTCTGTCTTTCTTTTTCACTAGGATTATTGGTGATGCAAAAGGGCTACTATTTGTCAAGCATTTCTTGAACCATTTGTTCAATTATCTCCTTTTGGCTGTGTGGAAATCTGGGGTATGAACTTAACCAAATTCACACCCTCTACTAGAGATATAATGTGATCATGAGTTTTATTTGGGCGCAAACGTAAGGGTGTCTGAAACATACTTTTGTATATATGCAGGAGCAATGTTAGTTCGAGTTCTATCTGCTCTAGCAAGTCCAGTAAATTATTCTCAACAACATTAGTTAGTTACATTTCAATCTAAAATAGTTCAGGAATTGCATCTATTTAAGACAACCTTCACAAATGGTGATACTGAGCTTGTGTTGGTCTACTTGGTTGTAAATCATGCAAGGTGACAAACTGGCCCTGGTTATCAAATTGTAAAATCTTCTTCTTGAAATCTGCTACTATAGTTCCAATGGATGCCAACCATGAAGCTTCTAAAATTAAGTTTGCCCCTATAATAGGAAGTAAATACACTAGCACCTGAAACTTATTCCTTTGAATAGTAATATTCAGATATGAAATTTGCCTTTTTGTAGTACAAGTGGTTCCATTTCCAACTAGTAACTAAAATTGAGGACTTGGTTGCACCACTAATTTCAAGAATTATGCTAGCCGAGGTTGGAAAAAATTATCAGAGCTTCCGCTATCTAGTAATATATGTATCGAAACCCCCAGAATTTGGCCGTCAAAACACATTATGCTAGCACCATTACATCCTTTGAGTGCATTTAAGGATAAATGGTGTTGACCACCTTCTATGTTATCAGGCTAAGTAGTTCACCCTAGATCCGATTCTTCTAATTTAGGTTCTACGACTTGTTCTTCATCCACTTGTAACATCAATAGCTACTTGTTAGTACATTTATGGTTCAAAGTGAATTTCTTATCACCTGTAAAATAGAGTCTCTTATCTCCCCAGATCTGCATATTAGCTAGTGTCATGCACCTTATGTTGGAATGCTTAGTAGAAAATTGGGTGGGTTCTTGGGTAGGTAGTAATAATGGTGATGAGTTGGCTATTGTTGGTTGGCTTGTGTTTGGGTGAATGTTTGTTGAATGAGTATTGATATGATCTGTTGAATGTGGTTTTAGGTTTGTAGTTGTATTTATCCTCATACAATTTTGTTAAGGACATTGCTCTTCCAACGGTAGGGGAATTTGTGCCATCAGCTCTCTTTTCAAATCCAATTTAAGTTCACTAATAAAATAGTCTAGGATAACTTCTATACACATGGCATAGGTTCTATTTTGCTAAAGCAGTAAATAGTAAATGGTAATCATGTATTGACCCTACTGTGTCAATTTCAGCAAAGTAACCTGAGGATTCTTGAATGGAGATTGGCCAAATTTCTGTTCCAAAACATAGCAAAACACCTGCAAATTAAGAAATGCATTATTCCTTTACATCATCTGATACCAAGGAACAACTTCCTTATGAAAATGGATAGCTGCAATTTGAATCCGTCGTTCTTCTGGCATTTGATAGTAATCAAAGAATTGATCCATTTTAAAGATCCAGTTGAGAACATCTGTGTATCAAAACATAAAAAAAACTTACCTTAACACTTTGAACTTGGAATACTAGTCTTGTAGAGGTCACTTTAGGGGTATTTTGTCGAGCACCTTGAGTGGACTCACCATTCATGACCATCATCTACTACATAGTTAGAATTATTACTTCCATTCTTGCAAATTGATCCACATTTTCATAATCTCGCTCATGCACTAGATTCACCATGCGAGTTAATTCTACTCTTTGTGATTTCACCTCTACAGCAAGGTCTTTTAGTCTTGTTGAATCTGCTATAGTGAGGGAACGATAGCACTAATTGTAATAACAAAATCACACAACAAAACTTGCAAAAATTATACTTCGATATGATGTATAAAGATGGACCAAGAATTAGCATCGAGTACAAATCCACTTGAAAACATCAGTGGAAACAATGTGTGTATATCAGTCAAGTATTAACTAAATAAAAGAGAAAATACTACAAGTATCATGAAATCCTATTGAACCATCGATCCCTTCACTTCCTACTTGCAAATAAGTGGGGAATTGGAATCAATAGTTCAGAATGAGGGTGAGTAATAGAGAGAATATTCAGAGGGATTTGTGACTTCATACGATGCTTCCTTCCTCTAATTTGGCCTTTCCTCCTTTTTATTGCTCATGGCACAAAATCCATGAGCTTGGATTTAGTTACTTTTGTCCTTAGGCTCCTTCTCGGTTCATGCCTTTCGAAGCCTTGAGTCACGTGACCTCTTCCAACAGCTAGTTCCACATTGCTCTTCAATTCCTCATTCGGTGCTAGTATGCCACTATTCGAGCTTGGGTTGTTTCCTTGCATAATGGACTCATTCATACCTCTTCTTTTTTCTTTTTTACTTTTTTTATTTTACAAATTGAATTGGTAGCAACTAGCATTTTTCTTGAAGGTAATGGAGTCATGTCTAAATCTTATCACCAATTATTAGAGCGTATGTAATGTGTATCTTTACAAATCATGAGAATACCAAAAGAATAGTTAAAGAGTAGTACTTTTTTTTTTTTTTCAGGATTGCTACCAAATTAAACTTTTTTTTATCTAACAAACCAAAACATTACTTAGTAGATGACTATTATGAAACTTCAATTGTGATCTATTTTCTTCGGTATCAAGAAAATTTATCTCTATCACGTATCCATTCATCTTCCCTCTTTTTTGGGGGGTAAATTACACTGATCTCTCCTAAAATTTAGTGAAATTATGCTCGGCACCCCTTAATTTGTAAAACTGACACTAGAGATCCCTAAACTTAACTAAATACTACACTGACCACCCCTCTAGTTAATAGTCTGTCAACTTTGATGATGGAAAAAATAGCATGTGCATAGCTCATGATCATTAACAAGGTTAAGAAAATCGGATCGGACATTGAACCAATCAAGGCACTAGTTCAAAAATTCAGAGGTCCAATCGAAGGTTCAACCGGGTAATATATATATATTATTAAGTAATTTAAATAAAGAATAATAAATCTCTATTAATTATTTACTTTTATTCTAACAAATAATTTTATTTTAAGCTTAATAAGTTGGTGTAATTTAAAAAAAGAGAAAAATGTAATAAGTGTATGGGCTTAAATGAAAATGGCCGATGACCCACAAAATAATAATTACAAAATCCTACCTCCTTAACTACTCTAATCACTAATGAGCCACCACCACTCTGCCTCTTTTCTTTTCCTTACTCTCATTATTCTCTCTCTCTCTTTCTCTCTCTATATTCATAAGTCATTCTTCTCTTCCTTGAAGGAAGAAACTTGAAACTGCTATAGTGCCAAGCAACATTTATCATCCTCAAGCATCTATGGCTGCAAACGACAGGGGTGGGCCAAGGACTTTGCGCTGATGGCGAACGGCAAACGTAGGGCAAGGGTGGAGTAT
Organism: Pterocarpus macrocarpus; assembly: GCA_031439585.1. NCBI lineage: Eukaryota > Viridiplantae > Streptophyta > Magnoliopsida > Fabales > Fabaceae > Pterocarpus > Pterocarpus macrocarpus. The sequence continues at coordinate 60,407,282 of CM062515.1, forward strand.
CTTGGTAGGGTGGCGAAGGAGGTCTGCTTTCTTTTCCTCTACGTCAACAAAGGGGCCTCTCTCTGTGTGTGTTTCAAATAGCTGTCTTTGCAAAATAAAAAAATCGCTCAACCAGTTGAACCAATTCGATTTGGCCTATTTACCGGTTTTCGGTCAGTTCGAACAGTTCACGAACGGTTTTTGAAAATGGCGGTTTTTTCAGACCACCGAGATCGGTGACTTGGCCAGTTCCTAGTTTAACCGGTTGAATCAATTGGTACAGTTTTCTTAACAATGATCATTAATGACAAGTTTGTTATATTTTGAGAACGTATGACATATAAATAAACTAATATACCCTTTTATCATGATTTAAAATTGAAAACTTATTTCAAACTCACAAATTGCCCCTCCTCATTATCTCTTGATTCTCTCTTCCTCCACCATAGAGCCAATGAACCCCCATCAGCATCACTACCTCATGACACAACCCCCACCAGTTACTGCTAGCACAATCCACCCTTACCTCTATGACATAGCACCCCCACCCTCCCCTCCCCTTGTTCTCTCCTTTTCCTTATGCACAATCCACTCCTAGTGATAGCTCACCTTTCTGTAAAATCACGGACCACGCATGTATAGTGCTTATTCTTTCAAGACTCAAAAGAAAAACAAAAGTAGCAAATTTCAGAGCATAAACTTCATAATAGAAACATATATGTTCCAATGCAAAACAGATACAAACATCTTGTAAATCAGCAAACTAGGTTCAAACCAAAGTCTAAAGAAACAGATCCAGCATAAAAATTTAACACTAAAATAAAACCAAAAATAATTAAAAAAGGAAACAAAAACAATCTGGCAAAGCCACCCCAAAGGAACCCCAACTACCCATTTCATGCAACTTGCTCTTTTCCGAGCAATGCATAGAAGCTTCTCCTCTACGCCTCTAAACTTGCCTCTGTTTAGTGTCTCTCAGGCACTGCAAGCTCCATCGTACGAAACTGTGTCGTCGCGCCATCAACACCATCATTCTCTACTGTGTCACCGCCTCATTTTGAGCTTGAATCAACCAAATTGCCACTTCTATTCACGTCTCAAGATTTGATGGAGCACAACCACGCCCAACCACACTCAACCACAACCGTCGGCTTTCTATCATCACACCACCCATGACTACCACCATTAGCTGCCTCGGTCACCACTCAATGGCACCATCAAATCCTTTGTTTTCACACCAAAGCCCTCCCTATTCTTAACACCTGATACCCCACCTTTTTGCTTTGCTTTTAGTTTTTTTTTTTTTTTTAAATGAAATAGTCCCTTTTCATGTAGGGGGAGTAAGAGGACATTTTGGACAAATTATTTCCAGACCAAACGACATTAAGTTCCGTCAGTCACAACGGCAGTCATTATAGGGTGTGTAAATTAAGGGGTGTTGAGTGTAATTTCACTAAACTTTTAAGGGAGATCAGTGTAATTCATCCTTTTTTTTTAGGCAAAACTCTTTTTATGTCACTCATGTTTTATAATGATTTCAATTTGTCCCAAAAGGTTTTTCTTTTTCTATTTATATCCTAAATGTTTCCAAATCATATCAACATCATCATTTCACTAGGTAATATCCAAATTATTAATGGATAGATTGCCTTTACTACCTTCTATATCATTTACTTGAAGTGAACACTAGAAAACTTCTTCCTAAATCTATTTTCCAGCTGTCACACACAAAAACCTATGATTCATTGACACCAACATTATCACTTGCACTCCACATAAGAAATTTCCATTAACAATTTGGAGATCATCTAATGAAATAATAACATTGATACAATTTGGAAACGTATAAGATGTAAATTAGAAAAAAAAAAAAAAGAAGATTGGAACTAATTGTGTGTTTAGGAAAGGTAAAAAATTAAAATTATTTCAATAATCATTTATTTGCATAATCACTTTTTTATATAATCACTTTCATGAAAATTAATTTATGTTTGAATATTTTAGTTGAAAAGCAATTTTAAGATAATCTATTTTGTTTGGGTTCTATGAAAAAATTGCTTTTATATGGTAAAATTACTTAAAAAGGTATGAAATGATTGTTTATATTATATAATATTTGTTATTTAGAATCAATTTGATAAAAATATAACAATTATGAAATAATCAGTTTCTACTTATAACTATAAGTTCCAAAAAAACTATTTATGCTTATAAGCCATTTTTCAGCTTAAAATTATTAATTTTAGATTATAATCTATTTTTACAAATTTGCCAAACATGTTTGATTTTTGAAAAACAGCCTTTTTTAAAAAAAAAATTGCTGTTTTTCATGTTTCCCAAACATGCTGTAAATTGAAATTTGTGTAAAACATGAAGGATGTAAAAAGAGAGTTACCCCATTTTTTCAGGTAATAGGCAGTATCATGCAAATGGTCCATCCAAGAAATGCACGAAACAATGAGGCCATTGCCCTTTAGTTTTCAAAGCCCCATGAAAAACTGAAATTCAAGAAAACCTGCTATACTGCACGTGGAAGCTCAAGTCAAAGCAAAGTGTTTTAGATGTCAATTCCCAAGTTAACTACGAAATACCAACCTTTAAGCAGATTTAGTGCGTAATAATTGAACGAGCTCGTCAATTTGTATTCAAATGTTTAGTACAAACAATCCTCGTGTCACAGACATGCTCATCTGGTTTCCAACCATAAAAGCTCATAAAATGTCTCAAGAACACTAGAAGAGCAGAGACAATACACTGCAATGCTATGGAGAACAAACTTTCTACCATTAGCACATTTGCTAGGAACATGATATCACACAAATATCATTGTTGTTTGTTCTATCACATAGAAAATAAAGTGGCGGGAGCAGTTATGATCACGCCTAGACCATGATATCTGCGCTGGTGGTTCTATCATGAGTTACACTACGTTTGATGACTGATCGGGGCAGAGTTTCCCCTCTCACTTCCAAAATCATTTTCTTCAACCTCGCTTCCATCACAAGAAATGGAGTTATTATTTACACTTGGTTCAGAGCTAGCAGTGCTGCTTGTTGCAAGGGGAGAATCGGAAACACTGACTGTCCTGCTCTTTGTGGAACCAGCTGATCTCACACTGTACATATAAGAGGCTGGAACGCTCGTTACACGCGGGTGCAGATTTCCCTGGATGCTACGCCTTATGTCCTGTGAATTAGAAAGCAGGGACAACTTGTAACTTGCTTACTATGATAAAGACATAACCCAAGTAATCTATATTTGCTTAAAGTGGTGTATAAATTGCAGCATAATGTGATGATAGACATTTGAACTAAAATAAAATACAGTTCAGCTTCGGTTTAAACTAAAATCTACTTCAGATACTCAGTAATCCTTAACTTTGTCAATATTCTGTTCTAAGCACACTTCCAATATATACCTCAAAAGAATTTTATTCTGATAGATCTAGTGAATCTGTGAAATATAACCCTTCCCATTCATTCTGTTATTCAAAGTAGTGCATGAATAAACACTTTGCCTGAAACTATCCGAACTATTAACCATAATATTAAAGGGACGAGGATATATTACCAACTATTTAGGTTTATTGATTATGTTCATTAAATATATGAATATCCTCTATCTTTCTAGTATTCTAGAGAACACAGAGGAATATAGACATGCCACATATAGAGCAAAAATAACTGCTGAAGTTGCTAGTCATTACTTCAAGGCAGTAACCACGGTTAAGCATGTGTAAAAATTAATATTTTTCTCGCTATGTTATACTCAGTTAACTAAAGCTAAATAATCATTCCTATATTTCAGATAAGACATATGTGATGGAATATATATGAACATACCATATGCCTCATTGCCATATCTAAAGACTTCTTTGAAAGTGTAGTTCCAAATCCAGAGCTACCAGACGATGAAGACTTTCCATGAGAATTGTTATGGGCAGAATGATGGTCGTCATGCTTTGGGGGTGCCAATTTTCTCATGTTTACTACTCTTTCAACCATTTTTGTCCCAATTACAACTGGGCTTTCCTCATCACCGTCAGTGAAACGAGCTCTACTCAAAGCTTGCATGGAGCTCTGACTACTGTGGGCAAACCCAGTTGAAGGCCGTCCTTTGGAAGGCGCGCTTGACTGCCTTTTAGATTTTCCATTGCTGCCGGCCTCAACAGAAGACGATGGTCTAGAATTTGGTGCTCCAGGCCTACTCCTAGTGGTTGAAGCTGGTCTTTCTGGCACTGATGTTTTCAAATTCGGAGGAGCATCAAGAGAATAGCCAGGCATCTGTGAAGGTTCCCAAGGTCTAGATTTTACTGATGGAGAGATGCCACGTGATTGCGCCGGATTCTTTGCAGCTGCGGGGCGTGCTTTCGATGCTGATGAAGGCCGAGTGGGAGGAGCAGATGCTCCAAATGCCCTTGATGGGGTTGATGATCTGAGGGTAGGAGTTGCTGATCTTTGAGATGTCTTAGGATTAGGAGCTACCGAGGAAGGCCTTGTAGTAGGTGTTGAGGCCCTGGAAGTGGATCTAGTAGGAGTGGATGATCTCACTGGTGGAGCTGTTGGCTTTGCAGATGTTAAGGTGGCCCTGGAGGAAGGTGTAGAGGGCCTAGAGGATTTTGTAGTTGAAGGTAATGTTGGCCTTCCAGATGGTGTTGAAGACCTGGAAGTGGCTGAGGTTGGAACCCCAGATGATGACGGTCTCCTGTTACCAGCAGCGGAAGAACCAAGTCCTGGCATTGCTGCATGATGCTTAGAGGCTACATTGGTTCTTGAAGCATGTTCTGCTTGAATATTATCTACCTGTAACATGATACAGCATAAGAAGAAAGTTGCACATGTTTTGATATCAAATCAACTAGAAAAAGAGAACAGAATCCATTACTACTAATTGGAATTCAAAAGAACTGACATGGGAAAACCCTTGTCAATTGAATTCCAATAAGAGGGATAATATTATAAAGGAAAAATACAATGCTGCATATGTTATGTGCATCCAATCAATTGATATGGTTCCATAGCATCCAGAAATCAAATTAAATGGTTCATACCCTAGGCTTTAAAGCTGTTGGACGAGTATTATGAATCTTCACTTCATTTTTTACTGATATCTGTGACTCCTTTTCTAAAGTAGGAAAAAGAGGTGTATCAGGTGGTGAAAGAAGCCTGAAACATAAAAAACTTCTTGTCAGAACGTAGGAAGTAATTGTGATGGACAAAACCATAGTGTAACATGAATCCAGAAAATAGGAATGAGGTAAAAACACACGCGGTATACCTCTATTCTTCATGTGTATGTTATGCAGTTTAGTTATTTTCAGTATGAGGGGCTTTCAACTGATATACAATAACATAGCAGAGAAGCCAAATTTACAGAACAACCAATATAGTGTGCAAACAGTAAGAGAATTAATTTCTGATTCCACCACTGAAGGTTTGCATTTGAAATCAGCAGAGATGACTATTAGAGTGTTTATAAACTTTCTTTTCCAGAAGTATGAACATTTCAGAAGAGTATACATAAAAATTAAAGCCTGATGTTAACTTATTTCCATTGGAGAATCAGAAAAAACTGAGCAACAGAATCAACTTTGACATTAAAATGGGAAATTACCAAGTTCCATTTATTGCAAGGGGAATATGATTAAGACAGATGAAACATCTGAGAAAGAAATTAATTATCAGCCATCAATCATGAATAATGATGAGAACAGAAACATAAAGATTGGAACTAGACGTGCGGCCTGAAATTGCCATTGGAAAAAATTGCAAAATCTTTTTAGCTTAAGAAATCTCAAGTGGGGACTACTCAAAGACAATCATACACTTTCATCATTCGAAAAGCCAACTTATGAATTCTTTGTAATTTAAATCTACTTTTCATTTCATTATTTTAACTGCTTTCAACTAGACTAGCACACTCTCTTGATTTTCTCTCACTCTCACACCAGACTAGATATAAAAACGAAGGTTCAAAAAAACCTTTAAATTTAATTAGAATTCACTTTTGAATCCAATTGATTTTACAAGATCTAGATACTCATATGGTCAAATCAAACACACCCATCATCAATCAAAAATTCAAAAGTTGCAGTCCAAAATTACCAATCATAATCAGACTTATCATTCTCTGAATTCAAGAACTCTTCAATCCCGGTCTTTCTTGTTGGCACTGAAGATACGATCTTGGAAATGGTAGAGCTCCCACGATTGGATTCTGTAGTGAAAAATATAGGATGACATAACAAGGCATCACTATTTAGAACACAAAAACAGCCACACAAAAACATGAGAAGCAAAAAAAAAAAACATACCCAAATTGGACAAATCAAGTTCCTCGGTGTTTTGAAGGAGAAGGTTGTTTTTCTCATTCTCCTTCTCCTTCCTCCTCATCTCGAGGAACAAGGCCAGCTCCTCATCTCTTTCCTTCATCACCATCACCTTGGCTTCTCGAAGCTTCTGATGTAGAGAAAAAGAACAAAAGCTCAAACTCTGATGATCCCTTCAAGCAAAAACGAAGCACCAAGTACCCATTCAATCAAAACATGAGGATTTGAGTCCCCAAAAATGGCATCAATGAAGAAGGGCCGAAAGGTTATTATGCAAAGGCACTTAACAGGGATCTAATTACCGTTATGCAGTGAAATAAATGATGGGGTCAACACAAACTGTTTCCAATAAGCTAAGAACTCAGCTAGTTTTGGCTATAGAGCTGAATCACATGTACAAGGTAGATTGGCCTTTTTGTGTTCCGAGAGGGGGAGAACCCTCTTTTTGTTTGAATATGTTTGATGTTTGATGATTGATGTGTTGTTTTTGCTTTGACAAGGTTGGAAGCTGCAGTTGCAGTGCACCTTTGTCCGTGGTTGGCATTCAGATGTTTGAAAACGGAAGACATAAACCAAACACACGCAAGATTTGAATTCAATTTATGCGGTTTATTTAATTATTCTGCTGACACAATTAATGGTCCTTTTTCATATAAAAAAATGTTTTAATTTAATCATCCAAAATATTGGAGTCAAAGTTGGTCCATCGGTTTTGTGCTTAATCACGACGCTGCCCCCCATCTTGTGAATTTATTTTTAGAGTATGAGGTATTTTTGTAAGTTCGGTTTAATTTATTTGACTCATTTATAAAATTAATTCTTGTTTGATTATAGAGTTATGTAATTTTTAATGAAAGGCAATTTGAATGCCGGAAATTTTCAAACTATAGAGGCACCAACATACATTAAAGAACACAACTATTGACTATGATCATATATAAAGTTAAGTTTTTCTTTAATTCTAAAAGGTGCTAAATTTATTAATAAATACATCTTAATTTGACAATTTCAAATTTGTAATTCAATTAGTATAAAAAAGCATCAAATGTGATGATGCTAAGCAGGTGATTTAAAAAAAAAAAAATCAAAGTTCAAACCTTAAATAAAATAGTTATTGAAAGGGCTTTGAATTATGTAGTATTAAAAAAATAAAAGTAATAATAATAATCTTATACAACAAAATGATAAAAAAAAGTTGAACATAGCGATAAAAAAATAAATAATATTCAAAATTATTAAGAGTGATTTAATAATAAAAAATTTAAATAATTTATATGAAGTTATAAGTTTAAATTTTATTATCATTAATATAAAATAAATAAATAATATTACTTTCAAAAAGATTAAAATTTAAGTCTAAGGAAGACAATAATTAAAAGAATTTTTTATTTACAGCAGTATCTGTAGGAATATCTAATAAAAACAAAATTAAGAAACAAAGCAAATAAAAGAATAAAACAAAAGCAAATGTCTTGTCCTGCCGGTAATAAATAGTATAAACAGCCCCAATCACCTTTTTGATATGAGACTCCAGATCACATTTACTTCTGTCCTTTTAGGCATTTCTTCATCTGGTAATTTGGCTAATGAGCTCCATGATCACAAACCACGCTTCATATTGTTTCATATTTGACCATGAAACACTGCTAATCAAATGCATATGAATTTAATAGCTACACTCCTTTTTGGTGTCCTCGGATTTGCCAATTCACCAAGATCAAGAAAGTTGAAAAGGGGGAGCACCATTACAAATGCGATCCCAATTCACCATATTAATATTAGCATATTAATACTAATAGAGAAGGACAGTAATGGCATTCAGTGTTGAAAGAAACCCTATTTCATATTCTTGCATTATAAAATGTACATAAACATTCTCATCACTCATACCTGCACATCATCACATGGAGCACCTACGCTGCTATGACTCACAAATGTATAGACAAATACTGCATCAATAATGTAATTTGATATTGAACAAATTTAAGCGTATGTTTGTTTTCGTGTTTGTAACATCAAATGTTGGTTGAGACTCCTAGAACGCTGCCCATATTATGTGTGGGTATTTTCACTTCTGATGTGATTCAACGGGTTTTCCACCTTCAGCCCCGCTTTGTTCAAAAGCTAGGCTTCATCACTTCTACGTTGAATTTTTCACGTTGGGACACCACCAGTAAAAGTTAATTTTTCAATTACCGTTTTTAACCTTCAATTAAACATTAAAAGTAGTATTAGATAGATTTATTTTAAAAGTATAATATAAAAATTATGTCTATTTAAATAATTATATATTTAAAAATAATTTAAATTAATATCATCAAAATAATATTCATTCTATTATGATAATTTTTAATATAAAAATTTTTAAATATAAGTTACGTTGATATTAATTTATTTTTAATCAAAAATAATTTTATAAATTTAAACTAATACAAATCTCAATTTGTAAACTCTAATCCAAATAAAACGTTAGAATCATTCAAAATAGAAATGGAATAATGTTTGATTATGAAATTCAGAGTTGAGGGGCAATGGCATGGAGATGGCATATTTCAAAAATGGTGATGGGTCAAACATGAAACCTCGAGATGTAGGAAAGGACAATCGAAAGGTGGTGATTGGAAATAGATGATGGGGCCTCGTGAATCGTGCGGTTCAAATTTTGATTTGGAGGAAGACGCTCCTATCTGATTGTGCGGGTCCCAGTTCCCTGGATCCTTATTATTAACCTTGTGAATAGCATTTATGATTGGCGCTCAACTGCTTATCCAGCGCTGGATCACAGCCCCTACACACTGCCAGGTTGCACCCACCCGTCATAAATTTCTCTTCTTCCTCTTCCTCTTCTTCTTCTTCTTCAATTTGAAGTATATTAATAATGTATATAAAAAAATATTTTCTTTTTATTGCTTCTAAAAAATAATGTACTTATTTTTCAAAAATAAAAAACCTATCAAGTTTGAGCTTAATCGACTTCTTAAGTTTTTATTTTTTTAATTTTGAGAAGTATGCAGTAATTTTATATATATATATATATATATATATATATATATATATAGCCACTCCCACTTAATAAATCTATCTACTAGTTTCTCTAAAATATTCCCACTATCTTTTACAGCCAAAATAATAAAAATGTTCAATTTCACAATTTTTAATAAAATATATTAGATTAAATTTTTGTATAACAAAAAAATTAATTAAAATAGTTTGGAGGATGAATTCAACATTTACTTCACACATTTTTTATACTTTTATGTTGTAATATTATTTGAAAAATATATGAGAACAAGATTTGATAAATTTTTATGAGATTAATTTTTATACACTGACAGTGTAAAATAATTTTACACTACCAACCAATAGAATTACAAAAAAAAAAGACAAATCATAATAGGTAAATATTATAATAAATAATTATTCACTATAATTTGTCACTTTCTTACAATTCTATTAGTTAATAGTGTAAAATTATTTAATACTGTTAGTACATAAAAATTATTCTTAATTTTTATTAACATATCAAATCTTGAATTCAAAAAGATAGTGTTTAATAACCTCATAACTTGAATTCATCATAAAATAAATAAAATAATTTAGATGCCACTTATATTTATTATTATAATAATAAGAATAATTTGGATGCTAAATCCATCTTTTCACCACATATTTTTTTAAGATATAATATTTTTTATTCTTTATATTGGAATACAATTTTCAATATATATATATATATAAAAGAAGAAAATTTGATAAATTTTTATAACTTAATTTAAATGCACTGATAGTGTAAAATAATTTTACATTGTTAGCCAATAGAAATAGTAGAAAATGTCAACTCACACAAATAACTATCCATTATAATGAGGAATCCACTATGATTTCTCATTTTTCCCTATTTCTGTTGGTTGACAGTATAAAATAATTTTATATTGTTAATGTATACCAATTGAACTCAAATTTTTATCAATATATCAAATTTTGAATTCAAAAAAATTGTTTGCAGTAACCATATATATACTATAAGAATCTAGGCTAAGACTTACATGGATAGTTAAAATTCGGGAACCATCATGGTGCTGGTATCCTAGCCACCCATTTTGATGTCAACAATCCAGGTTTGGTAACCGTGCGAGTCATTAAGAATTGTAGACGGCGCCAATGGTGTTCAGATGTAAAATTTGAGAAATATATTTTGATCCTTGATTAAGTGGTGTAATCAGTTTGTCAGATTTAATTATCTGTTTAAATGGCATTTGCCACATATTAAGGAATGAGTGAAAGCTTTAGCGTAGTCAACATGTCGGTGCTCCGTCGAGCATAAGTGCATGAGATAAGGAAAGATGCTGTGCGAAGCATGGTGTAAACCCAGCCAACCGTTCGTTTGAGGAGATTTGTAGCATGGGATAGGAAAGGAGGTTGGGAGGGATGTTTGAACATTAAGGTGCGTCAGTACCGGTCGTAATGGTGGGACAGTGGGGCTGTAGCCGCAGTGCACCCATTATAGAGATACTTTCATTTGGTCAATCCTAAGGAGTATCGGACTCCGACCAAAAACAAAAACAAAAAGGAGTGTCAGACAAATATTTGATCTGAATTTGAAGTTCAGGTATCCGAGAAGTTCCCACTGTCCCATGTGTTGGCAATCCATCAATATCAAAGATCCATGCATCCATGGTTTTACTTTTTCTACATGTTATTAGACTTGATAATTTTGTTCTTCAACTCTTGCCATTATTTGTTTTTTAAGACTTAACTAAATGCATGTCAATGAGGTATTGAATGAAGTGACTATTCTGTGTAAGACATTGGTGTGATGCAACTGGAAAATTCTCCTTTTGTAAGCTTAAAATCTATTTGTTACTTTTTTTCCGTTGTCTTTCAGGTACAAAGAGTCTATGGTCTAACAAACAGCACATGCAAGCGCAATGTATACACTGTATAGTGGTAAAAACTAAAATTTTAAAACTAACGAAACCAGAGAGATGGGGGAGAGAGAGAGAACGAGAGAGAGACATGGTTTCCTATTCTACAAATCGAATTGCTACATCTAGATGGCACTGCACAAACATCCGATTTGAAGGTATGGTTGACGGAGGCTCGCGCTTGCCAGAGGAGAGTTGTCTGGGGTCAATCTCTCCTTCTATTCAACCGTTTTTCTAGGGGAAAGTTTCGATAAGGTTTTGACACAGCTGAGGCAAGGCAAATAAGAACACCCACGCGGCTTTCTCCTATCTTACTTGGTTTGTTTCACTAATTGATTGAAATTAATGAAGCTTAAACAATATTATTGAACCTTGAGTTTTCATCAGTTTAACCTGCTTTGCTGCTGACGCGAGGGTTTTATAACAAACAAAATATTTCCGGACACACCCCTCCGATTCTTTTAGAATTGTAAAATCGGCCCCATGACCTTCATGGTCCAAAACTCGATTTGCCCCATTGTAGAACGCTCCTAAGAATCAATATTATTTTTTAAGGATTTAAAAGAAAAACTTAAAATCATGTGAACTTGATATTTAAGGTTTAAATTTAGATTAAATAAGTAAATTTATAAATTCATAAAATATTTATAGTTGTCTCAAAAATATTTAAAAATCAAGAATGATAATGAGAAATTAAAAAAATATTAAGAATTTAAATAAAATTAGGAGTTATAGTAAAAATAATTTTAAACAATTAGATTAATTATCGAATAAAGAAGAGTATTTTAGAGAAATTAAATAAATTTTAATTTAATAAGAATAGTAATAGACAAATAGGAATAACAATTGACCCCCTAAAAATATAAAAATTATTATATATTAAAAAATATGAAGTAAAGATTGACTGCAAACTATTTTCATAATCACAATAACAAAAACAGAATACATCTAAATTATCTTATTATTTTTTGTTACTTAAACATTTAATGCAATGTTTTTTTATTAAAAAAATATAAAGTTGAACATTTTTGTTAACCATAAAAGATAATGAAAGGTATTTTAGAAAAATTAGTAAATAGAATTCTTGAGTGGGAGTGGCAATAAACACACACACACACACATATATATATATATATAACAAATTTAAGGCGAACTAATTTTCTTGGCTGAAGATCACTATTATCCAAAATTTATTAGATTATAACTAATTTAACTTAAGTTGGCTCGAATTATTATGAGAGTACAATTTTTAAAATTTTTTTATTTGCAATATTTGAATTCGAGAACTTGATTTAAAAAAAGTACTGAACTAGCTAAATTAACAACGTGTTGGTAAATGAACTAATTTTTTTAATATATTTAGAAAAAAAAGTCTAAAATGTATTGGACTCTGTAACATCCGAAACACGATGCGTCTGATTTGCATCGTTATTGCATCTATTTCGTTGCATTAGATAAATAACAGCAATTATGATTGAAAAATGAATATTAGGGGTGGAAAAATGTAACTTTGTTATGTAAAAAATTAATTTAAGAGGAAACGATTAAATTTTGGTATTGTATAACATAAGAACTAAACCAATAAAAATTTACACTTTTAGACCCTAATTTGGACGGCTAAGATTGAGCCATCTTCACATGTTGGTGGTGCCATCTAAGCCCTCCAAAGTGGGCAACTAAGCCAAATTGGATGATGGCTTGAGTTCCACTAATGAAGACACATAAGTCCTTTTCACTCATTTATGACCAACAACTCAACAACTCCCCATTTCCTCCCCTAAACATTTCTACCAAAAAGAAGGCAGATCCCCTCTTCCATTTGCTCTCCATTTCATCCTCTTCTTCTTGCTTCTTTACCCTACACAAGTTTCTACACCCAAGATCTTCATCTTTCTAGCTCAAACTCCAAATTTTAGGTAGGATTTCATATGCTTTGCTTGATTTTAATGCTATATGGCTGATTAGGGCTAAGATACATCTTCTTATTTTGATGTTGTTTGATGCTTTCATGACTTGTTTCAAGTAATTAAAGATGGATATTATTGGTTTGGATTGGTTGATTAGGCAAAAACTAAAAGAAAAATACAAACAGGATTGCTGGAAAATAGAAAGCCTAGGACCTATCTATAGAGTGAACAATACGGTTTGCTCTACAAAACTTAAAAATTTATAAAACTATTTTTAGATGAAACTAGACATCCAGGACTTTCCAACCATATAAATTATAAGGTCATTGGATCTGAAATGATGGAGTTATGAATTTTTGAATTAGACCCTTAAATCATGTCCTCTATTCTAACCAATACGGGTTGTGTTAGGCATAACTCATCCTATACAGTTTCAAATTGAGTGAAACTAATTTTTTTAGGAAGCTAACATATAGAATATCAAGCTATAAAAATTTTAGTTAGATCTATTCTATGTTGTTCCTAGTAATTTCTTAAACTTGACCTAAGATCTTGTATGTACAAAGCAGGGCAATCCCATTCAACCTAAATTGAGAGCCCATAACTTAGGCTACACTTATCATTTAATATGAAACTTGTGGGGGATAAAAGATGATTCAATGAGCTTCAATTAGACATAAATTTTGGATGAAATGAGTAAGAATTTGAATTTTGGTGGATTTTTACATTTAAATGCTCAAATTTGCTCTTCATCAGGGCAATGTAGAATAAAAGCTCAATAACTTAATGTGTACTAATCAAAATTTAATGGGACTAAAGAAAGCTAAAAATAGACACATAATGCTACAACATATTAAAATTTTAGGTTTAAACAAGATATGATGAAATTATGGCATAATTTACAAAATAGGACAGGAATAGGGACATGGAATAGAATGGCCAAATTCACAACGTGGCAAGCTCTTGAATTCCAACTTGCAAATTTAGCTAGTTTATTTGTGCAAATTCCTTATTAAACTATTGAAATGATGTTATATGATTGTAATGCTCTTATAACTTGGACTAGCTGGTTAAATTTTACTCTATTGCATTTTGGGAAAGCTTATATTCAATCATTATACTGTCGAGTTTTTGGCAGGAGTACATGAATTGTGTGTTATAATTATAAGTTTCCCAAAAATATTCATTCATGAGTATACTTGTACATGTAAATGTGAACTCAAATAGTATGTGAGTAAGTTAAAAATCCCTTCACTCAAGGGCAGTTAGGAGATCCCTCCATGTGAAAGTATTTATAAGAAAGCTATAAGATCCTTTCACTTGGGAGGCAGTTATTTAGGTCACTCCCTGTGAAGGCAGTTGGGTCCCTCCATGTTGGAGATAGTTGGTCGTTGAGTCTCTCCAATTTAGAGGCACATAGGTCCCCTTGTAGGATAGTTTTGTGTAATGATGATCACGAGTTGAGTTCACTCCCTAATCAGGCTTCCCAAGGGTAGTAAAGATTAAAGGCATAATGTAAAATAAAAAAGAAAAGTGAGTAAATGTATCAGTTCATATGATCCATGGACATGTAGCATATTTTCTTTTGATTGATATTTTGATTTGACAGAAAGATGCCTACTTAGTATTTACACAATTATTCCCATGCTATATCCAAGTATATGAATTAAAATGAATCTGCTTCGAGAATATATGTCTTCTAAAACCAAATAAAAGAACTCTACCACTATGTATGCAATCACTTTTTTTTATAATAAACCGAAGCAGTTGGGATGACAACGATGACATGGATTACACAGTAGTTTAGAAATTCTACTAAGAATATAAAATTCTCATATCTATATGTGTTTCCGTGTCATCTTCAGATAATTCAGAAGATTCTGATGAAAGCCAACCCAGAGGATTGTGATCGAAGCTAGACTGGTTGCTAAAGACCGATGATAAATATCCATATATGTTAGTATTTGATAGCTATTCTCCCTAATTGGGAACTCTTAATAGGGTTATTACTTATAAATTGATAAGCTGTCTTGTAATGCTAATATTTGTGGAATGTAAAAGATATCGTGTTATTTCGCGAAAAGTAAAGTGAATATTGTACCCAGGTTCGTCTAACTAATGGTAGCAACTCCTGAGAGAAATATTATGACTTATGCATAATATTATATATTTGAGAGGGTATTATAGATTCGATTGATTTGATTTAGGTTAGATCCACCAATTATGAAGGTGAAGTTCTTTTAAAGATAATTTTTATATTCACAAGACTTATATCATATCTTATTTGAAAAAAAAAAGTATTAAATCACTTAAAAAAACTAAGCATTTCTAAAAGTATCAACAATGTTAAATGCATTAAAAAAGAAAACATTTCTTTTGAAATGACTTTTCAATGTGAAAAAAGAAAAAAATTTGACATATAATATTTTGGTAATGAAAAATGGAAATTATAAATATTAATATAAAATCCCTATATTTGTATTTGAAGAAGGAAAGAATAAAATTTAGTGATGATTGTACATAGTAACTCATACAACGCACATAATAAATTCTGCTGCACCATTGATGTTAAATTCTGCTGTACCATTGATATCGATAAATAAAATAAAGAAAGAGAAAGAAGAATAGATTGTGGCAGTAAAATGAATTTGCATTATATGGAGAAAAAAAAAACAAATTGCTGTCACAGATAGTTTTATCTAATCAAATATTTATGATTGTAAGACTTTTAAAGTAGTAGATAGTTGAATAAAATATTTTTATCGATATGATAATATATAATTGGATATCTATAAAAAAAAATTTACATTGCCAATATATATAAATTAAATCCAAAAAAATTAATAAACATATGTGAAAAAATTATGTATAAGCAAAATTATTGAAAAAAAAGGGTAGAATTGAACGATTGCTTATAATTTTTTTTTTGTTAGGTGCAGATTGGGATAAAAAAAGATTAGTTGGCCAAACAAATCCGATTAAGGTACTGCAATCTCCTTTTAGGTAGAAACTATTCGTAATTGTTTATATAAGTTACAATATGTTTCATGACAAATGCTACGGTGTCTGGTACTTAGCCGGGCCACATTTTATTTATCCTATAGTCCAATAAGGTAATCAGTTTATTATTTCATTAAGCCCATAACTCTTAGCACCTTCTGACTATTATAACTATGACTTATCATATTTATTTTAGCATTAAATGAGATATTACATAATTCAATTACATTTAATTTTGTCTTTAGCTATAGTTTAATTACCACATTAGAATACATGAAACAATTTTTTAGCTTTTCCGTCGAACACCACAATATTTTTGAGTTACTAATTCATAAATTACAAATTTTAAGTAAATATTTATTAATTATTTTTTCATTATATTTAGTAACAATTTGTACTTTAATTAATAATTTATTAGTCACTTAGAATTAGAATTGGACAGGTGGACATTTCCCTTTTTACTCATTATTTATATTAACAAATATAATTACTTTTTAAACGGCTTCATCCTCACATCACCAGAAAAGTAAAATGAGATTACCTCCTCCTCTTCCTCCTCCTCCTCTCTATCTCTCACACTCTACTTCTGTAACACATATTCTCTCTCAGTCACTCATAATGTAACACACTATTTTTTTTCTGTTTGTAACACTCTTTAAACTAAACTAAAATGGAAAATTGCATATGAAGCTAGCAGGGAGATTCCTTAGAGTTCCAACTAGGAACCGCTGCTTGGATGGTGGGTCACCGGCGGCTACACCCTCGTCATGAAGGATGCTGGCATTTCCTCCAAGCACCTCTCCATTCTCACCGAATCCTCACCAAGATGCCTTCCCAAACCCCCTTCCACCTCCACGACGACGACACTATCAAGATCGGACGGAGAGCTCACATTTGTCCACATCACCCTCCTCGACCACCATGAAATACTGCCACCCACCTTGGGCGCAACCTCGCCCTAGTGGCCAAACCGAACCAGTCGAGCCGAGTTCGAATGTTTGTGGCTCCGGTGATCCACTATTGCGACAACCTGTATAGGGAAGGGGTTGAAGCACTGCAGCGAGACTGCAGGAGTAGCAATAATAGGGAAGGCGGTCACTGCACCTTGAACTAACTGTTCAGGAGTTTCGGGGAGGATAGCGCTGTTTAGAAAATAATATTTTGAGTTATAAAATAAAATTATCCACGCATCCAATTCTAATAGGTGGGACAAAACAGGAGACACATAATCGAGATAGATGATGTATATCTCTCTCTTTTTAAAATCTGTTGCGTCAATTGTGTATGGACTTTATCAAACAGCATCTACTACCATCCCTCCTCCGTGCGCCAAACTGATTTAGCGGCCAAGATTTGTCTTCTCGTCAAATTGCATGGTATAATTTGCAAGTCCCATGCGAACGTGCCATGTCTTCATATATGGTCTTAAACATGCCATAAGTAATACCATCACAACTAATTCCGAGGTAACCTGTCTCTCACTATACAGCAAAGAACAAGACAAAAATCCTCGAAAAGATACATATACCCTATGAATGGGGATGCTTGTGTAGGGTCCATGAACTTTTGGTGTACGTATTCTGCATAACATGTTCTATATTGTCATTCATTGTTTACTTCACTGTATTTTTTTAGGATTAAATTTTGATATAATATTAGTTTAAATTTTTTTTACACAATTATTTAATTATATAATATTATATTATCATAAACATTTGATTTTTACTTAACTCCAAAAGTCACATATATAGCAACTCTGTGTCCGATTTTAATGATTTCATTTTTAATTCAAAAATTAGATTAATGACTTTATAGTATAACATTTATACGATATGATTTGATTTATTATTACTTGGGATGCTTTTTCAAATTTTTTGAGTAAATTCTTATTTTGGTCCTTTAACAATATTAGTGTTATCACTTTAACTTTTTTCAAAAAAGTTATTATCAATTTTATTTTTTAATTATGTACAATATCATCAAATAATTTTTTATTTGAATAAAAAATAAATATACGGAACTTTAATTTAGAAACTATGTTTTTGATAACCTTGTGTGATTAATATCAAATTAATGATATTTTTTCAATGATATGCTATACGACCAAAAAAATTTTGTTAAAATCCATGACAGAAATCATGAGATCAATGAAATAAAGTGATAAGACTCATTCATTTATTTAAAAGTTAATAGCATGTTAATCATTCCAGAAACTCAATTCTAACAAATTTATCTTACTCTCTAGCTTTTTTCTACTTTTTATTATTAAGTATAGATTGATTAAAAAAATCTTGAGTATCTTTGTTTTCTTGGTCCAAAAAAAAAAAATTAGAGTATCTGAATGATGAATATTATCTTATATGAGAAATATGGGTTTACTTTTCTGTTTTCCCCATTTTTTTAGGGTCCTGATCTATTTTCCCTTCACTCTATCATTTTTTGTCAAAAAGTTATCTTTTAATGCAATGTTATGGGTTTGGTTTAACATTAATGCCATATATAAGTTGACACATGATTATAATCTTGTTTTTGGTTAAAAGTTTATGTTGAGTAAAAAGTCCGCCCCAATTATTTAGGGTTAGTGCATGTCTTTGAGTTCATTAAATATTTAAAGATATATTTATACATCATTCACTAACAAAAAAACCTGAGAATCAAACAAACATTATACTAATGCATGAATGGATAAGTTTAAATCATAGCTATATATACCAATTACTTGGGGTCAAAAATCTTTTAATTCTTTTCTTTTACTAACTAAAAATCATGAGTGACGCTAACTCATTGATAAGAATACAACAACGTATATAAAACCAATGATACTTCACTTATTTTGGAATTCCCCATCTATCCTTACTCGAATTCTGAAAAGGATCTTGCACATAACTTTCAGAATTCCATTTCTACACGAATATATACTTTCAAAATCTTTTCTTGGCCATAGTTCAATTAGCAATCCTAATCAAACAATTATCTCTTGCTAGGACCAGACAACATGAATAATAAGCATTTGGACAAATGACCTACCAAATGTAAGGATTAATTTAAATTTTTTCTTTGAATATTCCTGTACTCATTTATTCTAACTATCCAAGTTCAAGATAAGATAAATTTAAATGATTTAGCCAAATATTTCTTGTGAAACCAATATAGTGAATACTTCATTAACTCGCTTGCATACCATACCAATTGTTTTTAATTTCCCCTTCAGCTGAAATAATGCCAATTTTACACGTTAAAGTTTTATTCCGATCACTTTGTCCTAAAATATTACTTTTTGATCACCGTGGAACAATTCATGAATTTTTGTTTCAGCTATGTATATGAGTTTAACTGCTGTGCACTGATAATGTAAAATAGTTTTACACTAACATCCCATTGAATACTTGTGTCGGTAAGATTTTTAAGGTAGTGGGTAGTTGAGTGATACACTTTTATTGATATAATAATACATAATTAGATGTCTATATAAAAACTTATTTATAATAACAGTGTATATAAATTATATATATATATATATATATCTATCGCTTCTTACTAAGATATTAAAATTAACTGCACTACAAAAAATGTGTTGATTAGCCACACTTAAAAAGGACGATTAGCCACACTTTTTTACGTGTGGCTAATTGATCTTTCAACATGTGCTTTTGATATGGTTATTACATGTGTGGGGGAGATGTATCATTTAGCCACACTTTTAACTTTTATTTAACTACACTTATTAAGTGTGGTTAATGTTGTTATTTAGCCATATACTTCATTCTCATTTAACCACCATTCAAAAGTGTGGCTAATGTCACTTTTTTTTTTTTTTTAAATTAGCTCCTAAATTCTAATACAAGGAAAAGTCCGCAGGTTATATATATATGCCACTTGTTTCATTTCCAATTTAAATCTAAAACCTATAATAATTTAGCAACTTTCTTTGCAAACTTGGAACATTATTTAAATTTTTGCAACATCATGTCTATTTCATTAAGGAAAATCCAAATTATATGTATTTCAACCAACATCATGTCTATTTAAAAGAATCAATCACACCATATTATTTGCTAACTCCATATTTGTAAAACTATTCTATACAAGTTCTATACATAAAATGAGTTTGAGAATAAAAACATCTACTAAACGTCTCCATTATGTTCTGCACAAGAACTTCCATTGCTTGGTTCAACATCTCCATCATCAGCACATAACTGAACAGAGGAAACCAATTACTAGAAAAGTAAAATTTAAAACTGAGATTTAACAAAACAAAAAACAATGCCTAAATAAATAAAATAGAAGCTAGAATTCTTTCCAAATTAACCAGGGAGGGGAAAAGGGTCATTGATAACTAAAACACTTAGTAAAAGTAATGCATCCATAGCCAGTCTCTATCAAAACAACTAAATTAACGTACTCATGGTTTTATTAGTTTTCACTTTTCTGTTAGATCTTCTACCTCTACTTCTTCATGATTTTAGCTTTTCTAGTTTGACTAAGACCTAGATGATTTAACAGAAAACTATATTTGAAAAGTTCCTAAGACCTAGTCCTTTCTCTTAAACTACTCCATGCATATTTTAATAGTGTTCAGAAACTAACCACTATATTACTAAGTATCCATATGATTTGGTAAAGAAGAACAATCCTGACCACCCAAGAAAAGAAACAAACTTTTATTTTTTTCTGCAAACTTTAGTTCATAATATTATAAATGTTTTCAATCGTTAAATCCAAACTAATTTATTTCTTTAAGTCAATCTTTTCAAACGAAATTAATTATCAATATCCCAATTAGTAAAAAATTATACTATAATAATCACATTAAATTTGAATAAACTTAAAAAAAATACAAAGGAAAAAGTTAAATAACAAGAAAAGAATTTAATATAAGTGAAAAAAAATGGACAAATCAAATCCCAAACCTGATAAATTATGGGTTTTATTTATTTTACTTTCATGACATCCTAACTAGTAGAATCCCCTCCATTGCTTTCTCCATTGTCCTCATTTTCTTTGGTCAATCAAAATTGTTGTTTGTTTTCCAATAATGTTGTCTTTCACTTTGGCATATCCCATTCAAAGACAGATGAAAGTGATGTGAACCCAACAAATTTTAAGCCGTTGTTAGGTATTAACCAGATACATAGTGACCACTGTCGGGTTAGTCAAAGTGATAAGTGTCTTGATCTCTTGATCAGAGATTTTGGATTTAAGCCTTGAAATAAAAAATATTCTTGCCAAAAGACCCATATCACTTTCAAAAATTTTTGTCAGGTTGAGTTAGATTAGTCAAATTTTTAATAATAAGACCCAAATATTTGTGGTTTCATCAAGAAATATAGTGAGCGAAGCTAGACGCATACATACTTTAAATTAATGCACTATTTTATGAAAGTATAAATATCATTTTGGTTATCACTTTGGCTCATCCCATTCTAAGACAAATGTAAGTGATGTGAACCCAACGAATTTCAAGCCCTTGATACATTTTAACCCAAAAAAATGAAGCTGCCACAGGTGCATACATACTTCAAATTGTTAACGTCACTGTATAAAATGAAGGTTTAAATATTATTTTGGTCTTTATAGTTACATCAAATTTTTATTTTAATTCCTATAATATTTATCTTTTGATATAAGTTACCATAATTTTTTATTGTTTAAGTTTTAATCCTTGAAGGACCAAAACAAAAATAAATTAAATTATAAAAATTAATCATGAAGTATAAAGATTTACTTTTTTTTTATAAAAAGTAGCAATATAGAGGTTAAAAATTTTAAAAAATAAAAATATAAGAATAATTAATACTAGCATGTAGGGACTGAAAACCAAATTTTTTACACTATGAAAGCTAAAGCCTAAAAACAAAAATTATGTGAATTAAAAATTAAAATCTTGTTTTGACCTAAAATTAATCTATACTACTTATAAAACAAAAGTTACTACATGAAAACTTTTACACGTGTCAAAATATGGTGAATTTTACCTATTTCTATTTTTAAAAATTTTTAATTGAGGAAATAAATTCAATTTATTTGCAATTAAAAAAAAGAAAAACATTCAAAAAGTTGGCTCATTTTTGCGCTATAATGGGTAGATTATAGCTAACGAACAGAATTTGTTTTATTAAGGAGCAAATAAAGAATACAAATAAAGGAAACTAATAAATTTGATTTGCTTTTAACTTAGTAAAATCTATTTCAAGCTACGATTTTATTTCACGTCTTGATAGTTACAGTTTTATTTCAGGTTACACTAGATCCCCACTTCTTCTATAGTGGATTGAGATTTTTTTTCAAATTATCGAAAAAAAAAAGTTGATTCAGTTATTGATTTTATTTTGTTTTAATTATTTTTTATAAGACCACAAAAAATTTGTTGCGGTTAGATTCATCTCTTTTTTATTTCTTCATATTTATACTTTAATCCTGTTGAGTAATTAAATATGAGATACACATCATATGTATACCATCTAGGAATGAATTTATAAAATTAGTTCTTATTTAATTGTGAATAAAAAATTATATAATTTATGTACAATATTTATTTTTGTATAATTTAAATTTATATTTTTTCTTTAAATGTGAAATTTTTTTTATTGAACCCACTTTTAAAAAATAAAAAAGTACTTTAATTTTTTCTTATTGAACTCACATTTTTCAATTGTATATAAATAATAGTTTGTTACTTTATATTAAAATTAAATTATTTACCAAAATTAAATTATTTACTTTATCTTACTATTTAATCAAATTAAATTTTTTAGTTTTTGTAATTGAAGTAATATTTTTTAACCGTGTATTGTACGGTGATAGAACACTAGGTTATTTATTATTATGAGATATATGTCGTTTCTCTCTTCGAACCCACCGAGATGTACAATATTTCATACTCAAGGTGTGAGAGAAGGAACAGGAGATACCCAGACTCCTATGGTAAGCAATTTCTTGAACCTGAAGGGGAAAACTTTATTCAAATGATTCTGGTGGATTCCTTCTTTGTATTGGAATTGTTTATGAGCAATAATGAAAGAACTAAGTGGGAGCGCAAGGATAGCCTACGAAGGGACAGAGTAGACCAATCCTTTTACTCCGTAAGTCGGTTTTGTGCATCAGGGGCCCTTGGAGTTAAGTAAAAAAATTACTGTGTTTGACATTAAATTTCAAAAGGAAAAGGGTGTCTTAACTTTGCCGGCATTTGTTGTAGAAGACCCGTCCGAGTCTCTATGGAGGAATATTTTTGCCTTTGAGCAACTACACTACTTCTTTGCTCCCTACATTGCTGGGTATATATGGATGCTTAATCATCTAGTCAAAAATGAGAGTGATGAACGCTTATTAGCTGAAGAAAATACTTGTTAATTTACTTAGTGATGATGATAATGAAGTCTGTGCAATGATCAAGAGTCTAGCACCACATCTTCGCATAGGAAGAATCATATCAGAGTATCTCCGTGTTTGCGAATAACTGAATGCATTCTGCAAAAACGTAATCACAAAAACAAGTCAAAAAATGTGCAACGAGTACTTTACTGATCCATTGAAACGAGTTGCTACCTGAGCTTCTATTGTGACTGCTTTCAGCACCGTGGTTCAAGGCATTTGCACATTCCTGCAAATAATTTAGCAAAGGAAAGAATGAAGCAGCACACAAAGAGGCCGCAAACAATTTCGTTTTTAGGTTCTAGTATCTTTTATGGATCAGAAAACTATTTTTTTTTTCAACTATGAATTCTAGTATTTTTTATGGATCAAACAAACTGTCGTTTTTTTTTTTGGTGATCTCATGCCTCTTTGCCTTTGTCATGATTCTCATGTTTTCTGTTATTTCATCAAGCTTCAATCAATTGTTTTTTTCTTTTTGGCCTCGCTAGCATTTGATTCGAGCAATAAATGGATAAATGAGCATTATAAAAGAGCTGGTGCTGGTATATCTTAATATTCAAGTGAATCCCCTAAATTATTATGCATTTAAGAACGAAACCTTTATGTGATCAATTGCCCAAATATGCTGACAGCAAGTCAGCAGCTTTCAACTTATTTGTTATTACTCATCAAGTCTGGTGTTTATGTTTCCATAACAGTATATGAAAAGTACGCTTAAGTTCCTAACCCATAGCATAGAGTAATGCTCTTCATTATCTTGTTTTTTGCATCATTAATAGCAATCATAATTAGCAAGTGTTAGCATGGTTGTTAAACTCCGATTTAACACTTAAATTTTTCCGAGTTTACGAACTTACTATACAAAAATGAGCTAATTAACATGCAAACTCTCTTTTTGATAAACTCATACGAGTTTAAATAAATTCTAACAAAATTGGTAAAATCTCAATTTTATTAGTGAGTTTGAGTTCAAATTTATTTGATTTTGAATCAATTTGCAAGAAATTAATTTTAAAAAAATTTAACAAAAATTCTTAAACAATAATTATATATGTAATATTAGAATACTATTTTCTCTAGAATTTTAATGCAAAGTTTATTTCTCATTCACATTGTATGATTAGAAATTCTAAAGTTTTCATGTAAAATTTATTTTTCACTCACATGCAAAATTTACTAATCTCATTCATCATAAATACACTATTAAAAATTACTCTATTCAAAATGTCATGTAAAACTTATCTCCTTTTCACATTTTATGATTGATAATTTTTTAAAAAAAAATTTAAAACTATCATATAGTTATTTCCTTTTATAATTTATTACATAACATAACATAACATATTGATTGAAAATGAAAATGTGAAAGAGAAAAATTAGATAAATTATCTGATTTTAATATCTTTTAATAGGTGTCATATTTTAACTAAAATAAAAATAAAAAGATTTCTTTTGATATATATCTTTTAATTATTTTTAATAGAAAGTTGACTAATGAAACTTACATTTTTATTTTTCATTCATCCGTGCTTAAGGACAAACTACTAAGAAATGTACACAGATAATCATCAATCAACATTTTTCTTTCAAAAGATTAAGATAAATACAAGTTCAAATAAAATTTATAAATAATAATAGAACATACTTATTGGAAATAAAATAGTTACATATTTAATTAGTTTTACTTCGAAATTGATATAAGTTTATATCATTCAAAAGGGAAGATTAATTCAATAACTTTAATTATCACATAAATTCATAAAAAATAAAAAGAGTTAATTGTACATTTTGAATGTATAAATAGAAGTGATTTATTTCAAAAAACAAAGATAAAATATACAAGAAAAGGGCAAATAATAAAATTAATGATCATTACTATTATACATTATTGTTTAATAAATTGCCTAATAAACTATTAGAAATTTAAGTGACAGAATATTTTTCAATACTTTTTTTACATAGAATATTCTTCAATAATTATAATTAAAATATTACTACTTCATGAATTATTATATTTTTTTATCATTTAAATTTTAAGAAGAGTATAACCATATAATAATTATAAATTATAATTAGTATTGTACATACATTTACATAGATTTTTAAATATTAATCTAAATATGTTATCTAATTATATTTAGTTACCAAAATATGTTTTTTTAATATGTAAGTTTTTACGAGTTTATGAGTCGAGTTTACGATTCAAGTTTAATGGTACTTCATGAATTTATCTGAACTCTCAAGTTTTCCAGCCTTGCCTACAGAGTATTATACAAACGCTACTATTGTTATCAAAATCACAAACTAGCTTGTAAAATTGTCCGAGTTTACGAGTCCAGATAGCAAACTTGAGTTGACTAGCTCACAAACTCGTTTCTGGGTAAACTCGAGTAAATTCGAGTAAAGTCAAGCAAAATCACATAAACTTGCAAGTTTGCTTCTGATTTTATGAATTTAATGTGTTTCCTATAAATTGCCAAAATGCGTGCCAAAACGATGCTGTTTTGTTCAACCCCCTAAGCCACATTCGCGTGGTCTCATTTTCAGCCCCATTCATGAGTCTCTTCTCCAACATTGAGCTAGTGCTGTCTCACCACCACCATCTAACTTTGGCCTCGCATCTTACCGACAATCTACCATTGGAGCCACATCACTGCTGCACGTTCCTTTTCGAGCCTAGCCCTTCATTCACCCCTGTTCCTCATCGCTAGTGTTGCCGAGCCGCCTCTGTTCCTCCTTGTTCGCCATTGTTCCACCTCGTTCTACTTGGTAGTTCTTTTATTTGTGCTTCTCCTTCAACTATGTTAATTTGCTTTTTGTCTCAAATTGTTTATGCATATATATTGTGAAATTTGGTCCTCCTGTAATGTGATATCAGATCAATTGTTTATGCATAGATTTCGTGAAATTTGGTCCTCCTTCAATGGTTTTCAACTACAGTGATATATGCTCTTGTACATTGTGCTATGAGCTATGAGCTATGTCTGTGGTTATGCACGTATGCTATGTTTCAATTCAACTTTCACTGCAAAATATTTGTATTTGTGGGTTCATGCTATGTTCGTTTTGTGGGTTCTGATGTTCTAAAATCTGCTATGGTATGTTCATTTTGTCGTCAATGTGTGTGGTTTGAATTTGAAATGCTTAATTTTGCATCTGAGGTTATATTAGATTATATTTTTATAGTGTAATATTTTTTTAACAAATGATTTTTAATAATAGGTAAACTCTTATGTGTTTACAAGTTGAGTTTAAGTAAGTTCCACGAGTTTATTCAAATTCTCAAGTTTGATAGCCTTGAGTGTTAGAGTACAAAATGGAGAGAAAATAGAATGAGAAATACTCACATAGTCATGGAACACCAAATAAGATCATACTCCGATTAATCACTATATGCCAATTTAATTTAGTTAGTGGGGGTTCCACTACTAACTTGTATATTTATTAGTGGTGAGACCCACAACTAGCTAAACTAAAATGATATGTAGTAATCGGTGGAAGTATAATCCTATATGACTCTGCATGACTATGCAAGTATTTCTTGCAATATGTTATTCTAATATAAGGCTGATATGTACACACAATGTTGTTCAGTTCAGTTCAGTTCATTGAATCTTGAATGAAAGAAAGAACTAGCAAACTCACATGGTAAAGAACTCAAGATCCACCGTGAGATGTACTGCAAAGAAAAAGCAACGCAATGGCACAATCTAACATGGTAAACATTATTCAATTAATTTAATAATAATAAACGAGCTAGGCTCAGCAATCATATAATTCAATCCGAGTCCGCCTTTTGCTTAGACTAAGACAAAGAAGTTACGTAAACCAAATCTAGTGGGAAATGGCCTATTATTTCATATGCATAAGAATGGGTTTTCAAGTGGGAAATGACGCCTCCTAACCGATCACTGCGGTGAAGATTAATTATCACAATTAGTTATTTTCCTAATTTGGCATATTGCATATTGTACACTTGGGGAAAACAGGACCAGAGTTACCAAGAATCCTATGTCCCAAGTTGATAGGTGAGTAGGAATCATAAGACCGAGCTGTTACTGAAAGTTGCTCTCTTTCTCGAGATAGAGGGTAACTGTAAAGACTATGATGCCTAAGTTAGCAAGAGTCCAAGAGATAAAAGTGAGAGGAATGAATTGTGTACCTGGTTCATCTTCGCAAACCCCAATTTATTCCATCATCATCGGAATTTTGAATTGCGGCAGTTATCTCCAGCCTTCAAGGGATTCCCCCATTACCTGCTTGTGGGTCCCGAGATCTCTGGAATCGTGGGGACAATGGTAGTTTTCCTCTTTATCATTACGAGTTAGTTTCAATGGAACTCCAATTTCGGGCTTCAGTTGTAACGCCCTCCCAAGTATAGTACCATACTTAAGTCATAGTACCATACTCAAGAGTTGTTAATATTACCTGAGTAGACTTTGTCTGACAGCAATCTCTGGCTGTTGTCAATATTTTTTGAACTATCTGGAGATAATATGAAAATAAACATAGGAGTGAGAATTTAAAATTCTTAGTAGGATTCTCTAAATTGTCACACAAAATGTCATCGTTATTATCTCCAGCTGCTTCGGTTTATTAGAAAAAACGTGAGCATGTTATATGAATTGTTTAATTTTATAGTTCAAAAACATATTGTCCAAAGTAGAGTTCATTTTATTCATATACTTGTTAAATGGAGAGAGAATATAAACATCAACATAGTAATATGAAGGATAATTGAATAAGGTGCATAGATTCATAATAACATAAGGAACAATAAATTTTCATGCATAAATGAATGCATATGGCTTCTTGGTGCAAGTGTCTTTGCCTCTTTTAACTTTCTATACTTTGTTTTCTTAGCACATCTAGGTATTATGTATCGCTGTCTCTAGGGTACATTCATCGGTCTGCACTTGAGCGTTACTTATCGTTGTTCTCAAGTGCACCCTCTTACTTATCTTTCACCTGTATTTGGTCCCCCAGAGGTGAATGACCTCTCTCATCCCTAGATAATAGCCTTTTTCTTAGGTTCGAGCTCGTACCTATATATGAGTGACGAGTTTACTTTTCCCAACGCTCTCACCGGTCTATTTCCCTTAAATCTGGTCGGGGGCTGGCTCAAGCCTTAGACAGTACAGCTCTAGCCCACACTAGCTAGATCTTTGTCATGCCTCACGTGGTAGCTCGGTACGTCCCTTTGCAAGTGCTTATAGTTTTCATTCTTCCTTTCCATATCTTATCATGCATGCAGATACTTTGCACATTCATGTCTATGTTTCATTTCATAGGTCTCATGCCACCTCTCATGCATACTTGCATGAATTCTTTCAAGCAAATAGAATTCACATAGTCTTTATATCATGATCAAATCAACTTGAATGGCATGTGTACTTACATGTATAACATATGATGTGTATAAGTTCTGCCAGAATTTCGGCAACATAACGAATCATATCTGTTTACCTGTGAATAGTGCCAACTTAAAATAGGCAGCCAGTCACAATAGTAGAACTAATATAATGTATCATCATTTCATCAATATTATGGATTTTGTAACATTCAAACTTCAATTGAATTTCATACATGTATTAAGGTATACAAAACCTTCAATTTGGAAATTTTGCTACCCTCATTCAATTCTGTCCAATTTTGTAAATTTTGTCATAATTTCTATTTAACTTGTTTAATTATGAATTTTTTATATGTCGAAGCGTTATGCGTCTAATTTTTAACCTTTTTCGTCTCATTAAGTTTTGATAAGAATAACTCAAGTTATTAAGGTTTAACCTAGGTCTGTCCTGTTACTAGGCATATTTTGGCACTAAAAAGTAAAAATTCACTAAAAATTGAAAACTGACTGGAATAACATGAAACCTATATCATTTTAAAGCTGACTAAACTAGCTTTCATTTCCAACAAGTTTCATTTCATTTGAGTAAGTAGAGCTACCTTATGCTAGCCCGGTTAGAACATGGGGCAATTTCAATAAATTATTAGGAGCAACTGAGACCGAATTTGACTCTAAAATTTTAATGGTAAAATTTCTAAAAAAATTGGTTGCACTCAATTTGAAGTAGTATAGGGCAAATTATGCCTTGCACAAAACACTCTGATCAGATCCAGATGCAAAAACTTAGGATAAACTTAAAAAAATCATATCTCACTCAATACTAATTCAATAACCTTATAATTTATATGGTTGGAAAGATCTAAATGTCTAGTTTCATTTAAAATTGGTCCCATCAAATTCAGATGGCTGTGTGCAAAGCCGTACACTTTGCAAGTACAGACGCCGTAGGGTTTCTCTAGTTCAACCTATTCTGCTTGATCCCTCTTGTAGTTTTTCTTTAACAATTCAACTCAAATCCAATATATGCATATTAATCCAGCCATAAAACATCCTATAAACTCAGTATAATCTTCAACATATGAGTAGAAAAGAACTTAAAGATAGCTAATAGATTCACAAAATCAAACAAATAGATGGAATCTTACCTTAAGATTGGTGTAAAACTAGCTAGTCTTGAGTTTTTTTATGGAGGAAGTGGTTAGAGCATGAAGATGGGATGAAGATGAGATGAAATGGGAGAAGAGAGAAGGGAGAAGGGAGTATGGTCAACTGAAGGGGAGGGCAAAAATTTAAGGGGGTGAGGAGAAAATTGGCAAATTTGACCCAAGGTTGGTAGGTTTCTTGCTCTTGATTGGTCTAGGCTTGGGTGACTAAAAATTTAGCCAAGTCTTCTATCATTTTGTGGCTATTTGGGTGCCACTTTTAGAGGCTAAGTGGCTGAAGTTTTAGCCACTTTAATTAGGGTTTACAGTGTATAATTCTATTGTTTCAATTCTGGTAGTTTAAAATACCGAATTTTTAACAATTTCCTTCAAATCGGCAAATTACAACTAAATAATTTTGTGAGAATTCCTATGTATTTATCTCAATCTTCCCTAAGCGTAATCCTTCTAATTAATATTTAGTTAACTTCTAATTACCCTCTAATTAACTTCTAATAAATTTTACTTATCCAATAAAATCGAATAAATCAATTAACAACATAAATTAAATGTTTTGAAAAAATTTTGGACGTTACACAACTCAACTTTCTTCTAACTCTAATGTTTATATTTCAACCCTAATTAAGTATGTCTCTCTAATGAAATGAAATAATTCAATTAATAATGCTAATCAGAAGCACCGTTTCTTCGGGATTGTTACAGTTTTTAACTTTTTGTAAATCCTTTAGTATTTTCTGCCTGTTTTCTTTAACTAATGGTATTTTTGTAATTTTAAATAAGTTTAAGGGCATCCCACATCATTTCACATATGGACACCTCCGTGGCTCAATCGGCTGAGAATTAGGTTTCTACGTTTCCGCTATATGATTCTGTTCAGTTTAAACTATATTATGCTAATTCTATAGATATAGGGACCTAAATGTCATTTTTTAAAAAGTTCAAAGGTAATTATGGAAAGATTCTTTAGGGGTCAATATGTAATTACTAAAAATTTTGGGGCAAAACTACAAATAACAAAAGTTTGCACAAGGGTATTTCTGTAATTTTCTAATTTTTAGTATATGACAGTGCTATATTTTCAATGGCAATGCTACGCTACCTATAGTTTTAAGTGTAAAGATTGTCATAGCATAGCGTTGCCTGAAAAATTCTCACACTGCTTAAAAGAAATGATTCAAAGTTTCCATTATACTTTATTTAAGAAAGTAGGGATGTTACATCAATTCAGCCCATTATGCTTGCTCAACATCTATCCTGTAACAGTGCCCCTAAGCTAGGTTCCGAGGTGATAACATTGGAAACTAGCTTGATGCTGGGAGTAATTCATCCCATCCTTAATTCTATTATTCTAAAAATCGGATTTAATATGATATTTAACCTCTCTGGAAGTCCATCCATTGCATTCTGAGCTTAAGGTCTCATCAAATGTCAAGTTGCTTCGAGAACTATGTTGGTCAGACCAATGAAGCATCCACTTACTATACATGTCATTGGCACGCAAATGAGGGCAATTTTCCAAATTTGCCACTATTCTTATCTCAAATGACCATCTCAATCCATTGCTCCCTTTATTTCCTAACTTGTTATTGCCCTCACTCCCTTTTTATATAGTTTCTTCTTCTTAGTGTCTTATTTTAGACACTTGAGAGTGCAAAGCCACCATTTGTGTTTGTATGGAGAAGAAGAAGTTCTACAATCTCTCCTCTTCGCACCTTCTAGCACTGTGTTCATTACCTTCAACAATCCAGGAATGTGTTTTTCCCCTCCATTTCCTTCTTCTCATTTCAAGTATTTATACTTCACTTGTGGTCTGTGAGCCCATTGATTATAGTGGGATAATGTTATAAATTTTCATTGTCCTGACCATTTCTTTCTAGGGGATAATCTTCATTGCCCCATTAGGGGCTACTTTTTGTCATAGCAAGTCTATGTATGTGCCTCTGGTAAGGGGAAACACCTCCTTTTTCAATGTCTTTTCCATTCTTATCATGGTGGCCTTACACCATCTCCACCGTCCAAGTCATCTAGCAGTAAGGGAAACACCATCTAAGTCTTTACTTTGGACATAGCCCAATGGATTGTAGGTAATCTTCACAATCACTGGGGTTACCATGAAACTATTCCCTGGAAAGATGTGTTTATAGTTAACTGCTACAAAATCTGAGATTCGAGAAACTAGGAAATTTTCTATCAGAATTTTGACAAGCTTGCTATTGCTCACAACTTAATCCTGTCCCATGTCAACCATATCCATGATGCATATAATAGCACTCTCTTTGCCCTTATTGATTGTTTGCATAGTGTCATTCATGTTGCTTGGGACTTTCACCTCCCTATCTAGTCAAGATCAATATTGATATAATTGTTAAAAACCCTGGAATTGTCGGTTGTGATGGCATCATTCGAAATAATGAGGGTCGTTGGATCATTGGTTACACTTACAAGATTGGTATTTGTGTTACTTTTATTGCTAAGTTGTGAGGTTTCTGGCTAGGTCTCTAAACTGCTTGGACACTTGGCTTTCATAGAGTTATCATGGAGTATGACTCCAAGGCAGTAGTCCAAGTTCTCTCCTCCAAAAGTCATGGTACTGTTAATAACATTGGTCTCATACATCAAATCCATATCCTGCTCTGCAATCCTTGGGAAGTTAAAAATGTTCTTGCTTTTAAGGAAGCTAACAAGAGTACAGATTGGCTCGCCAATTTTAGTCTCCAGCAAAGCGAAGATTATACTTTGTGGAACTCCCCTCCCTTTGGAATGAGAGATGTTCACCTCAGTGATGTTTTTGGGGCTCCCATGCTCGGAGCTCTCCACTCGTTTGTTTTGTTTGTTTTGGGCTTTGACCTTTTTTGTGTAAAAAAAAAATGATAGTTAAAAAGGTAAAGAAAGTAAAAATAAGCCAAGACTTAAGAAAATTGAATAGACATATTCTCTTAAATATGGAGGGGTAATTAGGGTTCACAACAAAGAACAAAGAAGACTTGGCCGGTTGAGGGCGCGATGGCGAAGAATGAAGGTGGCTACAAGGGAGGAGTGCAGTTCAAGATGACAAAGAAGGAAAAGAACAACATAGTGGTGGTGTTGAGGGTGTAATGGAAGGTGGCTATGCGATGGAGGGGCCACAAATAGGGGGAAGATAGTGTAGTGGTGCGTATTGGAGCTTGTAGCTGATGGCATGGTGAAAGGCAGTTTCAAGTATGGTGGTGATGGTGGCACTTATGACTAAGGGGGATAGTGGTGGTTTTTGGTGTTTTATAGTGGTGGTGATTGAGGATGATAGGTGGAGGGTGTTCTTTTGTGTGATTCTATTTTTTTATTTCTTTTTGACTTGGGTGTTGCTTGGCTATGATGTTGGGACCTTGCAGATTGAGTCTAAGCCTTGGCTAAAGGCCCTTTTGATTTTGTTGCTTCTTGACAAAGGATTTTGGGCTAAATGTAGGAGGTTTCTTGGTTTTAGTTAGAACATCTAAAGTTTGGAATGTGTTCTATCTTTTTTTCCCTATTTTTTTTCATGTTTGGTGTTGTATTGTTGAGAATGAATGGAATGGTTGAGGAGGTGCAGAGAGTATGAATATAGTAGTGATAGTGTGCTATGTAATTAAGCAGACATGAACAATAGGATCCTTTTCTGTATTACGTTTCAATTACTTCACCTTTTTGTTTTTTTGGTATGTGCTTTGCTCCTTCTTTTCTTATTTCTTAGCACTTGTTCTTCAACACTTCAATTTTAGCATCTAGCGTCTTGTAATGCTCATTATTTCATCCTTTTTGAAGCTTTCTAAAATTTTTAGTCACTTAGAACACTCTCTTATGTTCTTTTGTAAAATTTCTTCTCAATGTTTAAGTTTTTTTTCTTCTTCTTAATTTTCACTTCATAATAACCTCTCAAAATTTTCAAAACTCTCCATCCTCTCCATTTTTCTCTTCTTACCCTATTTAGACCCCTTCTTATTTATACATCTTTTTTTACTATAGTTACACAAGAAATCCTCTAGAAAATATGATATAGAGTTGATATCTCCTTTTAGTAATATTCTATTTTTGTATCTTGCTTTTTCTCAAACATGCAAGAACACTCATTTTTTTGGGCATTACTTGCTGCTGCACTATTGTGGAGGCCCTCAAGGGAGATGCCAACAATCTTCTCTCTTTTCTTTTCTTGTTTGTTGTGTTTTTTCATTTATATATATATATAACTCTTTTTGAAAAGTTTTTCTTTTTACACAAGAAATCCTCCAGATAATATGATATAGAGTTGATATCTCCTTTTAGTAATATTCTATTTTTGTATCTTGCTTATTCTCAAACATGCAAGAAAACTCATTTTTTTGGGCATTACTTGCTGCTGCACTGTTGTGGAGGCCCTCAAGGGAGATATCAGCAGTCTTTTCTCTTTTCTTTTATTGTTTGTTGTGTTTTTTCATATATATATATATATATCTTTAACTTTTTTTGAAAAGTTTTTCTTATTTTTTTTTTCAGAATTTGGTTGAAACATTTTTGGAATGGGTCAAGGATCTAAACTCAGAAAAGAAAAATCTTTTATGTGACTAGCGGGTTTGTCCAAAATTTCACCATTTCACTTGTTGGTATCTGTTTTGACAATGACTCATAGAAAATCCTCAAGGGTTCTTTCTACTTGGGAGGATCATGTTTCTGGCCAGGCATATATGTGCAAATAGAAATGTTTTTTCCTCCTACAAAATTGTGGGAGATAAAGAGAAAATTGAGTATGTAAGCAACTCAAAAAATTGCAATTTTTGAGAAAAAAAACCTATGAATTTAAAACTTGGTTTTTGGTACTAAAGATTGGTCTATGTTGTGGGGGATATCCAGATGTACTTAAAAGGTATTCTAATGCTAAGGAGATCTTTGATTTAGATGAGAGTAAATCCACAAGGGGATTTATTTTTTGCGGTGGTGTTGTCTCTTGGAACTCATCCAAGTAGACATGTAAAGACAATTGGAATTATATTTACCTTGGTGGTGGTGTTGTCACTTGAAAATCATCCAAGTAAACTTGTATAACTAGATCTACTATGGATCTATAGTTGAGTGGCTACCTCTTCATAGATATATGTACATGTTTTAATTTTGTGAAGCAGACGCTGAATAATGGAGTTGTTTCTCTAAATTATATAAGGCAGAGATGAATTTGGTGGATCCTCTAGTAAAGCCACTAAGCAAAAAGCTAGTGAAGAGTACATTGAGGAAGGCGAGGCTTATGCTTAATTCACAAATTGAGAGTGATGGTAACCGAACTTAAATTTGAGAATTTCTCAAAATTCAGGTTCATATGGGTAAAAACAAGTCATTTATTAATCATTTGACACTATCCAATATTTATAGTCCGTCCCTATGGTGTATAATAATGTGTGAAGGATAATACGTGACTATAGCATAAATAGAAAGTGAGTTTATACTCTTAATAAATCTATAGCTCATGAAAGTGTGGTGTGCTTGATTGTAATATATATATTTTTTAATATGTTTCAATACTTAATCACTCGAGAGGGTGAGAGCACAACAAAAGTTCAACATAACTAGAAACAAAAAGGGAAAAAGAAAGCAACATCGCTTCATGATAGCTAAAGATTTCCATTAATCATCAACTAGGAATTTCCTTACAAAGACCTGATATAAAAGAAGCACTTGCCAGCACTTCCCACTAATTAAGATAGCCAACCACAAGCTAAGAACTGTTGATTCTTGTCTATATAGGACAATGCCATTTCTTGACCTCTAGCAAATATGTGCAAATAAATCTAGAGAAAAAGCAATTTTCTAAGACCAACCCTTTGCCCAGAATCCATGAGACACAAATTATGAACCCATTATTTAAAATCTTTCGAACTGGCCTAACAACCAACACTTTCCTCAAGATTGACAATTTCAATAAACTTCCCCAATGCCAAAATCGACTCTGACACCTTAACTTCCAAGGATTAGAATTCCTACCTAATGACCCTTCTATTCACTCTACCATTTGGAGCAAAAATCAAGAGCAATCTATTATAGAACCATCAATACAAATCCAACTACTTCTCAACCTAACAACCATGCCAATAAGAAGATCCTAATATCGGATGCATACCAAACCACCACTACCCACCTCTACATACATCTCTATGCATTCATAACCAAAAACCTGCATAGTATTCACTCTTCTTGTGAGTGTTTAGTCCCCACTAAACCTAGAAAGAAAGGTTTAGGTACCCTTCACTAATTTATTAAATGCATCCTCTTTCAGAAGCACTAATCCCATGAACATTCCAACAAACTATAAACATCATTAAAGAAACATATAAACCACTATAGGAAGTTGCATTAATCCTTGGTTTGATCCCCTTGTTTCTTGGGTCTCCCTCTCTTCCTTTTCACACTGAAATCTTGTGCCTCTCGGACCTTAGACAGTGTCTTGAGCATGGCTCTTTATTACTAACTTGGAGACCTAACTCTTTACCCAAATCCCATGTTATTTGAGCTTCCACCAAGTCATCTTCATCTGGCACCACACTTCTCCCTCTTTGTCTAACCAGGGAGAAATATCTGCCTCTAGAAGCAGTGTTTTGGGAACCTTCTCCACATGATCTGAGCTTGATCCGATAGACCTCTTTTAAGCATAAACTCCATTTTCAGTATGATAACTTACTTTCTCTTCAAATGGGGATTCCTTTCCCGTTTGAACTTCAACAAACACAGGTCAAAAGGTGAGATTATATTCACCTTATTAACACCTTCAAACCTAAGTGGAATCTCCAGCCCACTTGACTCTGAGCCTACATCTTGTAAACTCTCATTCTCTTGCTATGAAACCCATTCTCAAGGGCCTAGAGGGTTTGAATGACAGTTCCTTATTGGGTCAAATCCACTAAATCTAGCATTGATATCATCATGGTCCTGATGAGCCATTGAATGTAAAAATTGAAATTCCCAATCTACTTTTCCCTCTTCCTCCTCTTGTTCCATCGGGCATTTTGTCTTCAATATTGGATGCATGAGCTCTAACCATAATCGTTCTACTTGCTTCCTTATTACTCCTTTTCAGCATCTCTACACTTTGTAAGACAAACGATTTAACAACATGTGGGTTAGTAGGCTCCTACATGGCTTCCTTGACATGAACATCATAAAGTTTATCATTTATAGACAATCCGTTCTGGCAATTGATAGGAGATAATATCATGGTGTCAATGAGCATTTTCGCACAACTAAGATCCCTTGTATAATTGCAGCCTACACTAATCACTTTCCTCCAAACATTACCTATTCCATTCACGTTTTCTTCAAATCTTGCATGGAGAGGTAAGCCCCAACATTCAAGCCAAACTTTTCTAGTTTGGCATGCCTTCTTAGGTGACCATATAACAATCTCGTCAAACATCAACTATGATCCATTATGACCAGGGATTATTGCATTCTTAATTCCTTATTTAGAACCTAGTGTTATTGGGAATTTATATCTTCCCATAGGACTAACATTTTGAATTGGCACCCTAACTTGCTTAATATTTTTAGTTACCTCTTCCAAACTGACAGGCTCAAAGATTTCGGCTATAAGACTTCTCTATAATCTTTCAAGCATCAAATCATAAGTAGTCTCATGAACCATAGAAAAGTCAGCTTCTTTCTGATTTCGTACTCCATTCCCTTCTATATCGTCACCTTTTTTATTCCATATCTCCATTCCCACCACATTTCTATAGCTTCTCTTGACCTTGTAAACTTCCTTAAAATCTTTTATCGTCACCTTCTGGTTCACAACTTTCACTTCATCCTATTGCCTCGATCTCTCCCAAGCCTTTCCATCCTTGTCATATCATGCCACTGGACTTTTAAGATCTTTCCTCTAACTTTAATCTCGTCAAGATTTTTAATAGCTCTCATGGGTTCCTCCCTTCTTTTGAATCTCACAAAACTAAAATGGCTGTTAATATTCCTTCGCATCTTGTGAGAAACAAAAGCCTCAATAACTTGACCCTCAAACTTGAAAAGCTGGAAGAGCCAATCCCATGTCATATCTCGGGGAAGATCATCAACAAACAACGAAACTGTATGTTCCTATGCAAGATTGTTGGACTTCCTCCACCTATTTGCTTCACTTTTGCACCTTATCGCCTCCTCACTTTGTGTGGCTCTCGGTGTCTCTCCTTGTATTTCTCTCTCTAAGTGCTTCTCCATTTCTTTCTGTGTCTCTTTCCATCTCCCTTCTCCATCTTGTTGATGGACTTCTTAATATGTATCCAAGACAATTGAGACACACATTGAAACTAGCTGAGCTACGTAGCCCATCCATGATAGAGAGACAATGATTGACTGTATTGTACAATTGATAGATTTACCTATGTGAGTGTTGGAGATGAGGTTGCCTCTATGAGACCATGGGCAAACTCTTTAGAGCCACTCATGAAATTCAAGTAATGGTACAAGGCCAAAATGCATCACACTAAGTTGAATAACTTTGGATAACAAGATGGTGTCAGTGATGAGATCGCTGACTCACACATGAAATGAAGGCTCATAGAGGTTCTAATCTTACCGACACTCATGTCATTCAAATTTTATTTGCTCTATGTATGAGTTCATAGTCCAAAAGACACTAGTACTTATGACTGAATTTTCATGCTCTTAGGAACTATTTACTATAATAATAACTTTAAAATATGTGGAGGATGGTTGTATTTTATTTATTTTTATTTTATATTTCAAAGTTATTATTATTATTATATCAATCAATTATTTAAGTTTCTAAATTAACCTACGTGTTTTTGGCCAATGTTGACAATACGTTTAAGGCGCATATGAGTTTAAACAAGTATTAATGTGCACCGTCTTGAGAATGGTGCACCACCACTTGGGTGATCCAATGGTAAATATCAATGGTGTATCAGTGCTCTGATTAGATATGATACACTAGAGTAACACCTCTTTCTTCCTATGCCAGCAACATTCACGACGACGGCAGACTGGAGGCCTCCTTCACCTCGCACTCTCCGTCCCTCATTAGTGCCACCGCCACTACTCCCCCACTGGTGCCACCGCCACCGCCACCGCCATCGCCATCGCCATCCCAACCTTGGCAAACTCCAGCTCCGATTCCACATGACGCTTCCACAAAGTGCACTTCCAGAAATCCAAATCTGTATATGAATCCCTTCGTGTCAAGGGGTTGAAGTGAGTGCAAAAAAGAGAGGGAGGGTATGATAGCAGTAGAGCTTGCAATAGCAGCAATAGAGAGAGTGCAATCAGGGGTGCTGTCAGAGTCGAAGTTTCGGTTGTCGGCGAAGGTGTTGACATAATGGAGGATGGTGGCAATAGTGTTGAGCGAGCAGTAAAGGGAGGGGTCCAACATCTCCGTCGGGGCTTCCGTGACATAAGTCTTGGTGCCGTTGAGGGACTAACCACCATGGGAGCATGAAGGTGGACCACCACTAAAGTCGGTGTGGACGGGGGACAAAAGTAGAGTGCCAGTGGTGGTTGGCAACTCCACAATGGACAGCAGAGATGAGGGTCTAAGGGAGGATGGGGAAAGGTTTGGGGGTGGGTGGTTTGGGAGGAAGGAAGGGGGAGAAAGAGTGTAAGAGAGTAAGAGATTTTATTAAGTATCATAAATGCTGATTACACCAATACACCATCCAACCTAATGCATTAGATTCAAGGTGCATTATGCACCATCTTTACCAAGGTGCATAGCAGATGGAGCCTCAAAAAAATTATTTGCACATTCAATGGGTTTGCATCTTTGACTTTGTGTAATGTTATAGCCTTTTATTTCTTTGTGGCAGCTCCCTTTTTCTCACCATGTGTACGTTACTCAAAAGGAAGAATTTTTCTTATAAATAGCATTTTGTGCACCTCTCTTATGTGTATATAACGAGAACGTAATATTCCTTCTTAACACTTATAATTTATCTTTTTTTATAATTTCTTTTGCTCCCTTTTAGCAATTCTTGCAAATTATTCCTGTAGCCTCACTAATTCAAGTGTAGAGTTAGTGAAAATGGCTATTGTATTGTGCGAAATATTAATTGTGAAAATCATCTGCATTGAGTTATTAACTTATGGTAGTGAAATAATCTTAAGCTCAGTACATAACATGTCTATCGATAAGAATTTCTTATGTTATTTATGTATTATTTTTAATTCTTTAATTTTGTATTCATGTGTTCAATAATTTATATTATTGAATTTAACTTTTATTTGGATTAATTTATATTTATGTTCTTTGATTAATTTTTCCAACACTATTTAGTTAAACGAGCCAAAATTCATGCATTTGGGGAAAAAAAAATTAAGCTTGACAAGCTAACCTATTTAATCACTAATACTACTATATTTATTTTTTTGCATAAAATTTTACGGTGAGGGGATGGCGTCCCAGTCCAAGGTAGGGAAAGATTCCAAATTCATAGGCATTTTCAGAGGAATTTATATTTATCTCATCCCAAGAACATAAGTAGAGGTTCAAAGTTGTGACTTGTCAGATGCAAGATCTTATCTTGCTCTGCTCGGCCAACCCTTTAGGTTTGCTATTACATATATTGTAATATTTAATATACATATATAATATAGTTATTTGTATAATTTAATGTTTTTAAAATATTTGAATTTATAAAAAATTCAAATTCTCATATCCTATTAGTCTATATATATTGTTTTGCTGATCTTTTGTATTTAAAAGCCTTAATGTAGAGTAGACTTTTAGATTGGTTTTCAAGTCATATCAAACTATTAGAAAAGTATACTCAGTCTTTGAAAAAAAGCCTATATTAATATGTGACTCTAGCCTTGAGATTGAGAGGGAAAAAAAAAAGGCAACCTTTATTTAAGGCATAGTTTGGTTTGGTCTGACCCATTTCTATGCCTAATATAATTCATTGAAAGAATATTGTTTAATTAATGTCATATCTTCTTTATGGTCTCATTCTTGTACTAACATCAATGATATTTTCAAATATGTTTTGTCATTAGTGTTGTCTTTTCTTTTGAATTTCTTTCTATTGAAGTTTGTGGTGTGTGTGTATATATATATATATATATATATATATAATCATATATATATATATATATATAGAGAGAGAGAGAGAGAGAGAGAGAGAGAGAGAGAGAGAGAGAGAGAGAGAGAGAGAGGTCTAAGGCTTTGGTTGAGGGGATTTTGAGAGGACGGAGAGAAAAGGGAAAGAAATAGGGAAGAAATAGAGATGTTTTCCTTGTTTGGATGAAGGAAAAAATAGGGAAGAAATAAATAAATAGTGCACTTTTGTTCTATTATTTTAATGTATAATATTTTTCAATATGTGCACGTTACTATAATTTGCTAATAGATATTTATTTTTTGACGAGAAAAGTTAAAAAAAATCTTCAATTTTTGTCCATATGCACTCAGCCATATTATTTTTCAATATGTGAGGGCTCCTAATGAGATTATAAAGCCTTTCTCATATGCAACTTTTTGTACAAATATAAACTTTCTTTATCAGATTGTAGTAACTTGCATGTATTAAAAAGTTTAAGGATCAATTTACAAGTTTTTAAAATAACAGGACCAAAATACAAATAGACCAGAGTTGATGATGGTTTTGTAGACTTTTGGTTATATTATGTCATTGTTTAAGTATATTATTTAACTTAATTATTACCATAGATATCTGTTGTCATTTATGTTGATTAAGTGTCTCAATTAATAAAATTTGTTACAATTAACTTAATTTAATATTATTAAGGTCTTTTTTTTCCAAGTTTTGTAGTACCTCACGTGCATTGCATGGGTATAGAACTTTAGTTTTATTGTTATAATTATGCCTAACTAAGAATTATTTTATTGAAAGGCTAGATTAACATTAATTTTGTGACTGAAAAAAAAATATAGAATTAACAAACATAACTATTATCAACTCTCTTGACGGTACCAAACTTGTTGTTTATATTTTTAAGGGGCCAAAATAAATGTTTATGATTTGTTTATATCCTTCCATTTTTATACCGAGTTAATGGCAAATCCTAAACAAGAAAAATATTTCTAGGTATGAGTTTTGTTATATTTTTCTAAAGCATCCTTCTAATACTTTAGAAAAAAAAGTATTAAATGAAAAAGTAAATATATTTAATATCTTGTAAATATAAAAAATAATTAACATTTTTTATTTAGCAATTAGGAAGATATTTTAGAAGGATTTAACATTTTTACTGTAGATATATGCATAATTGCTTGACATGAGGTGATGCTGTCAGCTTTGCAAAGATGGCACTGACCACATTGAAGCCATTGGAGGAAAAGAGAGGGAAGTGCTGATCATGCTCGTCTGGTGACAACAGAAAAGAAAATCGATGGAGAACAAACACTTTTGTGTGAACCGGAAACAGTGAACCAGAACCGGTGCTCATGCCACAACTTTCTTCTCCATCCTTCTACAGAGGGAACTGTCATGTGATGGCTAATTTGAATTTGGTATTTCTAAAGTCTATATGCAATTTAGAGAAGAAAGTATGCAATTATCAGTATGGTCATCTGATGAGAAAATTAATGATTTAAGATTTTTTAAATTTCATACTTGCATGACAAATCATAGCTATAATAATCATTTTCTTTGATTTTTTTTTTGTACATTTTCTTTGATTTTTTTATACTATATTTGTGTATTTTATGCGCTAAGAAAAAGAAAAAAATTATGCTAAGATAATTTATTGAACTTTTTTGTTTATTTATTAAGGGACTACATCATTAAATTTGTTTATTAATTGAAAAATACTGACAAGTCAATAATATCCAAATGGTAACATGATTAACCTTTATTCATGACTTATTTCTTGTTAACACGTGATTTATAATTTTATTATAAATCTTTTCTAGAATTAGTGGTTTGTTCTCGAAATGAGCTCAACCTCAGATTACCCTAAACTTTAGGATAATCGAAAATGGGTAAAGCATACTCTAATTTGAAGAAAGACACCAGAACCCAACATTTGATTGTTGATGGAGAAATGCTAAAGGTCCTAACACCTTCCCACTTAGTGAAATTTGAAAAGGGTAAATGTATATAATTTTACTTCTACAAGTGAAAAAGCTATTGCTAGGACTTAAACTCATGACTTCCAAGTTATAAAACAACAACCTTAGAGAGGGTTTAACAAATTAGAAAAATTAAATAACAAGTACAATGAAGCAGAATTTTTAATAAATGTTGTTTGGTAACTACCTAATATTTTAAAACTAATTTTTTTCTGAATCAATTTGAACCTAAAACCAATTCTTTAAAAAAAAAATTAACTTAATTTTATTTCATCCCAAAATTTTTTCTTTTTATTTTATATCTTTTTACTACTTTTCTTTTCATTTCGTACCAATTAATTCTTTTTCCTTTAACCTTGTCTATCGTCCTCTATTTCTGTCACCACTGCAGTCCACCATCATTCGCCATTGATTACCATTGGCCACTGCCAATTACCACCACCAGCCATCAGCACCCGCCACTATTTGTTGCTGTTGGCCGCCGCCATTCCTCACCACCATCAACTGCGCCAGTCACCACCGCTGCCAGCCACCACCCCCAACCA
Organism: Pterocarpus macrocarpus; assembly: GCA_031439585.1. Lineage (NCBI taxonomy): Eukaryota > Viridiplantae > Streptophyta > Magnoliopsida > Fabales > Fabaceae > Pterocarpus > Pterocarpus macrocarpus. The sequence goes on from CM062515.1 coordinate 60,450,871, forward strand.
TAGTCCACCACCATCTGCCCGTGCCGGCCATCACTATTTGCCATATTAGTTTTTTTAATTAAAAGAAAGAGATACAAAAGAAGAACACATGTTGAAAATAATTTTTTCGTTGTGGATTCAAACAACATTTAATAAAAAATTAGTTAATTTATATATAAATTAACATAACTGATTTTATTTTATATCATGTTAACTTGATTTTTAAGGTTGCCAAACATCCCCTTCCTATTGCGTCAGGGCTCACTTTTCATACCAGAAGCTGATTAATCAAATCATATAAACGGTTCAGTAGTTTGCTCCAATTCCAACATTTTGTCTTGGTTTTTCTGGCTCAGTCACTCTCCAATTGTTAACTGCTCAACCTTGTCTACCCAACTGAAAAGGACACGATACAAGGGCACAAGGATGGAGGATAATTTGCTTAGTTTCACAGACTTGAAGATAAGGTAGATACAAAATCAAAAGTCGATTTTTAATTGAACTGGGGAACTGTTGTAGCTTTGAGGGGTATTGCAAGTATACCAATACTAATAGCTGAGGTAGCATATTTTAGCAGCAAGAAGCATAGAGAATATACAATTCAAAAAGAAATGAGATCCTAAATGAGCAAATCAAACATCATCAACATCACTTCCAGCAACATTACCGTCTTGAGCTGCCAAGTAGAGGCTGCCACCAGGTCCCAACACCTTAAACCTACACAACAATAATAAATAGCACATGTCAGCAGAAAATCTGGACTAATGACCGCTTCCTCACTCCCATTGCCACTCATTTTCCATTGAAAAATAAATAAATACAAAGGTAAAACAAAGGCTACAAACAAAGATTAACTAGCTGGCCACCTTTCAAGGATAAATTTTCCTTCTTTGTACTTCTGAGATTTCTCATGAGCAGCCTCCTACAGTGAAATGAAACAGAATATGTTAGAAACAAGTGTTTAAAAATGAGCTTTAAAACAAATAAATCACAAATCATAAGCTCTAAAAATTGGTCCTTACATATTTCCATCCAACAATAGACCCACATGCAACACAGAACATGTCAACAACAGTGTGCATTCCTGTGATCATCATCCGTTCTACTTTCTCGCCAACAGTGACATTCACACTGTCATAACATGGATTAACAAGATGTCATTTGAAGCACCATACACAACCAAGTCTTGTAGTGATCATGATTTTTTATCTGGAATCAATTGCACTATTTGTGCATTCAAGATATAGAAAGCATAAAAATGTAAGTTCTTCTCAGTAATATCACAACTTACATAGGAATTTAATTTTCTCATTTCGACGGAAAAAGAAATTTTATTAGAGGTAGAAAAGTGAAAGTACAACTAGGTGTCATCCTGCATAACATGTAACATGGCTATGTATTTGACTAATTATTTCATTCTGATGTTTAAAGCTAAATATTTGGCACAACAGTATTAAAAGGTTCTACATAGCCAACTACTGATGTTTACGTGATGAGAAGGCCAAATAACACTTACACTTTATCAAAAAGATAAGCTTTCCCATGCCTGCAATGGAAAGACTAAGAGAAAAACACGGTTAGATTGTCCGTAGGTTCTAGTTTTTACTTATACAAGTAGATTGTGAAATGCAATGTCCAATTAAGGATTCAGATGCACGAATGCAGCATAGGAAGGTAATCATTCTCAAAATTCTCTACTTATTTAACAACATATCACCAGGGGAAAAGTCTGTGTAAATAACCTGGCAGGTGTCAATCAGGTGCCACAATCAGGGAAGAGAAAACTTTCACTTTTAATTATCAAGAAATTTCAGATGAGGACATCCTATACTGATTTGTGCACAAATGACCAATCAAAAGATTGTGGTCCTACAAATTCAATATTGGGCTAGAGACAGAATCCTAGTTTAAACAAATTCTGACAGGCATGTTGAATGGCAAAAGGATTTCACCAAGTTACCTGGAAGCAGGGACATTCAAATCCACATGAAATGTTAAATTAGGAAATCAGACCCAAAATAATAATAATAATAATCACAATAATTTATAAGTCTTTTAAGATACACAGTCTATTTGACAAAGTCTTTCAAGCACTTATTTTCCAAATTTGTCCATTTTGATTTCTGATTCATTTATTTATTGCCATGCCCTGTATATGCCAATTTTACACCACAACTTATGTGGCTGCACCAATTACAATCTTCTTCAAAAAGAACTAGAAATATATCATCATTAAATTAAGAGAATCATCTTTGCAAGAAAACTTTTTTGCTTAGAAACATTAGCATTTGATCTCAATGAAAATAACACAATCACAATGCCATTGCAAGTACGAATTTGTACAGTTGCCACACATCAAAGAATTTGAAGAAGTGATACTTCATTGCTTTCCTACACATTTATAATTAGTCCAAACAGAAAATCCATCTGTAGCAAAGAATCACACAGTGATAGAGAAAGATATCAACCCAACAAAAGAAAACACAAGCATGGATATGTGAAATGACATGACATCAACGAGACATCAAAAGACAGGAATTCAAAATACAAGAACAAGACTTGATATGGGCATACATTTCAGAAATGTTTAACGAACAAGATGAATAAGTACTATTGATAGTTATAAGCAAAAATTCAACAAGTAGTAAAGTCTGAGAGTTAGTATTGAAAATGTTTCACACAGACACAGATTCTCTCTAAAAATGCCACTGCTTCATATATATCTGTGCTGGAAAAAGCTCCTCTAAAGTGAGCTTGTTTCTAAAGTAAGAAAGAGAAAGGGTATTCACCTTTAAATCAATAAAATGTGTTGTGTGGACCCAATCAATGACCTAAGGGGGCATACCGATTACTTTTTCACTTTAGAAATAAGCTCACTTTAAATGAGCCTAATCCGTGTGTTCTAGCATGTGTGATCCTGTTTGGTGTTTTTTTTTTTCCATTCACTTGTTTTGATTCTATTTGGCACCTCTCTTTGGGGTAAATCACTGCATTCCCTCATCATGATCAACCAGTAATGGGGCATGATGGTTTCAAAATTTCACTTCACAATTCTTGTTACTGTCTTTGCAATCGCCAACAGCAATTGCAGCCACACTAGCCACATTTTTACACAATTTTCACAATCACAGTAATCACAAAGCAACTGCAGCCGCGATTGTAATCACAATTTAAAACATCACAAAAGACCTTATATCACATGATTATCCAACACAAACCCAGAATTAAAGCTAAAGACAATTGTAAAATCAGGCACCAAGATATCATCAAATTCATGTCTGAGGGAAACAGAAAAGAAGAATTATAATAATAATAATAATAATAAAAATAATAATAAAACCTTAGAAATGATATCATCAGCAAGGGCAAAATGTGTTTGGCAGTGCTTGCAGCTATAGAAGTTTCCTTCAAGACTGATCAAGAATAGCCTTCCCATGTCTCCCTTCACACCAATCTATCAACTTGAGACCACCCACAAAACAGTTAACCGAAATTCCTTCAAAAAAGAAAGCCAAAAAAAAAAAAAAAATCACCAACCCAGAAAAGAAAATGAGAAAACAAAGAGAACCCATATACCATCAAGCCCAGAAAATCATTCTGATCATAGGGAAAAAAAAAAAAGGGAAATTGAAGGCATGCGATGTAACCGTACCAACCAAGGCAAAAAAGAATAAGAAAATGACAAGTAGGTGAAAATGCATAGAGAATAATAATGTGAATGAAAAAATGGGGTACCGAGAGAGAGAGAGAGAGAGAGAGCAGAAGAAAAGGGTATCATTCAGGGAAGAAAGAGTGGCAGTGCATTGTAATGAATGATGAATGGCTTCTGTGAAATTTGGAGTTTGTTAAGTACAATGTGAGATGAGAGGGTACACTTTGGCCCTGGAAATGATGACACTCGTTACAAACTTTGTCATCCCTCTTTCTATGCACACATTTCACCACTTTCCACTATGCCAATGCCATTACGCATGTATTCCCACCCCCTTTCATTATTATAACAGGGAAAAATGTTCATTCGTACCAATGACTAATTGTAAAATAGCGCGCAAATGAAAAGTATATTAATTTTCATATATTACTAGTATAATGTCATTCAATAAAAATTAAAGAAATTACTAATATAGTGTATTTTTATATAATCATTTGCTATGACATGATAATTTATAATATTTTTATTAAATGATAGTTTAATTATTTAGGTTTAATTTTAATATATTGATAATATAAAAAAATTATATATTATCATTCAATCAAATTGTACTATATACATGACTTTTGAAATAATGAATAAGAAAGTCAAATATATTTGTTAAATTGATAATATATAATTGAATAACAGTCACTATATCAAAATTAAAGTCAAAGTATTTTAAATTATTAATATATAAAACTTAATCTCTTTCAAAATTATGAAATGTATTGAAACCAACTCTTCAGTTCAAGATCAAAACTGGTTCAAGACTCAACAAATACTTAAAAGACAATCCAAAATACTTATAAAAATACTTAAAAATAATCTGCCATCAAGAAAATCCAAAAATTAAATCAGACAATAAAAGAATGGTGATAGGGATATGTTTCATGATGTGGATATTTAAGATATGTTAAAGAAATATTTAATTGGTTTAAATAATTTGACATTTATTTATTTTAACTAAGGTTTGGAGTTCAAATATTGCAAATAGAAAAAACTCATATTAGAAGACCTTTACTTAATGAGTTATATTAGTTGAAAACTAATGGAATTTGAAGCTTGTGGTTTAGATAAAATAAAAATAAAAAAAAAGAATATATTAACACTTGGTTGATTTAAGTAGTGTGACACTAACTTCTTTTAAGCAAGATTTGCTAACCCGATGCAAGTCTAATTGAAGTCAAGTGAACTGACTAGTGTAAAAATAAAACTCTAACACCAATTTCTGACCCTTAATTTAATTTTAGTCTAACGCTCTAAAATGACACAATTTAATGACAAAAAAAGAATAATAGAATAGAGTTTTAATAGAGAAAGAGAATAGTTAAAATTAATAATTAATGAAGAAAGAGAATATGATTATATTTAATTTAAAAAAATAAAAAAATTAATCACAATTTTTTAATGAAATAAAAATTATTTACTTTTTTAAATTAAAATTTGATCAAATAAATAAATCCAAGATACTAACTTTTCAAAGTAAAATAATAAATTGACAAAAGTAATTTCAAAATATATTATAATTATTAAAAATGAGATTTATTTAAATAAGAAGTAACATTAAATAATTGTTGGTAAAAATTTATGTTTTTTATTTAAAAAGGAAGAGAAGTGAAAAAATGTGGATGATGTGAACGCACTTGATGTAACTATCTTAATGCTTAAGTATTGGGTTGTATATATAAAGGGGTATGGGCTTTTCTCATCATTAAAAAAATGGTTAACTCCTCAATGTAATCTCTGTCGAATTTTGCCTTGAATAAATTGGTTTCTTAGAGAGAAAAAAAAAAAACGTAATCTTATAGTTCCTCATCATTTAAAATATAAGATAAGCTAGTCCTTCTGTTAAGTATTTACCATTAAGTGGCTAATGTGACCCATTAAATGGTTGATGTGGCCTATTAAATGGCTAACGTGGCCCGTTTTATGCCACTATACCAAGTGATAGGATAAATTGGTCCTTTACAAATTATAAAGAGTTCAAGATAGTCTCTTGTTGAAGCAAAAACCTAAAATCCAAATCCCATCTTCCTCTTCCTCATTGAAATAAAAATCCAAACCCTTATTATCATCTTCTTCTTCATATCATAAAAAATAGTCATTTATATTATATGGGAATGTAACCATATTATCTTCTTTCTCAAACCTTAAAACCTCAATCTCATATTCTTTTTCCTAGTTGAAGTAAAAACCTAAATCCCTATTATTATCTTCTTCCTCCTCCTATCCTTAAAAAGCAAGTCCAAAGTGATATTCATAAATATGAGTTATAATCACTACTTGAATATGCATGTCATTTTTAGTTTGAAATATTACAAATAACGCAAAACAAATTAAAAAAGAAAAAGTTATCACCTCTTTACCATATGCTAAAAATCTTTGTTCCACTTGCTTATTCCTTATTGATGCATGAGGGATATTGAAAACTCATGCAATTTATATTAGAAAATTTTGGGCTTGAATTTGTTGTTGATAACTTGTGTTTGAAGATGGTGATAAGATTGAGGTTAACTATTTTTTTTTTTTAATCTACATTTGGATGGTAGTTCTCATTCCCGTGTAATATAAACAACTATTTTTTGTGATATGAGAAGGAAGAATATGATGATAGGGGTTTACATTTTTGGTTTAATAAGGAAGAGCATGATGAGATTTGTATTTTAGGTCTTTGGTTCAACAAGGGACCAATTTGAACTCTTCATAATTTGTCATGGACCACTTTATCCTACTATATGCCATGGTGGCACAAAATGAACCGTGTTAGCCACTTAATGAGCCACATTAGTCACTTAATAGGCCACATTGGTCCCTTAATGAGTCATGTCAGCCACTTAATGATGAATATTCAATAGAAGGACTAACTTTGTCCTATGTTTTGAATACTAAGAGGCACAAGTGTAGGGTTTTTTTTTTTTTTTTTGAGAGACTAATTTATTTGATGCAAAATTTGATAGTGACTAGTTTGAGAGTTTACTCTAAAAAATGAGGTGAAATAAATAGATAGGCAGCATGGGATAAAATAGAAAAGGACAAGAAAGAAAAGAAAGAAAGGAATAGAAACAATGTGACATCTAACTTGATCCTTTAGGTAGTGTTTCGAATGGGAAAAAAATAGAAATTGATTTGATTTGCAATTCAAACCTTGTATTTGAATGTTTTAAAAATATGAAATGATTTAATTTGTCAAATCACATGAGATTTGATTGCTTTGATTTTGAAATCCTATCAAATTTGATAGGATTTTATAAGAATTGATTTGATTTTAAAGATTAAATACAATTAAATCAATTCAATTCCTATTTTTAATCATTCTAAACACTATTAAATGTATTCTAAACATAAGAATTGATTTATAAATCAATTCAACTACTATTTTGTATAATCATTCCAAATATAAGATTTAACTTTAAATTAAATCAAATCGATTAAATTTCCTAATTTTATCATTCAAAACACTACCTTAAACTTCTCAACCATTGACTAACGAGTGTGTAGGTCAATTGGCAAAAGGGTTGTCTTAATTTAACCAGAGGTCTCGAGTCTTGGGTGTGCAGCTGTGTCAAAATTGGGAAGGAAGAGCTTTGTTGTCCAAATAGTTCTACCTAGCTCGAGCAAAATTGCCTTCAGTAAGAGAATATGTAATATCCTGAAACACGATGCATCTGGTTTACACTGTTAATTGATTTATTTCCTTACATTCAAGAAATACACTTGATTAGGGTTGAAATGTAGATATTAGGGTTTAGAATATTTAGTTTTGTGATATAGAAAATTTTATGAAAAACTAGTAGCAATGTCATGCTAAATTAGGAAAAAAATTGATTTGATTTCGGTATTTTGTAACATAAGAACTGGGTCAATAGAAACTCATACTATAAGACCACACACATACTAGTTAAAACCCTAATATGAGTGGCCAAAATTGAGCCACATAGACCCTTTGGGCTGGTGCAAATTCAAACACAAAATGGGGGAAGTTAATCAAAATTTTAACAAAACAAAATCCACCAATCACCACAAGGTGAGTTATCTAGTGTCATGAATGCATTACAAACCAAAATTTTCCAAACTCCTCCTTCATTTTTTCTTCTTCATCTCACCCCACCATCTTCACTTCTTCATCCTACTCATTTTTCTTTACCCAAGACTTGCTTTTTACTAGCTCAAACTTGGAACCTAAGTAGGATTCTTGAGTTTCACTTGATATATTAGACTAATGTGGCTGAATAGGGTTTTCATGCTTCTCCTTATTATGATGTTATATAATGACTATATGAATTGTTTCAATTGAATGAACATGAGAACTCTTGGTTTGGGTTGGAAAATTGGTCAAAAATTCAAACAGGATTGCTGAAATTCAAAACCGTAGGATGTATTCGTACTGCATACATTATGTTTTGACCTACAGAGGTCAATAATTTATGAAGTTATTTTTAGATGAAACTAGATATTCAGAACTTTCCAATCATACAATTATAAGCCTATTAGACCTGAAATGTGGAAAGTTATGAATTTTTGAAATAAACCCTTGAATCTTGTCCACTATTCTGACTAGTATAGATTGTGAAGGGCATAACTCACTCTATAAAACTTCAAACTTAGTCAACCAATTTTTTTAGGAAGCTAACACATAGATATTCATGTCATAAAAATTTCAAATTCATATCTTAAGTACATTGCTCCCAAAAATTCTTCAAAATTATCCTAGGCCCTGCTCGGGTTGAGACAAGGCAATACAAAATAGTCTATTTTAGGAGCCCATAACTTGAGCTGTACTCACCCATTTGAAATAAAACTTGTGGAAAATGAAAGATTGTTCAATTAGCTTTATCCAGATTAAATTTCGGATAAAACTAATGAAGATTGGATTTTTAGTGAATTTTTACATTTAAGTGCCCAAGTCTATCCGATAATAGGGCAACCTTGAGGAAGATTTCAATAATTCAATTTATACTGATGAAAACTTAGTGATACCAAAGAGAATTAAAAATAGACAAACACTGCCACCACATTATTAAAATTTTATATTTAAATGAGTTAAAATAAATTTATGGCACAATTTTTAAGATAGGGCAGATTTAGGAGATTAAAGTGTAAATGTCAATTTTTAAGTACTAGAACACTCTTAGACCATCAATGCCCGAGGATTGAAATTTTGATTATGCAACTCTCTAGTATATTGCTGAAATGTTAGTGTAATATTATGTTGATTTTGCTATCTTGACTGGTTGGTTGAGAATATCACTATTGCATTTTTGGGGAAGCATATTTTAAGCCGTTATGCAATCGAGTTCCCGGTAGGATACATATGATTGGTGAATTATTCCCCTCAAGTTGATTAGTCATAAGTACATGTGCTATGAGCAACATAAGGATTCCATATCACTTGGGCCAGTCTTGGAATGAAATTAAGGGGAATAGATCGGTGGGAAGGTAAGGGAAAGTAAACCCAACTATCATGTATAAGAACGTGCTCGATCCTGAGAAGCAAACTATTACCTAGGAGTAATATGGCATAAAACTCAGGGAACCAAGTATGGAAAATTATGATACAAGTCAAGAAAGATAACAAGTCAAGTGCATATGCATTAAATTCTTATTTGCACTTCCTTATGCATCTTATATGATTAGTTATAGTCTAGTTTGAATTATAAATTATTCTCTGTGATATTTACTCTGTTTATTGTATGTATTCTCCTAGGTTTATTAGTCCTATGAGGAAAATAGAACTTTGCTTTGGACCATGTTTTTAATGCTTATGAATTGAAGCATTTATTTTATTGATCACACTTTTCCATGATTAAACTAAACCAAAGTAACTGAGAATGATTACGACGATGGTATGTACTAGATAGAGAATCCTATTGAGAATTTTCTAAATTCTCATCCTATCATATGTCCATGTCATTCTCAGATGGTGACGATGGTGGTGATAGTCTTCTTTGCTGAGGTGCCCAAGTGGCACTAGCATTATGACCCGTTTATGGATTTCTTGTACTTGGCTGCTACCTCTTGAGTCCGCCTATACATATTTTTCCAGCGGGCTTTTGTTGTACTCGTCCTTAGCCCCCTCTTCGATCCAGCTACTCCATTCCTAGGGGTCCCTTTGTACATGTTTCACCCAAACCCTGTACCCCCACACAAAGCTTAGCCACTCGCAGTACCACCTCATCTTGTATAGCCAAAGTCATCTAAGAGTGATCCATCAGAGTGGACGGATTCTTCCTTCTCCTCATCATCAGTACTAGGTGATGGTCACACACCACCCACCGCCAGATCTGTAGGCATCATGCCAAACAGATTCTTCTTCTTGGAATCCAGCTAGTGAGGTGATCAAACCTTGGAGACCGTAATTTGTATAGCGTGGCCTTCTTTTAGTGTCTTTTATATAACTTTGGGCCATAGGCACAGTCTCTTTTGGTTTCCTCATGTATCTATATCCGTTGAAATGTCCTTTGAGGACTCATATTAAGCCAATGTTCATAGGACATAGACTGAGTTCCTTTTTATATTGATGGTCCCATTTAATGTACTCAATACTTACGTATATGAATGCATGAGGTTATATTTATATATATGTGAGATATATTATGATTAATTACTACGAACTTTTGTTTGCACCATTTATATTTCATTATATCGCGATACATCTTGTTTGATAGGCAACTTGACCAACTAATGAACACCACATAAATAAAAACGAAACCGATACTTCACGATTGATTTAAAATTAACTTTGCCGAATTAATAATCTAAAGGTAAATTAAATGAGAGTTACTAATACAGGGTAAACCACCGAGTATAACACTATGACTTAAATATAATATTATATTTGATAGGATATTCTAGAATACATGTGGTTTTGATCAAAAAACTTCTCAACCATCGATGGTCCTTTTATTTATCATAATGGTAAGATCTTGAATAAAAGTATATGAATGGTTTAGGCATAGCTTCCATAGTTAAAAAAGGTCTCTTGAATAGAACAACTCTAAGCTGTTACTACAACAAAGCTCCCATTCTCATCCCAAATAACAGCACCTATAGCGCCTCCCCACATTGAGGAACAATTTGTATTGCCATTGGTGAGAATGAGCGCAAAAATGGAATCTATTGTAGCAGTAACTACCACTGAACCAACATGTCCCAAAATATCTTTAAAACGAATGCATGGAAAGACACTTGGACTACGAGACTTAGTAGCATCACTTTGAAACATTATTATCTTTACCTCTTCTCCTAAAATTGGAGCAATTATAAGAAATTGTAATTTTTGAGGTCACCTTGCTTAGAATGAAATAAAAAATTGAAGGGTTCGAAGTTTATGCTAATCCAATCAACAAATAGGTTAGTAACTCTCCTCCCCACAATGACACAAATGGAGTAAAGAATGGTTTTTCCCTCATATGAAAACAACATCAGGGATCAGAAAATAATACTTCTGGTGGAGTTCTCTTCACAGAATCTATTCTCTGAGGAGGCCACACAACAGCACTAGGATCCAACTATAAAGAAGATAAGCCTTCCGGTGGAGCACTCTGGACAGCGCCTATCCTTTGTGGAGGCCACACAACATGGGTCACCCTTCCTCGAACTAGAGCCAAAGGAATCTGCAAACATAAGATTCAGGTTGCCAAAATGTCAAGAGAGGTTTCAAATAAAAACCACCAGCGATTTCCCACACAACAGCATAGACAAAGTCTACATCAACCAATCAAAAAATATTTTCTGTCAAGGCTAACAATGTGGTATTCTTATCTACTTCAACAATGCAGCACATGAAAATAAATTCAAAATATACATTAATAGCCTAGTGTCAGCATTGGCCTAGGTGCACCAAAATACAAGGCTAATAGGCAACTATGCATGTGAAGTGCAAATCAGTAGGTAGACCCCGAGGTCAAACCGCAGTGAACAGCACTTTGCTGGAAGATACTGGATTAGACAAAGAAGCTCCTATCCCCTATTTTTTTGAAATAAGTCAACAAAATTGCTATTAACAGATAATAAATGTCATCCTCTTTTATGGAAGCCTGACTGGTCACGTTTTGTATTGTAATTCTTATGAGATGTAAGTACTTTTGCTTATGTGCAATAGAACTCTTGAGGTCTTTCACAATGTAACACTATAGTGAGTTTTAGGTCTTTGTAATCGACTTCAATTCTATATCCTTGACCAACCAGACTCATAAATGTTTGGTAAATGTAACAAAAACAGCTGCCAACAAACACTCATTTAGAGCCTCAGTCCTTCACAAGAGATTTGTTTTCTTGCTTCATTTTGCATATCGTAAGATCATCATGCCTGAAACTAAGTGATAATAGCAACTTACAGGTCCAAATGACTTTGAGTCCATGCTAGAAGCTGTGTTGTCTCCCTCAACCCAACAATGCCCTTCCGGAACCTTCAACACATCATAGTTATGACGAGTGCCATACCATTCACCAGGTAATGCAACTATTCTCTTTATGTGTGTCTCCTTGTGATTCAATGGGGAGCTACAGAAGTTTTGGAATGTACCAATTAAAATTTTCGAAAACGGCAACAAGGATCTCAATCATAAGTTTTAATAAAACATGAATTTATCTTAGTAGTGAAGTTCAATATCATAAATTAGCATAATTGTAAAGAAGAGGTCACCAATGTCAATCATAAACTACGAACAAGAAGTCATGAATCATAAATGCATAGGTCAGAATGTACATATATGGATAATGAATCATTCACTACCAATAACTTCTACAGAAATGCAATATTATTCCAAGGACATGCTTTGCAAAAGTGAAACAATTACATAGTTCAAGGTGGCTAGTTCGCCTAGCTCTGGTGTTACTCATCAAATTAACTTCTAGATATCATATACCAAAGGAAAATATGGCGTTTAAATGCAAAAAAACATAATTTTTAAGAATGGACTAAAGTATTACCGGAAGACCACAACGTCTCCATGTGAAAACTTGTATTTGTCAAGACAGAATTTCTCAACCAAGACATAGTCATCTGCAGCATAATCAAATGGTCAAACAACAAAACCTGGAATCGTGAAAAACCACTTTCTCTTATGAAACCCTTTAGCAAGAATAGTACCAGAGAAGTTTCCTATAGAAGAGCTGGTTTTTGGATTAAATGTGGGAGACATAGAGCCACCTCGAACTGGAACCATAGTCACATAACGATCAGACACAGTCACAGTAATGAGCCCAAATGTGACAAACTTTTTAGTAAAATTCCACAGAAAGCTGCTTGGTCCCATGTGTTCAGGTGCATGTCTATGCCAAATGTACATAAACCATCTGCAGCCAGCTTCCCCAAAACAGCAATGAGAACAAGGCAACTGAGGGATGAATAAACATAAAAGAGCATTTAGTTAAAAACTATGGACTGCATGCAAATATTGTGGCACAGTAGTTGAAAGTTCCTTTAGTTTCAATTCTCAAAGGAAAATTAACTTATACCAAAAAAAAGAAAAAGGGAAGAAAAACAATAATAATGAATTAACACAGAAGAAGCAAGCAATCCACCAATTTACACCGATGTCACAAGAGTAGGGTACAAATATCAGATGCGATGCAATACAATATGATAATATGCAAATACGATAATTTTATTAAAAAGAATAAAAATAAGACTCGCATACCACAATGTATATTATATAAAATATTATAATTGTATAATAAAAAAATGAACATTAATAAAATATTTGCCAAAAATGATAATATTAGTAGAGAAAAGTAATTGATAGGGGCAAAATTTGGATTTCTATCTTGAATTTTTTAAATAACAAAACTCTAAAGATGGTAGATACTTTTAGAGATATGCCAAAAATACGAATGCAGAAGTATTATATGAGTAATGGTATCATGTACAAGTATGCTAAGGGTATGTCACCAATTCTGGAGTATTTATGTATCATAGATTTACACAATAAGATGCCAATGAGCTATAGCTCACATGGCATCTCTACTGCTCTGTGTCTAGTGGCTTGATAGCTTTGGGTTAGGGGTTTGATCCCCACTTGTCCATCCCTTCCCCTCGTCTCCACTCCACAAGGAGCTCTCTAGACACCCACCCCCCCCCCCCCAAAAAAAAAGAAAGAGAGAGAGAGAGATTCCAACAATAAGATAACCGAAGTTCAAATTATAACACTCAATATAAGAGAACGATCATCAGTGTAATCTAGTTCAATGCTAAAGAAAGCCATCAAACAGAAGTTCCAGTGCACTAAAACCTAGAGGATCACATCTCCTTGCCTCTACATAAAACTGACTTTCATGTAATTAAATTAATCCTGTGACTGTGATCTATTGCAGTTTACTAGTGACCCTGCAGAGTTGAAAGTACACAGAATATATGTTCAATTACTCATCAACTGGCCATTCTGAAAATGCAAAATCGCAACGGCCATATTGAAAAGCCAGTGAAAGAGGCAATACTTGTAGCGAAGAAAAAAAAAGAAAGAAAAAGAAAAATCCGCAGACTATGATTACCATAGAAGCAACATTGAATTAATCACCTCACTAGCACAGAGATGAAAAAAGGTAGGCATCAAAAACCAAACTTTGATTCAAATTAGGGAAATACTTCATATATAAAGAGATGGGTAGTGCTATGATCAGATAAAGGAGGGTGATTTTTCTAGCTCTACAGAAAGAGCCATCATAGACAGTAACTAAAAAATAAAAGAATCAAGTGACATGAAAATTGAAAAGATTCAATTATAGAACAATAAGTAATGGATTTCATACCTGCTAACACCGATGGTTGAGACGGTGGACGGCCGGCGGTGGCTGACCGGCGACGGCGAGTGGCTGGTTCAAGGCTTCAATGGCAGCTTCAGGTGTACAAACTGAAGCGAGACTTTAGGGAAGAACTGGGTTTTTGTTGAAGTTGGACAAGGAAGTAAAATAGATATGAGCCTGGTGGGCCTTATACTCGCCTAGAGGGCCAGATAATATGGGCCAGGTCTTTTGTTGGGCTCGGTCAAGTCGAACATAGTCAACCAAATTAGCATTGAAATATTTGTAGTATGCTGACCCAAAAAAAAAAAGAAGTAGAATTTGTAGTATAACTCCTTAATAAAAAATTAAAAAAGATTATAATGATATAACTGTGTAGTCCATAGGAGTGTGAAACGAGCCGGACTAGTCTATTTAGACCCACAAGCTAAACTATTCAAACCAATCCTATAGTAAATATTAATAGATCAATAATATGTCGGATTGACTCATTTAAGGCTAACTTGTTGTAGAACGAGACGAAACTCGATGGTTCCAACTTTAACCTCATGTAAAAGTTGCATTTGGGCACCAAAGGGAGTTGTGTTTGACTTCCACCAAGGTCTGCGGCCATTCCAAATCCCTTCCCTCCCTCCTCCCCAAAAAAACTGACCCAAAAAAGAAGGCAGACCTATTTATTTACATATATTTTTAGGTCTTAATACACTTCTGTTAAAGCACCCAAACTTCAATCACTGATATTTTAGATGAGTTCTCCATATATAATTTATACATTATTGATTAATTTCCTTTCTTTGGGAAACAACAATACCCGAAAAAAGAGTAAAAATATTGACAGTAGATTGGAAGGTACCAACAAACAAACTTGAGGAAAGAAAAGACATATAATTAAAACATTTGTCTAGCATAGAAAATCATTTTTACAATAAAAAATAGATGAAACATCATAGGAAGAAGTAGACCTCTTTTCGATCCAACATGCACAATAACAATAAAAAGAGTTCAACTTCATGCACCAAATGAAATGGGGATAAACTTGTCCAAGTGGGCAGGCAACCATTCCATCGAACCCTACATTTACACAGTAAAGGAGGAAGTTATTGACATCAAACCCCAAAACAGGAAGCCTCACCTTGCGGGCATCAGATTTCAAAGTAGCATCAATGACCCCAGAAACTAGGTCAAAGTAGGGGCTAAGAGGAAAAGGGCAGCTAGCAGCGAGGTGATTGTCTGAGAGTGACAAAGAGCAGATGGGGCGACACTAGAGTATATGAGATTGTAACTTGTGTGTTATTTTAAATTTCATTTAGGCCATTCACTTGGAATTTTTTTTTTAATTTTTAATTTTGAAAATAACTTTCTCCTTCGTGATTGAAGTGTTAGTGTGTCAAATGGGTGTTGGTTAATGGATATGGACTTTGGCTGTTTTGGTTTCGGCTAATGTAATGTTTGTAAATAAAATAAATAAATAAATAAACAAACAAATAAGTTAAATGACCATTTAACCTGCGCATTAAACAAGTTAGGTTAAAATTGAGTTGATTTAATCGATCAAGATCTTTTAAGTTCATCCCAACTAATTTTGACAAATAAATTAATTTACCCAATATATTCGATTCATTTTGACAATTTTAATCTCTTATTATAAAGCAAGTGCTGGCATACACCCACTTTTCCTTTGATGGCAAAACTATAATTTTAGACAATAATTCTTTGTCAATTTGCATTTATTTTTATTCCACTTTACTTTATTGACCTTGATTTTATTCTTTTGATGGAATAAGAATAATCAGATTAAGGATGTTGTGGTCATTTTATTTCATAATTTTAATATCTATTTATTTTTTTCTATTTTATTTTATTGACCTTGACTTTATTCTCTTGATAGAATAAGAGTCATTAGATTAAAGGTATTATGCTTTAATTCTCTTACTTAAGAGTTTAAATATTGATAGGAAAGAAGAGGAGTAGAGGCAATCTATTCTCCATATTTTATCCTCAAATGCATATTTTTATTTCCTCATGGGTGAAAATGAAGAAGCTAAAATTTATAATATATAAACAATATTTATAGATTTAGAGTAGAGAAAACTTTGGGCACGTGCTTGCATGGTTTAAGGGAGACTGCGTTTTGTACATTATTAATTAATATTAAGTTGGAGAATATAGGTGGAACTAGACCAAACTTTGTGGGAGTGCAAGTTGTTTATCTGAAATAAATTTAGCAAATTACATAGAAATATTTCATTGTATATCTAACAAAAAGGTGAGCTCAATTTGATAAGTCATTTTTCTTTGTATACTTTCTGCATGAATTCATGAATTCGAATCTTCAATTAACATTGATCAGAGAACACCAACATCATTCTGCATAGCCTCACCAATTCTTTGTTACTAGTAACTTCACTAGTACTAAATCAGCTAAGTACAACTGAGGAGTCTAATACAATGGCTTAATATTGACATTGTAGTAGTGCCAAGGCTTAAGAGGAGGATGAGAAAGTGTCAAAGATAGTTGTATGAAGAGGGTCACTCAAATGGGTAGCCCAGTTGTTAAACAGGGCCTTTGCTAGTGGCAGCAGCTTGAACTGCAAGGCCAAGGAAGGCAACCATGGCAAGGGTGCATGCTTCATTTTCAGGGTGACCTTCTTCTCAGGGTCTGCGGCCAAGCCGATCGAGGGGGTTGAAGAACTTGCTGCTGGGGTTGCGCCTCTTCTCCAGGTCTTGGAACTCAACGTAGCCAATCACTAGAATTTCAATCCAAATCAGGGTGGAAAGCAAGAATGGAAGTGGTTGCCCAAGGTAGGATGACCCTTCAACTAGCTCTACTTGCAACAAACATCAGCATGCAAAATTAATTAGCTACATGAGCCGTTTTGTGCTACACTAAACATGACCTTCATATAGAACATCAATATAAAGTCAAGTTTTTAAGTTTTTCGACCCAATTTTAGGAGAGATCATATAAAAACACAGGGCTTTTGCTAAAATCGCCACAATTATTAGTTTTTTCTATTCACGGTTCAATCATATGCGCAATGTCATTAACTCGTCTTTAAACTGGAACAAATATGCTGGTATGAAGAATATTTGACCGTAGATAATAGTGCAAGCCTTAAGAGCAGGAATTAATTGAAGAAAGAATGGCAGATGAGGACCATATCCAAAAACTTCCCCATTAAGCTTAATGGAGTACATGCATCAAATGATACTTAACCCAAAATACGCTTCACACACACCCAAAAAAAAAAAAAAAAACCCAAAATACGCTAATGTCAAGATCTCTTTTATTGTGAAAATTACGTCTAAGATTTATTTGTACAACACCAAATTGGCTCTGTTTTTTTTTTTCTAATAAGCAACACCAAATTGGCTCTACACATCAAACAACACGACATTCATATTCGGCATACGAAACATTTGAATGAAAGAATAGTCTTTACTCTTTTAATTTATTCAATTACCATTTTTTAATCTTGTCGAATTCTGGCAATATCTTTGGGAAGTAATTCTCACTGACTAGCATTAATCTTAATTTGTTGAATTTGGAATTAGGTTTGGTAGTTATGAAAAAAAAAAGGAAGAAAAAGACTAGAATTATTATAAACGAAACAGTTTATTATAGAGTATAGACAATCAATTACTTAAATTTAAAATGGACAACGAGTTTCTTCATATCCCATTCCATACAAAAGGATAAAACAAGTTCAAAGGCGAAAGTTTCGCCATACAGTGACCAACAGGGCCGCATAAACAAACTGCCCAACAATGACGCGGGAGGAGAGCTGCAACAAAGTTGTAGTTGCGCGGAAAATTCTTACTTCCTCTGTGGAAGAAAGCTTTCCCATACTCCATTCTTTTTATCTATCATTAATTTTTTTATTTCTCTATTTTTCTTTTTTTTGTACTTTCAAAATTAAAGGTTAAGATTATTTCATAGAGTAAGAAATTTTTACTCTAAGGAGAATACAGGAATCTCTCGTAGTTGCACCTGAAAATTTTGAAAGATAAAAACATTTGCAAGGAGACTAACGTCATCCATGACTTCAACTCTTTTTATTTTTTTTTTAACCATATCCAATGGAGTTAGTTATGTACTAAAACAATAGATCAAGTTGTGATTTGCGCATACATGGAAACCAGAAAAGGTCAATCGATACGAAAATTTTAGCTTAAAAAAAAAATTCTTTTGTAACATTAGGATTTTAAATTTACTAAGAATATCTATGAAGAGAAATATCCTCAATACCTTATGTTAAAATTAATCTTACGCTTAAAAGACATAAAGATACTTCATAAGATAAAGTGATGTACCGCAATGAAATCGATATTATTATAAGGCCATTTAGGGTTGTGTGTGCGTGCGTATGAAAATGGATATCTACGTTGAATTCTGTAGAAGAAATAATCCCCTAGTTGTGGCCTAGCTGCTATACGTGGCTACGTAATTGATATATGCATTAGGGCTCTCAACCTAAAGTATAAAAAGATAAAAAAAAGTAGGTAAAACTAATTTTTTACTCATCGCACGTGTTTTAAATTTTAATTTTAATTTCTATACTAAAAAAAATTAATTTTGGTTATTATAATAATACTATATATTAAGGAGTTAATTTCTATTATTAAAAAATTATTAGATAATAATTTTTATTGATGTGATTAATAAAATTTGACATAAGTATATTACGTTATTAATATAATTTTGAAAGAGTAAAATGACTTTAAAAAAAAGTGATAGAAATAGTATCAAAACAATATGTTTTAAAGTCGAAATGGCTTCAATCAATTTTTACTATATCTCATGTCAGATCCTATTAATATTATTTGTAAAAATTAATATTGTGTAATAAAATTTTTAAACATAAGAACTAATTCAATATAATTATAAGAATCTAAATAAAAAAAATTTTAATTAGTTTATAGGAACCATAACTAAATTATTTTTTAGTATAGAAACTAAAACAAATATCTGGAACATGTATCAAAAGTTAGTTTGAAAAAAAAAAAGAAAGAAAAAACAAAAGATATGTGCATTGAAAACACAAATATAATGAATGACTCTCCCCATAAAGAAAGACTACACATAGTTTATATATGCTAGTACATTTCAAGTACCATCGAACATTGTCTTCTTTTTTTTCGGTCGAATTCAACATTGTTTTTGTCAGGCGAAAAGTTCAACTTTTAAGAATATGACTTGGATCCCTCATAAAGAAAGACTTTGTATAGTTATACATTTCGAACAATTCAGATGACTCTTGGTTGCAAATGTTTAGGTATACTTCCTTAATGATATTATAGTTAAAATGCAGTGTTAATTGCCTATACTCACGAGAAAACAAATCTCAAAAGTTCTAGGATTCCACAAAGAAACCAACATATAGAGTAAGGATGCATTTGTTTTATTTTTTTTTTCCAAAAGAAAAATCACTTTTCAAAATAAAAAATTATTTCTTACATATTTGAATAAATTTTTAAAATAATTAGAATTGAAAAAATTATTTATAATTTTTTAGTAGAAATTGAAAAGAATAACTTTAAAAAAAAATATATTTTTAATTTCTTTTATCTATATACAAAATTTAAATTTTATAATTATTTTTTTTAAAAGTTAAAACAAACCCACCCTAAATTAATCCCAAAACCTCAATCTCTAAATCAAATTTCCTTAGTGACATATCTTAATTAGGTCTTCTGACAATTTTTTTAATACGATCTGCATTGTCCTATAAATTGATTCAAACTTGATCTAACTTCGACACAACTCACTTTAATCAATTATACTCCCTCCATTTTAAAATAATAGTCAGTTTAGAAAAAAAAATTGTTCCATAATATTTGTCATTTTAAAATTCCAACAATTTATATATTGATTTTTTTATACAAATTTTATCCTTACCTTCATTAATTGCAAATGTTTTACTCTTTTTTATCACCTTTCTGATTGGCCTATGACATAAAACGACTCTTTAATAAGTAGGATAATTTAGTTTTTCATATTCTTTTTTCATAAATCAAAGCTATTGAATTGCTTTCCTTAAGTGTAATGACCTTCAACGACAAATGGAGGGAGTATAAAAATTTTGATTTTCATATATCATTATAATTCAGTTAAAATAATGATAATTATTATTTTTTTGGTTAACAAATATTTTCAAGAAAATATATTAAATTAGTTAGTAATATTTATATATTGCATCCATTTATTATTAATAATAATAACAACATTAAAATATAAAAATTATAATTTTAAATTATCATTGTTAATTAAATTTTTAAAAGCTTAAAGATAATATAAAAGATATAAAATAAAATCAAAGATCACTACAAAAAAAATGTTAACTAATGGCAGAAAATTTTGTGGCAAACACGATCTCTAACTAAGTTGCTGGCGGATTTGCAACAGACATTGGCCGCAACAAGTCAAAAAATTTTGAAACTAAAAAAAATAATTTGTCGCAAATAATTCTGCCACAAATATTAATTTTCGTTTAATTATTTTCTTGAAATTAATTTGTGACGGCCATACTTGAATTAAAAAAAAAAATACATGAAAGAGTTTGCGGTGACATTGGCCGTTGTTAATCTAATATCGAAATTAAAAAAAAAAATTACATAAAGGAGTTTACAATGGCATTGGTTGCCGCTAATCCAATACTTGAAATAAATAAAAAAATACATAAAGGAGTTTGCGGTGGCTTGGCCACTAATCTAAAAAAAAATTACATAAAGGAGTTTGCGGGGACCCATAATAGTTCAACTATTTGCCCCGCTAATCTAACACTTGAATCCAAAAAAAAAAAATACATGAAAGAGTTTGCGACAGCCAATCTAATACTTGAATTAAAAAAAAAGTATATGAAGAAGTTTGCAGTGACATGTGTAACACCTTTTCAACTACAGCATTATGCCTAGGTCATAATGCCATAATTAGAAATTGCTACATGAGATCTAATACTTAAATTAGTTATAGTTGAGATATTATAATATGAACGTCTAACAGCTATTAGAAACATATAGGTTTTCTTTTTTAAAAAACTTAGTTATATAATAGGATATGAGCTTGTACTTAGTTCATAACCGTAGTACCATCGAGTGTATGTAATAAGAATTATCGTCAGGGTTAAAAAATAAAGTCACCAATTCATAAGACACAATATGAATGAATAGGAAAACAAAATCTGAAAATCCTAAGAGTACTGAAAGTCGTTCATAGTTAATATATATAATGTTTGTAATAATATTTACATACTCATGCATCTCGTACAAGTCTTTTGAGTACATCCAATATTGGTCATACAAGTAAGTCTTGATACATGGCCCATATCAAAAGTAATCAAAAACCTGAACAAAGTCCGCACAATTGCCTACTAGAGGATAAGAAATACATTAGTAAAATCTATAGCTATGTCTGTGGCCCACAAAATATATAGTTTCCAAAATAAGGCCATAGTGTACATGAAAAAGTCAATAAGTCGTCACTAGTCAAAAGTGCAAGTCCTAATTACAACTATGCATAAGCCCTAACAACCTCAAAATGTCCTATGTCATCTACTAGTCCAGATCAAGGGTGTGGAAACTGTTCTCCAGTGTGGCCGAAGCACCAGTATCCTCCAGTGGAAGCTCTGGAATCACCTGGCCACCTCCAGATGAAGCGACGAACCCTAATGGCAAAAGACTATAGTAAGAGAGCTCGGCTCCGAGGGATCCATCTCCATAGCAGTGGTGGAGCAAATATCAACTATGCCATGTGGAGTAGAACACCATCAAAAGGGAATTCGGGGTCGATCTATGGGCTGAGAACAAAAATAATAAACGGGCAGCGAAAGAATATATACATTTTAACCTAGGCTTGACCTATTAGGTACATTAAGTCTGTAGCCGGATCATAGTGCTAAAGCTAGTCTGGAGTCTCAAGGAAGATCATGACCAAGGCTATCAGTGGCGTCTGAGGATGACATAGGTACACACATATAGGGATGAGAATTATAAATTCCCAATAGGTAATCCTAGACTACAGCATACAATATCATCGTTATTATCCTTAGTTGCTTCGGTTTACTTTGAAAATCACATTCTTAGCAAATAAAAAGAAAGGGTTTGTTCATTAAGTTTTCACAACTCCATTTTCTGAAGCACATTCATTTTATTCATGCACTTATAGCATATCATAATAATGACAATATGAACAATCATAGTAGGAGATATGCTGCAAATGCTACTCATGTGCTGAAATATACAATTAAATATATGTGTTAATGTGGTTTTTCTTAGACTTATGCCTTGCTTTTCTACATTGATATGCACACTTTACTTGGTTAACCCTTGATATAAGTGGCCTTGCCCACTTCAGGGTAATAGTCTGCTTATTAGAAATAAGCTCATTCCTATACATGATTGCCAGATTTATCCTCTCTGACTCTTACACAGACCTATTCCTAGCTAGGTTCACTCTCCCTAACTTAATTCAAGAGAAGTCAGATTCACTCTCTTTGACTTAAATCAGATTCACTCTCTCCGACCCAAGTAATATAAGATTGTACTTATTCAAGAAATGTTAAAAGCTCATGCTCACATGTTTGCCATTCACATAAGTAACTTGGAGAATAATGCAAGATGCAATTTTATAATTTCACTTTTGTGAACTATTCCATCAAAAATTCGGCAGCATGACAGCTATGTCATGGATCTACCAAAATTTAAAATTAACTAATAATCCAACTAGTAATCTAGAAAACAATACCAATATAATCACAAGATGTTCAATAACAAGGTTGAAATAGAGGCATCATATGGCATGAAGTTTGTCCAACTTTCAAGGATTTCAATAAAATAAGTAGAACATATTATTTGCATCAAGAATTTATGGAATCATCATTTTTACACCTATTCTTCCAATCAGCTTTGTTCCTAAGTCAATTGGAGACCCATAGCTCAAGTTACACCAATTTTTTCATCTAGTTGGTTTGTATGATTCTTACATAGTCTAGAACTTTAGAAATTTATTAAAATTTCAATTTAAGTCATTTTAACCTCAAGTTTTATACGGAGAATCGTTTCATAACATACTTTCAATTCTCTTCAGTCCTACTCAATTTCAAGGTGTATAGCCTAAGATATGGCATAAAAAAAAAAAAAAAAAACCTGCCTTATGTTAGGTTCTATATCTTGCAGCAAGCTTTGGAAATTTAAAAATAAGTCATAAAAATTAATTTAAATCCCAAACTTTATAACCTAACTCTACATCAAAGAAGCTTTCAAACAAAGTTGGTCCTATTTGATTTAGTAAAGCCTAACTCAAGTTATAAGAGAAGGAATGCAAACTATCCTGTGATAGCTTCAACGGAGGGCAGTTCCCTTTGTGAAATTATTGGTGCAAGGAATTTGGACTCGAAATTTCACATTTTTGTTTGGCTTCCTAAAAAAATTAGTTGAACTCAAATTGGGGTTATATAGGTTAAGTGATGCCCCTCAGAGCACAAACTACTTAGTTATGCCATTTGCAGCACACAGCCAACTTCAAAAATTTATATCTTCCCCTCCTTAAGTCCATTGGACCTGAAATTTATGGTAGACTCACAAGTTAACTTTCATTTAAAATTAGTCTCAGCTCATTTTGAATTTCCTAACTCTAGATATAGGGTTCAAATTGCTTGCTATTCAATTTGTAAAGTGTGCCAAACTCTACTCTCGTGTCTCTTTAATCACCAAACCAAAACTTAGCAAGAACCAAGTTCAAGAAGCTTTAGAATATTGAAATACAAGCCTAAACATCAACATATTCAATCTCAAATACGCATAACAAAGGAACTAACAAAACCCTAACTAAAGATAGCCATAACCGTATACCAAGAACAAAACCAAGTCTTAGGATCCTACCTTACTTCTAATGCCTAAAACCCTCTAGTCTTGACCTCTTGAAGCTCCAAAAGCTTCCACTCAAGCAAGCAAAACAATAGGCCCTCCTCTTCTTGTCAATGGCCAAAACTTCCTTAGACTAAAAGGGAATTTTTTGGCTTCACGTGGTGCTATATGATGGTGGTAAGGGTTTAAAAGGGAGGTGTTTTGAGAGTGCCACAAAAAAGTGAGATAGAATGGATGAGAAGGAAACAAAAAAGGAGGAGGAAAGGAAAGAGAGAGACTACAGTCCTTACTAGGATGAGAGAGAAGAAGATGATAAAAAATTTTTGATATTTTTCTCCTTTTTAATTTAGTTTATAATTTGTTGATTGTAAAAAAAAGAAATGTTGACCTTTTATGTGGTCATAAAGCAAGCTTAAATTACTATTAGGGTGGCTAATTTTAAGCCACACAAAATTTATAACACATACTAATTGTGTGCTTGTATAGGTTAACTCCTTATTTAATAAATTTCTTGTGTTCAAAGAAACTATTATTCAAATTTTTGCCATGCAGATAAAATTTTATTATAGACAAAATTTTAATTGTATTATATTATCACTACTATTATTCTACCTTCTCCTCTTTTATTTATAAATTTAGTATTAGTTAATTCTTAGAAGTGTTAATTATAGATATGGCTAAATTGGGGGGTTACAGCATTGGCTACTCCTAATAGTTCAATGCCGCTGCTAATCTAATACTTGAATTCAAAAAGAAAAAAAAAATACATGAAGGAGTTTATGGCAGCATGGGCCGCCGCTAACAATTGAACTGTTTGCGACAACATTGGCCACCACTAATCTAATACTGGAATTAAAAAAAAAACACACACACACATAGCCGCCACTAATAATTACCAAATGTTTAAAAAAAGATTTATACATCCGCTGCAAAATTTTAAAAAGTTGCTGCAAATTCATTTTTATTAGACATACATCAAAATAGTCTTCTTTCATTTTCTCCTCTTCTGTTATCTTTTCTCCTCCTTCTCTTCTTCGTCCCTTCTTCTTCTACATTATTCTAGCCACCACCCTCCTCTTTCACCCTTTCTTTTTCTTTCTCTTTTTTTTCCCCTTTCTTCCCTCTATCTTCCTTCTCTATTCCTTCTTCACCTCACCAACCACCTCCACGCAATGCTATGCTGCCGCCATCGCTAGGATCAGTGCCACTAGTCACTACTACGTTTTTTTTTCATATGTAATATATGTATAAACACATTTCTTCTATGTTTTTAGCTTTATTAATGTTGTTGAAATTATTAAGTATGTTAACTCTTGTTACTTTTATATTGTATACTATTTTTATTTTTGTTGGCGACTGTTGCATTGTTGATGATTATGTGTTATATGGCATTGTATTCTTGAATTGATAATGTATTAAAAAGATATTAATTTGTGTTGATTTTGGATGGTATTAATATGTTAACTTGTGTTTATTATGGATGCTATTTTTTTATAATGATTGCATTGTTGATGATTATATATTGTATGGTATTGTGGCATTGTGTTGCTACTATCTGTTTGATAAAAAACATTTGAATAAATTTTTTTTTTTTTTGCCAAATTCAGTGATTTGCAGTGGACTTAGCAAACGCTAGGTAGGAAAGTTTGCCGCTAATTAGCAGGGAAAAATGCTGCCACTAATTCAAGGAGGCAAAATTCGCCGCAAGTTAGAGGGGGCAGAAGCTGCTGCAAATTAAAAGAGGACAATGCTACTGCAAAATAGAGGGGTGAAGTCCGCCACAAATTAGTAGCGAACTTTAGAAGGGGATCGAGCCACTGTTACTAATTACTAGCCTATGAATATGCAGTGGTCCGATGGCTATCTTTGTGGCCATTTTAGCATATTTGTGGTGGATTTGTCCGCCACAAAATGCCAATTTTCTTATAGTGAATATGTCTTATTTTATTTTTAAAATAAAAAATAAGATACATTAATCAATCAAATATATTTTATTAATTTAATCGTCAATAGTTAAAATAGAAAAGATATTGTTCTTCAGCATCTTAATCTAGACTTTGTACAAGAGCTCTGCTCCATTTACAAACTCTGCGACTTAAATGGTTCTTTATAAAAACTAATTGTATTTTTCAATTACTTCCCTGGCAATTTTTTTTAAATTATTACTATTAATTAATTTTAAAATTTTAAAGATAAATATAGAAAATATAAAATAAAATGAACACATTAATTAATTTTAAAACAGATTACATAGAAAGTGTATACAATGTTATCACATAAAACTAATATTTAGCTGTTTATAATATCATTATATATATAATGTTAATATAATATATACAATGTTATATTTTGACCTTTTTTTGAAAGTTTATATGTATGTATATATTTAGTGGTTGAATGGCTTAATGATAATTTAGAAAAGATAATTATTATATTTAGATATTAATAATTATTAATAGATGGATATTATAAATACAAAGTAATTAATAAAATTATAGTACTAATGAAGATTAAAACATGTGAATCGCCATTTTTACACGTATCAAAATATGAATGAAATGCCTAAACACTGGCGAGGTAGAAAGTGTCTATTTAAGAATTTCTCTTGCTATAGGAAAAGTTTTAAGAATGTATTTTTCTTCTATATATTTATCAAAATACATTAATTTATATGAATAGTTTGATTGATGATTAATGATTATTGATCGTGATGTGATGCCATATGTCGAAAAATTAAGGCATATAAATACCATATTTTAATTTTAATACTAATATTAGATTTATTATATTTAATTATTAATGATTTATGATTTGTAAGCATTGGAGAGTTCAATTAAACTCCAATTAATGTTAATTACGAATTTCTTAGATCCATTAAATTTTAAGATTCCAAATATAACTCTAATTAAATGTGTTTGGGTATTGTTTAGTTGGACAAATGGGATAACAATAATACAAACAGAATAGTAATCATTTTTCAGGAGTTGGTATAACTGTCAATAGAATAACATGTTGGTTGTTATGCTTGTAAAAACATTTAGAGTAAATCTATACCTTAGTTTATGAAATATTTTTATTTTAATATTTTAGTCCTTAAAAGATTAAATATATACATTTTAGTCCCTAAAAGATTTTCTTTTAATATTTTTGTCCTTGAAAAATTAAATATATACACTTTAGCCCTTGAATGATTTTTTTAATATTTTAGTCCTTAAAAAATTAAATATATACACTTTATATATTTTAATATTTTCTATTTCTTACTATACAATATAACCAAAAAAATTATAATAGATTATGATTTTTATTAATTTTTAATTTAAAATTTAAAAGTTAATATAGTTATTTAAATATTTACTATTTTACTTGTAATTATTTTAATTATTTTAATTATTTTTTATTTTTGTTATATATAAATATAATTTATATTGAAAATAATTTATTATTTATTTATATATTTTTTAATAATTATTTTTATTATTTTCATAATGAAAATAAAAATGAGAGAGAGAGAGAAAGAGAGACAAACAGACCGACAAAGATAGAGACTCAGAGAGAGAAATAGATAAGAGTCTTTATATATCAAAGTTCAATTAGGTTAATTTCATATTCCAAGATTTAATTGAGTTATATGTGACCATATATATAATTAATTTTATTACATATAATTAAATTTATATTAAATATTCTTTATTAAAAAATATTATATTTATCTATATATTTCTATTTTGTTATGAAAATCACATCAAACACATTAATGAAAATCTTGGAATGTGAGATTGATCTAATTGAACTTTGATGTATAAATTTTAAATTAAATAATTAATAAAAATTATATCTTATTATAATTTATTTTTCTAGTTATATTTTATGGTAAAAAATAAAAAATATCAAAATATATAAAGTGTATATATTTAATATTTTAAAGACTAAAGTGTTAAAAAATCATTCAATGACTAAAATATATGTATTTAATTTTTTAAGGACTAAATTATTAAAATAGAAATTTTTTAGGGATTAAAGTATAGATTTACTCAAGTATTTATTGTAAATTCACTTGATAAAAAAAGAAAGCATCATATAATTAGGTATTAAATTTATGCATAAATTTCTATTAATGATCAATGTCAGCAAAACTTAACTATATTTGAATTAGTAGAATCTTCCTTGTACGAAATTAATTGGTTATTAATAATGCTAATGCAAATGTGATGTTCCCTTATATAAATGAAATATCACTACCAAGATTTCTACTTGGTAGAATATTCTGAACTATTTGGGGTTCTTGATTTTAGCTGCCCAATGGGTATCTATGTTGGGACGAGTGTTGGGAGAAAGTTTTTCCACATCAATAATGGGAATGGATATTTTATATACCCATTTATTAAATTGGGTTGAGGAGGATCACTATACTTATATTCCTAAGTATTCAATATATAAAATGTCTGAAATACCTCTAATTATATATATAAATTTTATGAAACCCTAAACTCGTGATGGGATGGTGATAGGGACAATTTTCATCAATGAGGCAGGAGATGCGGAACTACCTTTTGCCCTTGCTTCATCCCATTGACATTCCTAATTAACTATTTCTTTGTGTTTCTAGCATATATTATCAAACAATTTTAAATTATTATTTAGAGTTATCAGCACTTAATTGACTCAAGTGATTGACTTACACTTATTTATTTTTAAATAAGTTCTTTAGTTTGAATCTTATAAATAAAAAAATCCTAATATTAAGATAGTTTTACTTTTATAATAGGTTGATCTAACTGGAGAAATTAGTTGAAGGAATCCGGACAGTAGTTAAATTTCACATCATATTACTATTCAAATCAATATAACATACGACAATTTCAAATTAAAATAGTTAGATTAATTGGCGTATATCTAAAATTGCACTTCAATGGAGAAATTAGATTGATATCAATTTTCAACAATTCATTAAATGTATAATATAATTTTTGGAAGATATATAATCAATTATTTAATTCGATAATACTTGTATTATTATATTAATAATAAATTGATGATAAAATTTATAATACCATTAAATAATCTCATGCATTGTACATGTTAAAAAACTAGGTTTGCTTTGATATGTAGATTATCATTATTTTTGAAATTAACTACATTTTCAATATTATAGTTGAGTACACATCAAAATATAAATAATAATCAAATGAGATTTTGTCTAGTGGTAAGGGAGCTAATCTATCATAATATGGTAAACCATGATTTAAATCTCAACCGGAAGAGTTGCCCATATTTAAGAGTCTAATAGTATTTAAACAAGATTGTCTCTAATAATAGGATGTCTATGAGAAAATTTAAAAAAAAAAACGGTAAAAGTTTCATTTATCTTATTTTGAATTATTTGAAGAATTTTCTTACGTTGAACTATACGCTTGATTGTTTTGAATTTCATTAACGTGTTCTTTTATCTAAATCATAAGTATGTAAAGTATATTGAACCTCAGTTAGTTTAGTTTGAACTGCGTTGGCTCATTGTGAAATACATTAACGCGCGCTCTGTGAACAAAAATTAAGGAATGAAAATATAAACTATTTATTACTTAATTTAATTATTTAAAAAAGAAAACATTAAATACTTTTTAAAATTTGAAAATAATAAGTTTTCACTCTTTACCTTTTTCTGTAGGTTAATACCCCTTCTAGTTCAAAATAACTATCATTTTGATCATTTATATAGGTATTAAGGAATATAAAATCAAAAATTAATTATAAAGATATTTATTGAAATATCTTTATTTAATAACTAATTTATTGCATTGATATTTCATTATTTATTGTGCTAGTAAAATAGAAAAATTTGAAAGAAATGTTTCATTGAAATGTAAGAATGATAATAATAGGAACAAAAAAAATTTATTCAAAGTGACAGTTATTTTGAACGAGAATACCTTTTATTTTAAATTCTTTACATGCATGCCTAGAAAATTCTGTGTTAATTTTTATTTTCCATTTTGGTTGCTTGCCCAGCTTGCTAAGTTTAATTAATAAATACCTAAATGACCAAGACCAAGCCACCACCCCCAAGCTATAGTACAAAAAAGTATTAAATATAAATATAAAGATGTGTTACTACCAGTGAACTGTAACTCTAATGGTATTTCTTTTGGTCATTGTGTCAATGGATTGTTGGCATTGGATCGCGGATTCGATCGTGACAAACCCATCCTTCCCCCATCTACTTAATTTCATTAGGAACTCTTTAGAACAAAAAATATTTTTTAAAAAAAATGTGTTATTTACTTTAATTATTAAATATGTGTCCATTTTTAAATACATGTGGGAATTAAGAAAAATATTAAGGTCTCCATATTAGAGTAATGTAAGTGTATTTTATAAAAGTGTTTTAATTGATTTTTTTTTTTAAATTTTTAATATATTCAATGCTTTGGAAATTTCAAAACTTTCCACTATTGAAACCTTTATCACTGCATTAATTAGCAAAACCTTTTATAAAATTACCCTAATATCTTAATCTCACTTAGTCTATATCTTATTTAGTACTCTTTCCAGTTATTCATTTAATAAGAGTAGAACAAGAAGAAAAAAATTAATGCTCTTTAGATTTCTTAAAATGATAGATAATTGTGGGAAAGTTTTGAAAATGAATACTTATTTGGGAATTAAGGTCGTATATACAAAGACGTGTTATTTATATATCATAATGGTTCATTAAATATAATACTACCTTCAATATCCACTCTATCCGTCACTTTAGATAAAAAGTTTTAGTTATTTTCTCTATTATTTTTGTATATCAATAAAATATTTATTATTAATTTTTTAATTTTATCATTCAAAAAATTTTAAGTAAAATAATCAAGAAATATAGTATCAGATTAATAATTAATAATTAATAAATAATAAATAAAAATTAAATAAAAGTATATTAACAAACATAATTTATAATTAAGGGGGTGTTTGGCATACTATATTAGGTATAATAGAATAAAGTAATATAATACGTTATGATCTTATCCGTTGTTTGGTACTGTCAACGTATTGTATAAGCTTATCTATCAAACCTCCCTTATACGTTATAATGATGGATAACTTAATACGGCCTAGGAAGGTCGGATTAGGCCTGATTAGTTTTTAATGTATAAAGGTTCTTTCACTTTTTTATTTTTTAATATATTTTATTAAAAAAATTAATTGTTAAATAAATAATAAAAAATAAAAATATATAAATAAAAATAATATTATTTAATAATAAATAAATATTTTTTAAAAAATAATTGTAAAATAACTATTCAAACTAAAATAAAAATATAGGAATAAAAATTTATTATTAAAATATATAAATAATAACATTTAATATAAATTTAATTATATATAATAAAAAATACAACCAAATATAGGAATGTGATACTAAGCCTACTCAGATTTTAATATATAAAAACTCCATCTCTATTTTACTCTCTCTCTCTCACATTTTTACATTTATAAAAAAATATTAAAAATAAATAAATAAATAATTTTTAATATAAAATTATTTTCATATATAATAAAAAATAGCTAAAATATAATTATAATAACTATTTAAAAATTATATTTATTATAATCTTTTCTTCTCATTATATTTTATATAATACAATATCTTATACAGTGACATATCAAACACTGCATAGTATTAAATTTTTATCAGGTCTTATACAATCAGGCCTTATACTATCAGCCCTTATCCTATCAGGCCTTATACTATCAGGCATACCAAACGGTCCCTAAGCTTTGATTTTGAACTTTTTAATTAATCTTGTGCATATAGATGAAATAACAAATAAAATAAACTGAAAATAGTACATTTATCTTACTACAACACATGCGTTTTTCCATACTCAGCCATCCTTATATTAAAATATGATCTATACATGACGGTGTCAAGCAACATTTTCCCTATAAATACCTGCAAATATTAGCTCGTCTTGCTACGACAAAAACAGAAGCATCGAGTGCGCCTACTGCCTTAGAAACCTGAGGGTCAGCATGCCGCCCATTCCCAATGATCCTGATAAGAAGGGATCAAATAAGAAGAGGGGAAGGGAGAACACTGAAAAGGTGGAGTACAACAACGAATTGGATGATTCCGACAACGAGGATGAAAAACGACAAACAAAAAAAGGAAAGTACGATCCCAAGAAGGATGACTCTGACGACGACGACATCAGTGATTCCTCAAACTCAGAGTCCACTCAGAAAACTCCCCCTCCTTCCCAACCCAAGTCATCAAAGGCTATAGGTCCTAACACTCCCTCCCCTGGCAATCCACGCATTGGCCCAGCAGGTGATTTGGAATCCATATTTTTCTGCACAACACGCACGATTATTTTCCCAAATTTTACTTGTAACCGCCAATAATTTCCTGTTTGCAAATTCCATTGACATGTTGCCTCAGGGGTTAATTTGATTTGTTTCAAGACCTATTTTAAGTTAATATGTTTTTAATAACAATTAAAACAATATTACTATATATATATTTTCTTATTTTTAAAAATTTAAGGGGAAAAAAAAAAACAAAACTGTATTTTTATTATTTTATTAATATCTTTTTCATATGCATGAAATATCTTCATAACTTCATCTAATTTGAACTACTTATTCATTTAACTTTGGTTCGATTGCAAGAACACGGGATTTATGGTTTTTTTTGTCTTTTTTTAACAAAAGTTGCTTTTTTAAAATTTGAACTTGCCTTCTTATTTTATGAAATAAAAGTTACTTACTATTTTAATCAAATTTTTTTGTAAGCTTTGCTTATAAAATTTTAAAATAAAAATGATTATAATAAAAAATATAATAATTTTACATTTATTAATAAAATAAGGAAATGAGTTTTGTGCATATATATATATATATATAAATTTTATACAGATATTCAATTATGTATTGCTATATTAACAAAAATATTTGACTCAATCACCTTTTATTTTAAAAATTTTACAAATATAAATATTTAATTGAATAATAATGTAAAATTTTTACACTGATAATGCATAACAATAAAACTCTTTTTTAAACAACCAAATCAACCTATGGGGATATATATGCAGGTAAATAAGTGAAAATTTAAGTTAGTTGCTCATAAATGTGATAATGACTAATAATAAATGAGATGTGCTTTTATTAGATTTACTAATAAAATAACATAAATTCTTAATTATTAATGCATAATTCTCAACAATTTCATTATATTTTCTCGTATACCGATATGAATATTTAAATAACAGTGTCCTAATAACATATATGATAACGATATATTAATTAAAAATAAAATGAAAAAACAAACTAAATTATATGGGTGTCTTAAATGCTTACGTGTTATGGCTATCTGCGAAGCAGTTACTGGTCAAGAGCAAGGCGCCGCAAAGTGTTTATCTGATTTCATTGAATCGGAAGGTAAAGAGTATCTTCAAAAGCTCAAAAAGTATGCAAGTTCAAGCGAGATCCAAAGTGCAAAAGAATTGGCTAATAGTGGACTCATGCTGTCAGATCATGGGGAGAAGATTCGCAAAATGGGACAGCGACTGCTTTCCACTTCGTTAGATCGTTTCAATAAATACTTCAAAAATTTGCATCCTTCTAGTTCCCCTGATGAGTGATAATTAACTGCCCTCTGTTTATATGGTGCCACTGGAATGTGTTGTTGTTTAGTTTATTGTCTCTTCATGTTTAAGTGTGTGTATTTTACTCTGCTTTCAATAATGTTTCAAGAAGTATCCCGCTTCTACTATGATATCACTAATGGATGGTTCTCCACTATCTTTGATGGAGATATATGTATTCAAGTCATTGTAATAAAATTTCCTTCTCTATGTAGCTATATATATGTATGACTATAGTGTTTATTATTATTATTATTATTATTATTCTGCAAGAGCTAAGGCACCTGAACTAGAGGGAAAATAACATAAGATATATGTACTTGTGTATAATTTTTCAACGTAGAATTATATGTAATACACGTCAAATATCTCGGAAGGATAACAATTTAAGCTAAATGATATTTGTATAATTCTAACTGGAGATCGACTTGAGTTATTAAATCAATGGTTTGGCTACCATTCAAGCGGTTTGACTGAAAAATCTAAACATAAAATTTTAAAAACTATACTATAAAAAATATTTTATATATTTTCTAGTCTACACACAAGTATCTCTACACTCAAATTAAAGGATGTGACTATGTGAGACTATCAAAGTTTGAGCTATGGTCCGGCCCATATGGGAGATGCCCATAACATGCATTCCCGGGGTTGATAGATCTGAGCCCCTTCAGCTTGAACCAACAAGATAGGAGAGAGCCATGACCGTTAGTGACAGGTAGTCTCTATAGAAGTTAGTTATTCAGTTATGTGAAAGAGTGAAGTTTGTAATTATGTACAGCTGGCATTAGGTGTTGCTATCAGATTAGTACTTGGTGCTGCGATGTGCACATCATCATTGTATAAATATTCTCACTCTCGTGTTGATCATTCAGAATGAAAGATTTCAGATTCTAGCTCTCAAGTTCTCTAGAGTTCTCTCTCTTTGGAGCTTCTGCTCATACCTTCAATCCTGAATCTGATACCTTCAATGAAAATTTGGATAATAGGAGCAAAAATAATATATAAGTATAATAAGATATTTTAAATAATTATGTTTAAGCATAAAAAATATATATTAATCAAATTTTAAATAGTTAGATTTATACATCAAAAATTATATTAATTCAAAATAATGAAAGATGGATTTACATGAAACTGTAAGTAAAATAATAGGTGAAGTGATAATGGAAAAGTGGATTTACTTCTTTCAATTACATTTTTTATCTTACTACATCATAATTGAAATTTAGTAATATTTAAAAAATATTAATAAATTATGAAAAAGAGTTACTATTTATGTTAGTAATATTTTTACAAGTGTTTGTGTTTAAACTATGTTACTGAAAGATTTTTAACAACACTTTACTATACTTTTTTGTAACATTTAATATACTTTTAACAACATTTATCATACTTTTAGCAGCATCTATAAAATGTTATGTTAACTAGATGTTGCTAAAAGTTAATTATGTAGTAGTGAGTGTGGGGTTATGTTTATATATATATATATATATATATATATATATATATATATATATATATATATATATATATATATATATATATATATATATATATATATATTTATATGTGATTATTAAAAATTTTCAAATTTTGGTGGAGGACCCTTTATAAGGTGCATCCGTCCGTGCTGATACCTAGCACAACAAATGCATGTTGATACCTTACCTTTTTAACAGAAAACAACTTAGTTAATATTTAAAGAATACTTAATTTAAGATTATGACCAAATATAGTATAATAACATAAAAGAGAGCTGTCAAATAAACGAGCGAAAACCGGGCATGAGCTAATATGTATGAAAAAGAAAAAATAAAATAAAAAAAGAGAAATATATTACCTAAATAAGGGAAAAAAATTTCTCATGTAAAGTAAAATAACCAAAAAAAATATGAAAATTTATCTATATTACTATATAAAGGTGTTGAAGTACTTCAACTGCCTCATAGTCACAATTATGTTTTTTCATTTTACCCTTATCAACTCTTTTAAACCTTCCATGATAACTCCTCTAACTTTTTACATTCACAATAACTTCTCTAATTTCTCTTTTGTTGCTGAAATTTCTTTTTTTTTAATATTTTAAACAATGAAAAATGCAAATTGACAGACTCTTCCATATCTGTTAATTTGCTAGTTTATATAAAAAAATTAAGAAAAAAATTAGATCAACCCGATTTTATAGGATTATCTGACTTTAATTAGGTCGATGGGGTTTTTGGTCTAAAATTCTAACTAGACCGTCCCATAGGCTAAATTGCAGGTTTTTTTTTTTTTGTTTTTTTAATTTGACTGATCGAATGACTTTGTGTCATGCTACTATACTCTAAATTTTATTTGAGATATGTTATTTTAACATTATCTGTATCATATATTCATTTTATTTCGATATGCGTTTAGATAGTCGCGCGCGCGCTCCAATATTCATATAAGATATCAATTCATCATGGGTTAAAAACAAAAACATTTTCCATTTTGTTTAGATCCAACAAAGCTTTAAATTATATGATCCAAACTTTTGTATGACACCTGAAATTCTCCATATAAAAATCGTCTAAAGTTGTTCATCACTACGGAGACAAATCGTTGTCCACCAACCACCATTGATTTAAAAGGTTTGGTTTACCTTTAAATAAAGAATAAACTATTCACACAGATTTTGTAAATATAGATATATCACAAATATAAGTTAATCATCTCGCGTAGCAAACTGTCAGCTCATTTTTTGAGTTCTCAATATGAAAAACAATTTTGGATTCTCAAATTCTGTCTCTGATAATTCGGCACTAGAGCTCTCATAAGAGCTTTGCTACGTGCTGAAATATCTAATTATGGCACCTCACTTCATCATCAATGGCGGACTACAACGATGAACCTTCAAGCACTTTTTTCTCTACAGAAATGAGAACTCTGTAAACAATAATTCAAAGCTTCAAATTGTAGTCTGCAACTGCAATTGCGGATGTAATATTGTGGTTGCAGTGCCCTCCGCAACCGCATCACCGCAAACATATCACAGCAGCAATGGCGACCGCGTCAAGTATGTTTTTTTGTAATTTCCTGCATCGCAACACAACCGCAACCCGTAATTTAAAATCATGCAATAATTTATTTATGCATGAATATATTATCATATATTTTTTAATTTTAAGATCTAGAACTTCATATTTTGCACATAGTTTAGAAAAAGAGTATGAATAGTTCTCCATGGACTTGAATGAACGGAACAATCCTTTAGATGAGTAGAATGTGAAGGATGATGATTTCTCCCTCTTAACCCTTTTCTCAATAGTATAATGGTGATAGAGACAAAGTATTTTTATATGCGGTAGAGAGAGGACCACATCCTATATATATAGGAATGATAACGTACCTCCATCTAGCACGTCCTTTAATCATGTCTTTATATTTCAATAGTTATTTCTTTACATAAAGTGAGTATGACTACTAATAAAGATAACTCTTCAATAAATCAGCCAAAAGATTTAAACATTCCTATAGTTATTAAACCCATATATATGGGACAGAATTCTGACATTCTCCCACTTGCCCCATATAACAATACTTTTATAGTTTAATAACAAAACATAATGCGCAAATAAATATAATGTTAAATCCTTATTATATTGGCTACAACATAATATCATGATTAAGTAGAAAATTAATGTGAGTTATGGTGGTTGTATGTCATTATTTTCCCGACATAATCCCTTCCATATACCATAACACTAACCTTTTTCATTAATATGATACATAATGAAGAGAATGGTCCAATGTTAATGTCTTTATCAAAAGACAACACCTGTTATCATTATTCTGATTCTATAATGTATACAAACTCGGAAAACAAGTAATACAGAAACATATCTATTCACGAGTTCAGAGTGTCAAAGTACATAAAACATAAACATCATCATAATATACAGTAATGCCTATTTGGCAACAACATCCATACTTTCAACATGTACACTAAATGTTTAGGGTGGCAACCCTTTCATCAATGGATCAACATTCATAAGGTTGATGGTATTGTGTTATATTGACACTTTATGTTTCTGAGCTTTTTCTTTAATGACAGAGTATATCAATTTCATGTGCTTAGCACCTTTAGAATACTTGTCATTTCTTGCAAAGAAGACTGTTGTGAAATTATCCTAATAAATTTTTAGCAGCTTAGCATTATTGTTGACAATTCCAAGCCCTGAAATAAAGTTTCATAGCCACTTAACCTGAACTATGGCCTCAAAGCATGCCACAAATTCAACTTCCATGGTGGAAGCAGCAATGATTGATTGCTTCACACTCTTCCATATTATCACTTTTTTGGCCAAAAGATACAAATCAGCAAATGTATACTTTCTTGTATTTATACAGCTGGCAAAGTCTGAATTTTAATATCCAATCACCTCAAGATGATCAGATCACCTATAAGTAAGCATGTGCTCTTCCATTGATCCAATCCTGAGTTCGGTATCTATCAAGCATACATGAAACTCCTAACAATAGGTGTGTACATAATTTCTTCAGTCTATTTTCATTCCAAATCATGTTTGACATTGTATGAGACTAAATTTGTCTCCCCTCCAAATCGAAATTGGTGATGTTGAGCACTTTTCCATTATGAATCTCTCTAGAACTTTGTTGACATATGCTTTCTAAGACAAGTCTAAAAATCCTTGTGATTCATCCAGGAATATCTCTTTTCCAATCACATAACTTGCCTTAGCCATATCTTTCACTTCAAAATTGCTAAAGAGAAACCTTTTGGTCTCATTTAATAGACCAAGATCATTAATTGCAAGCAAGATATTATCAACAAATAAAACCAAAAAAAATAAACTTGCTCTCACTAACCTTCAGATATATACATGAATCAATGTTTTCCTTAAATCCAAAGGACATAATAGCCTCATTGCACTTAAAATACTACTGGCGGAAGCTTGTTTAAATTCATATATTGATCTCTTAAGTTTACACCATGTATCTCTCCCTTTGACTAAAAACCCCATTGTTTAATCCATATAAACATCTTCCTCTAAATTCGCATTTAGAAAGACAGTTTTCATATCCATTTAATACAACTCTAAGTCATAATATGCTACCAAATGCCATGATAATCTTGAAATAATCTTGCTTAGAAAATAGTGAGAATGTTTCCTCATGGGGATGTTTGGTGGACAGAATGCATTTTCATTCCTGGAAATATTATTCCTGAGAATGCTATTTTTGGGAATAATTTTCTCAAATATAATATTTTAGATGTGTTTGATGTGCAAACTAAATTTCCAGAAATATTTGATAAATTTTCAAAAATACCCTTGATGGAGATGGCGACAGGTAGCTGGCCAATAGCAGCGGATGGTTGCAAGGGCGGTGGCTAGCGGCTGGTGGGTTTAGGTGGTGATAAGGGTATTTTAGTCTTTTTATAATGAAAAATATTCCCTTCCCATAGGAAAGTTGGATTTCCAAGGGGGGTGGTAATATTTTGGAAGTGAGTTTCCTTCCAGGGAAAGCAATATTCCTAGGAATGTTGCATCAAATTTCCTATCAAACATGGAAATATTTTGACATTCACGGGCAAAAAAAAAGTTGCCCCCTTACCAAATGCCCCCTATAGTCAATGTCATCTTTTTGAGTAAAACCTTTGGCAATAAGATGGGCCTTGTAACGTTCGAGGTTGCCATGAGAGTCATGCTTAGTCTTAAAGATCTATTTACATACAACTCTCTTGCACCCTTCAAATAATTCTACAATGTCCCATACACAATTGTGTTCCATAAATTTAAGCTCATCCTTCATGACATCCAACTATTTATCTGCATTATCACAATTTAACGGCTTATGAAAATGAGACTGGATCATCATCAATTATCAAGTCATTTTCTGACTCTTGTATATACACCACATAATCATCCAAAATAGCATAACTCCTTTCTTTTTGAGATCTTCATAATGCTATTGCATGTGGTTGTTCTATCATTGGCTCATTGTTAACCACAAGTTCAATAATTTGTTGTTCTTCTTTATTGTTATGCGATTCAACAACATGAGGAGCAATAAGTCTAGAGGTAGAAGCACAAGTCAGAGGAACTTATACAACTTCCTTAATCTCCACATTTTGTGAAGCTTTACTCCCACTGGTTTCACCATTCTCAATGAACTAAGCATTTCCAATTTCAACAATTCTTGTGCTATAGACATGACAATAAAATCTATACCCCTTAAACCTTTTCTGGATAACCAATAAAATATTCACTGATTGTTCTTACATTCGATTTCTTTTCTTGTGAATTATAAACTCTTATTTCTGCCTAGCATCCTCAATATGCAGGTGCCTTGAATTGGATTTCCTACTATCCACAGTTCAAAAGGAGTATTTGGAACTATCTTACTATGAACCCTATTCAACAAATACATTGAAGTTTTTAAGGCATGCATCCACAATGACACGGTAAAGATGCATTACTCATCATGTTCTTAACCATATTCATTAAGATTCAATTATGCCTTTCTGATACACCATTATGTTCTAGTGTACCTGATATACTGTATTGAGCACATATGCTATACTTTTCTAGGAATTTAGCAAATGAACCTAGGTGTTGTCCAATTCCATCATAGATTCCATTATACTCACCACTTTTATCACATTTTTCACCTTTCTATCTAATAGCCTTTTAACTTCATTTACGTAAACTTCCAAGGCATAAACTACTTGGGATTTCTCATGCAATGAATAGACATAACCATAATGTAAATAATTGTCAATGAAGGTGATGAAGTACTTTTCTTTATTGAAAGAATTCACATCAAAGGATCCACATTATATAATTTCAAGAAGTTGGATACTAACTTTTGTAGCTCCTTCCTTTGTCTGTTTTGTTACTTTCCTTTAATACAATCCACACAAATATTAAGGTCAGTGAAATCTAAAAAAGGAAGGATGCCATTCTTTATTAACCTTTCCATTCTTTCTTTGGAAATATGACCTAAACATTTATGCCACAAGTAAGTAGAATGCTTTTCACATTTAGTTTTAACATTAGAAATATACAGAAATATAAGTCATACATCTACAATCAATCCACCATATATTATGAAAAATTTTCATTAAATTTGATTCAAAATATATTAAAGCATTAAGCTCATTACCTTTCTTTTTGTAAGTACTCTAATTCTAAAAATTTCATTTGTGCTTTAATTTTTTCTGTTGCTCTGTTTATGAAAGTTGTAAGATAAAAAAGCAACGGTATGCGTCGAAGCTTAAAAAAGTACACGCTTAACGACTATTACAATGTCATTGCATTTAGCCAATAAGTTTCAAAATTAGGAAATTCCATATACATAGTCTACTAGGATTCCCTTCAAACTAAAGTGGGGATGATGAGTTTGTCACCATAGTCTATACAAGGATTCCCTTCAGCCTAAACATTCAACCCGAAATACACTTTTGGCCATCCTCACAATTTGGTTCACCATCTTTGGCCCATTCATTTTTTGTTTTGTTCTTGATCTTTAGTTTTCATGGTTTGGAGATTGCTTCAAGTGATGGAAGATCCATGCCAACCGCCAATGTAAAAGTATCAAGCTAAAAAAAAAAATTGTCTCTCCCCCTTCCCAGCCCAAAAGAAAACCCACTCCAGCTTTCAAGTTTTCGAAAATTTTCAATGGTGTTGGTTGTAAATAAATTAAAGAGATGATTCTAGTTGACATGTCTGGCAGGCTAAAGAATCCAGGGCTCGCCGACTAGTGGCTAGGAATTGGTGGTTGCGTTGGCAGCTAGGCGGTGGCATCTAAAAAGGGGGACAAGGTAGTGGCAGCCCGGGAAGAGGAGTGGGACAGATTTGCAGAGGAAAGAGGAAAGAATGGAATTTTGGTGGAAAAGGCATAATTGGAAGATAAATTTTAGTGCTAAAATTTAATTTTTTTATTATTTTATTTTATAACCATTAGATTCATTATTGAATGATTCAGATTTAGTACAAAATTATGGTCCCCATTTAAGAACTCGTCTTAGTTATTTGGGCAATAAGATAAGAAAGATGCCTAGGATCTCGCAACCCCCTATATGCAAATTCACCGTTCTGGCCCATGCAATATTCATTAGCGTTGCTCTTTTAAAAAAAAAAATAATTCATGACTATATAGAAAATTACATTCCACTATAATCCTTAATTAGGAGTAGTTACTCTTCTTAGAGGAAATTTTTGTACGTTGATTATTAATTAC
Source organism: Pterocarpus macrocarpus (assembly GCA_031439585.1). NCBI lineage: Eukaryota > Viridiplantae > Streptophyta > Magnoliopsida > Fabales > Fabaceae > Pterocarpus > Pterocarpus macrocarpus. The sequence continues at coordinate 60,493,021 of CM062515.1, forward strand.
TGACTTCATTTAAAACTTTGTCACAGTCCTGTTTTTTCTTTAAGATATTAATTAAAAATGCAAATCACAAACTTATTTATTCATGCAGTTGATTATAATATGAAACAAATAATTTTTATATCAATATACTTAAAAAATAAAAATATACAGATCGAGAGACAGGTTAGTATTTGTTACTCCGCTAATACTGGCACTGCCTTATTTTGTTGTTTATAAATACATGAAATCGGCCTTTTAGAATATATACGACATCAAACTAGTTCATGAAATGATATATTAGATCTTGAAGTACAAACCTCATATGGCACTATTTTTTTTTTTTTTTTGGTTATTAAATTATCAATTTAACCAATTGGAAGAATTGAAGAAAAAATGATGGTCTAATGTGATATTGCCTACGTATTTGCAGGAATGCAACATCAGAATGTGAGGCGGAAGTGCTGGCATCAGAAGACTCAATGCAATTTGCTTTGGAAGAAAGGCTGTCCAGAAAGTGAATTAGAATTTGGAGTTCAAACACAAATACTTGAAGGTTGGTATAGAAGTGATTTGCACACAGAATTGAGATTTATCAGGAACGTTTTTCTGAACAAGAAGGATTGGCTAACGAATATCTCATTGTCACAGGTTTAAAGAAAACAAAATAAATGGCATGCTACTTGGTCCAATCTACCGAAACAGGTGGAAGGAAGATCTGTTATATCGTGCAAAACTAAAGGTGATGACAAGTTTGTTTCATAAAGACAGAAGACAGTGAGAACTAGCTGACGAATCTGCAGTTCTAATGACTTCTAAGTGGTGTATTAGTTATTGCTTTGGAATACCCAGGTGTATTGTCTTATGATTTGTCGAGCCCTCACTTGAATTTGGCTCATTTTTTGGTTTCTTGCTGTGATGTAACCTGGAACTGGTTTGGTTTTGGCTCCTCACTGCTGTGAGTCGAGCTTTGACATTATCTATGGAAAAAATAAATAAATAAAAAACAAGAAAATGAATAATTACTCTTTAATTTGTTATGTTTTAATTAATTTGATTTACAGTTGTCATACAATCGGTTTGACTTGATGGGCTAGTTTTTTTTTTCTTTTGTACTTGACAAAAATAGACCTAAAACTCTTTTAAGAAAGCAAGTACTTTTAGAATTTTTTTTTGGTCAAGTACTTTTAGAATTTGTAAACCTATTCGAAGAGCCGAGTGAAAATTAACTATCTAGCACCCTAAAATTGAGTTGGGTCGAATTAGTCGAATTTCTAGTAATAGAATATGAATACCGGTAGTTCAATCTAAAAATGATCCTCCCTCTCCTTTTTCTTTCCTTTTTCACTATATTTTTAGATCCATTATGTATGAAAAGGCTTTTGGAAAAAAGAAAGAAGAAGAAAAGAAAGTACTGTTTTTGATATTAGAAACTTAATAGGTATTGGATAACAATTTATATCAACATAAAAACGTGAACTGCCTAGATTATACTCCCCCTCGAGGAGTGGGCAATATCGACATGGACTGCCATAGTATTTTCCTTCTCTCTCACTTGTTTGGTGAGGATAAAAAATTTGCTATTTTCAGTTATTATTTTATAAAAGAAAGATTAAAAATAAAAATATAATTAGAGAAAAGTAATTTGTAAAGATAGACCTTAAATTTTTTAAATAAACTTTAAAAATGATAGACAAGGACATGTATGGTTTCTTTTTTTTTTTTTTTTTGCTAGAAAACAACTTGGATGAAATCAAATTCAATTTAAAATATATTGACTATGCAATTTCTACTTCTTATCCTAAAGGTCTTAGTCTTTCATTAATCACCTGCAAGGAAATACATTTTCTCCGATGGTTGGTCAACGTGTCCTCGAGATTATTTTTCACCTAATTCTATTTGGAATTTTTATCTATTTTTTCATTGCGTGTTAGTGATGTTACTGTTCTAATCTAGAACCTTAACATTTGACCAGAATATACAAAAAGGTTTTTGTTTGTAGTTGAAATTGTTTTCGGATTGGTTGTTGCGTGATGTTAAACAGGAATGAAGAAGAGAGATGTTGCAGGCTTGCAACTCACTGATTATCTAAATTTCAACTGATAAAAAAGATATACCATAACTTATGACACAGAAATGCTGACTTCTTACTTCACTTCTTGTAGCAAATAAACGATAACACAGTTTTCCTTGTTGGTGAACAACTCAGGCAAACAATGTATTCTATTCTATTAATACAGATATTCAGCAATTCCTTAACATAAAATAACTACATTACACAATATAAGGCATTTCTTCAACACTAGGCCTCTATCTTTGATGCAAGTTGTCGGAATAATATATTTATTGCATTGCATGACCATTTCCACGTAATGAAAAGGACATTGAATAATAAAAAAAGACCGAACCAATTGACAAGACTTAGTTCTTCGGATCATAGCAGCTGACGATTGCACAATAAGTCTGGACAACAGTGAGAATAGATATCGCTATAAGCAATGAGCTAGAGTTGTTGAGTCTAATAGACGAATCTATAAATTTAGGGTATATGTTTGGTTTAATTTTTAGGATAAATTATTTTGAAAGAATGTTTTTTAAAAGAATTATTTTTAAAGGAATTACTTTTAAAAAAATAATTATTGTTTAATTTAAATATATCAAAAGTAAGTTTAAAAAAAATAATTTTTATTTGGATAGGATAAAATAAAATTATTTTTGGTTGTTGATATAAGAGTAATAGTAAAACTCCTTTTCAAAATATCTTTTTTTATAATGAAAAGTAATTTAAAAGATATTTTTTCTAAAAGACTTTTTAAAGTTTCAAAAAGCCTTCTTAAAAAAGACTTTTACACACCCAAATATATTAGTTATTATGCATTTTTATTTTTATACTAATGGCCTCTTGGCCTTTCCAAAAGTATAACCAACCACACCCGTATACTTGATGAGCCAGGTAAAAAAGAACCCTCTAGTGACCCAATGGAAAAACCTTTTGGAGTTTTAACCCAATTTAATGAGTTGGCTAAGCGTTCTATCTATATGCAATAATCTTTGTCCTTCTTTTTTTCCCAATATATTTAGATCCCATTTTCTAGGAAAACGCAAGAAAAAGAAAGAAGAAGAAATGTGTTTGCAACCAAAAATTATGGTTAGATAATTAAGGAGGAGTAGCTGACAGTTAAAAGCAATCAACTAAGAAGTAAATTCAGCTGACAACTGATAGCTAACAGTAGTTAGTCAAAGAACGACTTCTGCTGATGATCATCAACTGATACTTGGTTGGTGACACTTAGTAGCCTACGTGAAACATGTCACTAGTAAATATTTGGCCAAAATTGGATGAAGAAGCCCAAACACTCGATTGAACTTTAATTAGCCATAAGTAAAGCTTTGGATATCAGAATGGCTATTATAATACATCAATGGAAAGACTCAAACGAGAGCATCAATGTGACATTATGGATTTACTTGGTTCAAGTCATTTTAGGCTTGAAAAAAGGCCATTTCAATAATATTTTGGCCCCTTTTTCTGTTTTTGCCTCAGTAGGTTTAGCCAAATATATAACTAGGACTCTTGCCTCTTGTAATTATGACTCTAATGAGGTTTAGCAACCTATATGGACCTTTGTTTATAGATGTTGAAGCTTGAAAACTGATAGTCAGTAGCTGACAATTGATAGTTGATGGCTGAATAATGATGTTTGCCATTAGCAAAGGGAATGAACCTCCATTGAGCCTTATGATGGTCTGCAACTCACGAACCAATTTTAGGCATTGGTTCAGGGAGAAATATGCTTCAACTGAGGAGAAAAATTTGACCAAATCCACAACTACTTCCTAGAAGATAGGAGCAGTTGAGGGAGGTAGTTTCTAATTTAGAAAGTGGGAAAATCAGTTGAGATGCAATAATAGAAAGTTGCTACAGAGAATGGGAAGTACTTTAATTTCTATTAAATAAGATGCATAATTAAGCCATAGTAGATAGTTACATGGAATTTAGACAGAATCATGGACTAGATTAGTTGAGGTAGCGTTATTTAGAGCTAAATATTAGTGGCCACTAAGTTGAATGAGTGTAAAAATGAAAGAACATGGCTAGTGGGGTTTAGTGCTGATAATTAATTTTGTATCTATAAATTACCTTGTACATTGCTTGTAAAGAGAAGACTATATGCATCAATCAAACACAAGTCTATCTTACATTTATTTTTTTTTTGCTTTCCACATGTATCCTTCCACCAGAGACAATCCTGCATAAATATTGTAAGACACTTAAATATGGGTGACTCTACTAGCTGAGATTTAAACAGTGATTTATCACATTGTAATAGACTAACCCCTTACCACTAAACTAAACCTTAGTTGATACTCTATTTTACATTTGCCTCTATGTTGCTGCACTATTATTTTTCAACTTTCACATTCCAGTCTTTAACTTTCTGTTTTATTTTCATGCATTTTCATCTCATGACCATTATAAGTCACCTTTCCAGTGAACTGATCAAGAAGACACACCTATCATTAGCTACAAATCCAAAATGGTAAAATTGAGAACATGCATGAAACATTATTTAACAATTAAACATCTTTGCCTTTATTTCTTAACCTTTAGTTTTGAATCAAGTTTTCTAGCCTAAGCCAACAAAAGTTTCTTCTTCCCAGAATTTGTTACCGTAATTTTCTGCACTGTTACCTGGCAGGCATTATAATTCCGCTAACATCCTGGAGAATATTTATATGCTGTTTTCTACTTGGAATTACATGAAGGAAGTTCAGTACACCCTGCATAAACCCCCAAAAAAAGAGTGTGTTAGAATATCCTTCAATAAGATTATAGAGCAAGCTCTCTCTCCCTCTCTCTCTCTCTCTCTCTCTCTATATATATATATAAACGCGCATAAAGTTGGTGGACTTCGAAATAAATGAGTGTATATTGAATAAATGTAATGTAATTCAATTTTATTTTAAATGTGCCTAAATATAAAATATTACACAGTTCGAAAATGACTATTGAATAGTAAACGATACAATATGCAACTAAGATAATGTTATAAATAAAAATAAGATAATGGATCGACAATATATACTAAATAAACATCATAATTATATATAACAAATAAAATTATAATTATTACAATACGAGCCTTAGTATGCTCCTTCTCTCTCACTTGTTTGGTGAGGATAAATTTTTTTTTATTTTTAGTGATTATTTTCTAAAAGAAAGATTAAAAATATAATTACAGAAAATAATTTGTAAAGATAAAACTCAAAATTTTTAAATAAGAGAACTTTAAAAATGATAGACATGGACAATGGTTTCTTTTTTTTCTCGAAAATAACTTGGATGAAATCAAATTCAATTTAAAATATATTGACTATGCAATTTCTACTCCTTATCCTAAAGGTCTTGGTCTTTTATTAATTACCTGTAAGGAAATGCATTTCTCCAATGGTTGGTCAACGTGTCCTCTAGATTATTTTTCACCTACTTCTAATTGGAATTTTTATCTATTTTTTCATTGCATGTTAGTGATGTTACTGTTCTAATCTAGAACCTTAACATTTGACCAGAATATACAAAAAGGTTTTTGTTTGTAGTCGAAATTGTTTTCCACATTGGTTGTTGCGTGATGTTAAATTATTAAAAAAAGGAATGAAGGAGAGAGATATTGCAGCTATCGCTGATTATATAAATTTCAACTGATGAACAAGACTTAACTTATGATACAAAAACGCCGACTTCTGACTTCACTTCTTGTAACTAAAAACGATAACACAGTTTTGCTAGTTGGTGAACACTGAACAACTCAAAGTCTCAAACAAACAATGTATTTATTCTATTAATACAGATATTCAGCACTTCCTTAACATAAAATATCTATTACACAATATACAAGGCATCTCTTCAACACTAGGCCCTACCCTTGATGCAAGTTGTTGGCATAATATATTTATTGCACTGCATGAACATTTCCATCTAATGAAAAGGACATTGAAAAATAGAAAAGACCGACCAATTGACAGGACTTAGTTCTTCGGATCATATAGCTGATGATAGTATAATAAGTCTGGACAACAGTGAGACAGATATCGCTGTAAGCAATGAGCTAGATTAGTTGAGTCTAATAGAATTCAGATACCGGTGATATAGAGGAAAAAATGAATCTATAAATCCAATTGATGAGCCATGTAAAAATTAACCCTCTAGTGACCCAACGGAAAAACCTTTTGGAGTTTTAAGCCAATTTAATGAGCTGGCTAACCGTTCTATCACTATGCATTAATCTTTTTCTTTCTTTTTTTTCCCCCTATATTTTGAGATCCCATTTTCTAAGAAAATTTAAGAAAAAGAAAGAAGAAGAAATGAGTTTGCACCAAAAAATTGTGGTTAGATAAGGATGAGTATCTGACAGTCAAGAGCAGTCAAAGAAGAAATTGATTCGGTCGACAGTTGAGAGCATTTGGTCAAAGAATGACTTTAGTTGATGATCGTTCGCTGAGACTTGGTAGGTGACACTCAACAGCTGACATGAAATGTGCCATTGGTGAATATTTGGCCAGAATTGGTCAAAGAAGCTCAAATGCTCAGTTGAACTTTAATTAGCCACAAGTAAAGATTTGGGCATTAGAGTGACTATTGATACATGAATGAAAAGCCCTAGACTAGAGCATCGATGTGACAATCTGGGTTTGCCCAATTGTGGTCTCATTTGGGGCTTAAAAAAGCCATTTTCAATAATGTTTTGGCCACTTTTTTTGTTTTTGCCTCGTTAGTTTTAGCCAAATATATAATTAAGACTACTCTTGTTTCTCATAATTATGACTCTAATTAGGTTTAGTATTCTACATGGACCTTTGTTTAATTATAGATGTTGAAGCTTGATGATTGATAGTTGATAGCTGACAATTAATAGTTGATTACCGAATAATGACATTAGTTGTAAGTAGAGGTAGTGAGCCTCCTATTGGGCCTTATGATAATTTACAACCCACGAACCAATTTTGGGCATTAGTTCAAGGAGAATCGTGCTTCAGTTACTAAGGAGGAGAGTTTACCAAGTTCATAACTACTTCCTAGAAGATAACAACAGTTGAGAAAGGTAGTTTTTGATTTAGAAAGTGAGAAAAACAGTTGAGATTTAGTAGCAAAAAGTTGCAGGAGAGGGTGAGAATGGCTCCATACAAAATATGATGCATGATTAAGCCATTAGCTGATAGTTTCATGGAATCTAGGCATAATTGTGGCCTAGATTAGTCGAGCCAGTGTTATTTAGTGCTTAATGTTATTGGCCACAAAGTAGGACATGTGTAAAACTGTAGGAACATGGCTAGTGTGGTTTAGTGCTAAATAACTATTTTTGTATGTATAAATTACCTTTTACACTACTTGTAAAGAGAAGATTGCTACATATCAACCAAATAAAAGTCTATTTTACCTTTTTTTTTTTTTGGTTTCTCATAGGTATTTTTTCATTTGTGGCAGTCCTGTTCATGTATTATAGAACACTTAAATATAGGTGACTTTCTCAATTGAGATTCAATCCATGGTTCACTAGATTGTGGTGGACCATTCCTTTATCATTAAATCTAACCTTAATCGAAAGTCTATTTTTCGTTTGCCTATGTGTTTCTACACTATTATTTTGTATCTTTTACATTCCAACATTTACCTTTCTACTTCTATTTTCATGTATTTTATATTCTTTGCCTTTATATTTCAATATTTTATAACCTTTCTTTAACACATTTTCTTTACTGCCTTTCGTTTAGTTTTAGCCTTTAAAGTTTGCAATCATTTTATTAGCCTTCAACTATTCATCATTTCCTTTTTGATGACCTAATTAGCTTATTTGTCTATTAAGTGGTTTCTTTAATAGCTTGGAAACATGTAGTTGAGGAACAGAGTCCCGCATCGATAGTGTACTACACTTGACGAGCCTATCGACTAATCTTAAAATTGTTTCTTGGCGCGCGCCTTCATTTGACTAATCAGTTAGCTAACCAAAATTTAAGCAAAACAAAATCAAAGACTGTTTTGACCAATGTTAAACATAGGGGATGCGGCAGTGGCCACAATGGTATCGGACCGCAATTGCACGGTGAATACAAATCACAAGGAAAACTGTAATGCAACGGTGTTGCGGCCACAGTGAAACGCAATGGGAAAAGACTGATGAGGGCTGATGGCAGAAGAAAGGGGAAGGGGAAGAAGGAGTGGGTGGGCTGATGGTAGAAGAAGTTTGTAGAAGGAGTGCTCTTGTGAAGGCCATGAAAGGTGGGGTCGCATGTGGGCGTGAGCGGGAAGGGGCGATGGGTGAGGGCTAAAGGAAGATGAGTGCTTTTGTGTGTTTCTTTGTTGCGTTGGGGTGAGATGAGTTTTTTTGTTTTTTTGTCTGCATGAGGTGAGAGGTGAGATTAAAAAGAAGAGTGTAGAAGAATAAAGAAAGAGTGGAGGACAGCTGATCTTAATTCACCTTATCTTTTTTTTTTCCCCCCTAGTGTATTGGGACGCTGGTCTATTTTATGAGGGCGGGTGTTTCTGGTTTTTGGTCATTTGGGGTGGTTTTGGGGTGGGTTTAACTTTGACTTTTTTAAAAATGTGTTGGATTTCTGATGAAATAAATTGGGTTTTAAGAGTTTTTTTATTTATTTTAAAAAGTGGGTATGGATTTTTTCTTTCCTTTTAATAGGCATTGAGTATTTTTTTTTTTATTTTGTTTAAGGTTTACATGTGTATAGTTGTGAGGTTAAAAAGGAAAAGATAATTATATTGTGCTTAAAATTATTTTTTTAAAATTGAAATAATGTAAATTTAAAAATATATATGTAATAATTTTTATTTAAAAACATAATTAAATTATTTTGCTTTATTTTTTTAGCTTTAAGTGATATTTTTAGTTAATTATATTTATATGTTAAAAAAATTGATCCTCTTAAAATCTTAAGATACTAATTATGATTTATTTTCATGTTTTCTTCTATAGTAAATTCATATCTCTAAATTGGTGATTTCTTCTGAGATTGAATAATTAGTAACTTGAACACATTTATAACAAATTGTATTCCTCTTATAAATTCTAACTTTATTGCATCCCACTAGAAATATGAGAAGTTCGTATTTTAATATGTTAGAGACATAAATTTGTATCAAATATATTGGAGACTTGTTTTTTGGGTGCTACAATTGTTATACTTCTTTTATTTCTACATTTTGTGCAACAACAAAAAATATTTATGTTCTGATAGCAAATCCAGTATTGCAGATGATAATGATGTCCGTAATTGCACCGACCGCAACCGCAATCGTAGCCGCAACTGCGACCGCAACCGCAATGTTGCAGTCGCAATTTAGAACACTGGTTTTGACATTAGTAACTTCAATATGTATATCTGACGGATCACAATTTATATCAACATAAAAACGTGAACCGCCTGGAATGGATCAAACTTCTCCTCGAGGACTTGGAAATATCGACAACGACATGGACATTTATGGTTTCGTTTTTTTTGCTTGAAGACAACTTGGATGAAATCAAATTCAATTTTAAATATATTGGCTTTGCAATTTCTACTCCTTATCGGCTTATCCTAAAGGCATTAATACACCGGTAAGGAAATGCATTTCTCCAATGGTTGGTCAAGGTGTCCCCAGATTATTTTTCATCTACTTATTCTATTTGGGATTTTTATCTCATTTTTCATCGCGTGTTACTGTTCTAGTCTACAACCTTAACATTTGACCTGATCACCTGAATATACAAAGGTTTTTGTTACAGTGTAGTTGAAATTGTTTTCGCATTTGTTGCGGGATGTTGAATTGAGCAAGAATGAAGGAGAGAGATGGTGCATCAATCACAGATTTCATAAATTTCAACAGATACAAAAGACTTACCATAACTTATGCATGATACAAAACAAATGCTGAAGACTCTTCTGACTTCAATTCTCGTAACTAATAAACGACAGCACATTTTTGTTTATTGGTGAGCAACTCAAAACGACACTTTATTCTATTAATACAGGTATTCAACACTTCCATAAGTAACATAAAATACCTTTGGTGAAAGTTGTTGGCATAGTTTATTTATTGCACTGCATCAGAATTTCCATGCATAGAACAGGACATCAAAGAAAAAATAAAGACCGAACCAGTTGACATACAGGACTTAGTTCTTCGGATCATAATAGGTGGCAATTGCGTAATAAGTCTGGACAATAATGAGAATAGATAACGCTGCAAGGAAGGAGTTGTAACCTTTCTGCAAATATTTGACCATTTTGGGAATGACTTTCGGAAGCCAAGAATGCCAGAGTTTCATGAGGAATTCTTTGGCGTAACTTGTTGCCGGGTATTTATCCAAGTCATTAACCATTTCCCAATAACGGGAATCATTAATTTTGCCACGGTCAACTCCCTTTACCATTGAACGGAAAGATTCAAGAAGTTGTTTGTTGCTCTTTTTCGTATGGTCTATTATGACTTGCCTGTCTCTTAGAAGTTGAACGTCACTTTCACGGCAAATCAAGCCATTGAAAAGGAAGGCAGCCCAAGTGCAATTGTGTTTGCAGCCGAAACCGGTGTGGCCCTGCTCCCAGGCAATGAGGTTCCGCCACCTCACCTCCGTTTCCTTTGTAATAGACAGCGGCGGGATTTTTAGTATCCCGCCGCTGAATTTTATGTTGAAGTTAAAGGCTGCTCTTGCTGTTCCCCCTTGATCTAGGATTGGGTGGTTTGACAGCTTACCTAACAACATTGGTAATAATTTAAGAATTTAATAATAATTGAAAAAGATTATTATTTTTTAAATTATTGATAATACTATAATATAATTTTTAAAATGTGCAAATAGTATAATTATTAACTTATATTATCTTATTTGATATATAAAAAAAAATTATTAGGTAACATATATTTTTTATTAAATAATCCTCCAAATAAATTTGAATAATTATTATCACAATTTATTTTTGAAGTTATAAAAAAAATGCCTTATACATTTTATTTAAAGTTACAAAAAGTAAGAAATGATGAATATAATACTTGGGTTCATGAATTAAAATAAAAAAAATATAACACTAATGTACTGTTGTTTTTAAAAATAAATTTTGTTGCACATGTTAAGAAAATATCAAAAATATTAATGGAAGATATATATTAATTATTTTAAATATTTAATAAAGTTTTTTGAGTGTTTATCATAATATTTAATTGAAGGTACATATATTTATAATTGTTTAATATTTTTTAAAATGAACTCGAAAATAAAAATAATTTCTAGTTTTATAATTTTTCTTTTGAAAAAATGGCTACATATAAATTAAGAATTTTTTAAACTGAATTCATAAATAAAAATTAATGTTTGGTCTTATAATTTTTTTTTTAAAAAGGACTACAGATTCAATTAAGAATATATATTTTTTAAACTGGACTCATAAATGAAACTAATATCTAGTCATATTATTACTTTTCTAAAGATGACTACATATACACTATGGATTTTCTTTTTCATTAAATGAACTTATAAATGCAATTAATGTTTGTTCTTATAATTATTTTTTAAAAAATACTACATATAAGCTATGAATATTTTTTATAAAACTGAACTCATAAAAAAATTTAAGTTCGGTCTTACAATTTTTTTAAATGACTACACATAAATTAAGAATAAATAATATAAAAAAATAATAATAATGGATCCACTAAAAAAGAAAAAAGAGCAACAAAGAAATTAACAAATATATACAAGTCATCAATTTCTCCAATAAATTAAATCAACATTTTAGAGAATTAGGTGAAGCGAAAAAGGGAGAAAGTGGAGGAGGTGGAGAGGTCGGAGCCAATGGAGGAGAAGACCTAAATTAGAGAAGGATGGAGTTGGAGCTACACAGAGAAAAGATGGAGATAGATAAGGCTTCAGGGTATTTTTGTGAAAAAAGGGGGGTTGCTACGTGATTTTTAGTATAAAGGCAAAGTGGATTGTCTTGGAATTTTGAATTGCAAGCAATGACGGCACAATCAAATAAAATAATATTGTAGATCTAAATAATTTAAGGTTATATTGATAGTAATTTAGATAGATTATCATATACCAAATATTTTCTAAAGGTAAATGTGATCAAATTCATTTAAAATCGCATAAAGATTTAAAATCAATTTTAAATAATAAACATCAGCCAGCATAAGAAACAATTTATCTTGATTTGATTTTTATTTTTTAAAATTAATCAATTCGGTTCAGTTAATTCTGGATTTGTAAAATTAATTTACATCAAATTAAACTAATATATATTTTTTATAATATTTTAAAATGAAAATTATTTATATTTTATCATATTTTAAACTAATATTTTATGTGTTTAATTATTTATTAATTTTTATTTTGTTCAATAACTTTGCTATTATATAATTTTTTAAAATATTTTATTATATACTTAAATTGCTAGAGCTAGATATTCATATAATTTTTTATAATATTTTTAGAATTTAAGTTTATAAAGATATTAATAATTAATTTAATTTAATGAACTTGAATTATCATTTTGTATTTTAGAAAAATATTAGAGTGCTTACTTCAGTTTTACCACTACAAAAATGTAATATACGTTGTGATGTTTATTAAAATTTATAGCTTGAAATAAATAAAAAACAAATTATTGTCTGGAATAATTATGACGTTGCAATGTAGAATGAGTCTCGCTGCACGCTTTACACCTCACAACGCAAATTGTAAACCCTAAAAAGTATTTTCAATAATGTAATTTTTTTTCTGAAAAAAAAATACTTTACCTTTTTAAAATATAGCCCTATACACTTTAGAATCTAAATTTTAAAAACTTACAAATCGATTCCTTAAACTTTTTTGAATGTTTAAATTGATTCTTTTGTTAATTTTTTATTAATTATTAATAAAAATATCATACATTTAAGAAAATTTAGAATATTAGGTTGTATATTTAGGAAAGTTCAAAAAATTGATTTGAACATGACATAAATTTTAAGAGGGTATAGTAAATTTATTTTAATTAAAATGAATATTCATGAAAGTTCAAGAGATTAATTTACATATTTTTAAAATATAGAGATTAAAGTGCAGATTACTGTAATTCAAAAAATAAAGTGCAATTTTTGCTAAATTTTTTACATCAGGTTATAAGTTTTCTATTTCAAAAATGTTATACCATACTATCTTTATGAAAAGAGTGCCAAAATGTAGTCAAAATTGAATTAATTGGATCAATACGTAACCCAATTTAAACTCGGTTTGAATTACCTTCATTTCTTAGACAAAATTAAGCCAACTTAATTCAAATTAAAATAAATTCTATTACTCGGTCGAATTTTATGGATTCAAATCGAAACTGGAGTAACACTCTTACCTCGAGGTATGATTTTAACCCCAGCAGCTTCGAGGATGGTGGCACACCGACTTAGTTGTGCATGGGGAGATTCAACGTTGATAGCAATGGATCCATCACGTTGGCTTTGGCTTTCCTGATTCTCCTCCAGTTTCTTCTCACTCTTCCATGAAATGTAAGAGTGGACAAGTTCAAGAAGGTGAGAGGCATAGCGGCCAGAGGTAAACCTGCTATCGGGAAGGTAGCCAAAGAGACTCAGTGCCAGAGTTTCAATAGGGACATCCCTCCCATCCTTATCTTTGAAGCCTTCAGGGAAAAGTTTTTTTACACAATTCACGGAGAAGGACAAGCGGTATTTGGTTCTCCAGCACCAACAGATCAGTTAACATCTCTTCCTTTTTTTACCACTTCTGATCCCGGACCCGAAGGGCTCAACCGGCTTCCGAGTTTCTCATTCAAATTCTCAGATCCAACGATGAGAAGCTCCAGCAGGAAACAAGCGTCACACAACATAATATCGAGGAGGTCCTCTTTTTCCAGTTTGATATCAGCCGTATAGCTAGCGGCAACTTCTTTTTCTAACTCCGAAATGAGTATGGAGCATTTTTCTAAGTTTGGTCCGGCTTTGTCTTCTGGTCGGTGAAGGAGAGACAGCATGCAGTGCCATTTAATGTTATCCATTTGCGCTAGGTCCCTTCTGGTTCCCTTGTGCCTGGGCCCAATGGAGATAGACTTCGGCATGTATGCATTCTCATTCCATTTGCGAAGTTCTTCTTGGACAATGGAAATGCTAAATGGTTTAGAATGCAATCGGGAACGGCCCAGTATTGCTTTCATAGATTTCTCCCGTTCCTTCAACCTCGTGTCCTCGCTTTCATTGGTGTGCTGATTCGCGTGCATGGCCTACAGTGGATTAGCTAATAATCAATTAAGCTTTTTGCTATTGAGTACGAAGAACAGCCACACAAGAACAGTACGAATAAAAGTGGTCGGTCAAAATTTAATAAGTCAGTAAAATATTTAATTTTTTTTTTTGACAGCCAAAAAATGCAGTGATCGGCTGATATCTTTTCGTCACGTGATTCGTACTGGATTTTTTGTACTATTAATTATTACTGATTAATTAATTAACTGTCTTGGAAGAATGACTAGCAGGATGATTGATTATTAAAAGTGGGGTGTTTTTTGTATGTATCTTTAAATATATTCAATTAGACATTCATTTATAGAGCTGCAAAAAAATTATGAAAGAAAAGAAAAAAAATAAAAAAGCAAGAGGGAAGAAGAGACAAATAGAGAGTGTGTCAAAGTATGTTAATAATAAATATATACAAATCACTTTTCTCTTGTTAAAACAAAGTAAACTATGTTTTAGTGATTTTTTTGTTTCAACTTGTCCATAAAAATTAATCATGCGATTAAAATGAATTAAGTATTATCTTTAACAACCCATAACTTAAAACATTGAAGTTTAAGGGGGAAAAAATCAAAATAGTTATTACGTGTATAATATGGCATCCATAATATAAAAACAGACATGTCAAAACTAGGTCAGCAGTATCCTATCATGATAAGATTGATGGTGTCACCAAAAAAGATAATATTAAAAACTTTGTCAAAATATTAAAGATGCAATTAAAAAGAAAAATTGAGACAAAAATATTATATTTGTAAAATATAAAGGATGAAAATAGAGTTTTTTGGCCAAACGAGTTATATTACCTAGACGAATAATGAACACCTTAACTCGGAAAAGGAGGAGGAACAAAAGAAAGTAGGGAACACGGATAGACAGATGCCGAAAGGACCAGTAAAACGCGAAGGCACTCACACATACTTTGGTGACCATTTATCCCATTTTATAGAGGCGATACACCAAGTTTAGAAGGAACAATCCGAGGGACCACATGCATAAGCATTAATTTCTTAATTGACCTCTCAGTTCCGTTTTAGGAAGTACAGACACGGATCCGGATAGACATGATACGGATACAAATATAGAGACAAACTAAATTCATAAATTACAAGACTTGGATATGGCATATATATATATATATATATATATATATATATATATATATATTTTCTATGTTCCTTTCAAAAAATATGAGGTACTATTTTTATTGACATATCAAAAAATATTTCTAAATAAATTTAGAATTTTGATTTTTTGAATTCTTTTTTAATCCATCAAATAATTGAAAAACAAAGTATTAGGTTGTATCCTAAACACATTTGAGCTGTGTCTATGTGATATCCAAACTGTGTCCGAATTGAAAAATAATATTTTTTAAATTTGACATGTAAGACTACGTGTCGGTGTCCCACTTGTGTCGGACATGCAGATACGCCATTAAATCAGTGTGTCTGTGCTTCATAGGTTCCATTATATCTTCTTAATCCATGAAATAATTCTCTTATTACCTAAAAAACATTAAATAAAAAATTAAAGCACGTGATAACTTAAAAAAATTTAATGTCATCTAATTATATATTATCATATAAAAAAAATCAACTTTTGCAATTAATGCCTCAAAAGATATGCAAATAGTAGTATACGAATCAAAAAATAGTATAATTTTTTTTATATCGCTAACGTATCAAAATTAATCTAACCTTGAAAATATAAAAAACAATTAAGAGTAAATCTATATTTTAGTCTTTGAAAGATTTTTATTTTAACATTTTAATCCTTGAAAGATTAAATGTATAACACTTTAATCCTTAAAATATTAAATATATATACTTTAATATATTTTGATATTTTCTTTTTTTTTACTATAAAATAAAATGAGAAAAATAAATTACAGTAAAGTATAATTCTTATTAATTATTTAATTTAATTGTTGGCTTCCGGCCACAAAACGTATGTGGTATGAGAAGTGGAAGTGTTAGGTAAAATAACACTTTTTTTTTTTAATTCAATTTTTTACTTCTATATATATATATATAATTATTGTGCTACTTTTGTATGTGCTGAGAGATTTTATTATTGGCTCGTGGGAGGATACCCACATGTTTAAGGCATGGAAGTCTATGGTTGCCAAGCGCTTGCAAGATATGTACTAAGATATTCGCTAGAAGGGGTCTCTCCATGACTAAATAACAGGGGCCAACCATTGGGTCTTGCAGGATTATTAGAGAATTCTTGCTAAGGGTGGGAAGGCCAAGGCTAACAAAGCCTCTACAAAGAGTGGCTTTCTACATTATGGTGGCTCCACTACCGTATATGGCATTAAGGCCAATATGGTAAATAACTTTAATTAATTAATACACTTAATTTTATATTTGGATTTTGTGTATTTATTTATGTTGATCAATTATGTAAAATTAATTTGAAATGTGGATGAAGCTCCTCATCAGGACACCTATATAGGGATGGGTGTTCAAGAAGACACACATATGCAAGAGTGACAAGGCGACATGGGTGGACTCCTGCTCTAAAGCCACATATATAATTTCTAAATTTTCTACTTCATTAATTCTTATTATATATATTATTGTGCAAGCCTAATGTTCGTTTCAATAAATTGTAGGCTAAGTACTCATAGAGACTTGAGGAAGCTTGGTCCCATGAGACCCAGCAAGCCTCCTAGGATGGTGAGACCACTACCAAGTGCCTACCTATTGATAGGGACATGGTGTGGTCACAAATGGTTAGCGGTCTTTACAAGGCCACATACATGGCATGGGGGACCTAGTACAGTGATGCTTTGTCCCCTGCCTCTATGACCGGAGATGCGCTTGTTGGGTTTGAGTTGAGGACATGGTCTGTTCTCATGCCCACACCCTTAATGAGGAGTTGCACAAGAGGCTGGAGGAGCAGGATTAGCAATTTTGAGATAAAGAAGCCTTCTAAGAGAAGAAGTTGAGGATAATGGAGAAGGTGGAGTAGAAGATGATGAAGACGATGCACACATACTTTGAGTAGCTACAGGCTAGTGGCTCATCATTTCCTCCTTCATTGCTTAAGGATTCTTCTTCTCTAACGTCGACACCCAGGACTACTCATGATTGTTTTTTTTAAACATTATTTGAACATTTTGTTTTAATGATTGTCTATTTTATTATTATAAAATAATTTGAACATGTTACGTGTTTTTATTGTAATTATTATATTTTAATTTTTAATTATATACATGTTTAAATTAAATAAAATAATTAAAAAGGTAAATAAGTTTCAGACTTACCAACAGATTATCTGTTAGTAATTTATTTGTTAACAAAAATTAGTATAATTCTTAATTACAAGTATCGACAGAAAATTCGTCAATAAATATAATTAAATATTTAATTTTGGAAATATTATCGATAGAAATATGTGTCAATAATATTAAAGGATCTGCCGTTATTAAATTGCTTAACACAAAAAGATTGACAAAATTTTCACATAATTATGGATAAAATGCAAATAATTTTTGTTGGTTATTTCATTGATATTACTACAAAATAAAAAAAAAATTGCCAGTAATTATTACTGCCACGTGATTTACCAATGGATCCCTTGCTCCAAAAAATCCGTTGATAATATTAAAGGATCTATCATTATTAAATTGTTGAATGACAAAAAATTGACGAAATTTTCAAATAATTATCTACGAAATGCAAATATTTTTGTCGGTAATCTCATTGATAATTACCTACAAAATTAAAAAATAATTGTATTATTTATTACCAACACATGACTTACCAATGCATCCCTTTCTCCTAAAAATCAATTGGCAAAATTAATTATTGACAAAAATTATAAACTGTCTGTTAGTAATTCTATCAGTAATCTGCATGGTATTTGTAGTAGTAAATAATAGGGAATTTATGTTGATGGTTGAGGACTCGGAGGGGGCTATAGTAATAAATAATAATATTGTCACATAATTAATTTCCTAGTCACATATATAAAATCTTTATTCATTTGCACATTAATTAATTCTCAGTCGGATGATAGTATTATCATTTTCCCATCACAATTCCCTCAATTTCCTAGTCATCAACATGAATTCTTTACTATTTAATTATTTATACATGACTCCCCAATATCGATGGACACTCTAAATGTCTATGCCTAGTATAATTTCTCTGGCAATTAACATAGGCAAAAATAAAATTAGTATTAAATAATTAATTTTTTATTGAAATTCTAAGTAACAAATAAGATGCTAAAAATGATAATACTTGATCATCCTTAAAGCGGTCCTAAGCCATCAAGCTGCGATGCCAAATTGTGCAACAGGGAAGCATAGATGAACTTTCCAAATAATAAAGCTTTCTTAATTTCTATATATACAAATTACTTACAATAGTACAACATGATTTTGGCACCTTTCATGTGGGAATTTTATGTTTCAATAACCACAAATATTTAAGAAATTTCTACTCTTAAATAATCAATTTTAACTTTAAACATATGGCATGCATAATAATCGTTATTATATAAATAAGATTAGGTGTTAGAATTACCTGAAATGGTTGAAGTTAATGAATCCATAGCCATCCTTTTGACCAAACAGAGGAAGTAGAGTGAGAGAGAGAAACTCCTCTGTCACAACAATTCAGAATACATATTACTATTTCAACGGGGGCATCAGACACCTATTAAGGGTTGGAGCAAAGGCCTCTCTTTGTGTCAGTAAAATGGTGGGTTAAACATGCCCATTATAACAAGTCTATTCTCAAGCCTCATACCATATTCACTAATGAGCAATATTAAATATAATTAAGTCCAATAATAATACTGATCACAAAATAGGCTTAATAATATGACGCAATGTTGATTTATAGGCTTTATAAAACTGACACAAGAAGCCTTGGTCTTTTCGAATAATCGACTTCTTGTTACAACTAACCGAAAAATTGACATCTTGTTACAATAAGTGTTTAAGCTCGAGATAGTAGATAATTCTTCAAAATTTTGTAGTCTTCTAGCCAGTGAGCATCTTGTAGAGATTTTAACTAGTGCTGAACTGAGGATCCGAACACTGGGCTTTTGCGATTAATTTGAATTAATTTGATCAAGTGTTTCTATTATGTATTTGTTTGTAATTTTATTCTTTTTTATTTTTTTATATGACATTATCATATAAAGAAAAAAAAAAAAAAGACACGCACATCTTAAATAAGACTCAGGTTTTACTTATTTTAAATACTTACGTTTATTTTTCTCTTCAAAAAACATTAGCATGTGAAATTTTATATAAAAAATTCATTCTGTTATTCAATAATAATGAAAAAAAACTAAGAGGAGCACACGTTGAGCTGAATTTTTTTTTTAACAAAAGATTGTGGAAATTTGTACTCCTCTTATTAAGTAATCATCTCGGAAGGAAAATAGGATAGCGTCATCCACCTGACGTCAGTTCAAGTTGGTTATGTACCAAAAAATAAAACAAGTTGCTACAGTTTTTTAATATAAAAATAATAGATTGAGCAGAATGCCCCATCCAAGTTAAGCGTTAAAATATGTCCTGACTTATCGAATATTTATAAATGTATTTATAGATCACTAACTCACCAATTAAAAATAAAAATCTAAAAATCAATTTAAGTTAAGGCGTTACTTGAGTGCGGAAGGTTGAGGGGAAGTAACGCTTGTTAGCACCTACGTTGCCAAAGATAGAGTCTCCACCACTCGCTACCAGACTTCCTACTCCCATGGAATACCATCTGAACCTCCTACTCGTATATCCTAGCTAATTATGCGAGAATTCCCTAATTCCCATCTATTATGTTTATTTATACCTATCACGCCATTAGTATAAAGAGAGTTATAAGTCTTAAGGTATGCATATTTTCTCCGTTACTTTCCATCCTTTTAGTGTACCTTCTAACTTCAATTTTAGAGTGTTTCTATAGGTACATTACTTTCGTTTGCTATCACACAAGGATCTGTCCGAGACCATTCGCTCTCTACCCACGTTCAAGTTTATTCTCTTCTTGAATTTTGAATAAAACATTACTCTTTTATGTATAAAACTAATTATTGTTAATTTCTTAAAATATAATATTACTTTTGAATTCTTCTTCTGCCAATCGTTGATTTCAATATCTTTCAAAAAATATGTCTTGAGAAAGTCAGAATAGCTTAATTACGAGAATTTAATTAACAATTTTTATATCTCAAAAAGTCAAAAAGAATAGTAGTTAGAGAAAAAAAATTGCCACTCGCTTCAATACCACATTTCTGCATCAACTTAATTTTTTAAAATGAAAGCTTTTGGAAAAAAAAATGTTAATTTAAATTCATAACAGAATTGATGTGAGTTTAATTTTGATATAATTTTGAGGTAGTTATTATAATAGTTAAGTGTTTTTAATAATATAATAATACATTTTTTTTTGGCTTTTTAAGGATGCTCACCCTTGGAGACTATCGCGATTGAAAGGTCTTTCCAACAAGTATCTTCTCTAGGGTTTGAACTCATATCCTCCTTTTGAAAATGCAACTTGCTTGCCAGTACAATCATACATAATTATATAACAGTAAATTTTATACTAATTAATATATTAAAGTTAAATTTAGACTAGTATTTTTATATAATGAACAAAATCCGTCATATCTATTTCACTTATATGATGTTAATGTCTTATATGTCTTATGAACTACATATGAATCCAACAGGTACTAATAAATAAATTATGCATTATGAATTGGTGTATCATACTGTAATAGATATATGCATTGTCCATATAAAAATTGTAGCCTAGCTAGTTGTTAGGTGATAATAACAAAAATAAATAAATAAATTGTGTGAATACATATAACAAATACTTGGATCCTACCATGTGACACTCTTGAAAAGTTATAAATATCAAGCAAATTTATTGTGTCACTGTCAATAATGCATACTTGATTTCCTTCTCTTCCAGGAAATTTTAGGTAGACATCATATTAATATTGATTTTTAAATTAACAAATAGTATATGTAAAAGGTGATTTTTTTTTAAAAATAAATATAATTTTAATATACTTTATACAATCTTAAACATGCCGATTGTTAATTTTAGTGATTATAATAAGCAATGCTTACTTAAGAAGTTATCCTATTTCCAAATAAATATAGAGACTTTGAAATAGTTATAAACTCCGAGAAGTCATATTGTACATATGTCAACTAGATGATTTTACATAGAGAAATGTTATTTTGCCCACTCCATTGGTGACATATACGGTGTCACTGTATGTAAAGGGCAGAAGGAGACAAAAGAGCTGTAGTGGAGGAAAGGAAAGGTAAATACGGTGTAATTATTAGATGGAGGCAAGTTAAAAATTTAAAAAAAGAAAACCACCCACCCGCGAGAATCTCCCACAACTTGAAGCCCTGTCTATCATGTTCCTGCAGTCACCCTCAAGACACACCTTTGAATAACCCATCTCCTAGGCAAAAAGCAAACCCTCTATTATGGCCAGTAGTTCTCCCTTCTCTACTGAAAAATCTTGCAATCCATGGCAAGCTCTACCTACTACAAAGGCCCCCATCTCGTTTTTGATTACCAACCCCAAACCATATATTTCAATCGCCTCATCACAAGTAAAATCGACATTTATCTTCATCTTCCAAGCTGATGGAGCTTTCCACACCCGCTCGGGATTGGTGAGGACCTCGTAATCGCACCGCCAGCGCATCGTAAGGCCAACAAGGTAGCCATCGCTGTATGTCTCAGATCTCCTGGGTGTGCGATGGGTTTCACATTCAGAATCTAGTTGCGCTGGCCCCATATATAATACCAGAAATTTTCTACAGTGCTCCTTTGATCCTTTGATATTGATGTGAACATGATTCCAATCGCTGTAGGAGGCTCGCAGTCTCATTTGGGGTTTGGAAGAAAAGGGGTTCCAAGTAAAGAGCTAGCACAGCTCTAGTATATTGTCTTTCTCTTATCTTTTGTTTTTCATACTTTCAGTCATGTTTGACAAAGATGGAGATGGTCAGTAAGCTAATCTTTTTCTCCTTTTTGTAGTATCATATGTATATAGTGGTTATTTTTGGGTTGTGTGTGCATGTTCTTGAATCTTTAATTGGGTGCATGACTATGCAGGAATAGGCCATTGTCATCCAGTCATTGGATCAAAACCCCACTGAAGAAGAGCTTCAAGATATGATAAGTGAGGTTGATGCAGATGGCAATGGAACCATTGAATTTCATGAGTTCTTGGACTTAGTGGCAAAGAAAATGAAAGTAAGTTATGATCTTTCTTTTTCATTGTCATCGTTATTATTATGCAAGTTCTAATCGCTTAATGTTTGCATATGATGCCAAATTGCTTCATATACCTTTCATCATACAATAACCAAAGTCTTAAGTTTAGCTCCAAGTGTTTTTTTCCCCTCATTTAGGATGTTGATGCAGAGGAGGAGCTGAAAGAGGCTTTCAACAATTTTGACAAAGATCAAAATGGCTTTATATCAGCTAGGGAGGCATAAGTTTTGTACCTTTCTATTTTTCTTTTTGGTAGTAATTTTCTTTGTGTGATGGCAATGTCATCTCAAATATTCATTTGGAAGCCATATGAGACTTTCTGACAAATTTGACAAAGTGAGAGTTTCTGCAAACATAAATAAAGCAAGTAGGACCAATATGTTGCAAAACTAGTTTGCAACTCTTAAGGGATAAAGCTCTTGCCAATTTTTTTTCTTTAACTTTAAATATTGATAGGGCTTAAGTCACTTGCTTGTTTCATTTGTGTTATAGCTACATGCATTGATTGAAAACTTTTTTAGTGAACTTGTCCTTGGAGTCACTTTTGTTTTATTCGTCCGTGGCAACGAATGGCTTATGAAATTTTGATCCATATCTTTAGTTCTTTCTTGAAAGGAGTACAAGACAGAGCATTAGATAGCCTCCTTAAAATACTAGTGTGTGTGTGTGGTCTATGCATCAAGACAAACATGATTTGATTTTTTTCAATTATTAATTTATTATATTAGATAATTGGATTGGTAGGAGAAAAACTTATGCTAGTGTACAATTATTTCCTAATTGATTTTTCTTTTTCTTAGGCTAAAATCTAGCTAAAACAAAGACCCAATAGCATAATTCTTTGACCATTAAGAATAATCCCGTCTCTCCTCTATTTTTTTTCTAATGCAGACTTGTCATTTTACAAGACAAAGCATATCTTGGACACTATTGACACAATGCCAAGTATTAAAGGTGAGTCTGCAATTAATATATAATGAGATCCCATTCAATCAAGAGAGAATATGCGAAGCTCATGGAAGAAGCAATTGGAGGATTAACATTTTTTGTTTTGCTAGCTGTATTATTGTAATAGAGAATATGGTTTATTTGATGGCACATGATTGCTAGCAATTATCTATGTAGGCAGTAGTATTTATACAAAAATATTTTGTGCAAGTAATTTGGGTTGTTCACATGTGCCGTCAAATATACTATTGGCTTTTGTTATATAACAACAATGTATACATGACTAAGTAGGTCAATATTATGTTAATGAGTAGACTACCTTCTAAACCATTGACTATTAACTGAATTTTATATTTAACAAGCAGATTGGTCATTTTCAACAGTTAATAAGATCTTTTGAAATTGCATTTGAGGATAAGCTGTAAAATAATGGTTTTTAAATTGACACATGTTGGTATGTAACAATTGCAAAATAATGGTTTTTAAATTGACTCAGGTTGATATGTAACAATTAGTCAAGTTGTATATTGACAGGTTTCTTGTACTCCATTCGGGATGGTTATTTTTGTTTGGTTTAAGTATATTACTTGATCTTGCTGGTGAAGCTAATTGGTCAAACTTGCAATATATGTGTTTATTACCCTTTACTTGCTTTTCTACATTGCAAAACTGCAATTCCCGCTTGGTTTTAGCTTGTTCTTTGCCTAAGGACTATTTTGATTGAGATGCACTTTCCTTATTTCTTAATGTGTTTAGATTGGTTCATTTCGTGGATGTTCAGGCTTTCCGCATTCTATAACCATAACTTAAGGTGCAAAAGAATTCTTAGAGTTTCAGGAGTGTTAGTATAAGGTATTGGATATAAAACAATATGGAATGCAAGAGTTTTTTGTGACAAGAAAAGGATGCAGGCCTCAATAAGTGGGCATGGTTCTGATACAAGGAATGCAATTTGATTTGATACAAGAAAGGGGTGTGCAACAACAAACGTGACTATGTGTTTAAAAGATAAACTTTGACAATATTTGTTAGGTGGTTTCAGGGTACACTTTGATGTTATTTGATAGATAATATTGCATTACTGATAAACTTTTCTTTTTGTTTCATTGAGTATCTATTAGTGTTCTTAAAATACTTGCTAATGAAATCATCTAATTCTTTTTTTTCTATCCTTTTTCAGTTTCCCCTTAGTGCAGTTTGCTTCCTTTATGAAAGCCAAGGAAGTAGAGTAGTTCTTTGTTAACCATCTATCACTTGCTAGAAGTTAAAGCAGAGCCTTGACTGGATTAATATCAATGCAAATTGGGTCTATGGTATTAAGAATGAGAAAAGTCTTGTTGAAGTTGTGAAAGAGTTCGCATACAAGAAATACTATGTTGTGTTTCCTCTTGTTTACTGTTTAGCATAAATTTCTATGAAATAGTTGTGGGATTAATAATGACTTTCTTCAGTATGTTAGTCTAATTGTGTTACTATTAAGCATAAAACTAATTATGCATCTTCTGATCTAGTATAAAAGTTAAGTGATCTTATATCTTTTATTTAGATTTGATCAAGATTAGACTTACTTGGAGATGTTATGTTATTAATACATAAGATTATTGAAATAGCTAGTGTTTTATTTATTTATTTATTTATTTTAAATTTCGTACTGTGATAACAAAATCGCAGCTTCAACATCCCAACTTGTATTATATCCTATTAAAACAATTCTCTATGATTTTGTGGCACTGGGATGAGGATAAGGTTTTGTGTCTTATGTGTTGGACACAACTTTTACAGGTTATGTGTATATAAAGTGAAAAAATATGCACAAATTATACAGAACTAGTAAATGTGTGTGCTATTCTTTTTCTTTTTAGCCAAATGTTGAGTGGCAAGTTATGCAATAGTTAATTTTAATTGCACATTTATTAGAAACCTATGGTCCATTGGTAGTAAAATATGATCAAGTGAACCTAAATACAAGATGGAATTAATGCTATACTGGAAAAGTCACTTCAAATTGTTGTGCATAAGGTTGGTAACTTTCAGCAAATGTTGGTAAATGTAGTTTAAGATATTAGAAACTGGTCAACAATGCTAGTAACTTTTTTCAGAGAAAAATTTGGAAAGTATTAGGGTTTTTTTAAACTATTTTTGTGATAGATAACAAGTTAAGAAAACTCCTTCGCAGTACTAATTGATGAAGTGAGTCTAAATATAATATAGAATTATTACTACAATGGCTAAGTAGTTTCAAATATTTTCGCACTTGATTAGTAACTTGGCATCAAAAGCGAGTAACTTTAGTTCAAAATGATGGTAACTTCTTGAAAATGTTAGTAACTTTTTAGTTCTTAGAAATTTTGCAAGTATTGAGACTCTTGAATAAATTTATGTTACCAAACAAGTTACGAGGACTCTATGATCATAGATTAATAAAGGGACCCTGAAAACAGCATGAAAATAGTTACAATGCCTTAAGAAGCGTACCTTTTTTCCTGTACTAGGTTGGTAACTTGGACTCAAAAGCTGGTAACTTTAGTTCAAAAAGCTAGTAACTTATCGAAAAAGCTAGTAACTTTTCAGGTCATAGGAATTTAGGAAGTATTAGGGTCTTCAATTCATGGGCATTTAGAAAATATTAGGAAGTATTTAGTAGGTGGCACCAAATCACATGGGGCAAGACTTGAAAAGCCTAAGTGGCCACCACTTGGACCTGCACATGGTTGGTAACTTCGCCCAAAATGCTGGTAACTTTAGTTCAAAAAGCTGGTAACTTTAGTAAAAAGCTGGTAACTTATCAGGAACTTGTAGTTTTGGTTCTATTGGACTTGCGGAATGGATTGACACATCCAAACAACTTGGTTGGTAACTTGATCGAAAAAGCTGGTAACTTAAGTTTAAAAAGATAGTAACTTTTATAAAAAACTGGTAACTTTTCAGTTAGTTGATGTTTTGATTCTATTGGCCTAAGGAATGGATTGATGCATCCAAACCACATTTATTCATGCTATATTGATGGGGGAACCCTCATTCACACATGGGGAGTGAATATCAAAGCCTAGGTGAAGATCTGCACTTAGTTGGTAACTTGACCCTAAAAGCTGGTAACTTTAGTTTAAAAAGCTAGTAACTTTAATAAAAAGCTGGTAACTTATCAGTTACTTATTGTCTTGGTTCTAATGGCTTTGGGGATGGATTGGTGCATCCAAACCACACCCATTCATGCTAGACTGGTGAGAGGAAGCCTTATCTTCATGTGGGAAGTGAGTAGTAAAGCCTAAGTTAGGATCTGCATTTGGTTGGTAACTTAACCGAAAAAGCTGGTAACTTTAGTTCAAAAAACTAGTAACTTTAATAAAAAGCTGGTAACTTATCAGGTTTCTTATTTTTGGTTCTATTTCCCTTGGGGAAAGGATGGGTGCATCCAAATAAATTAAGACCACACCCCTTCATACTAGGTTGGTGAGGGGAGCTTCATTCCCACTTGGGGAGTGACTTGATATGCCTAATTACGAAACTGAACATGGTTGATAACTCCACCCAAAAAGCTAGTAACTTTAGTTCAAAAAGCTGGTAACTTTTTTAAAAAGCTGGTAACTTATCAGGTTCCTCATTTTTTGTTCTATTTCCCTTAGGGGAAAGGATGGGTGCATCCAAATAAGTTAAGACCACACCCCTTCATACTAGGTTGGTTAGGGGAGCTTCACTCCTACTTGGGGAGTGACTTGATTTGCCTAATTCGGAAATTGAACATGGTTGGTAACTCCACCCAAAAAGCTGGTAACTTTAGTTCAAAAAGCTAGTAACTTTTATAAATAGCTAGTAACTTTTCAGTTACTTTGAGTTTTTTACTATTGGCCTTGTAGAATGCATTGGTGCATCTAAACAAATTAAAACCATACACCTTCATGCTAGAAACCTTAAAAAGTGAACAGGTTCTTAAGAAAATGTATAGCACAGATGATATCTCTCATCGTATCCTTACATAATTTTATTCAAAAAGCTATAACCTTCACAAATTTATATAATCTCAACAATTAAGTACACTTAAAATTGTCAGCCCAATGGGCATGCTTTGGCAGTTAATTCAGGAAAGTTGTAAACAATAAGACCAACATATCAATAGGCAATTAATTGGACATATAAATTTTTGAGGTCTTGAGTTATTTGGATGCACTAATCCATTTTGCAAGCCCTATAGAACCCAAACAATAATTTCCTAATAAGTTAATTGAAATTTACACCCTCGATTGCTTTCCTAATGAAAGGTAGTCAATTGTCAAGTGATATTTCACCATGTAAAAATTAGAAATGACATGGAAAATCACATTTTCTCTATTACCATCCACAGAAATTGCTTGCCATTGACCAATCATATAGGTCGATAACATGAATCCAATATTATATGACTGTAAGATAGAAAAGTTCGGCACAACTATGGTACACTTTGGCAAGATTTAATCAACCATAAATATTATCAAAGGATATGAGACATTTGTGTCGATATGACTATGCTACACTAGACATATATACAGCCACAAAATTTGACACATTTTAACAGTATTTCATGATCCAAAAATCTCGCGCACTACACATACAGCACATCTCAAAGCCTTTCGATTTTGTTTAATGGTCTAGAGACTCATGAGAGCTGAACCATCAACTTCCATGCAAGGCTGCATCTTCCAACTGAATTTGTTTGAATGGCGTAGCCATAAGTACCGCAATACACAACTAAAGCCTTGTTATAAATATCATTGATATCCTCCATCTTGTCCGCACCATACAATTTCTACAAAGGGAGATTCCCATTAGCACATCAAACATGATGAAAAATTTGAAAGTAAAGACTAGGGGGAGAACCTGAAAAGTTCACCTGCTTATAAATTGAGGACTTTAGCTGCCTCATGTTTGACTTCATCTTTGACCATAGAACAGGCATTAGTCATATCCTTCTTATACTCCTCATATAATGCGTCCCACTTTTCCATACAGCTCATGGGTATTTCAATATCAAAACAAGGAAGTTTTCCATATAATAGTATATAAAGGCATGACTATCAAATAATAAATAATCGCATTAGTGATATTCAATAAACTATAAGCGTACACAAGTAATGTAAAGTGTAATTAAAAAGAAATAACCTCAAAACTGACATATCTATATTATGTATATAGAAGAAACATGAAACAAAAGCAGCATGAGAAATTTAAAGATAGCATGAAGAGAATCAGGAATTTGCATAATTGAAAGCTAAGGGAATACTGATATGAATAACACATTCACATTTGGTTGGTTAAAAAGTTGGCTTTAGAATACTAATATGAATATCAAATCCAATTTGGTATTGTTAAAATAATGGCAATATGGAACCTATATCAAAGAAAGCATTGAAAAGATAATCTTAAAAGATATCAGCATAAAAAAATAGAAGTCAAAATCAGTCAAAGCTTTAAAATGCTTTGTTCATAATTCATAACATTGAAAATAAGATCACGTAAAAACACTACATTAACACATTTACAATGGCATGCACTTTATAAAGATACACATAACACATATTTAAGAGACATAATCAGCAAAAAATATCGCAGTATCATGCACTGTACAAAAGAAAGCTTGAACAACACTTGAGAGAAACATACAATCAAAACAAGCACAATCAACAGCAAGATAAGGCCATACTAAAAGAACACCAAATAATTAGCACATAAATTAACAATACAAACATTAATATATAGCTATGCCTCAGTGACATTAAATAAAAAAAACTCATAATTAAGAGCATGGATTAGACTAACTCAAATTAAAAGCTTGGCAGGACTAAAACAAAACATTTAAGCATTTCAATGGATGAGGATTTAAAAGACCCAATGCAGAAAAATTCAAACAAAAGCTTCAAAGGAACAATTCAGAGACAAAACAAATAAACTAAATATAACAATCATTCAATTGACAAAGTGACAAAAAAAAAAAAACCATGACAAAGGAAACAATGATAGTAGAATTTTAAAAGTTACCCACTCAAGCATACGAAAACATATCAGAAGTATAGTGAAGCCAAACCAAAACTAAACCATGCCATTTGAAACCTATTTCAACACATCTAATTGAAACAAAAACTAATATAAAGTAAAAGCAAGAAGAAGATAAAGTAAATACAACAACAATATTAGAGAAATTGAAAAAAGAAAATCAGAATATACCAAAGTGTCATATATACTAACTTAAGGATAAGAAATCTAACAAAAATAAATGACTATATCAGATATCAAAATATAACAATTGAAGTTCTGTTATCAGTTTCATCGCTGCCTTAAATTAAAATTACAATTAGAATAAAACAAAAATCAAATAAAAAATATGAATATAATATAGAAATGAAAATCTTATCCAAACAAATTTGTTTTAATAATCAGCATTTGCCACAAATTCCTCTGCATTTCGGGACTGCAATCTAATAGCCACTCTAACTCTTCTAGGAACTTCACCAAAGCATGTAAGGACCAAACCAAAGTAAGGATACCACTTTAGATTAAGCTTCAATCAACAAATACAAAATACTTGCACATCTTTCTAAATTTATTTATTTCTTTATAGGTTATCCTTACCAACCTGACTGACCCTAGAAGGTTTTTCCTCAAAATTAAAAGCCAGAACAAGAAAGCATTAATTTTTCTAAATGGAATTTGAACACGTGATCATAAAATCATGGAATTAAGGTGTAATTGACAATTATTTGTCACATAAATTTTTTTAAAAAAAGGTACAAAAAAGGGGAAAGAAAAAGATCTAGAGGGTAAAGCGAAGAAGGGAAAAGAGAGCAGGAGAATGCAGAAAAGGAACTAACCAGAAGTGTGGTCCTCAGGGGTACTAGTGCTATTGCAGTGTTGCGTGGTGGAAGAAGGCCTGAACTTGACATGGGTCTTGGAACTGAAATTAGAGTTGAGGGAGACAGGCCTATGACCATGAGTATTCACCTTGGGAGAGGCTTTGTGAGTGTGAGTGCCACCATTCTTGTAACTGTTACCACCAGAAGAGGTGGCCATTCTTCACTTCAAAGTAACCACCAAATTCCAAAACAACACAACACAATATGACAACCCCTTTGCTTTGCTTTGGTTCGAATTCCACCATCAAACTGACTATGAGATTTGTGGAGTGAAGTTTCTCAAATTGTGAGAGTTTGAGGGGTGGGGAGGAGGTGACCGCAGGCTAAGGGTTTGATTTTTCTGTTTTTAAAATGTTTACTTTCATTAGACATTACTGAAATGTTTTTTTATTTCTGCCAATCTATCCTATAGCCAGTGTATGATAGTCCACTCTAAGTCGCCCTTTTTGTCGTTTTCCTTCCTTTTATACGGTGTCCACCGTATATGTCGGGAGAACCGTGGGCCAAATAACATATCTCTTTTACATAAAAGATACATACCACTGCATGCGCGTTCTTGGGTGCAACACACTTGTAAGTTGCACCATCCAACTTGTCAATTTAATGGATGAGGAGAAACTATGGTATTGCACCATGCAACACCCAAAAACTATGGTAAACTGATAATGGATAATAGTTGAGGAGAAATAGTCGGGTAAAAAATAATCGATAGTTGCGAGATAGATTTAGCCGAGAGCCAATAGTAGTAAGCTAAAAAACAACAACCTTAGCTGACAGTCGACAATCGATAGCTAACATTCGATAGTAAGTAGCTAACAGCCGACATTCAACTAATCTTATTTCAACTAATTCTTAAAATAATTTCCCCGCACCCCGACATTCAGCTTAAGTTCCCGTCAAGCAAAATGGTAAAATAGGTATGTGCAGCATTATATAATATTTAGAGAAGTTATATTCACACATACAAAGGTTTTGTGCTCGACTTTCCACTTTAACATTTTTGGGTGCTTTAGTACCCAATTGTCAGCTATAGAAAGAAAAGTTATATGAGACGTAGTATTATCCAGAAGTCTGTGAGGAGAATGAGTATAATGTTATGTTTGATAAGGAAAATATATAGTAGTTAATTATTTCCATGCTTTAATAAACATTCTAATGTTTGTGCATGTTTGTTAGCACAAACGTGAAAAGAAAATTGCATTCCATATACAGTACTATATATAAATCATTATAACATTATTCTCTGCCAAAGAAAATGGGAACGGTGATTCCATATTCCATAATCTATAGAATAAAATTTAACTTCTTTGGCTTCTGGGTTTTACACCTAATTAAATGAGAAGGAAAATTCTCATCAGGGAGTAAATGAGAATTAAGATTTACATAATTACTTAAAAAATTACATAATTTTATGTTTTGATTTTAACTATTTACGTAAAATCTAAAGATTAAGATTTACTCCTCATATTCTCTCAATTAATCACTTATCTCACTTTATCCTCTTCCTCTAAAAGAATTTTTCCAAAACAAGGTCTTAGCTTGTATTTGTATAGATAAGAGTTCCTTAATTAGTAACTTACATTGACCTAAAAATTTTTCGATTTGATTTTTGCTAATAGTGTATTGTTAATATTCACTGGTTACGGTGTAATTGGCGTATATCCGTTGATACATTAATATTTTCATCATGTAAATTATACACGGAAGACGCGTATATTCCCAAATACAAATTGGAGAGAAATCTCCCTTTTTTTTTTCGAAATTGAGGCGAACTAATCTTAAATAATAAAAAATGTTAAACTTGCTTGAAAAATGACATGAATGTTGGTCTTTCCCTTTTCTATTGTTTAACCTAAATTTGTGAGGAAGATTCAACAAGAAGAACTAGGCCACCAAAAATGCCATAAGTGAAAGCAGTGCATATCGCCGATTATACGCTTGGTCCATCATGGCCCTATAAGCTGGTTAGTGGCCCAATATTTTGGAAGAAAGTTTAGAAAAGCCCAGACACTTCATGAGCCAATTTGTTGCAATATCATTAAGTCCGCAGTTG
Source organism: Pterocarpus macrocarpus (assembly GCA_031439585.1). NCBI lineage: Eukaryota > Viridiplantae > Streptophyta > Magnoliopsida > Fabales > Fabaceae > Pterocarpus > Pterocarpus macrocarpus. Next base: position 60,525,430 of record CM062515.1, read on the forward strand.
GCCAAAAATGGGCTTTAGCAGGCTGCGCTGTTGCCGTGTCAAGCACCGTGATAATAGCAACCCTCTAATTTGCTTTTGATGCATGTATGCAGTATGCTGCTAGCCTTCTGCTTGGCACTTACCTGTATATATGCATATTTGTAAAAGAGGGTTAGTGCTTGTTAACACCCATAGTTTGTTCTAGCAGGTTCTTGAAGCCCAAGAGTTAAGGCCCATTAAGAAGAATAATTGAGATGCCTTTTTAAGCCCAAATCTTGGTAGCCAAGGAGCAATATCAGCTGAGGCAAATGTGCAAACCAACAAGGCCATTATGTGAATGGATGAAAGTCGGTTATTTTCTGTTATTTTGGTCGTGAAGGAAGCCAAATTGGTGTTTGAATTCAAGATAAATGACCACGGCAGCCGAGGGGCGGTTGTGCACGTTTGCAAGCAGTTGAAGATGAAGAAGTAGCTGCCGAGAGTGGTATAAAAGGAAGAGAACAACAGATCGTGGGATCATTAGAACACACCTAATACAAAGACTTGTTTTTTACCTTTATTTCCATTGCATTCAGTTTCAGTTTCATCTAGTTCTTTGTTATTCGGCTTTTTGTATTATCCTTTCCCTTGTAATTTAACTTTCAATCTACATGTGTACTTCAACCGAATTTCATTGTATTGTACAAGTTCATCTCGTCAATGAAAGTCTCTGTTTATACCTATTGATTGGCTTTGCTTAACACTTGATTGCAAGTTAGTTAGGGGACCTATTATTGAGAAGCAAAGTATCCTTCTTGGCTCAATCACTTGAATTTGAAGGTTGTCATAGGACTTTGCTTGGTTTTTCCCGCATTTTGCTTAGCCGAGTGAAATAGTCCAACATATTTTTGCATGCCGGTGGGACCTCCAAAGTCCAATCAGCAAAAATTTCCATCACTTGGTCTGGATCATACCCTAGATACAAGAAGGCTATCAATATGAATAACCACAACCCAAATCTAGCCACACCAAAATAGAACAACTGCAAGGCTAAGGGACAGTCAGTGACGTATGTGGCTGCACCTGCTACCCCTCTAAAGGTACCCGAGTTTGGTTTCCGCTTCACCCTAGCCTAAGGTTTTGGTTGCTTCATCTTTTAATATGCCTTATTCTACACAACCAGGACAAGAAGATAAGCAACTAATGAGCATCTTTATTACATTCATTTATTGCTTGATTTCACATAGTTTTGTACTTTAATTGTAAATATTTTTGCCTATTTGACATGATAATTTTGCTTTTTGTAGATTTTGAGTATTTAATGTTGATTTGGTGAATATTTGGTGATTTTTAGGTTTTATGGCTGATTTTACTCAATTTTGTAAGAAAGGAATTTATGGCAATTTATTGGAATATTTTGGGCCTAAAACTAGAAGATTTTAGGAAAATGCTAATGAACATAAATTTGTATCTCTCTATATAGAGGTCAGGTTGAGATGATTTAAGATACTCCAATTAGGAGAAGATCTTCAACTGTGTTGTTGACCACAATTTCTAACTCTCAAAGATTCCTAATGAAAATCTAGTTGCAAGATTAAAGTACAAATCTATCCTAATGTTGTCCAACTTGACTTCTACCTAGTATTTCACTAATATCTTGAGATATAGAAATCCGATATGTGCAACTCTTGTGGGGTTGGAAAGCTAACTTATAGATCTATGATGCGAGTGCCAAGCTCAACCAAATTAAATTACCAAAATTACACTTGTAGAATAGGTACAATCCAGATCGTCTCTCATAGGGCGTTAAATATTATTATTAAATTGTTGACAGTTAATAAAAAGGGGAGGTTTTGTTTGCTTAAAAAAATATTAAAATAGTGTGAGAAAATTATGAAAAAAATCAATAAATCAAAACAACCAACCCAAGAGCTATTCGGAACATTTAGTTATAGTTTGTCATAAATCAAAAGAATATTTTTATCCCAATTTCATGGTTTTCCCAAGTTGAACCGAAAGCTCAAACTCAACTCGATATTCTCAACTAGGGAAGCTCCTAGAATTCAACTAATCAAAGATACATAAATTCATGAAACCGTAAAATACATAAGGATTAAGAATAGTTTAAAAACCAAAATATGAAAAACCCAAGAGCATGAAGCTGTAACCCAAGTCTCTATCTTCAAATGATAAAATCAAGATTAACCAACCCAAGTTTTATCACAAAACACAATGTAAATCAACACAAGTAGAAGCCTCATTCATGAAAATTAAAATTGAGAAGAAGAAAAAAAAGAGAGATGAAACTGAAACAACAAATGCATTAAAGAACAAAAGATCTCAAGACCAAACCAAATATCCTTCAAGGTTCTTGAGTTGATCACAAAAGCTTAGCCCTCCATAACCATGGAAGACATCAAAATAAAATCTTGAGAGTAGAAGAAAGAAAGAAATAGAGGGAGAGAAGAAAAACAAGGATTCCTAATCTTGAGAGAGAAAAAGTGTGTGCGTGTGTCTATTTTTTTAATTCCCATTTTTCTATCTTCCCTTAAAAATAAAACACTAAAAATAGTAAAACCCAATATTGCCTTCAGATTTCACATGATCCTCTATCTCTTAACTTTTAATTGGAGATATGATTTGCATTAATTGGAGATTTGATGAGAGATTTATGCCAAAAATACTCCACTAATATCTCTTATAACAACCATGATTTTCAAGCAATTCAAAGGCCGTTAAAACTCAATTTTTTGGCTAACGACAATAAAATTGTAGCTCTATTTCTTAACTTTCATTTTGCACCGGTTTGATCTCAATTGGACTCTTGTAAGCCGAGTTATGGCCTAATTACTGCACACTGCTCAGGTTCTAGTGACAACTACTCTATTATGATTTTGTAGCCCAATTCAACCTATTAGACATCTAAATTAGCTTGCAACTTCTTCACCAAAGTTGTAGAGCTTTCTCTTAGCTTTCCTACCATATAAAATATATAATTTTTAGATGTCTATAACTCAAGATATGTCCAAAATATAGAAACAGTGTAAAATCTCAATAATGCTAAAAAATACAATTAAGCCCAATTAAAGCTCAAACTCTTAAAATATGTCCAATCTTAATCAATTAAGTACAAAAGAGGTCTAAGAGACTAAATATGAGGGTTAATCAATATATCAAAATATTACTTATCAAACTACAATTACTACTTTTACTTTTGAAGGCTAGTTCCAACTATACAAAGCGCTACATAGCTTGAATGTTGACAGTCTAGTATGAGCCTTGCTTTAAAATGCAATTTGGGCTTCTCTAACCCAATTAAAATGCAAGCTGCACCCCTAACATTATTAGATGGGAAAATTATTACTTTGGCTCCAAGCATTTTTTAGGAGAGAAATCCCAATTGTCAAGGAGACTATATATACAATTTTTAAGAAGCAAAAAGGAGCTTGGTCTTTCGTTGGTCTCTTGGCCATCCTTTGCACTGAGAGGAGGTGTGCAACACTAAGAAGGGAGGAGGTAGTCGCATACACCTAGGTTCTTGGAAGAGAATCCTTGTGTTCATAAAGGAAGGAAGATTGGTTACAAAGGATGTTATCTTTATTCTTTTGTTATTTCTTACACATATCTACAATGTCTTCTTCTATGATAGGATTGGATATTTTAGCCATAAGTAGCTAAAATCTTGTATGCTATGCTGAAGATATAGTCTACATAGATGACAATGTATTGAACCTTTATTTTGCTTAATGAATGTCATTTTATCTAATTGAGTTCTTATTTCTGTTCTTAATACTATTTATGGATTTGGCCACCCATAGATTGATCATAGAGTTATGTAGACTAAGAAGAATCTAGATACAAACTTAGACAATGAAACAAAAACATTGGTTCACCTATTTGTGTATGAATAGTGTAGAATTTTTGTGGAAATTTTAAGGGGAATCATAGATCATTTATGCCTCTTGCCTTAAGATTCAATTTTTAAGTACGCCAGTTGTATTTTAAGGATTTAGAGTAGATTAGTAGACGAGAGCAATCTGGTGCTAATTAGAATAGAATCTTTGACCCATCAATTAAATAATTATATTAAATTAGGTAAAGCAGGATAATATTCATAGGAATCTTGGATGAAATTGGAACCCTAACATTTATCTCTTCTTGAAGTTTCATACCTCTTGCTCTCACAGCTGATTATTTTGCCTATGCCAAATGGTGTGAAGCATGTCAGTTGCAAGGACCTATTCAAAGAGTGTCAGCTAATGAGTTGCATGCCATTGTAAAACCTTGGCTTTTTGGGGGCTGGACAATGGATCTCATTAGCAAGATTCATTCTCCATTGTCCAAAAGGCACACCTTTGTAATTGTTGCCATGGATTATCTTACCAAAGGGATAGAAGCCCAACTCATGGTGAATGTTACTCAAGCTATTGTCTCTAGGTTTATTCAGAAGCAAATAATTCATCAGTTTGGCATTCTTGAGTCTATAACGCCTGATCAAGGTACAATATTCACAAGTGATAAGGTGAAAGTATTTGTTCAAAAGTATGGAATTAAATTGATTCATTCTTCACCTTATTGTGCTTAAGCCAATAGTTAGGAAATTTATAATTTTCTAGGTAAATTCCTGATGTCTCAAGCTTTCTTCTAGTGAATGTGGACTCACTTTAAACCAAACATCAAGTTAATCGTAGTGTTTAAGAAGAATTCACTTAAAGCCACTAAATGTGGTTTAGTGGTAAAGAATTTGAGTAATTTGCATGAGATCATAGGTTTATATCTCTTTGGAGGTGATAAATTTCAAACGTCCTTAAATATAACACAAAAATGCCTTTTTTTTTTTTGGTAATAAAACAAATGATTTAAAACTATTAAATTAACATAATTTTAAATAAGTTTCATGCAATAAACCATGATTAAGCCGAGTACAGCGTGTTTGGTTCTGCTTTTGTAGAATTAATTCTAGAAAGAATTGATTTTATAGAATTGATTTGAATAGAATTAATTTTAAGATAAAGTGATATATGTTTGATAATTTCTCTAAAAGTGATTCTGGTAGAAAGTAAAAAATTATCATTTCTCACAGAATCAATTTTAGAGATAATAATTGGTTCTAAAAATATATAACCAAAATTTGATCAAAATCGATTTTGGCTATTCAAAATCGATTCTAGTGCTGCTGAAAGTTTTTCCAAGCATGCTAGTAACGTCGTTTTGGCAGTAGCGAATCCTGATTGAACCGCAAGTTCACATTAAATCATTCGAAGTTAACTCATTTGAGTGAGTCACTAGTATCAAGTCTATTAATCTCCTTCGGGTCTGCTTCTACGTAAAAATTGAATAGCAAGTAATTGCCTTATGTGCATATACATAAATAAATAGTCAATATAACCCACCAATAAAAGAAAATGAAGAAAATGTACGAAGGGATATTTTGTGATTCCTTTCAAGGCCCAGTGGCCAGAAGCAGAGAGATAACTGCCACAATTGAAAAAACCAACGTCTAAAGACTGATATTTAGCTATGCACAACTTCTAAGATCTAAACTATTAGATATAGTTTTCAAAAGAAATTGCACGTCACCGAATAAAGAAAAATTTCATCCATAATGGCTAAGGTAGTCTTTGTAATTAATTCTCTGGTCCTATAGGAAGATAGGAAGATCGTTCAGCTGTTTCTGGCTATAATTTATATTGACTTGGACTGGGAGCTGGCTACTTGAAGTCTCTTCTCCAATTTCATTTGCCATCTTTAAGAAATAACTATGCCTGCAAAGTTAGACCATTAGAACTTCAAATCAATAAAATTTGAAAATCAATGACCAAAAAGAATAAATATTTATATCTACCAGCGAGTATCCGCTGTCAATTCAGGATGGAAAGCAGTCGCTAGTATGTTCCCTTGTCTCACAGCAACTATAACTTTACTTTGTTCCTCAACATTTTCCTGTCGCAACCATAACTATAAACAAATAAGAAAAATGGGCACCAAAGACATTGCAAAGTTGGTCCAACTGCAGTAGCAATTGGCATGCAGCATTGATATTGAAAGCAGTGATAGGCTAGGAGTTGTTGGATTATGATGAAGAATATTATTCACAGGACAACAAACAATCTCGGTAAGCTGAATTCTGAAGATAGGAGTGATACTCAATAAAATGATACAATTTGAACATTTGATTTTCAGCTGCCAAACAGTTCTGAAACCTTATGGACCAGTACAACATCAGTTCTATATTATGGAATAGTACATGACAGCATAGCTTTCTAGATCACCCTGCAACAAGCACAAAAATCCCATTAAGCAAATAAATTGAATAAGGGATTGGAATTGGATGGCCACTTGGCCAGCCTCCATCTTGAGTAATCATCATTTGTCTTGTGCCTCCATCATGTGTAGCTCCTAAACCATTCTCATCAGGTTGAAAAGAGAAAAAAAAAAAAAAAAAGTAAAATGCACTTAACGCTCTTGAGATATTAAAAAATAATATTTCATCCTATTTGTTTACAAAATATACACTCCACCCCAATCCAAAGTTTTAAAAGTATGCTTGATTACAATTATAGAAGAAAAATGCTTGTAAAAAAAAAACCAATTTACCTTTTTTTTAAGTTAGTAATACCCTACTTCGGAAAAAAAGTAGAAGCACAATGGTTTTTGAAAGATAATTTTTTGATGCATTTGTGCTTCTAACACCAAAAAAGTACTTTTTAAAAAAAAAACTAAAAAAATATTTATAAAATTTTTAATGTTTGTTTACTCTTCTAAAAAAAAAAGAAGTAAAAAATAATTAGTTTTCTATTTTTTGAGAAACAGATAAGAAATAATTTCTTCTAGAAGAAGAAGAAGTAGTAGAAGAGAGAGAATTTTATTTTTCGAATTTAGGAACTACTACATTCTCATTTTATTTAGATTTTACCTTTAAAATTTTAAAAAATATCACTCCCTTTTCACTCAAGTTCTCTCTCTCTCTCTCTCTCCCTATGCCTTTAATTATAATTTTATATAAAAAAAGTACTTCTATTTTTATCACATTCAAATAATTTAATAACTTCTAATTTTGATAAAAAGTACTTGTACAATTATGTATCAAAATGCAAAATATTTTTCTGCTTCTACTTTTATTTCTGATTTTGAAGAAGTATTCATTTAAAATCTTAACTAAACTTGCCTTTTATTAAAAATTACTTCTATTTCTATTTTTCTTAGAAGCTGAATATTACTCATTAGAAAAAAAAAAAAGGTGATAAATTAAGAGTGTATTTGTTTTAGCTTTTTTTTTTTTAATAACAATGAAGCGATTTTTTAACAAACAAAAAAAATTACTCTTTATAGAAGCTATTAATTTCAACTACTATTCAAAAGCTAAAAAAAAAAAAAATTCTATTTTTGGCTTTTGAGTAAAAACTAAAATGAGTAATTTTTATAACAAGTGATTTTTTAGTAGTTGAAAAATCATTTTTTGTTAAAAAATTTTGAACCAAATACACCCTAACTTTTTTTTTTCTATAAGTACTTTTTTTTTAAAATTGTATCTAAACGCACTTAAAAATTTATAAAAACATCTTTTTAAAGGGAAAAAAGGTGTTTTTTCTTAAAAAATTCTCCAAACGCACACTTAATGAATTGGGATGGAGTGTATATTTGGTAAACAAATGGAGTAGAGTGTTATTTCTTGATGCTTCAAGGGTGTTAAGTGCATTTTACTCAAAAAAGAAAAAAAATGATAATAAAGCATACACTACATGTGAGATTCTTCATGAAGGAGCTAAAATTAACATATAAGAAGAATATCCATGGAAAACATGGCATGATTTCATAATTGATTAACTAGACATCAACAGTTCTGGAACTAGCCACCACTCTCCAAGTATGACTTGAGTTTGCACATGATCTACGTATGATTTAAGTCAGTAACATAGTTACTATCTAGAGACATAATATAAAACTTAAGAGAACTAAAATTAGGAGGAGAATCAACATAGTTGAGAAAATTACACAAATTGCAACCTTTTGATTTTACATCCATAACACAGCAAACTGAAAGCTTTCCTGATGAATCTGTAAATTACTAACCTGATCTTCAACAGAAGAATCTGAACACAACAATTTGTTAGAAGGGACAGGACAATCAGCCAGAACTTGAACTTCTGGCCCTACTTCAAGGATTGCCGGAGCACGAATGAAAACTCCACGAAAAGTTTCAGGACCACCTTCTTTGGATGCAAGCTCTGGTGCTAAAATCTCTGCTTCAAAGCTTTGTATCTGAATTATTATGCCTTTTGGTTAAATGTGACCAAAATGATGAAAGTGCATCAAAATTTTTGTAACATGATTGACATATTATATATTGCTCTGTGCTCTAATTTTTTGGAAAAATAGTTCGGTGCTAACTGCTCACATATTATATATTGATACCAACACAAAGATTCAATGTAACTTATCTGCTGTAATGGAAAGAATACTACCTTTCTTAGAATAAGAGAAGGTTTCTTACTAAAGTTAAATCTGAAAAATTAATGAACTTGAAGTCTTGAACCAAATTGTTAAGTGCTCAAAGATTATAAGAAACCTCAATCAATAAGGGAGAAGGCAGAACAGAAAGGGGAGGGAAAGAGTTCTGAAAAGCTTCATAAGATATTATAATTTGATGATGATCCCTTACAGCTATGAATCTGTTATTGTAGAGCCTTGCTTATCAGTTGGCACCATCATGAACTGTTCTTCTATTAAATATTAGGCCATTCAATAGAGCCATATTTTGCTAAGAAGAATATTTTATGTTCAATGTTCTGAGAATCCAGATGTGGTAAACATTGGCTTTTATTTATGTCTGTGTAGTTGCCAATGGCTTAGCATCCATAATGGCTGCATACATTACCTGGCTGCCAAAGAAATTTCTATGGACAGTACAATCAAGTCCACCAACCAGTTCTTGTCCACCAGTCTTCTGTCCTGAAATAATGTAAAATTTTAAATTATTTCAGATGCTTTAAGCGAAAGTAAATTAAGACTAAAATACAATATATTGCCCAAAATTCAGCATCAGGGTAAAAAGTAAAAGAGAGAAAGAACCCACCTGTAGCTTTATCAGCCAAGAATATAAGCCCCGCACAGGTTCCCCAAACAGGCCTTCCCATTTTCACAAACTCTCGCAGGGCAGGAAACTGATAAATTGAAACATTCAAGTTCAACATAAGCTATCAAACTGGGTCCTCATTCCTCCATGAAATGCCGAAAACACGTTGGTTAAATGAGTACAAAATCATGAAATACGGGCATAAAGTCCCACAGGCAGGAAAAAACCTTACCGAATTCATCACAGCAACTAACATACTTCAAAGCCAACACCAGACACACAACATTACAGAAACCACTTTCCTTTGAATTCTTTTCCTCTTGTTCACACGAACAAGAAGAGAGTAAAAATAAACAAAACAAACGTGCCTGACTCATTTATATTTTCTTTCCACACAAGTCAGAAAAGATGATAAAAATAATCATTTAATGGCAAGAATGCCACAAAATCCACATTCAAAATGAAGCCAACAAGAATAAAGTTTGTAAATTTATGTCAATATGTTACAAGAAAGACATATATGCCAAGTGGGTTAACAAGCAATTAGCACAAAGAGTTGCACAGCATTATAAAAAAAAAACACAGAAATTCTCCCTACCCAGATAATCAAAACATAAGAACAGAAGATACATGGAATAGATGCAGAAAACAAACAAAAAGAAAGAAGAGGTAAAATAGACCAACCAGGTTGTGGTACTCAGCGAGCTTAGCCATGGTGGTGCTCTCTCCTCCAGGGATGATGAGGGAAGTGACATTGTTAAGCTGCTCTGGCTTTCTAATCTCCACCCCTTTCACCCCTAACCTCCTAAGAGCTGCCACACACCAACAACACAATCAGAAAAAATTGCAGCTACTACGAATGCATTTTTTGGTCCAAAACACTCCTATCGGCATACAAGAGATAAAACTCTCTCAGCGCTGAATTTTAACACTAAACCTTGCTTATAGAGAATAAGTGTCGAATTGCTTGAAATAACAAAGCTTTGCAGCTATTGCAAATTCATTTATACACATATATGTGGTTTTTGAATTATGAGAGTGACCGAAGGTGAAGGGAAAATAAAAGAGAGAGAGAATGGAAGTTGCCTGCTATGTGTTCGTTGAAAGATCCCTGCAATGCTAAGACCCCAACGATGGCCATGTTGTCCAGTAGAAGAGAGTACGGTGAAGTAAATGAATGAGACAGAAAGAATTGCACTTTATGAGTGGGCAATCAAGGAGACGTAAAGTATTTTGGGTTCTCTCCTTTTTCAAATGCTCTCAGATTCAGTGCCACGGCTGCTACCGCCTTTGACTTTTTTAATGCCTGCCACCTTTGACTTTAGAGTAATAATAGCTTAATGTACAAAATTGCGACCCATACATGACATACATATAAAAAAAAAATGGAAAAATTGATAAAAATATCTAAATGATTAATCTTTTATGATTATTGTTACTTATTATTTAGTTTTTTGTTTTAGAAAATTATTAGCGTTGCGTTGTTTGCAATTTACTAGCATATTTTAAGAATTATCAGCATTTTTGAAGAATTCACTAATAAATTTTATGTATATAAATATAAAACTTATTAGCACATATATAAAATTTATCAGTGTTGCGCTAGCCGAAGATCCTCTCCATTGCCGATTCTTAGTTATTAGCCTTGTAGTAGTTTTGCAATATGTCAGCAGGTTGTGTATGCTATGCACCGCCTTAAATTTGGTGCTTGATGCACCATACTAAATCAGAGAGTGAAGAATTATAGTACGTGCATATAATTAATCACTATAATATATCCTAAAATTTCTCTCTTTCTCTCTCTCTCTCTCTCCCAGCTCCTGAAACTGCTCGCCATTCACCTTCAACCCACTGATGCGTGCTCTGACGAGGTAGTGGCAGTGCATGTGACTGAAACCCACAAGCACGCCATCGCCATCCCCGTTGCCGCCATCGTCACCGAGGCCGCTCTTGCCGTCATCATCAAGGTCAGACGTGGGAGGCAAAGACGCAGAGGAGCCATTAGACATCGGAATATCAAAGACTCTTTCAATTGCATTTCAGAAGATTGCATGCTGAAGGTTGAACAACTCATGAATTTTGAGGTATATTTCTTAAATATTCCTTCAAATGGTACCTCGCTTCCCTATAAGGTCTTATTAGTCCACTTCTTAACATAAAGCCAACATCAACAAGATAAAATTTTTCTAGAAAATCAATATAAGTTGATGTGTCATTAGTCCAATCCTTTATAAGCCAATAAAATCTTACTGTAAAATTATATGTAACGTGTCAATGCATTTTTTGAAATTTTTAATCAAATGATGTTTCTTCCTAACCAAGTAAGATATAAATAAATTTCAAATCAAAGGCATACATTGTAAAGACATTTTGGATGGGAAAATTCTTTCTACCATAATATTTAGGGGCTTCTTCTATATAAATTTTTGCATGCACATGTATGCCATATCAATTGCTCCAACAACTCTAAATTTAAAAAATCTAATTAAAATTTATATTATTTTAAAATTTTTATCATCTTAATACAATTCAATAAGATTGTATTTACCTTAAAATAGGGGTAAAATCCTATTGTTATTGAGTATTTTTTTAGGGACAATTGTACTCCATTGGATTACTTCAAAAAAATTTCTTCCAACTCTATGGTTGAATTTGTATTTTATATTTTTATAAAATTTTTATATTTACATATCTTATTATACCATACTCAATATTTGTACGGCATAGAATTTTATAAATATTATACGGTGACAAAAATATAAAACATTCATTTTTAAAATAAAAAGATTTTCAGCTCCTATCGTTTCACTCCAAATTTGGAAAAAGAGATAAGCTTTTGAGGTGGAATGAGAAAATTATCCTCGACTTCTATTCCCTTTCTACCTATTAATAAACGCCTAAACAAAGTAACATGATCCTTCCCCATCCTATTACCTGTTATCCAAACACATTGTTAGTGTAGAATTTGTCTTTCCCCTGTTATTTTTTATTTCTTTTTTTCTTTTACTTTTCCATCAAATTAGATCATATCAATGCCCTGAAACTATCTTAGACAAACGTGAACATCAACAATACTTGCCAAGAAAATATAAATCTAAAACCAAGTAAGCAAAGCTGAAGCATACATGCTCTGCCAGCATAGATGAACCAGATCAAAAGAACAAAGACATTTGGACCAGTGACAACTTTAATTTCATTGCAATGAAATGGGTATACATAGCATTGGACTGTGGTTACAAAGTAACATGTATTTACAATTCTAGAAATTCCTACACAAATTCAGAATCATATACGAATCTGAGAATTAAAGTTTGAATGAGCTTCCACTAATTGGCGCTATGTATCACCAGCGGTGACGATATGACATGAACATAGGGTCTGGCACAATGAGGGGCAACTTTTCTATGTACATGAATAGTCTCCTCAAATTTTCTCCGTTGATTGAAGCCAAATCATCTACCTCACTTCTGTTCAGGTAGATCCAAAGGTCACCTGAGTTTACTCTTTTAAGACAGTCCCGGCAGAAAGGGCAAGATTGAGATCTTGTACGCCTAAACCAACAGCAACAAATAAGAATCCTTACAAGTTAAGGACCAACCAAACAACAGATATATATAAATCCTATAGTAGTACGCAGATTTACCTGAGTTCAGCCAGAGAAAACTACAATAACAATAAGTTTCATTCATACAAACTAAAAAGAATGTAGTTTCGCTCAGTTTGGCCTTGTGCAAACATGTAATCAAACTCAATAAATAGCTTTTGAAAATTTCAGTGGCCTAATATTTTTTAGGGTGACCAAATATCTTTTGGTTTGGTATAAAAACTTGTTGGGGAAATTGACTACAGAATGGAATGCTATACGATCTAGAATCCACCTCAGACAAGTATGGTAACAAAATGAGAAACATTAGATAGCATGAGAAGGCCGCCTTCAGATTTCATGTATGGTACAGAACCATAAACGTCATAAATAATTCGCTAACTCATTGGGTTGCAAGAAGACTACGATTCACATCCTTCCCAGCAAACCAATGGCAGATCCTTTAATATTCAGTTCTATTCTAGACCTAAATGCCAAAAGTTAGTGTTCTTTGGCATTGATCATAACGATAAAGTCATGATTTTTGATGAGTGAGTTTGTTCAATTTTATCAGCTTTATTACCATGTTATCACTAGAAGCATTCTGTACTTAAATGTTGACACAATTTGACGACCACTCACCAGTCTCGGTAGCATTTCATACACATTGAATGATTGCAATCTGGCAATACAACCTTGCCGTTCATCTCCAAGCAAATATCACATTCTTCTTCTCTCTCTATGTCAATTTCAGAGAGCTTTCCCTTGTTTGTTATATCTTTTGGCTTGTACTTAGTAGCGCATATATCTTTTTGTTTCCTGTCTTCGACATCAGTAATTCCTCTGTTGAGTTGCAATAAAGAGGGAAAGACCACACCTGTTGTTTAAAAGTCAAAAAGATATCAGATTTGGATGGTGAGGCCCTTTTCTAAAGTAAGGTAAAGACAATCAAAGCCTATCAAATGAATACATGGCATGGTTTCAAACGGCATCTAGCTGTTATGTACTTATTTCTATATGATCATTCACTTACGATAGAACTCCTTCAGGCTGGCTTTTCTTTCATAAATGGATATGGTTGTCTTACCATCCGCATAAGCCTGCGACAAGCCCAATATTTATCACTAGCTTGACAACAAAACAGTACCATTGGTCACAGTTTTGCACTATCATATTTGATAATGGATTGTATGTTTTAAAACTAACTATTTAAAGGAAAAGGAGATTGCAATTGTCGGCAGACAGTGTAAAGGGGCAGGGAATGAACCTTGTATATAAGAATTCTAAGCAATCCCAAGGCTCCGGCAAGGCGACAATCAGTCCACTGAACCAGAAAAAGGAAAAATTGAGCAGCTGGGCTGTAGGACAACCTCATTTGGAGGCAAGAACCATTGCGGTCACATGGATATTCAGAAGCTCTGTATCAAAATAATATTTTGCCCAAAGAATTAAAAAGGTAACATGATGACAACTTTTTTTTTTTTTTTTCATTTTTAAATTGAGAAAATTTTAATACTGAATCGTTGAAGAAAATCTGCACTCAAATTTCAGAGATAAGCATTTAAATTGGACACAATAGAGCTTTTTTAACTCATCTTGATGCGCCACTAACACAAGTTTCATACAGTAGTGTTCAAAGTTCAAACAAAAAACTTGAGGGTTGCAATTCACAAATTTAAAATACAATTAAAATGAAAGTTTGGAGTGAAATTGGCAATCTATTATTGTCCTTTCTCTTATGTATGATTTCATTTGCTAAATAAACATAAAGTGATATGTGAGGGTCTTCCAATATAGCACAAAAGCACCTACCAGTATACTAAAAAATTTGTAAAATGTGGGGTCCTTACAAAAAGAAGAGGCAAAATTGCCATAAGCTGGGGCACCCCATGGGAAAACACCATAGAGTTGAAGCTGAATCTCCTTCAAAATGACAAAAGCAAAACTTATTTTAAAAGGAGGTTGAATAAGTGAATTTAAAACCAGACAAAGGATTCTGCTTTTTTAAGCCATATTCACCGTATAGCTCCTTTGCTTCAACCATAATATGATTGCTCTTTTCTTATTCTGCCCCCATTGGCCCCTTCATTTCTTTTTCAACCTTCTCCAATCAAGCCCCCGCTTCAACTACGCAAACTGACTGGTCTTTTAACATCAGCTTAAGCATATTGGAAGGATTCTTTAATTTCACTTTCTTTTCACTTAATATATATATATAAGCATGAAAGTGTAGAATGACAAGTATACTAACAAATTGGACATTAAAAAAAAAATCTAAACTAGGATAGAAACAATACAAGTAACAGAGTTTAGAACTAAATAACACTATACAAGGCTCCAACCATTAGTACCCACAAATCATATCTGCCTCCAAACACACCCAAAAAAAAAAAAAGGACCAGAAATTCAGCATTTTCCTTAAAAAGCCAGATATCTCAGAGATGGGTAGCACCCAAAATCACATAACTCAACATTCATAACCCCAAAAATAAAAAATAAAAAATAAAAATTTTGAGCTCAACTTGGAGAGAGAGAGAGAGAGGTTTACAGTGTATTGGCAAACTGGATGTCAGCTTCAAGAGCTTTGAGTGAATCCTTGAAAGACTTTCGCATCTCTCCTCCTCTTCCTTCTTTTTCTTCTTCTGCTTCTTGTTCCTTCTTCCTTCTTTTGAAACCAAACCCCATAATTCAAAAGCCTCTCACAACACAGCCAGTAGTAACAAACAAACCCACAAATCACATGACCAAACTCTCCTTCCTAGTCCTAAGTCCTACAACAAGTACCTCGTTTTACCTGCAAAGAACAACACCACCCTCTTCCTCCTCCACGTACCAAACCAAAGCAACAGTTTCACGGAGAGAGAGAGAGAGTGGGGGAAAGCAAAAAGTGTGTCGGGGTAGTTTGCGGGGTTCTGGCTTGAACTACACGTAACTCTCTCTTTTTGTTTTGTGCATACATATATGTGATGCCGTGTGTCATTGGTTGTGTTCAAATTACCAAAATGGCACCACCTCATTCCTCGAGATTCATGCGAGATTCATTTCGCTTGCTTCTCCCCATCATAAAAGGATGTTGCCATGTACCGAAAAATAAAATAAAATAAAATAAAATGATGTTGCCACCTGAAATTCTTGGCTGCAGCAGATGGGGATTCTATTTTTCTGTCAGTTGAAATTTTCCCATTTCATGGGTTCGGTCGGATAAGATTTTTTTATAACAATTTTTTTAAAAAAATTATTTTATATTTAGATATAAAATAAATTTATATTTAGATAAAATATTAAAAGATCTTTATTTATTTTTTAATATTTTTTGTGTTATAAGAAATATATTTTTTTAATAGATAAAAATTATAATTTCTTAAAATAAATTATACTTTTTTTAGTGATTTTATTTTTATTAAAAATTTTTACATAAATATCTAAAAAATATTTTTTATCAAAATAATACATATATCATAGTCTACTTTTGAAGGGGGACTTAAATGCATAAGTTGAGAAATAATACATTAAAGCACCAAATATATAAAAACAAAGTTTTCCATTTTTTTTTAATCTTAAATAGTATATTTATTTTTATACTTTAATATATGGTTTTGAAATATGCATTAACAAAATTCTATTCTTATGGTTATAACTTGTGGTTAACGCATATACAATACTTAGGTTTTGTTTGAAATATTATCATTTTAGCTGAAGAATTTTCCAGAAAAATAAAAGGTATTTTATAATTATTAATAAAAATATGTTAAAAAAATATTTCCTTGATAATTTCCCTGTTGCCCCTCTTCGTTTTTCATCGCCCTCACGGGTCACTTTGTTGCGTCACTTGGATAGGGAGTCCATTAAATTAGTCAATACTACTATACTAGATAAATTCTAGAACTTCAGATTGAGTTAGTTTAACAATCTTTTTAATTTATTTTTGGCTGGAAAAATGATACATTTTATCAACTAAAATAGGAAAAATATGTTTTTAAAATTGAATTTAATTTTGATATACTACTAGCATAAAAAGATTTATATAAATATTTAATCATATATTATCATATCAGTAAAAATATTTAATTCAATCACATATTATATTATAAGTCTTATAAATAAAAATATGTGATTGATATTAATATCTTTGAAATTATTCAACATTTCCATCTTTTACTTAATTTCTTCTATTTTAGGTAATAATAGAAATTTTTTATCATTTGAAAAAAAAAATTCACTACTCATCCAGCCATCCATCCATCTTTCGCTACCAAGCAGGTATCAAGTTTTATGTAAAATTTAGGCAAAGGCTATAAAGCACCTTACTTGATAAGGTGTTTGAAGTACTTTGTTAATCTAGAAATCGAGATGTGGTGGTGTACAGACAAGTCAACCAACTTTGATACATTATAAATATTTTCTTTCTCTTTCTTCTCCCAAACTTCGAGCACAATGTCAACTCCATATCCCCTCCACTATAACCCTTCTCTGCCTCTTCCTCTTTGCTACTTTTGCTTCTTGCACGCCTGTTTGTGTCTCTGTGTGTGTGTTTGGTTGTTGAGAAAAATCTTTGGGGTTTAGCAAAGAAAGTGGATTGGTTTATGGTTGGGAGTTTTGTGGAATGGCAAGGGTGGAAGGCAAGGGCGGTGGCTGTGGGGTGGCGGAGTTGGATACATGGCAGAGGGTGTAGCAAGAGTGATGTTCCATCAATTTACTGAGATTTTAAGAGCTTAAAACTGTCAAAACCCCTTTAAAATTACCTTTGATAAGTATTTTTGGTGTTTGATTGCTAGTAGTTTTTGTCATTGCATGTTTTTTAGCATGTTTTTGGATATTTTGGCTTATGCATGGAAGTTTTGGTGTAATTTTAGAGCACAAGATATCTTAGGGAAGTTAAAGAAAAAGCCAAGTGATATGCTGGATATCATTGCCCAGTCATTGGCTTTGTAGAATTAATGTTGCTTTTAGGCCATTAGGCACTTAGGTGCCTGACACCCAATGCCTAAGTGCCCTCAGCGATGCTGTCAATTTCTACTTCGTTCAAAGATGGGGGCAAAAAAAAAAAAAAGACTTCTGGGTTATCTAGGAGTGGGAACCCGAAGAAAAACACAAAGAGGAAGCTTTGAAGCTGCTGGAACAACTTGGGAATAGGAGGAAAAGGAGAGATTGAAGATTGGTCTTTCCAATTCTTGGGTTTTTCATGAGTTTTTCTTCTCTTTACCTTTCTATGTTCTTCCATAGAATGAGTTGCTAAACTTCATAACTAGCAAAAGGGATTAGGTCTGAAATGGTTATGTTGGGTTTGAATTTCTAATACTTTGATGTTGGATTTCTTGGATTATTGGTTCATCTTTTGTTGTTATATGCAAAAATTATGAGTTGTTATTCATGATTTGAACTAGGGTTCTTACATAATATGGGAAAATTGTGTATGAATTAACTCCAAGGATAAACTACATAAATTTCAAGATTTAGGAATATATCTTGAATTTTGTGTGATCTGTGGATTGATTTTTATGTTTAATCCATATTTATGTTGAAATATAGTCAAGGAATTGTCATATTTTAACACAAATAGGAGAATTGATTCACCAAGGAATTGGGGTCAATTCACTAAAAATCCCGTCATTAATCTAAAATTTCCAACTTAAGTGTTTTAGGAATTCAAACAAAAATTAAGAAAATTCAGACCATCTGAACCTCTAGTGTTTTGAAACCTTGAGTTCATCCTTGTTTAAGTTGTTATTATTCTTGTTTTCATTCTTTCCTTTATTTCAATTTTGAGTTAAGAGCTTTCTTCAATCCAAACAATTTGATATAATCTGAATGAAAATTTAGTTAGTGAAGTGTTGTTTGATAATGTCAATCTTCATGGAATGATACCCACTTATTGTGGTTATTACTTAAACGATTCGATGCACTTGCCGAAGAGTTATCAAGTTTTTGGCATCGTTGTCGGGGATTGAATGTTTTATCAACAATATTAGTAGATAAAAAAATTCGTAATTTAGATATTTAAATTTTATCTTTACTTTTATTTTTATCTTTCTTTAATTTTGTTTGTAATTTTGTTTATTTTATTTTATTTGGTTACATTGTTCTCACAATTGTTTAGCTTCTTTTATGTGAGGTACTATTAATCCAGATTCTTTGCTATTTGATCCAAAAAGAGAGACTCAAGAAAGAAGCTAAGGCAAGAAAGCAAGCAAAAAAAGAGGTAAAAATGGCTGAAGAGAATAAGAATCAGAATGTTAGGATGACTTTGGGGGAGCATGCCACACCTAGTGATGATCGGTGTGTATCTTGTATAACTAGAACTCCAATTCAAGCTAATAGTTTTGAGTTAAAGCTTGCACTCGTACAATTGGTTCAGTAGGACTAGTTTGGTGAAAGGGCCGCTAGATGATCTGAATTTGCACATAGCAAATTTTCTGCAGCTATGTGACATTTTCACCATTAATGGGGTGAGTTCAGATGCAATTAGATTAAAACTTTTTCTCTTTTCATTAAGAGACAAGGCAAAGATTGATCTCAACTTCAAGGGAGCATTTTTACATAGGATGATTTAGTCAGCAAATTTCTCATGAAGTTTTTCCCACCTTAGAAGCTTGCAAAGTTGAGGAATGAGATTAATACTTTCTCTCAGAAGGATGGAGACTCACTTTACGATGCATGGGAGCAGTTCAAGGAGTTGCTGAGAAAATGCCCACATCATGCCATTCCAGACTGGCTTCAAATTCAAACATTCTATGATGGGTTGATACCATCTGTTAGATCAATGGTAGATGTAGCCTTTGGGGGATCCTTGCACAATAAAACCTCGGAGGAAGCTCTCTAATTGATTGAGACCATGGCCGCTAATAATTTCATGGCTTCAAATGAGAAGTCAGTAGGAAAGAGAGGTGTTACGAAGCTAGAGACACTTGATGCCATACTTGCTCAGAACAAGCTCATGTCTCAAAAGTTGGCCACTCTCAATAAATAATTCAGGCAAATGCAAGTTGGAGCTATAAGTTCTCAGCCTTTGGTATGTGATTTTGTGGTGGAAAACATGGCAATGGAGAATATGAAGCTAGTGCAGTAGCTCAATCTTCTATGGAGCAAGTGAACTATATGGCAAATCCTACAAGACAGCAAAATAACCCATTCTCTAACACGTATAATTTGGGGTGGAGGAACAATCCTAATTTTTCCTAGAGTAATCAAGGTGCTCAAAAAATTTTTAATGCACAATTTCAAGCTCCATTAGCTCAACCACCTGCTCAACCAAAACCTTCTGCATTGAAAATGGCTTTGTAGAAGTTGTCTCAGTCAACAACCAATTTTGTGCAGCACACTTCTAGTTTCATACAGGAGATAAGGGCCAATTTTAAAAATCAAGAGACCTCAATTAGGAAATTGGAGAATCGAGTTAGGCAAATTGCTAAACAGTTGGCAGTGAAATTACTAGGAACCTTTCCTAGTAACACAAAGCCAAATCACAAGGAGCACTACAAGGCGATTACTTTAAGAAGTGGCAAGACGTTAGAAGTGCATTCTAAGGGAAGTAAGAGTGTAGAAGTTTAGAATTCTCAGCTAGATGGTGATGTGGAAGTTAAGGATTCTTCATTTGAGATTCCAAATAACTCTCAAGAGCAGGTGAAGAAGTAGTCTAAGGAAAATGATGTAGATTGGGACAAGCTAGTTGAAGTGTCCCCACATGCTAGAGTTCCTTTCCCACAAAGACTTCAGAAGCAAAATCAAGAGAAGTAGTTCTCCAAGTTCTTAAAAGTGTTTAAAAAATTGCATATTAACATTCCATTTGCTGCAGCCTTGGAGCAAATGCCTCTATATGCCAAGTTCATGAAAGAGTTTCTTTCAAGGAAGAGGAAACTAAAGGAAGATGATATGATGCTTAGAAAATTACCATAGAAGCTGAAAGATCCATGTAGTTTCCACATTCCATGCACCATTGGGAGTTTGACCATTGGTAGAGCATTGTGGGATCTTGGGGTTAGCATCAATTTGATGTGTTTGTCCATTATGCATAAGTTGGATATCAAGGAGGTGAAGTCTACTATGATTTCTTTGCAATTGGCTGATCGGTGTATCAAATTTCCATATAGGATAGTTGAGGATACACTAGTCAAGGTTGCCAAATTTATTTTCCTTGCAGATTTTGTGGTGCTGGATATGGAAGAGAATCTTGAAATACCTCTAATTCTTGGAAGATCGTTCTTAGCAATAGGAAAGGCATTGATTGATGTCCAACAAGGTGAGCTCATATTGTGGGTGCATGAATAGAAAGTGATTTTTAATGAGTTTGAGGCTATGAAGCATCCGGTAGAGAAAGAGCATTGTTTGAGAATTGATGTGATTGACCCTTTGGTAAGAGAAGCTTTTCATCACGGAGCTATATCATGTCCACTTGAAACAACTCTGGTAAATGCAGAGATTCAAGAGATGATCATTAAAACAAGCCAGAAGTTGTAGAGTGTGTGAAACTTTTGGAACCTTTGCCATCTATCACTCATATGAAGGAGAATGAAGAATTGTGCATAACAAAAGTAGCTATGAAAGAAGAACTCCCAAAACTTAAATTGAAGCCTTTGCCTTCAACTCTCAAATATATATTTCTTGGAGGTAATAAGTCTTATCATGTGATTATTAATGCATTTTTGAATGAGTTGGAAGAAGAAAAATTATTGAGAATGTTAAGAGAACATAAGACTGCTATTGCTTGAACAATTAGTGATCTGAAAGAGATAAGTTCGACTATGTGTATGCACAAAATTCTTTTTGGCAAAAATAGCAAGCATTTAGTGCAACCTTAGATTTGACAGTTCACGGGTAAGTCTGATATGGATTGTGCTTAAGAAGCGTGATATCATAAGGGGTGCCTAAAAAACACAATAAGTTAATAACTACAATGACAATTACTGGCTAGATGATGTGCATAGATTATCACAGGCTAAATACGGCAACTAAAAAAGACCACTTTCCTTTGCCATTCATTGATCAAATGTTGGAGAGGTTAGCTGGTCATACCTACTATTGTTTCTTGGATGGGTACTCGGGTTACAACCAGATTTTAGTGGACCTTATAGGTCAAGAACAGATAACTTTTACTTGTCCTCGTCGTGTTTTTGCTTATTCGATGATGCCTTTTGGGCTGTGCAATGCCCCAGCCATATTTTAGAAGTGTATGCTTTCTATATTCTCTGATATGGTAGAAAAATTCATTGAGGTATTTATGGATGACTTCTCTATTTTTTATAGTTCTTTTGATTCCTGTTTGCATAATTTGTCTTTGGTTTTAAAAAGGTCCCAAGAAACAAACCTAGTTCTTAATTGGGAAAAATGTCATTTATGATTACTGAAGGTATTGTTTTTGGGCATTGGATTTCATCTAAATGTTTTAAGATAGATAGGGCTAAAGTTGAAGTTACTGAAAAATTGCCTTCTTTAGTGAATGTTAAGGGCATCAGAAGTTTTTTAGGATATGCTGACTTTATAGAAGGTTTATTAAAGATTTTTAAAAAATTGCAAAACCATTGTGCAATCTTTCGATTAAGGATACACCATTTGTATTTGATAATGATTACTTGCATGCCTTTGAGACTTTGAAAGCAAAACTTGTTTTTGCACCAATAATGCACTTGATTAGACTTTGCCATTTGAGTTGATGCGTGATGCTAGTGACTTTACAACAAGTGCTGTTTTGAGTCAAAGAAAAGATAAATTGTTGCATGTGATCTACTATCTAGTCATATTTTGAATGATGCATAGCATAACTATGCAACTACTAAAAAAGGATTGCTTGCTATTGTTTTTGCTTTTGATAAGTTTCAGCCATATTTGGTTGGGTCCAAAGTACTAATTGTTTACACTGACCATTCTGCTTTTAAGTATCTCTTGTCTAAGCAAGAAGTAAAGCCAAGGTTGATCAAATGTGTGCTATTGTTGCAAGAGTTTGATTTGGAGTTGAGGGACAAGAAAGGCACAAAAAATTTGGTTGTTGATCATTTGTCTAGAATTGTCCAAGAGGAAGGTTAAGATACACAATTGTCACCAATTAAAGAAGGGTTTCTTGGTAAGTAGTTGTTTGTTATTCTAGCATTTCCATGGTTTGCTGCTATGGCCAGTTACATGGCTGCAAAGGATCTTCTAGAAGGTTTGAGCTAGAACCAAAAGAAGAAGTTCTTACATGATGTAAGGTATTTCTTTTGGGATGAACCATATTTGTTTAAGAGATTTTGCTAATAGGATGATCAAAAGGTGTATACCTGAGGAGGAGGTGCTAAATGTTTTATGGCATTATCGTAGTTTGGATTATGGAGGACACTATAGTAGGGAAAGAACAATAGCCAAGGTCTTGCAGAGTGGTCTATATTGGCCCATAATTTTCAAAGATACCTGGTCTTTTGTTGAGAAGTGTGATAGATGTCAACGAACTGGGAATTTGTCAAGAATGAATGAGATGCCACAAAACTACATTCTGGAAGTTGAATTGTTTGATATGTCGGGGATAGACTTCGTGGGTCCTTTCCCTTCATCATACTCTAATCTATATATTCTTGTTGTTGTGGATTGTGTCAAAGTGGATGAAAGCCATTCCATTGCCCACTAATGATGCAAAGGTAGTTTTGAATTTTCTAAAGAACATTTTCACAAGATTTGGTGTTCCAAATGCATTCATTAGTGACAGGGGTAGCCATTTTTGTAATAAGCAACTTGAGGCGCTATGGCAGAAATATGGAGTCAAATTAACACAAGATAACTACTCTATACCATTCTCAAATGAGTGGTCAAGTTGAGGTCTCTAACAGGGAGCTAAAAAGAACTCTTGAAAAGATGGTTTGTACATCAAGGAAAGATTGGGCAAGAAAAATAGATAATGCACTTTGGGCATATAGGATAAGTTTTAAAACTCCCATTGGAATGTCTCCATATCAATTGGTATTTGGTAAATCCTATCACTTGCCAGTGGAGTTAGAACATAAAGCTTTTTGGGCAATAAAATTTCTAAATTTTGATGCTAAAGCTGCCAATAAGAGAAGACTCCTTCAACTAAATGAACTTGAAGAATTCAAGCATAAAGCTTATGAAAGTGCTTGCTTGTATAAGGAAAGGACAAAAAAATGGCATCATAAGAAGATTTCTTTCAAGCATTTTGAACCATAACAAAAGGTATTATTTTTCAATTCAAAGTTAAATTTTTTTCCTAGGAAGCTGAAGACAAAATGGTCTAGGCCTTTTGTGGTACATAAGATATCTCCATTCAATGTTGTTGAGTTACATGAGCCAAGGTTTGGAAGAACTTCATAATAAACGGGTATAGGTTGAAGTATTATTTTGAATGAGAGGTTGATAGGCAAAGATCAACCTTAGCATTATCTCGAAGAATTGCAAGACTTCAAGCTAATGACATTAAACAGGCACTTATTGGCAGGCAACCCAATTACTCGTATCCTTTTATTCTTTTTATTTTTTTGTTTTATTTCTTTTAT
Source organism: Pterocarpus macrocarpus (assembly GCA_031439585.1). Classification (NCBI taxonomy): domain Eukaryota; kingdom Viridiplantae; phylum Streptophyta; class Magnoliopsida; order Fabales; family Fabaceae; genus Pterocarpus; species Pterocarpus macrocarpus. The sequence continues at coordinate 60,549,518 of CM062515.1, forward strand.
TTTGGTTATTTAAATTTTTCTTGTATGTTTTGGCAACGTTAAAGTAAATTAGTTTGTGTTCTTTTGTTTTTAGTTTATTTCATGTTTTTTTTTTTGAGTTGTTGTTAAAAAAAAAAAAAGTCCACCACCCAAACCCCCATATGGAGAGCCCAGGCGCTCATTGCTAAAGAAAAAGATTTTTTGGTTCAGGTCGTTCACTACCCAAGCATCCATGTCTCACCACCTAGGTGCTTATTGAGCAAAAAAATTGGACACATTTATGTGAATCATTGCCTAGGTGCTAAGGCAAGTGTTTTTAAAAACAAAGTAGGGCATTTGCAAAGTCACATAGCCTACTGCCCTTTCTATTCTTCTCTCCTTTCTCTATTTTTGGATCAAGTGCTTTTTCTCTCAACTCTGCTCTCCATCTTCATAGCCATTGCAAATGAGTTAACGTCACTATTCTTAACCCTTTTTTATGCTTTTTCTTCTAAGAACTTTCATTTTCTTCATTCTTGTGTATGCTGTAAGCGCAAGTTTTGGGGGAATTTTTGTGAGTTCTGCATTTTTGTTGTGGGTCTCTTTGAGGTAAGTTTTTTCTTTCTTCCAAACTCTCTTAAGCTCATGTTGCAAGTTTATAGATTGAATGTATGGCTCTTTGTAAATGTTAGGGTTTGAGAATTTGGAAATTTTATAACTATTTGCTAGGGATTGCAATTGAGGTGCGAATTTGTTGATGAAATTGTGATGGGTTGATACTAATGTGCTGAACTTTGTTGAATTGACATGGTCAAGGCTGTATTTTGAATTGGTTTTATGTTTTTGAATATGTTATGGTTTGGAATTGTTAGAAAAAAAAAAAAGAAAAATTTTGAGAATTTTAGTGTTGAGTGGCATGTTATTGGGATTGAATGTTGAACTTAAAGTTATGTTTGGGTGTGGATTTAATAAGAGCGTTGGCTTTGAAGAATTTTGAATGGTTCATTCATGGTGAATAGAATTTGTTTGTGAATGGATATTGAATTTAAGCTGGATAATTTTGCCATGAATTGCTGCCATGAATCTGTTGGATTGTATGTATAAACTTGTGACATTGAAACATGTGAGATATTGTGGTGTTGAATTTTTGTGATGATCGGAATGTCAATGTTGATGGTGAGGATTAGATAATTCATGTTTCATAAGTTTATTTTGTTTCAAGTTTACTTTGTTAGTTTATGGTTTAAATGAAAACTTGAGTTTGGCACAATTTGAGTTGACAAGAGTCCATGTTTGTCATGATTATTTGATTAATTATCTATGAAACATCGAACTTTAGCAAGTTGTCTCAAATGGGTTTTAACTGAATATTCTAATTTGTTGTGAATGAACTTGGAGTTCTTATCCTGATAGTTTGTTGGTTTATAATGTAGGTGATCAATTCTCATGCCTCCAAGGAAGAAAAGAGCAGTTAGCAAGGCTGGCTCTAACTCAGCAGCTACTTTTGATCAGAATCATTTCAAAACTTATGCACATGAAGAACGGTTTAATAATATTTTCTTGACCCAGTCAATGGTGCGTGAGAGAGGATTCAAACTTCAAGAAGGAGAGTACCCTAAAATTCAAGATCAAATAAAAAATAGGAACTGGATAGCTCTATGTGCCGGTCCTCCAGCAGGACAAACAAATCTTGCTCAGGAGTTATATATGCCAATGCATATCTTGTACCCAATGATGGGCAAGATGAAGAAAGTCAGCTCTAGAGTTTTGTCAAAAGGAAAGAGATTGACTTCAATCCATAAGCCATAGATGCTTTCCTTTGCATAGGATTCCAATATCCAGATGCATGTAGTTATAAGCACAAGATGTACCATGAACAAATATTAGTTGATATGTTAAGAGATTTGTGCAAGGAAGACGCAACATGGGAAGTGGATGCACATGGACAACCCTTATATCTAAGGAAGGTTGACTTAAAACTAATTCCTTAAGCTTGGTGCACATTTATTCAGTCAATACTTATTACTAAGCTAAATCACCCCAAAGTGCGCATAGAACAGGCTGTTCTTATTCATTGTATAATGAGAGGTACATGAATTGATATGGGAAGCCTAATTGCTTCAAAGATTCATGAAATGGCTCAAGCATCATCTAGAAGCTTGGGGTACCTGAATTTGATTACACAATTATTTCGGAAAGTAGGAGTTGACATTTAAGGTGACACTTCAGTCATACCTAAGCGGCTAATCATTGTAGCCTTTATAAAAAATGAGAATTGGAAACCTTGAACCCAACAAAAAGGACAAGAGCAACCGTCATCTTCTGTACAGCCTAGTCCTAGTAGGCCAAGGTGTCCTCTCACCATTGGACAGAGGCTAGAACAGTTGGAGGATTTTTAGAGGCCGAGCATTTGTTAGAATCAATATCTCATTTGGGTTGTCCAAGGATTAGAAGCAATGATAAGACAAATTACTGTCAAGCAAGGAATGGGACCAAATGAATTGGATGAATTGTTAGTACCTGATGAGGATCTTTTGAGACCAGTTGACTTTGAGTAGGATTTAGAGGTTGGAGAGGAAGAAGAAGATGCTAATGAAGATTGAAGTGAGAGAAAAATGGGGAAGTTTTGCTGTTTCTTTTTATCTAGTCCTTTTTACTTTTGTTTATTATTTTTAGTTTATTATTTTTCTGGTTGGAGTTTAGGTGTCTTTTATGTTCAATTCTTTTATATCAATGGTGTCTTTTTGAAAGATAGAGTCTTTTAATTGTATAGGTGTGAAAGTTTTCTTTAGGAACTGTGTTGAGTGCACAATGATTGCATGAATTTCCATGAACTTGGAGTATTATAAGCACAATGCTTTTCAATGGTTCATACTCTTATTCGTCATTCCTGTCAGTGCTTTGATCTAGGATGTGCAACTTTGTAAGGATGAACCGATTTAATTTTCTAGAGAAAGATTATGCGGTATGCTTGGATTGACTCTTAGCTTAGAACATGTTTGATTATCTGTTGAGGCAAACTCCTAGGGTAATGCATCTTGGTGACATGATTAGGGTATTCTTTGGACCGTTTGAGTCTTTCAAGCTTAGCTAATAATGTATATACTTAGGTTCCTTTTGAAGCTAAAGATAAACAAATAAATAAAAGGCCTTTTATTTTATTTTAACCTTCTTTTATCCTACCGTTTTTTAAACCAAAAAGAAAGAAAAAAAATTCCCACCTGTAATAAATTTTGTTTGGTTCTTGAAGTGGTGGATTACATGTTATGTTCATCTTATAGTTAGTGCCACATTTTCATGGATTAAGTTGTTTTTGTTTTGAGTCTTAAAAAAAAAACAAAAAAGAAAAAAAAAAGAAGAAGTGCAAAGCACAAGTAAAAAAAAAAATACAAAAATAAAGAATTGTGGTACTACTTTGTTTTTATTTTGGATTGTGATGCATGCTTCAATTACTCAACCTAGTGTAAATTTTCCTTTTCCTTTCTTTCTTAACGTTAACCTTTGGCCTAATATTACAAGTTTTAAAAGACCCTTTTGATCACATTGGTGCGTTGCTTCTACATTAGGGATGAATACTATGGATTAAGTTTGAGATATTTCTCGAGTACCTTCATAATTTAATTCATATTATTGATCTGTGACTGATCCATGGTTATGTGCATTTTGGGTTGGATCATATCGAGTGCATGTGGTGATTACATGATTTTATTTGCTCCTTGTGCTTCTTTTTGAATTATGGTGTTGAGGAGTTTTTCTAAGAAGACGTATGCCACAATTCTTCTGATTCTTCTGACAAGCAACATCTTGTAGGACATGATGGCACGCAAAGTGGAGTTGAATCGAGCTTTAAATAAAACTTTATGTACCTGAAACCTTAATAAAAACAATTTTCTCAAGTCTAAGAATTGGAATGCAGAAGCTATTTGGTTAGTAATAAAAGTTGTTTTACTTTCAAAACGTGATCAAGTAGGATTATCTTATACATACTGAGTTATATGCAAGGTAAAACAGTTAATAGAAGGGATAGATAGATCACACGGTAGAGTTTATACTGGTTCAATGAATCAAGTGCCTATGTCCAATCCCCAACACTTTGTTGAGAATTTTTATATAACAAGTGCTCTTTGTCCAAGCCTCTCCAAGCTTATACAACCAAATAGTCTTTCTCAAGCCTCTCCAAGTTCTTATAAACAAGCAATATTTGTCTTAGCCTCTACAAGCTAAAAGAGCAGTATTTATCCTAACATCTCTAAGCTCACATGACCACTATCGGGTTTGATTACAAGAAGTTGATATATTGGTTTGTGTTTGAGCACTCATACTAAATCTCTCTTCAGTGTATAATCAATGATGTACAGTGTGTGTGAATTCTGTAGATTCTCAATATAAGAATACTATCTATTACAAATCAGTAGAGAAGATTTTTAAATAGAAGTTACAGTATGTAACTTCCTGGAAACTTAGAAAGTTTAAGGATGCAAACTTTTACAGCGTAGGAAATATTCAAACAATGTCACACATCTCTTCTTCAATTTCCAGCTTATATGGACTTCAAGATATGACCGTTGAAACTTGCAGATCTTGAGCTTTGTGCCTCTTTGATCTACTGGTCTATGACTGGGAAGAAAAACATGCAATTTTCTTCTTCAACAAATAAAGATGACACAAAAGAGGAAAAATAACCATTGAAGTGTTCACCAACTTTTCAGACTTGTTAGCGCTTCTTTTGCATCTTGTCAAATCATATTTTACTTTTTAAATTTATCAATGAATCATGTAGAAGAAGCTTTGAAGGTGAGGTACTTCATAAGAAGCATGTTTCTGATAATTACCCTTCAAATGAATAGTGATCTTTCTAGTGGCACAATTTTCTTTCCAATGCAATAATTTCATCCTTCTTAACTTTCTGTCTACTTCTTAAGTGAGAAATCATATAAACCACAAAGCGTTTGTTCCAATATAATATTTTCAAGAGAAGTAATATGGATTAAGACACTTTGCTTGGTTCAGAAACTTTTTAAGCACAAGATAAATGATTGTGCTCATGAAAGAATGTTTAGGAAATCGTTCACTGACAAAAGATTTACTTAAAGCTAGATTTGGTGTTCATCAAAATCTTAAAGCTTGAAACATCTTAAGCTATGAGACGATTTCATAAAGGCATTGGACCTTACACATCTTAGGTTTGGGGGTGTAATGTTTCATCAATTTGCTGAGATTTTGAGCTTAAAACCGTCCAAAATCCCTTTAAAACTACCTTTGATGAGTGTTTTTTATGTTTGATTGCTAGTAGTTTTTGTTGTTGCATGTTTTTTTAGCACGTTTTTGGATATTTTGGCTTATGCATGGAAGTTTTCGCATAATTTCAGGGCTTAGGATAGCTTGGGGAAGTTGAAGAAAAAGCCAAGTGATATGTTGGACATCACCGCCCAAGCATTGGCTTCGCGAAATTTTTGTTGCTTTCAGGTCCTTGGGCGCCTAGGTGCTGAGGCGCCTAGGTGCTGAGGCGCCCAACACCTAGTGCCTAGATGCTTGTGGCTATACTATCAATTGCTACTTCATTTAAATAGAAAAAAGAAAAAGACTCCTGGTTTATCTAGGAGGGGGAACTTGCAAAAGCCACAGAAAGAAAGCTCTAAAGCTGCTAGAACAACTTAGGAATAGGAGGAAGAGGAGCAATTGAAGATTCATTTTTCCAATTCTTGGATTTTCATGAGTTTTGCTTCACTTTTCCTATCTATGTTCTTCCATAGAATGAGTTGCTAAACTTCATAAAAAAGGGAAGGAATTAGGTTTGAAGGGTTTGTATTGGGTTTGAATTTCTGATACCTTGATGGTGGAATTCTTGGATTATTGATTCATCTTTTATTTTTATATGCAAAAATTATGAGTTGTTATTCATGATTTGAACTAAGGTTCTTATATGATTTGGGAAAATTGTGAATGAATTAGCTCCAATGATGAACTACATAAATTTCAGGGTTTAGGAATATATCTTGAATTTTGTGTGATCTCTAGATTGATTTTTATGCTTAATCCATATTTGTGTCGAAATATAGTCAAGGAATTGATATATTTTAACACAAGTAGGAGAATTGATTCACCAAGGAATTTGGTCAATTCACTAAAAATCCTGTCATTAATCTAAAATTTCCAACTCAAGTGTTTAAGGAATTCAAACAAAAATTAAGAAAATTCAAACCATCCCAACCTCTAATATCTTGAAACCTTGAGGTCATCCTTGTTTAAGTTGTTATTATTCTTGTTTCATTCTTTGCTTTATTTCAATTTTGAGTTAAGAGCTTTCTTCAATTCAAACAATTTGATATAATTAGGGATGTTCACGGGTCCAAGTTAACCCGTGAACCCGATTAACTTGAACTGACTTGATGCAAAATATCTAGATTGGGTCGAGTATTCGGGTCTATTTGGGTAAAAAACAGTGCAACTCGACTAAGTCGGGTCGGGTATCGGGTATCGGGTCTGCCATTTTGAGACCCGTCAACCCGTTACCCACCCAAGGTATTCACTTCCACCATTTCCTTTCTCAAGAAGGCTCAACCTTTCATCTTGTTTATTCAAAATTTACAAATAAATAAACAATTTAGGATAAAAAATATTTAGAAGAACAACAAATCATAGATCTAGAGATTTTTTAACAGATCTGGAAATGGAACATTACTGAAATACTATCACTCTTTGCTTGTTGCCATCATGCTTGCCTAGCCATCACTCATGTCCGTTGTGCCTTCACCTGCCATCGTGCTCACAGTGTTGTGCCCAACCACCGTCGCTACTGCGCTCATCTGCCATCACAGCACCATGCTTGGCCACTGTTGTAGTTTCGCGCTCACTCGCCATCTCACTGCTGCTCTCACTCGCCGGAAGAGGTGGAAGTCATTAGTCATGGATGCAAAAAAGTGGCTAGGTGAATAAAAGGATGAATCGTTGAAGAAAGGAAATAAAATGGGTTTTTAAATAGGTGAACAAAGATGATGCTCTGTTTGTGCAATGGAAGGAAGAAGATAGAGGAAAGTTAAGGTGAGTCATGTTTTCTAATATTAGGTAAGGCTTTTTCTTTTTTTCTTTTTTTAATTTTAAAAGGCTAACCCGATGAATCAACCCGATCCAACCCAAATTTAAATGGGTTGGTTTAGTTCGGGTTAAGTGAAAAAATTTGTTATACCCGACCCAACCCAACCCGTACCAATTTGATTGGTTCGGAATTTATTTTTCCCTAAAACCCGATCCAACTCAACCCGTGCACACCCCTAGATATAATCTGAATAGAAATTTAGTTAGTGAAGTATTGTTTGATAACGTCAATCCTCATAGATAATACCCACTTACCATGGTTATTACTTAAACAATTCGATGTACTTGCCAAAGAGTTATCAAGGAGCTTGGAGAAGAAAAAGAAGTTTTAATGTGGACCATATAAGATTGATATATCAATACACTATAGTCTCTTAGTCATTAGATCACAAGGTGTTTGAAGCACCTTGTTAAATAAGGTGCTTTTGAGCCTTCGCCTAAAATTTATGCAGTTAGCAATTATTCTTCTCAAAATAGAGCATTCATTCCATTGGATTCAGACAATGTCAATCCTTAGTTCAGTTTATTAGTCTTTTTAATTATTTAAAGAAAGGCGGATTCTACCCTACTCCTTGAAAGTATTGTGTAACATGCACTAGGTCTACTATAATAGTTCTCCTTGAAGGTCCGCTAGTGTTCTATGTTCAACATCCACCATACCAGTGGCTTGTGCTCATCTTTGCCTACTTTTTCAATGCCACCAACATCAAGCTTGCCATCCTCGACAATAATGGAACAAGGAAGCAGGGTGTAGTAGGGGGCGGGTGGTGGCCGGACATCAACGTCAAAGACCATCTAGTGGTCATGCGTCATCATTGCTAGAGATGACGATATCGACACAGACGGTAGAAGGATGGAAGAGTGATAGTGATGGTGAAGGATCGGTAGTGACAACAATGGCACGATGCGGTAGAAGATGTTCATGGTGAGGGCAAAGGTGTGGGCTACAGTGAGGTCGACATTGGCAATCTCAAGGCATAGGAGCAGAGGCTCGCTAGAAAGGTGAGGCTACTTTCGTGGTGCTCAGTAACAGGGTTAGCAACGGTGGCATTGTCATCAAGTGTTGTGTAGTGACTCTGACAGACTGATGGTGGCGTGCAGTGTTGTGGCATTGAGAAACCAGAGGGAAGGTTGAATAAGCATAAAGAAGGATATAGAGTGATTTAGTCACACTTTGGTATATTGGTGTTCTAAAATAACACATCCATAAATCACAAGATGAGTGCTTGTGATTACAAGGTGCATCACACTCCCAAACCTAGAGAGGAGTATGGTAGAATCCATCTCAAAGAAATATTAAATAATTTTTAAGTTACTAAGTGTGTGTTTGGATACACGTTTCAGGTATCCAAAATCAATTGTGAAGTGTGAGAATCAATTTTCACCAATAATTGTGCTATTTAATTTTTCACTTTTAGAATCAATTTTAAAAAAATTACCAAACATAAATTACTTTATCTCAAAATCAATTCTATCTAAAATTAATTTTGCAAAATCAGAACTAAACACGCACTAAGATTAGTAATCAGACACACGCTGAGAAATTTTCTAAACTAGTAAAATTTAAATGGAGAAAGATCTATTGATGGCCAGATTTGTCTATTGAATGAATTCAAAGGTGGCATTCGTGGCTGCAACTCTATTATATATATCTTGTTTTGGTCCACAACTCTATATTATATATAATCGCAAATGACTACAGTTACGTAACGAAGCTCATTCACTATTGTTAGCATTTGTTCTCATAGGATTTCCTTTCATGTTGAAAGCGAACCAAGAATTGGATAATGATTTGGTTGAGTATGTAATTATTAGGAGCAATATCAATAACCGGAAAAATATTATCAAAATTTTAGAAAAAAATTATGATCACTGTTAAATAAAACAAAGTGGCCTTTTATTTACTTATTGATTCAAGAATCAAGAAACACGTTCTATTATTCTGAAAATTATGACAAAATTTTTAACTCCATATTTTTTCAATTATTTGTAACGATTAGAGGGAGCTTCATCTTATGTTATGTATATCATAGCTTCAATATAATTTTAAGTTAAGTTTAGCACATTTTATGTTAAAAGATAATTTTTAATTAAAATATGTATAAAAATTTAAAAATAATTGGATAATTTTTAAAAAATTGAAATCTCAACAAATTTACGTTAATATTATTTTATAACTTAAAAAATAATTTCGTAAATAAAAAAGCTATATTATAAGAACATATTGAACTTAACCAAACGTATCCTTAATCTTTATGTCATGATTTTTTTTTCATTGCTAGTGATATTCAAATTTACTATTGCACATATCTCAATTAATTTATTTCTCAATTACATAAGGATCAGTCATTTAAGTCGAAACTTTCACCTAACAATAGTTGAAACTGAATTTTAAAAATAACAATGTTATACAGCTAGAAAAACTATTGTTAGAATTTTTTATGAAAATTATGATAGTTGTTGAATGAAACAAAATATTATGACTCATTTATTCATCCAATTGTTGATAAATATGTCATATAAAATTAAATTTTTACAAAGTTTCGGACTCAATAATATTTTTCTTCAAAGAAATTCATAACGATAAAAGTTTGATTAGAAGTAATTAGTGTTCATGCCATGACGAATCTAATCATAATGCAACTTTTCTTTTTGTTTAGAACAATTTTGCGTTCCCCACTGAAAGAGATACTTTTTGGACTATACATGGAAGTAACTTGGCGGATCAATTGTCCAAGAAACTAGAATTTCTAATCTTAGGGATTTTAAAATGATTGTTGATTGATCATGAAACATTTCAAAACTAGATTCTTATGGTAATCAACTATCATATCCTTTTGTTATACCATTTTTGTTGGTCTTCACATCAGCCATTGGCAAATCTTCTGGATAATACTTGGCCAAGTAGCCTCACATTGACCACAGTTCTTACTACCCTGTTGCTAATCTAAAGTAACCATTAATTGAACAACTGGCGATTCAGACTTCTTTTTTTTTTTTTTTAAATGGAGATAATGACATGCCAACCCCTCATCAATCAGAAATGGGATAGGGTAAAAAAAGGCGCTACATATGGTGGCGTATAGAGTAGCAAAAGTTACCTCTTGCCTGGACCACTAGAGACATACTAACTCTTGTGTGATGGGAAAGATGGAAATATTTCGTCTAGCACTTTTTATTAACAAAGCTCAGTTTTTTCTTTCTTTCTTTCTTTCTTTTTTGTTAAATTTGAAATTCCGTGTACCCTACATATATTGCTAAAACATGTATACATGACAAAATTAAATTCAAATTAGTCCTGCTTGAAACTTTAACTAGGCTCAATTTTTTACTGTTTATTTTTGTTAAACTTTAATATTCTCTACACCCTAAATAGTATGTGGGTGAGTGATAGATTGGTCCTAGAAGGTTCGGGACTTACATTAGTCCCATATGGAGATGTTGAATTAGTTTTTGTCATAGACATTTGATATTGTACAATTAACATTGGACGGCTGTAATGAAACGTGTGTTTAGTAGCATTTGCATTTGTTAAAAAAGGCCTGGAGTGTGATGATTTGCTGCTATATCCTTTGGTTTTAGACTGATGGTGGTAGGAAGGTGCGTGCAGTAGTAGGTTGAGTTTGCATCTGTAGGAAGACGTTGTTGGGCGTCACTAATGTGAAGGCTTGTCTCGCACCACTCCGTTGGTTGTTTCCGTGGTTCACCCGAATGTCAGCAAAGATGTCGATCAATTGGCAAATGTCGGTCAACATTTGCTTTAAGTCGCTTGTTGGAAGTTGATTCAGAAAACGTTGGCTATTACATTTTGTTGTCCAATATCTATGCAAATGTTGGCAAATGGGAAGGAGTAGTTAAAGTAAAATCATTGGCAAGAGATCGTGGACTGAGGAAAACTCCTCGATGGAGCTCTGTTGTAGTGGGCAGTTTAGTTGAAGTCTTCAACACTAGGAACCAAACCAAGATTTTGAGGAGGATGTGAGAGAGTAGATTTTGATTAGTCACAATTAGAGACTGGCAATTGCATTTGGAATTATCAACACCCTACCAAGAAGTTCCATTAGGATAATTGTAAAAACTTGATTGTTTGTAGTGATTGTGATGCGGAACCCCAATGATATAATGATCCCGAAACCCCAAATACACACTTTGATAGGAGACAAGCAATAGGATAAACACCCTCCCTACTAAACCCCTAAGAAACCCGTTCTTAGAAACGTAGATAATTGGGATAAGAAAGATGAAACTGAACAAATATCACAAGAGAATTTACCTTTGTAATAGTCTATTCAGTTTCTTGATGCAACAAGTAAAGATGATCACTCCTCACTTGCACACACCTGAGAGTTTCTTAGAAGAAACCAGAAAATGTATTTCAATCATTAGCAAAACTGCTGCTACACTTGTTTATGAGGTATTTATACCTCTTACATTAGGTTAAATTAAATCTAAGCCCACAAGAAAAGGCCCAACTTGCTAAACAAATAATTGGGCTGAATAAAACACCTCAAAATAACTAAATGTCTTCTAAATAAAACTAACAAAGATAATTAAATAAAATTTGGCCTAATTATGGGCATAATACATTTTAATCCCATTGTGCCACACTTAGATATTTGGGCTGCCCGCTTTCACTAGGCGGCCTATTTAGCTTTGTCTTCTCTTCCTTAGCCCATTCTTGATGCATCTCTTCCACAAATGACTTGGCTAAGTTTCCAAAGCTTTCTTTCAGCATCCTTGCTCTTGCCCTTGTGATAGGTCCCACGGGCATGTTAAAATTTCCATCTTGCCCTTTAGTGCTAGAATGTCCAATTTGCCCTCCTGAGCTCGTATCAATCCCTCCCTCCTCAAAAAAATTCGTCCTCGAATCTGCATCCATATCAAATGGAGAAAGGTCAGAAACATTAAAAGTAACCGAAATATTGTACTCACCTGGGAGGTCAATCTTATATGTATTGTCATTGATTCTCTCTAGCACTTGAAATGGACCATCTCCCCTAGCATCGTGCTTGGATTTCCTTTGAGTAGGAAACCTCTCCTTTCGCAAATGAACCCAAACCCAATCACCAAGTTCAAACACAATTTGTTTACAGCCCTTATTCACTCTTTGGGCTGTCAACCTGCTTCTCTTCTCAATCATCTCACGTGCCTTCATGTGCATCTCTTTAACCTTTTCAGCCTTGCTTTCACCATCTAAACTAACAATATCACTCAAAGGCAAAGGCATTAAATCCAAAATAGTTAAAGGATTAAAACCATACACAATCTCAAATAGAGAAAAACTTGTAGAAGAATGTATAGTCCTATTATAAGCAAACTCAATAAAAGGCAAACAATCTTCCCGAGTTTTCAAATTCTTACCAACAACTGCACGCAATAAAGTCCCTAAAGTTCTATTCACCACTTCAGTTTGACCATCAGTTTGTGAGTGACAAGTAGTAGAATAAAGCAATTTTGTTCCCAACTTACCCCACAACACTTTCCAAAAATGACTCAAAAACTTCATATCACGGTCAGAAATAATAGTTCTAGGAACACCATGCAAATGCACAACTTCTCTAAAGAACAAATCAGCAATATTTATTACATTATCAATTTTATGGCATGCAATAAAGTGAGCCATTTTACTAAATCTGTCCACTACAACAAAAATGCTATCTCTACCCATCCTAATTCTAGGCAATCCAAGCACAAAATCCATGGATATATCAATCCAAGGATGAGTAGGAATAGGTAAGGGTGTATACAAACCATGTGGCATAGACTTAGATTTAGCCTGTTTACATGCAATGCATCTAGCACAAATTCTCTCAACATCTTTTCGCATGTGAGGCCAATAAAAATGTTCAGACAACACATCCAAAGTCTTATGCACACCAAAATGACCCATCAATCCACCACAATGTGATTCCCTAACAAGCAATTCTCTAGTTGAGCAAATAGGCACACAAATTCTATTGCCACGAAACAGAAAACCTTCATGCCTATAGAACTTGTTAAATACACCCTTTTCACATGTAGCATATATATTAGCAAAATCAGAGTTAGTTGCATACAAATCTTTCAAGTGCTCAAATCCTAACAACTTAGAAGAAAGTGTAGTGATTAAAGCATATCTCCTAGATAAAGCATCAGCAACTACATTCTCTTTTCTTTGCTTATAAGCAATCACATATGGAAATGTCTCAATGAATTCCACCCATTTGGCATATCTTTTGTTCAACTTACATTGACCTTTTAGGTGCTTCAAAGACTCATGATAAGTGTGAATCATGAACTCTTTGGGTAGCAAATAATGTTGCCAAACCTCCAAAGCTCGAACCAAGGCATATAACTGCTTGTCATAGGTAGAATACTTGAGTTGAGCTCCATTCAACTTCTCACTAAAGAATGCAATAGGACATTTTTCTTACATCAAAATAGCACCTATACCAATCCCAGAAGCATCACATTCTACTTCAAAAGTCTTATCAAAATTAGGCAAAACAAGAATAGGAGCAGAACACAATTTTTCTTTCAAAGTGGTAAAAGCAAGTTCTTGTTCCTGTCCTCATTTAAACCCAACATCATTTTTAACAATTTCAGTTAAAGGAGCAGCAATGGTAGAGAAATTCTTCACAAATCTCCTATAAAACCCAGCTAAACCATGAAAACTCCTTACCTCAGAAGCACTCTTAAGTGTTGGCCATTTTTGAATAGCCTTCACCTTCTCCTCATCAACCTCAATACCATGTGCACTCACAACAAAACCAAGAAACACAACTCTATCAATGCAAAATGTGCACTTCTTAAGGTTGGCATACAACTTCTCCTTCCTTAGAACTTCTAAAACAGCCTTAACATGCAATATGTGTTCATCCAAACAACTGCTGTAAATTAGAATATCATCAAAATAAACAACTACAAACTTCCCCAAGAAATCCCTCAAAACATGGTTCATTAAGCGCATAAAAGTACTAGGTGCATTAGTTAACCCAAAAGGTATAACCGACCATTCATAAAGACCATATTTTGTTTTAAATGCAGTCTTCCATTCATCCCCTGGTTTCATTCTAATTTGGTGATACCCACTTTTCAAATCAATTTTAGTGAATATGCATGCACCATTCAACTCATCAAGCATGTCATCTAACCTAGGGATAGGATGGCAATATTATACTGTTATCTTGTTGACTAAACGACAATCCACACACATCCTCCAAGTGCCATCTTTCTTTGGAACTAACAAAACTGGAACAGCACATAGACTCATGCTTTCCTTCATGTACCCTTTAGCTAGTAGCTCATCCACTTGCTTCTAAAGCTCCTTTGTCTCCTCAGGATTACTTCTATAGGCTGGCCTATTTGGAATGCTAGCCCCGAGCATGAATTCAATTTGGTGCTCAATCCTTCTCAATGGTGGTAATCCACTTGGCACCTCATTAGGGAAAACATCCTCAAATTCCTGCAACAAAGAAACAAATCTATTAGGCAAATTTGGGTTAAGGTTAGTTTCAGTAAGAAAAATCTCCCTAAACCTTATCATGACCATTGCTCTCTTGCCTAGAAAAGCACCTTTCAAATCCCCCTCTTTTGCATAAAAACATGATTTTCTCTCAATTCTTTCACTTTCTTCATTTTTCTCACTCTTTTCTTTTCTTTTCTTTCACTCATCTTTTTCTTTTCACTATTCAGATTCTTTCCTTTCTTTTCACTCACCATTAGGCCCTTATCTTTTTTCTTATCTCTCATGCCCTCTTTTCTCTCTTCTTTTTGTTTTGCCTTACTTTCTGAATTCCGAAGAGAAGATTGTTGAAGTTTTACTTGATCAAGATACACCTCTTTGGGCGATAATGGAGCAAGTGTGAACTTGTGACCATTATGCTCAAAGGAATACCTGTTCTTGTACCTATCATGTTGCACATGCCTATCAAATTGCCATGGTCTCCCTAACAATAAATGACTAGCTTGCATGGGTACTACATCACACACCACTTCATCACAATATTTTTCAATAGAAAATGCAACTACAACCTGTCTAATAACTTTCACTTCTCCACTATCATTCAACCACTGCAGCCTATATGGATTAGGATGCTTATCACACTTCAACCCGAGCTTCTCAACTAAAGTAGTACTTGCAACACTAGTACAACTTCCACCATCAATGATCAAGCTACATACCTTTCCACCAACTAAGCACCTGGTGTGGAATATATTTTCCCTTTGCTCCAAGCTGTCTTCCTTAACCTGCAAATTCAATGTACGCCTAGCAACAAGAGACTCACCATGCACAACATACTCCACATGCTCATTAGTATCAGAACAATCCTCCAAAGATGGCATATTTTCACTCGCATCAGACTCATTACCATCATCAGATTCAGATACAACTTCTCCACCCCTAATTACCATCATCCTCTTGTTTGGGCAATCAGATGCATAATGACCCAAACCTTGACATTTGAAGCATTTGATATCTCTATGTCTAGAATTAGCAATAGAAGAAGATGAGTTAGAAATACCTTTCTTCTTTGTTGTATCTAGCCCCTTTTCCTTGGAATTTGAACCTTTATTCTTCTTAGTGTCCTCATATTTTGGCCATTTAGAACTCCACTTTGAGTTGGAATTGGAAAATGCCTTGGTTGCCTTCCTTTGGTTTTGTTGCTTCTCCATCTTCATTGTCATGCTTACCAAATCCTCTATCTCCACATAATGCGGTAATTCCACTACATTTACAATCTCTTTGTTTAGACCACCCATAAATCGTGCCATAGTCACTTCCATGTCCTCCTTTATGTTGGCCTTGATCATGAGCATCTCCATCTCTTTGTGGTAATCCTCCACTGATTTAGAACCTTGTGTGAGCCTATGTAATTTCTGGTGCACCTCCCTATAGTAATAAGAAGGTACAAATCTCTTCTTCATCACTTGCTTCATCTCTTCCCAAGTCTCAATAGGCCACTCACTATTCCTCCTTCTAGACTTCATTAGCTCATCCCACCAAACTAGTGCATAATCTGAAAACTTCACTGCAGCCAATCTCACTTTCTTCTCTTTAGTATAATAATGGTATACAAAGATCATCTCAACTTTTCTTTCCCATTCTAAGTAGGCTTCAGCATCGTTTCTTCCCTTGAATGGAGGAATTTGCATTTTGATAGCATTAATGTTGCTATCTTATCTTCCTCGGTTCCTAGCTCTCCTATTTCTAACTGATTCAGCTCCATCAGATTCCTCCTCACATGGCTCATGATTGAAATCATTATGATTTCGTCTATGCCTCGAATCACCCCGTTTGCTGCTCTCAGAGATAGCTTGTGTCATTTCCCTTCTCCACTCATCCATATCATCAAGTCTACTATTCAATTTCTGAAATTGAGAAACAAAGGCTTGATACATCACCTTTATGTCTGGTGTCATGGGAGCTTCCTCTTCAGCCATTGGAAACAACCTGCAAAGTGTTAATAAAATAACCTCACAGTTCACTCTCTCATGTGTTTTCACTCAAAAATTTGGATGCACTCTTGTTTGCACTCAGTTTAGGCTTTTACCCTCTTTTGAACTCAACACTCTTGCCTTTTACCTCTTTTGACCACTTTTGGTTATTGCACTTCAGAAATTAAACAAACCAAAATAAACTCAAATTCACAAGTAATATTTGGGACAGAAAATGAAAGATAAACCAGCAAAAGAAAACTCTAGTTTATGACCAAAGGAAATGCAAAAAACCAACAACAAAGAAATAGACACTAAAAAATGAAGAAAAGCTGGTGCAAATTAAGATTAAGAATGTGCCAAGAAAACACAAGATTGGAACCAAAGAAAGTGGTGACAGCAGAAAAACAAAATAAGAAGCACACCAAAACTGGTTTCAATTTTGGATTACAAATGACAAAACACGAAATTAATGCAAGGACTCAACGCAAAATTCACAAGAACACCCACAATTACTGAAACAAAATCCGGAAATTCTACAGTTTTTTTTTTTTTTTGCTTTTTTTTTCGTTTCTTTTTTCACGTTTTTTTTTCTAATGAATTCTGCAGACACTCTCTTTTTTTCACATTTTTTTTGCACGTTTTTTTTTTATTTGAAACACAAAATAGCAAAGCAGAAACAATAGAATAGCAAAATAGAAAAAATGGGATAGTAGAGAAAAACCCATAACAGAAAAAAAATAAATGACAAAATGTAGCCAACAAAAAATGCAGATAAATAAGAATTTATCTACAGCCTGCTCTTGATACCAAATGATGCGGAACCCCAAGGATATAATGATCCCGAAACCCCAAACACACACTTTGATAGGAGACAAGCAATAGGATAAACACTCTCCCTACTAAACCCCTAAGAAACCCATTCTTAGAAACATAGATAATTGGAATAAGAAAGATGAAACTGAACAAATATCACAAGAGAATTTACCTTTGTAATAGTCTATTCAGTTTCTTGATGCAACAAATAAAGATGATCACTCCTCACTTGTAGACACTTGAGAGTTTCTTAGAAGAAACCAGAAAATGTATTTCAATCATCAGCAAAACTGCTGCTACACTTATTTATGAGGTATTTATACCTCTTATATTAGGTTAAATTAAACCTAAGCCCACAAGAAAAGGCCGAACTTGCTAAACAAACAATTGGGCTGAATAAAACACCTCAAAATAACTAAATGTCTTCTAAATAAAACTAACAAAGATAATTGAATAAAATTTGGCCCAATTATGGATATAATATATTTTAATCCCATTGTGCCACACTTAGAGATTTGGGTTGCCCGCTTTCACTAGGTGGCCCATTTAGCTTTGTCTTCTCTTCCTTAGCCCATTCTTGATGCATCTCTTCCACAAATGACTTGGCTAAGTTCCTAAAATTTTCTTTCAGCATCTTTGTTCTTGCCCTTGTGATAGGTCCCACGGGCATATTGAAATTCTCATCTTGCCCTTTAGTGCTGGAATGTTCAATTTACCCTCCTGAGCTCGTATCAGATTGCCACAATGCAACTAAGTTCATATTTGAAATTACTGAGAAGGACATTATTATGAGGGATTCAAATCGCTTCCATCATTTTAAAAAAGGGATTTGCTCATGTGGTGATTACTGGAAAATTGCATAATACATTTGGGCCTAAAGTGTCTATTTTATTGGGTAATCTTGGCCACAAAAAGCAGTTTGACTCAAAACTTCCTTATACTGTCCAGTCATTGAAGGAGGATTAATGCTTTTCTCCTCAACATGCATATTACATGCAGTATCAGAAACATCATTTACATTTGATCGAATATCAAGCTTCTCCTGCTCACGTACTGGCAGCTCAAGATCAATCTCCATGGATAACATGACATAGACCATCATCTAATGGCGAAACCGTTTTTCACACAATGTCTGAAAAGGAGAGTATAAGAATAAGCAACTACAACCTTGTCAACTCAAGATACAAGTATAATCCAATGTGCATTCATACTATAAATAATCGACATTTGACAATGACCATAATTGAAGGTTTAGTAGGATGTGGTTAAAACTAAATATTTAAATACTTCAAAGTTTATTTGAGGTTTGTGTTTATACAGAGTCTGGTTTCGAGCTCGGGCTCATTTGCATAGGCCCAGAATGGTAAGTGAGCAGAGCCAATTGTCTATACTCAAATGCTTGAAAATTAACATTCAACTATTAAAGCACAAATAGAATGCATATTGGATATGTCCGTCTAGAAACGGAGAATCTAATCATAATTGGAAGGAGGAGTCAGCACATCTCACAGTCGCAAACAGAGAGAGAGAGAGAGAGAGAGAGAGACAAAGAGAGACGACGACGACGATATATGGAAAGGTAAGTAAAGCATAAGAGAAACAGGGCAAGCAGTACAAACCAAATCCACACCCTTCTCAAATATTTAGCAAAAAGGGCCATTTTACAATAAAAAAAAAAGTTTATTTTGTAATTTTAACTGTCGGAACTAACATAAGTCCCGAACGTGTCGGGACCAAGTTATTTATACTTGCTTGCTTTTATTTATACCCAATGCTGTTCCGTAGCCTTCGGAACGGAAGCGTTTCAAGTGGTCCAAAGAAAATCTTGGTACACTGGTGATCCCAATATTTCCCGGTGAGTCACTGGTTTTTTTTTTTTTTTGGCATTATATAAAGACAA
Organism: Pterocarpus macrocarpus; assembly: GCA_031439585.1. NCBI lineage: Eukaryota > Viridiplantae > Streptophyta > Magnoliopsida > Fabales > Fabaceae > Pterocarpus > Pterocarpus macrocarpus. The sequence goes on from CM062515.1 coordinate 60,568,704, forward strand.
AATTACGCAGCTTACCCCTTTGTCGTGGCTACTTCCTGAAGCCGTATGCATTTACAACTTCATTGGCCATTAAAAAGAATTTAAAAAAACAAAGTTCTGGATGGATGCGTTTAATGCTTCGTTACTTTAAATGATAGCTTCGTCCCACCACCTATAGCCCCACCATTATGAAACCCAATAATAATAATAATAAGAGTTTTGGCAATCAATATTTTTACGGCACTATTTAAAGTTTTAAAAATGATACGTTTTCAAATTTTTAATGTATTAAATATATTATAAATTTAAAAATTTTTGGGTGCATTTATTTCATTTTTTTCTGAAAAAATATAATTTTTTAGTTACTAAAAAAGATCACCCATTTCAAAAGTTACTCATTCAGTTGCTGAAAAGTTAATAGATTTTTTTTTTTAATCTTTTGAATAGAAGCTAAAATGAATACCTTTCATAAAAAGTAATTTTTTTTAGTAAAAAAAAATTCCTTTTTCTGTTAAAACAAACACATCTATTATTTCTTCCATTAAAACTTAGCACTTTTGAAACATTAACTAAAACCCTAAAATTATGTTTGAATTGGTGGTAAGTAGTGGAATAGAATAAAATGGTATAAGATAGAATGAAATAGATTAAAATAGAGTGATGTAATTATTCTATTTTATTTTTTGGATATTTTAGTAATAGAATAGAATAATATTTTATCCCATTATTTGGACATTTCAATGGCATAGAATGAAATAGTGATAATTATAAATTTATTTCCTGTAATACACTTGTATCAAATGATAATAATTATAATTTTTTGTTTGGGATGGGTAAATACATAATTTGCTATTTTAATTATTTTTTATTGATAAACTAAAATGGAGTTTCATATCATTCTCTCCAATATGAGAGGAAATGAAAAAGAGAGACTTTGATGGAATAAGAATCCATTCCAACATACACCACTTTATTGCAAATTTGTCAATCAATGGAACCACGTTTCAGTGGTATCCAATCCAATAGCAAATTTGGAATAATAAGGTTATATTGTTTGGATTGACAAATTTGCAAAGGAGTAGAGTAGTATATGATGAAATGGGTTCCATCCTCCAATACCAAAATCTCCCCCTGGGGCCCTTTTTGGTTCCTCTCCAATTTAAGGGAAACGAAATGAAATTCCATTGTAGTTTATTTACAAAAAATAATTAAAATAACTAATTACCTATTTACTTACTCCAAATAAAAAACTTGTAATTATTACCGTTTGATAAAGGTATTATAAGAATAAAAAATTATAATTATCACTATTCTATTCCATTACTAGGATATCCAAATAATGAAATGGAATAATTATGTCAATTCACTTCATTCTATTCTACTCTATCTTATTTTGTTTTGTTTTGTTTTATTCCACTACTTATCACTAATTCAAACATATAACAATTAACAAGACCTTATTATTATTATTACTATTACTACTATTACTACTACTACTATTACTATTATTACTATTACTATGCTCACTCCTTAATATAATAACACAAAACGGACTAGGCTTATCTCGCTTTCAAACCGATCGAGTATGTGCTCTTTTCTTTTCAATATTTCTTTACGGTATGTTTGCAAGTTAAGTTTAGCAGGGAAAAGGAAGTGAGGAGAAGGCTTTAGAAGATTTTCCCTTATCTAGGAGTTTCAAATTGAAAAGGAAAGGGTATTGAGAGGGGGGGGGGGTTTAATAACCCTCTGAAGTCCTCATTATCCCAATTTTTCATTCTCCCCCCAAATTTGAGGGGTTTTAATAGGTTATAATTAAATTATTAACTTACCCTTAATTATTCTTACTCCAACTCTCCAATTGTAATTCATTAACCCACGTTTCAACCCTAATATTTTTCCCCTTAATCTGCTTTTTCTTTTCATTTCATCTTAGGCCGCACCATCGACCTCAATCTACTGCCCACAATCTACGCTGTTGTACGTTATCATTGTTCAAGAGACTTGATCGAATTTGTTAACTTTAAAATTGGAATTATTATGAAATTTATATAATTTTGTTATTAAAATATAACGCTGGCGTCGCTGATACAATAAAAACAATAAACATTCATTAGTGAAAATTCTTCGTTGTTAATAATTTTATTTAAAATAGACAAACAATTTCAAAATTCATTATAAGTGAATATTTATTTTTGCAAATATAAATAAGAAAGCATATATTAACATAACGATGCAATATATATGTCAAAAAATAATTTTTAAAATAAGAAAAAATGAGAATTTGAGAAAAAATATTTTTATAGAAAAATTTTGAGAGACTTTTTCAAAAAATATTGATGAGAAAAATATTTTTAGAGATAAAAAATTAAAAGATAAAACTTAGACAAAATATTAATTTTTTAGAGAAAATTTTTAGTTGAAAAATATTATTTTAAAAATATTCTTTCAAAATATACAAAATATATAATATTGTTAATTTTTTTAAAATTAATATTACTATAAAACATATTAATTATTTTGAATTATTTTAATAAAAAAAATTAAAAAAATATATTGTAAATCCTCTATTTTCTTCTCTTTATCTATTTTACACTCACAAATAAAGGCGAGATAAAACTCTAAATCCCTTCATTCACTTACCCTTCTCTCCCCTTAAATGTCTTTCTCTTTCTTTCCGTGATAACTCGCAAATACACCCTTATTTAGTGTCAAAAATCAATAAACTTTTATTCTCATAAAAAATGTATTAACATTATCTTCACTTATATTGGGCTCAAGGAAACTTCAATACAATGGTGCTTAGCACACATCACCACGTAAAGCAGCCAGCAAAGGCCATCAATTTAAACAAGACTTTATGAATACATTCCGCAATTAAACCAACACGCACACACTCTCTAGTGCGCACCCTGCAGCTTGTTCGGTTGACGTTGTTGTCTCACAAACTATAGAGGTCGAGAGTTCAACGCTCATTCTTCCCCTTTCTTCCCAATATTTTAATTTGAATAGTGCATATTATGGTGCACCACCCTATATAGTGCACCCATGCACTGTCACTTTTTATTCCTTCCTCTCCACCATTGCGTCCCTTCCAGACATGCTCCCCACCCCCCCGGTTTTTTTTTTTTTTTGTACGATAAGTCATTTGACTGCTCTAAACTTCCTGAGGCTGGGAGGAGCATTATTCAATGCTAAAGTTAGCCAACAATAAAAATATAAAAAGCATGCAAAATTTGAATAATTATAAGACTCCCAAGTCTTCCTAAGACCAATCTAGATCTCCAAGCTCTTCAATCTCGGCTACTATTCTATTGCAACAGTGCCACGAACTGTTGATCTTTTGTAGATGAAAAGCAGATCTCCTTCGGTTCCCCCTTCTTTCTTCCTTTTTTTTTTTTTTAAGGTACAAATCCCCCACTCTCCTTCTATTATATGCTGGGAGTTTTATTTTGGCCCAAACATGCAGTGCTTCCAGTCTTAAGGAGGTGGAGAGACAGAGAATCGATAACACTGAGGGCCAGAGAGAGAGAGAGATGGAGAGTGATATATGGGTGCACTCTACTTAGCTGGTGCGTCATAATAGGTGCCATTAAAAATGAAAAAATAAAAGGAGAGGTAAAAGCTGCAACATGTACGCTCACGCAGTCTGTTATTTAAAATATATATATATAAAAAAAACCATCTATACGGCAGAGTATCCACCTTTTATTAGTAGTAATTAAACTGTTGTTATTTTATTAAAAAAATGGTTCACGAAAATCATGTCACATAGGCAATGCTACGATAATTAGTTATTTAGGTACTGTATACCGCTATGATTTGCATAAAATTGTCCTTGCTCAAAGTCATGGCTTATATATATATATATATATATACATATATATATATATATATATATATATATATATATATATATATACATAAAATTAATGTATTACGTATGTTAAATACATAATTTTTATTTACAAAATTAACTTAAATTACTTAAATAAATTACCTTAACATAGAGTTTAATTGGTATACATTGATAATATAAAATAATTTTATATTATCAATTAATAGAAATAGAAGAAAATGAGAAATTATGGTAAATTTCTCATTATAATGGATGATTATTTGTATAAGTTGATATTTTTTACTATTTTTATTGGTACATTTAAATTAAATTCTATATTGTATCCTAAACTTAAATAATTTTTCCTCAACATATTATACTGGGCTTTTTCACATAAATAAAATAAAAAAATAATTAAATATGAAAATGTCCTGTTTTGTCTTTTTTTTCGAAAATATCCTGATTTGAGTTTGCATGTAAATCGTGTGAGGCTGGAACGATTTATAAATAAACAGAAATCGTGGCAGCCTCACACGATTTGTGGCCTCGAAAAACTCTCAACAGAAATCGTGGGAGGGTGCCATGATTTCTGTGGGATCCAATTGAACAGAAATCGTGCCAGGGTGACACGATTTCTGTTCAACTGGATCCCATAGAAATCGTGGTACCCTCCCATGATTTCTGGTTTCCCTATAAAAGCGAAATCGTGTGAGGACTGTTCATTCATTCAGAAATCGCGGGAGAGCCATTTGCAGAGAAATCGTGGGAGGCGAGCAAAGGAGAGAGAGAAACGAGAATTTCTGCAGAAATGGCACAAAATAATTTACGCCGGTTCGATGAAGTTTCACATATTTCTGCGCATCTGCATGAAAAGGTACTTGTCTACATATCTATATTTTAATTTAGTTATATTCAATATTAATAAAAGAATATTTGTTTACTTTAGTTTAGATTAGTATAAAAAATATTTGGTTAGTTTAGTTTAGGGTTACTATTAGTTTAGATTAGTGAAAAAAAATTTAGTTAGCTTAGTTTAGTTTTAGTTAGTTTAGTAAAATAATCATTTGTTATATAAAATATTTATATGTTAATCAAAACTTTAGTTTACAGATTTATTTTAATCATTTTTAGTGCATTTAATATTATTTTATTTTTTATTGATATTACAAGGAAAATAAATGTAAGTTAATTTAAATTTTATAAATTTTAATTAAGATTATTATTTTAAGGTTTAGTTTAATATATTTAAGTTAATTATAGATAATTTTGTTGTTATTATATTATAAAGTTTAATTTTAATATTTATTTGATTTAGTATAGTGTTAGTGTTATGAAGTTTAATTTAATTAATATATTTTTAATAAATATAGTTTACTGCCTTTAATTTGAGATAATTTAATTTAGCTTTGTTTGAGTTTTTGAATACGAATGATATTATGTTCATGTTTTTACAGCCATATCGAGTGTTGACCGCTAGGCGTCGCCGCATACCGGCACCACATCCTCTTATGGAGCCATACTTGAGGCAGGCAGGCTTATGGTATACAGCTCAGATCCCATATTATAAGTACGATAATGCATTGATCAGCGCGTTTGTGGAGCATTGGCGACCGAAGACCCACACATTCCATCTTCCATACGGAGAGTGCACCATCACGTTAGAGGATGTTGCCTATCAGTTAGGGCTGCGGGTTAATGGACAGGCAGTTAGCGGATGCACGGGATCGTGGGGCAGATATCATGGCAGAGATATATGGACCATATGTTATGATTTATTTGGCACAGTGTCAAGTTTAGATGAGCGAGATGGATATTCAGTATTTCTATCTTGGTTCAGTACCATATTTCGTGATTTGCAGGCAGATGCACCTGCAGAGACGGTTATATGTCATACTCGAGCTTATATTATGATGATGTTTGGGGGTTTTTTGATGGCGGATAAGTCAAGGTCCATAGTTGATTTGAGGTGGCTGCCACTATTGCATGACTTTGAGTATTTTGGGAGCTTTAGCTGGGGGTCTGCAGTGCTTGCGACTCTATATCGCAATATTTGTCGCGCTACCAATATGAGAGTGAGCAATATTTCTGGGTGCTTGGCCCTTTTACAGTCATGGATTTGATTCAGAATCTTACCATTAAGACCTCCTCCAGCTGAGCTCACTTTTCGACCTGCTGCGAGGTACAGTTATGAAAAAATAAATTAATTTTATATTTTTTTACCTTTCGTATTTGAATATTGTTAAGATTAATGCTTTAATTTGTTTCAGGTGGAAGGATTATCGTTGCACCTCTGACAACCACAAGAGACGGTTGCTGGCATTATGGAGACAGCTTGACGATTTGACCATCACCGGGGTAAGAAGCATTCAGTTACCTTACTTACATGTTGCTTTTGATTTGTTACTTTTAGATTGATTGAATTGTTGTTAAACATTATAGTTTAGGTGGACTTCATACCAGGACCTAGATGTAGCTCAGATCACACCGGACTTTATTTTTCGGGATTCCCCTCTTTGGCCATCAGTTGTAGCCTTGATCTGCTTCACTATGATTGAGTTCTAGCAGCCGGATCGTGTTATCTGACAGTTTGGAGGACAGCAGTCTATACTAGTTGAGCCGCTAAATCTTGACAGGGTTCACGGCAAGGATGCTCGTGGGGCAGATCATTGGTGGCCTGACCAGTACAGGGCATATCATGATTTTTGGGATGCATGGGCGAACCAGGTAGTTCGATTTCAGGCCTCTTCCAACGATTGCCCATCAGTTGAGTACATAAGATGGTACTTCAGTGTTGCGCGAAGGTTTTTATGTTCAGATCGAGTCCTTCGTGATCCTCGATGGGCCGAGATGCCTCGAGATGTTCCTGAGCACGTTCCACCAGTGCCTGCTGTGGCCCTTCCAGCTCATGCTCCAGATCGCCGCCGACGGGAGCGCCGTTTACGCATCGGGACACGCGCTAGCCGTCGCAGAGATGACGACAATGATGATGATGATGATTATGCAGATCCTTGCCAGTTTAGTGATGATGATGATGATCAGCATCATAGGCACTCTCACTCTTCTGCTAGCGGTCCGAATTGGCAGCCCATACCTGAGTATGGTACATCCAGCCAGGGACATTTGACGGCCACCATGATGGGGGGTTTTAGTTCGCAGATGATAGGGGGTCCTAGTCAGCAGTATATGGCTGGGCCTAGATCCCAGTTGCTATCCAGTCCTGGCCAGCAGTTCAGTCCCGGTGTAGGTGCGATGTGTGCTGAGCTTGAGGCTTTCCTAAATGCTTCGACAGGTACACCTACTCGAGATGAGACAGTGCCATCAGATGTGTATAGGCCATCGTTGGATGGTATTGATCTAAATGTAAACCCATCTACACCAGTGCCTTCTTATCAGGGCTCGTATGGATTTGATTTACTTGGCGAGACTCCACCATCAGCATTCACAGTTGGTCAGATTGACCAGGAGTCTCAGCAGGTTTAGCACAGAGAGCCGGCGCAGGACCAGGAGCAGCAGGGAGAGCTTGAGCTAGGGCCGGAGCCGGAGTACGATCATGGGAGGGGTCGGCCTATGCGGGAGATTCGTCCTCGTCAGTGCCACACAGATTGTCATTTACCGGCCCCACGACGGGATAGACAAGACTAGATTTCCATATATGATGTACATAATGTTGATTTGTATATAGATATTTTGTATTTCAAACCCATGTATATAATTATTTTCTACTTATTTAGATTCCAATATTTTGTTTATGGCGGATGAATAAATAACTTATATATAGAATATGTTAAAAAGTAACAAATTCTAATTGGATATAGTCTAAGTGCATATTTATATTAAAAAACACACAATCGAAATTACATTATCTAAGCATTTGGAAAATTAGCAATAGTCCAATAACAAATCAAAATCAACAACACGAAACTAAAAAAATAATACACAATAGTTGGAAATTAATTGCCTTCACTAGATTGGCTGGAGGATGAAGAAGGCTGAGTAGGGCATCTTTGTCTTGTGTGACCCTCTTGTCTGCACAAGCCATACCGTTTTGGCTGTCCGGATTCGACAGCATGCATTTCATTACGGATTCTAGTTGAAACTGGACGTCCTTTATCTGCTCGTCTTAGTTGTGGATTTAGACGTATTCGAGGTCCACTGTACTCAGGCCAATAAGCTGCATTTGCAATAGCTGAGAATTCCATTCTGTATACATTAAATACAGTATGCATGCAATAAACATTATCAATAAAGGAGCCCAAATCAATATGTGCATATGCACACGCAGTAAGTACATGGCGACAAGGGTAATGAAGTGCCTGAAAATACCCACAATCACACCAACGATTTGACAGTCTCACCCTATAACTTCCTTGATTGTAGTTCCCTATTCGTGCATGCTCCTCCACCACAAAAGACTCATTTGCCCAAGCGAATGCAGAAATAGTCATGGAGCCTATTTCTTGCCTGTTGATTTCAATTGCTCGCAACAAGGCTTGCAAAAATACTTGTCCGCTTGCAAGCTGGGCCTCTACTGCCTTCTCTTTCTTCACAAACAATGCTGCAAGATGGAAATAGGTAGACTTCACCAAAGCTGTAATTGGAAGATTGCATGTGCCTTTAAGAACAGCATTAATGCACTTTGATAAATTTATTGTCATATGCCCAAACCTCCGACCCTCATCAGCATGTTGTGCCCACTTTTCGATGGGAATTCTGTCTATCCAATCACACATAGCTGGATTCTCATCTCTCAACAAGCCACGATAATAAACATACTCTCGGCGGGTCTTTGAATAGGCTGTATTCATCAAAGCTCACTTTGCATCTTTGCTCTTGAAAGCTAGAGCAAAGTTTGAAACGATGTGCCTATACATATTTGCACGATGGGCCCATGGAGGATGCCACCCACTATCATCAGCATTTAAAGCAGTTTTGATAGCACCATGCCTATCAGAAATAATAAGAATACCCTCCTACGGAGTCACATGTTGCCGAAGATTAGTCAAGAAGAATGACCACACTTCTCTTGTCTCCGTCTCAACCACGGCAAATGCTATTGGCAGAATATTGGAGTTACCATATTTAGCAATTGCCATTAATAGTGTTCCACTCATACAAGTGTGTACCATCAACTGTAATCAGCAGCTTGCAGTATTTAAATGCTTCAATGCAAGGGGCAAATGTCCAGAATAAACGATGAAATATTGTACAACTATGATCAACAAAATTTTCTACATAGTATGGCTGAGTCACCAATTCAATAATTGTACCTGGATTAAATGCCTGCAACCCTTGTAGCCATTTCGGAAGTTCATTATAAGACTCTTCCCAATCACCGAAAATCTTACCAATGGCCTTCTGCTTGATGAGCCAAACCTTCCTATACGAAGTCTTGAATCCATACTTTGCCTCCACTGAACCTTGCAAAACTTTAATAAAAATTGTTGGATCAGCTTGCACCATGGAGAATATGTTGGCACATATAACATTAGTATCTAACTGAGAATGGTCCTGTGAAAACGATGCAGACAAACACGTGTGTGGTCCATTGTACTTCCGAATTTCCCATACTCCATTTTTCTGGCGATAAATTACACGTATGCTCCAACTGCATCCATTTCCAAACTACTTGCATTTGCCATGGTATTTTATATGATCAGATTCTAAAACCTTGTACTCAACTGATCTTCGAATCAGAATTTTAACAACAAATAATACAGCCTCCTTATCAGGAAACTGTTGCCCAATTTCCAACTCATTTTCTCTTGCCTCACCCAAAATATCACCACTATCTACCATGCCTCCAATCCCTAAAAATGTACTCTCATGCATGGCTTCTAAATTTAAAGAATCATAATGAGATACATACGCATATGATTGAGAATGAGAATGAGAACCGAATCGAGATTGGCTGCTCCATGGTTGGCTTTGAGTCGTAGGCACTGCCTCCCCATCCTCGCCACTATCGCTATCATCTAGTATTTCATCTGGCTCATCTTCTTCATCTCCATTATCGACAATAAAGTCATAACCTGCAATAGGACTATGTTGCGAAAGTGGTGCTGCTATCTCCATTACAAGCTGTGCAAAACTTGGCTCGCCCATCAAATCATCCGCATTTTCTACATTAACATTTTGGATCTGCACAGGACTTTGCAATGCCATTGCAAAAGTAGGTGAACATTCAGCCAATAACAATGCAATAGATGCTGGATCGGGAGCAAATCCTCCGGAGCTTAAAGTTGAGTCTTGTAAAACAACAAATAGCTCCATAATGCGAATCTCCAGAAACTGAGCACGACAATCAAACATCACCCCAATATCTTCATCACAGCTGATCTCCAGACTGTTGTACCGAATCAGATCTTTCCCAATTGCTATAGGCAACCTATACACCATTTGTGTGATATGCTTGTTATTTTGTTGGCGCAACTTCTGCAATATTTTGCTTTGTAACTCTAGTAAAGTAATAGAAGGATGAATATTCAGACAAACTGAGTTTGAACTGCAAAATGTTACTCCCTCATTTGTATTTATGATTTCTCCATCTACCACTCAAATTTTTGGGAGAATACGTATTTGGAAAATGATATTGGATGGTTGAAAATGACACTGAACTGCGGAAATTGAGTATATATGGTGGGGGATTCGTACAAAAATCGTGTGAGACTCACACGATTTACATGCATTAAACGGAAATCGTGGTAACCTCCCACGATTTCTTTTCCAACAGAAATCGTGGCAGCCTCTTACGATTTCTGTTGAGAGTTTTTTGAGGCCATAAATCGTGTGAGGCTGTCATAAATCGTGGCAGCCTCACACGATTTACATACAAACTCAAATCAGGACATTTCCGAAAAAAAAAAAAAAAAAAGAAACAGGACATTGTCGTATTTAATCATTTTTTTTGTTTTAATTATGTGAAAAAGCCTATTATACTGCGTCCGACTTTGTAAAAAAAAAAAAAAAATTAACTACACATTAGTTCATGTTCTGCCACGTTGGTATGCAATAAAAAAATAAAAATAAAAATAAAAAATCTAGTGCATAATGCTTGCGCAAAAGCCAGCTACGTCTAAAGCCATTCTTTGTCCATTCTAGTCATTTTGAAATGTGCCAATTTTTATTTATTAAATAATTTACTGAATGACCGCTAGTGTATCCATGATCTTATAGTATTGGTTATTTAGAAAGGTTTATCACAGGCGATCTAAACCGTTACAATATCTTTATTCATATCTCAGCGGGTTGAAATATTTGGATCACCAGTCTACCAAAATTTTATTTGGACCACTTGAAACGCTTCCGTAGCCTTGATGCTTACTTTCATAAAATATAAGTTAATAAACACCGCAACAATAAATTATCTATGTATTCGCAATTTTTGCACGCTTGAGATGGAGTTGCAGCAAACCAAGAAGCTATCCCTTCACCTAAATGCATTATGCATCTGAGGGAGATACATTGTCCTTTCAGTTACTCTAGAGCCAATGGTATTAAATGGATTATTGCTAAAATATTACCTTTACATGACATGATAACCTATTGCATGTAAATGGAGCACCTAATTGAATACTTAAATTGCATTAAATTACAATTATGCTTTGTGAGTAGATGCATCTGTTTACTTCTTCTGGTAGAAGAGATAAGAGATAAGCATTGAAGTGTAGGAGCCAGCTAGCTAGGAACTTTCCACCGAAAGCATTAATCTATTGACGGTGCATTTGATTATTATTATTTTTTGGTCGTGAGTGCATTTTATATTTCATCGGTTCAGAGAATGCAAATCAATTTTGAACAGTGCCAATGTATGCTAATACAGTATCGACCATAGATATGACAGCCGATTAGAAGCAACATAGAAAAGTTGGCATACTCAAGTATTCGGGTTTGACTAATAGGATTTGGGTTTGAAAGGAGGAATCAATCAATATGATGCATAGTTGATGTAACCTAACTCCAAACTTTGAACCTACCTTTGACCAAAAAAAATAACTAGCAACTGTGATTCTTTAGTTGCAAGTCCGACAACGCTCCGCAAGCATCGACAAAATTGAGCATAGCATATATATGGTAAATTCAAGGCTTTCGACAAATGATTTTTGAACCCAATTCTGCCCGACACTCATTGGACACCCCATTAGGATTTTAAAAGAAGTTAAAATTAAAAATTTAAAATGAAAATCCAATTGCATTGAATTGTTGAATGTGATAATATGTTGGAAAATGTGTCATATAACTATGGTCGAATAATACTTCTTGTAGATTTTTAATTGCGATTACAGTCACATTACAATTATTATAATTACAAAAAATTGTAAAAATATACAATTGATACAACCGCAATTGCTACTACCATAACACATATTGGAAGATTATCAAAACATCCATATCGTGACTACAAGTGTGGTTGCCAAACACAATATGAAACCATGGGTAAAACTGTACTAGACAAGACTCATGTCAAGCTAGACTTTAACACCATGTACCCTTATTTCCTAATCATCCTTTAAGTTGGTTAAACAATTAGATTAAATCAGTATCAATTAGCTCCCTCACATGGTTAACCAAGTAGCATCTCTGCAAAAAGAATAATGAACAATTGGACTACAGATAGTAGGAATATCCAAGCTGTACACCCCAGAAATCCTGAATGGTAAGCATGAAGTTTCTCTTCAAAAAAATTCAAACATGAAACATTTTTAATCAAAATTGAGAACAGATTCTTTACAGCAGAAGCCTTCCTACGAATGCAGTGTCAACTCTAATATATGGCATTCAATGAGTAGGACTATAAGCCAATTGACCACCATAAATACTCTATCCCCATTTGCTGAATATCTGCATGTGAAAACTATATCTTGCTCTGAATGCTTGCAACTCTGCCAACAGAGTGTCTAGTTTGGCTGGTCGCATTTTAGGCCTCAACTCCCAAGAAGGACCCAATGGTCATATCAACGATGAAAAATATGAAACACTCAAACCTCCAACATTATAGAAGTTAGAGAGGATTGATATCATCAATTGAGATTTCTGTGGGAACCTTCAAATTTATTTGCTGGGCGTCCCATCCAGCTTCCTTCAACTTTTGAATGAAATCCTCAAACCTGTCTTCCAATTCCATTAGGCTATTAGCAAGTTGATCGCAGCCACTACCTTTGCCATCCCAGTTCTCACTTAGCCAGAAAGTTTGCCACACACTTCGCAATACTGAGACACTTGTAGCTCCAACCTAAAGTATGATTGTAAAGCCCAGGTAAAATGAGGACTGTGTTTACCAATTAATTCTCATAAGGAATCTAAAGCATACCTTGAAAGAAACATAGAACTTCAAATCTTCTGGCTGCTGGTTCACTATAAGAATATATTTCTCATTTGTATATAATTTTAGAAGTTCCTTCACCTGCCCCATTATAAGATTAATAATAATTATATGACTGCCAGATGGCTTCATTTGAACAACAGAGAAAATAATTTATGAACCTCTTGGTTTCCTTCATAAAATTGTGATTTGTGAAAATAGTCCTATACCATAAAATGAGATCTCTCTACACCATCCATCTTCTCCAAGGGCAAGGCAAAAATAATTTTTGGTTTCATGAACTGCGACCAAGATAATATATTTTCTTCCCTGTTGCAATCCACGCATCCTGAAATAAACCAATCCGAAAAATTGGACATTTCTGTGAAGGGAAATAACACACACAGCAAAGCACCGAATTTTTCTGAATGTCACCTGGAACAGTCGAGTGTAACACATGCGATTTTACCAGTATGCGAGCACGCTTCAGATTTATCTGTAAAAAAGAGTTACACAAGAAAAATAACACAGAAAAAAAAAATCATTAGAAATCACCTTATATGCATACAGATGTATTTGCATTAGATGCTATTTCAGCTCATGCACTATATGCTTACTGTGTTAAACTGGAGGACTGAAAGTGATTCATAGCGTAGCCAAAGATGCAGAAGTCGCATGCTCAACCAAGTTAATGAAAGTACAGGATATGATTTTACAAGGCCAGGTGTGTCCTGCAGTCAAAAACCTGAAAGAATGTAACATGCCAGCTAACAATATCTTGGGGCTGCCATCCTGAAAATTTATGTATTTTACCAGTATCAATATGCCCAAAGCAAGGCCAACCAGTTGAGCAACCACTTCCCAAACCTCTTCCTGAGATATTTTGGTGAAACAATTATATGAGGAAAACCCCTTACATTTTTCAATCAGTCATGCATTAGAAAATAACTATCACATAGCTGCCTTTTTGAAGTAAAAGGAGAATCCTGAAAGAGTCAAGTCAAACCAAGATGCTGGACCCATAGGGAACGAAGTAACGACAATTGGTGATTAAGTGTCATAAGTATTTGGTCAATACCAGTTGCATTGACCCATTCCCTTGGGGTCTAATATCTTGGCTTGTATTTCCCACTTACTTATTCTCTCCTGATCAAATTAAAAGCACAGGCAAATCCTGGCCTGCTATATGTAACTAAGAAATAAAAATGGATCACAATTATTTAGAATTAATATTTACTTGTAATTTTATCAGGATTGTTGGGTATATAAATTTATAATGTATAACTATATAATATTAAGATTTGTTATTCAATGCTGCCCAATGCTTACTACCTCAGCTAAGGCGCATAGCTAGTATGCAGCTCATTGGGTGGGCGGATCACACTTCCTACCCAAGAGCCTTAAAAAAAGTTTATGGCCTGATTCAGAAAGAAAGGTACAATGTGGGTATAAATTATGAAATTAAAATCAGCCTCCAACATTGCTTTAATACTGCAAGCGAGACAGAATTATCATTAATATGAGAAATTGTATTTGTATCAATGGATATGAGAGTTAACAAGAATTAAGATTAATGCTAGAAAGCACGAAAAGACAAATACCAATGTAGTCTTCATAAAACTCCAAAGCTTTTATGGATATATAATCATAAGAACAAATTATTATCTGAAATTAAGATAGTTTAACTCTTTTAAATTGTTAGAATACAAGGGTATACCTTTGCTGCTACCTCTCCTAGATTTCCTGAAATCGCAAAGTGGTTTTGGATCACACGAAAGGAAGGATCCTTTAGTCCTCTTGCTACAGCCTGGTTCAATGTCAAACTCCAAGAATATGACAGAGAAAGAGAAGAAAAAAAAAAAATACAAGGGTCCATTTGGTTTCAGAAAGCGTTTTCTTTTTTCATTTTTCTTGTTTTCAATATTAATTAAAAAACTATCACCTTATTTACATTTTATTTCTTATTTTCAGGATTTTGTGAAGGAAACATTAAAAACAAGATTTTTCTTGTTTTCCCTGTCTCCTTCACAAAATCCTAGAAACAGGAAACAAAATGAAAACAAAGTGGCAATTTTGTAATTAAAATTGAAAATAGAAAACTTTAATAAAACCAAACAGCCAGTCCAAAGGAGGACAAAAAGCAGAGAATCTATCCCCAAAAAATTCAGTGGCTTTTATGTTTTGTACATACAATTTATCGAAGTTCAAAAAATGGCAAATTTACATAAGCATATTTATCATCTCTTCCTTTCCTCCAAACAAACACAGAAAAGTTTTCCATATCATTCTTCTTTCTATGTTCAACCACTAATAGAGATGATTAACTTATGACGGTTGTTTTCTAATTTCCAACTATTGTCATCCTCATTTCTTCTCTATCTATGCATCCTTATTTGACTAGGGTTTGACCACCTTTGTGTATAAATACCCTTTAGGTGCCCTATGTTATTCAGCTTTTGACAATGATTAAATTAAAGTGATTATCTATGTTGTTGAATCCTAAGGATTCATTGTTCATTGTTCATTGTTCTTCGTTATTGTTGGTCCATTCATTCTACATCAATTGGTATCACAACCTAGTTCTTGGTTCTTATTGGCTCTCTCACTCTCAACGCATCTATATGCAGTTATGTCTAAAAAGAACATAGTGGTGAAATATAATAAAGTTGCATAGTAACGTACCTTAGTAAGATTTCCAAGAGAGGCCAAAGGAAGGAAATAGGCAGGATATAATTGGGTTGTCAGATCAAAAATGCTGCATGAGATATCAGCAGGGTAAGGGTCTCTCCAAAGTCCAAATCCTGGTTTTATTAGCATATTTCCATAAGAAAATGACAGGGAGTACTATTCAGACCTTCCAGCACTGCCAATGAAATCTGCATACATTCTCCATTGCTTTGGATCATCATCAAAAAGATTTCCAAATCTCCCACCTGAAAAAGGTGGCAACTTTACATTTAGTCAGTTAACAATAAAATTTCAGCACATAATCTTCTGATTCCTTTAGCTTTATTCATGATTGCCAGACCAATGAATAAGCGCCCAACAGCTCCGATGCCATCCTTTGAGACCCATCTAAAGATGAAAGCATAACATATGCTATCAACCACATAAAAGTCAAACTAGCAAATAAATTACTACACAAAAGTAATTAAGCTATTATTGTATGCATACAAATGCTTCATTTGTATAAAAAAGTGCCAGCTTTAAAATTTATGATTCACCTGATGGCAGCAGCAGAAGCAGCTGCTGTGGTTCCAGAGAAAGAGCCAACACCAACAGCCTGCAAGTGAAGTAGAAATTTTGACACAAAAGAAAGAAGCACAATCATCATTCCTTGCATTTATATGGTAGATAAATAATTTTCAAAGAGAATTTTGCTATGCAGAACATATATTGCACAGCACGCTGCACAATCACATAGAAACAGGAAGCAAAACCTTCACATACGTTAACTTGCTTCAGAAAAATTTAATCAATATCAAAAAATGTATTCATGTAGCAAGTAGATGATAAGGATTTTTAAGATTTGGTTTGAGGCCACATTGAGATGCACGATGGGGCTTTAAGCACCAATAGTCATACTAAATGCTAAACATGCCAAAGACACACAAAGCAACCACAAACATTAACCAAGTATTCACAATGAAAACATACTAGAGGAAAAATCAGCACCCTAAGCAAGATTGACATGCCTTTAGGAGACTTGAAGTGACTATGGTGTGACAGATCCAGCCAGTCACATTAGTAGGGAACTGTAATAACATGTAGTTCAAGTAATCATCTGAAACTGATCCTGCATCATGACTGAGAAAGGTAAGTAAACAAATAGTTTCCCTCCAACTTCACCTAATCACTGGAGTCAAAACTCCGCAAGCTTCTACGTGCAAGATCCACTAAAGTTTCCAATGTTCGCTTGTAGTCGTTTGGTTTGCTGCTCTTGTGAGAGTTACTACTAGCCTATTAGGTAAGTCTCAAATCATTAAAAATTTATCACCTGTTGGACACTATGTCAGTGGCATCAAGATTTGAAGTACTCCATACCAACGAAGAATAAAAGAATGAGATTACAGAAGGGAACATGTCACAATTACAATGTTTATCCTACTTTCTAAAGCTTTAAATTATAATGTATCTAAAAACTGGATCTACAGGAACACAACAACAAGAACAACACGAAAGCTGTTTAGCACATTATACATAAATAAGAAAGGAAATGTATGTTAATCACCAGGAAAGCCTGCTGGTAGAATAAATTTCTTTATTATCTCTGGAAGCCAGGATAATCTTTCATCAAAGGCATGCAAATCCTGGAACCTGTTTGCTGTAGACCTATCCTCCTCAACAAGGAATGTTTGCAACTGTGAATCATCACCTATTACATATCTGCTCATAGGAAGAAGAAAAAAAATGGTACTAGTCGTGGTTGAAACCTTCTTTGGAGAAGGCAAAAGCTGTGAAGTTTAAGTAATTGAGCAAATGGCGATAATGAAAAGTTCGATAGTTAAAAAAGGAAAGAAGTTAAAAGAACACAAATTATGTTATAGTTAAGTAAAAAGTAAAAACCTCTTAGCAGTACCATTGCTATATCTCTCAACCAATATCACCCGAGATAAGCCTTCACCTCTGAAACAACACCACAAAATGAAAAATGAGTTTATTGAGACACGTAAACATATCAAAGTCGGAACTCAGAAGCTCGGTTTTGAGTAATTCTTGTGAACCCTTTAAACATTTCACCCAAATTCTTTTTTTTTTTTAATTTTTTTTTCTTCTTGTGTAAAACAGATAAATTATCTAAACATTGTTGTCCGAAATAGGACAATGTAACCAAATGCTATATGAACTTGGAAAATTTCTGGAGAAGCAAATGAAAAAAAATAAAAAATAAAAAATAAAAAATAAAAAATTTCCCAAAGATAATTCCACCCTGTCCTTATTACTCCTTATCCATCATGAACTATAATTTTTTTTTAATGAAAAAATTTGAATCTTTTTCCCCAGATATATCGACCTATTTAAGTCCTCTTATCAACAAAACAAATAGGCAAAATAACAATAATAATAAAAATAAACCAGACCCATCATTATTAGCATCATTTTCATCTTTGAGACCGGAATGGTTGGAAGAGCATTGAAGTTGAAGGCAGTGATGCCTGGTTCTCTTCATCTTCTTCACTGAAGAATTGAAGAAGGCACTTGATGAAGGGAATGAAAGTTGCAAGGTGTGAGACATTGGAAAAAGTAGTTGCAGAATTTTGAAGCTTCTTATGGCTGAATTGCGGAAAAAAGTTTCAAGCTTTGAAGAGCTTCTTCTTCTTCCTTCATCAAGCTACTAAGCACAGTTACACTATCAACAATATCCAAAGCTGAACGTAAAGAGGACCGAGCCACGACACATTTCGGATCGGGTCTTATTCGGTTACAGCATATAAAATCCAAGTCGAAAAGAAAAAATGGATTGGCCCATATAAGCGTTTTCTGGGCTTAAATTGGAAGTGGTTTACGTTGAGTAGCACGAAAACATTGGAAGTTTTGTTTAGATGGGGATTAAAATAAATATGATTACCAGACCAAAAAATTAAAAATGTGATTTTTATTGGACATTTAAGGTTTGTCACATAAAAAAAAAATTTCAAATATTTCAAAAAAAAAAGATTTAAATTACATATCTTGTTAGTATAAAAAAATTTTATACTGTTATCCAATTATATATTGTCATATTAGTAAATATAATTAAGTCTCATATTCATCACTTAAACGGTCATACATATTGAAAAATATAATTAGTTGATTATGTAAAAATCTTTCACACTGTCAATACATCACAATTAAACTAAACAAAAAATACTTTGTTTGTATAGTTTCTTAGTTTATATTTTTTATAGATAAGTTTTTTTTATAGTATTTTGGGATAATTATTAAAAAATTGAAATATTTTAATCGGTATTTATATTTACAATATACTTTTTTTATTATGTTGAACTTAAAGAATTGTTAAGATTTAATTCGTTATAATATAACTTAATAATTTGTTAATATTGTCCTTTATTATAAGTGCAGTTTAAAATATATTAAAAAACGTTTAAACAAACATTCGATAAGTGTTTATGCAAGATAGTGTTTTTATCGTTAATAGTTTAATACTTTGTTTAGATGCATAAAAAAAATGAGAGGAAGGAAAATAGAAGTAAAAAAAATAAAGAAAAAATATTAAAAAAATATAGTTTTTCTCTTATTATTTGATTGGATAAAAAAATACAGAAAAGAAAACCTAGCTATGCGTAAATGACTTTTTCTGTCCTTCCTTTTATGGCACAGTAGAAGAGTACAGGAGCAGAGTTATAATTGTATGACACCGACTAATTCTCTTTCTACTAGAGTTAATTCTCATGTGATGCATAGATTTATTCATATTTTTTTTTATAAATTCATTTAATAAAAATACTTTTTTAAAAAGAAATTATGACTCTGATTCAATGTTAGCATGGGAAGAAAATATTAAATATTTTTAATTATTCTAAACAATGAAACAAATAAAAAATAATTACATTACAGGAGTTCATATTAAACAATTTATTATAGACAATATTTTTGGTGTAATTATTATATTTCATCCATCTCAATTATAAAAAATCTCAATCTTTTGTTGGAATCACTCTTGATAATGCAAAATTTTATAATAAAATATATATTTTAATAAATATAATATCATATAATTCAATAATTGGCCTTGACTTTTGCTTACTATCATTGTATAGAACATTTTTATTAGAAATTGTTCTTTTCGTATAGCAAATGATCACCTTAAGTCATTTTTTGGTATAACTATTTATGGGTTAAGAACTTTTGCACCAATATTACTTTATTAATATTTTTACTTCTATTATTTACTCTCCTAGATACATAAATTCTTAATGCCAAATTGAGTTCCTAAGGAGCATAATTAACATTCCTTTCTCTTGTTGCAAGTAATGGTTTGGGAATTCGGTATAAAGTCTTAAAAATTCTACTTGATATATAAGTCCTTATTTGTTGGATCTTTAATTATATGAAATATGTAATAACTGAGTTCATTAACAGTGTCGTCTAAGGAGTGTTGCTATTTATTTAATTTATTCTTCATCTTACATGCATTATTATAAATTTGGATATGCACTATTAATAATTTGTTTCACTGTATCACCAGTTGATTTAAGTGGATATTGTCTAAACTATTTTAACTCATGTTGGAATGTTTTTATCTTACTCTAGTATAATGTATAATTGTCAATATTAGTATGTATATACAATTTTATTTTACAAAATAGTTATTAATAAAGAAGAATATATGCTAAAATAAAATCTAAATAAATATATTTGTAAATAATATTAAAAGTCAAAATTATAATAATAAAAATTTGTATTAATAAAATTTATTGAATAATTAAATATAATAGAAAATTAAATATAATAGCACGATAAATTTTTTTATCATTTGTATTATGTTCATTAAAATCAATATGACTTATTCATATCAAATAATATTATTCACTGTAATGTTTATTGTGTTTACAAAATTTATTTTAATATAAGTCATCAAATAATTTATTTTAAATGTTATAATTAAATATTATTATTATTGTAGAACTTGAGTAGCCAAAACACTTATTATAATTTTTAATATATATAATTATCCTTAACTTGTTATACTTATTACCATATAATATAAATTTGTAATTGCATATTGCGATTCTCAATTTAGAGGAAAACATTTTTGAGTAAAACTCACTATTATTTTTCTTTTATTTTCTCTTTCTCATTTCTTTCCCCTTGCTTTCTACCATACCAAACACGGGGCAAGGCTTATGTTCTACACTAGTCTAGCGGATAACCGTTATAATAAGGCCCTTGAGAATGCACTAAATATAAAATGAGAGAAAGAACGAGAATAAAAAATGAAAATAAAAATAAAAAATATCTATAAAAATTTAATCCAACTATTGCACTTTATATCTTTTAACTTTTTGAGTAAATATTTTTTTTATTTATAATATTTTAAAGTTGATATTAATTTAATTGTAAAATAATTATTAATATTAATTTAGTCATAATATTTTAAATTTTAACATCAATTTAGTCCTACAATGATGATTTGACAAAAAATTTTATTTTAATTTAGTCCTATACTAATGATTTGATAAAAAAAATTTATTTTACAGAAAATTTGTTTAGACTAAATTGATGTTAAAAATTTTTTAAGATTAAATTAATATCAACTATAAAATATTAAAATTAAATTGATGTGAAAAAAATTTTTAAGAACAAATTAATATCAATTTTAAAATATTAAGATTAAAAAAATTATTTATTCTAACTCTTTTCGGGAAAGCTAGCGGTACGGGCCATGGTTTAAGTACGAACTTGAGTAGTCTCTTTTCTGCACTTTGCAAGAGCTGAAACAACGTTGTTATTTTGACTAAAACGTGATGAGGTACAGATCCTGTCATCTTTGGTACAAGCTGGCTTGTTCAAGGTCAATTCTTTGGTGAAGTGTAACTCTAGTAACTCAGGGTGAAGTGTTATGGCGGATAAACAGAGATATTACACCTGTTTGGTATAAATAATAAGGAAGATTCTAAGATGCTTCATACAATTTAAGAACTACCATAGTCCTAGCAATCTTTTATGATTTGTTTTTCCGACTTTTCTCGCAACCTTGTGCATTCCATTGATTCCCGCACCTCACTCCTTCCATTGATAATGCACAGTGATGATCGAAGCGACACGAGCGCCGGTGTTTGGCGTAAGGAAGGTTCACCTTCTCCCTCATTAGTTATCTTCTTCTCCCTTGGTTCCAATGAGTCATAGCTCACTGCAACTGCATCCCCATATTCCAGTGCCGGCATTTGCAGGTTGTGAAAGGAGAGCAATGGACGGAGATAGCGGTAGTGTTCTATTGCCGGCATAAGAGGGTGCTCGTTGTGTATGGAAAGGAGAGGATGTGGAGGCCATATCATGGATGGAGACGGGTGGACAGAGTTAGAGGCAACAGGTGTTCCGGTGAGCAACCGGAAGTGGGAGGAAAAAGTGGAGGAAGAGGAAGAGATGAAGGAAGAAGGGGAGAAAAAAGTTGACCAAAAAAAATGTTAAAGATTGTGATTTAGTGACCATAGTGGTCACTAACTCAACGATTCTACTGTAGAATCTTCAACCTCAATCTCCTTCCCTACCGTCCAAAACATATCCCCATGTGTCATCATCTATTTGTTTGAGATAACTCACCACTTCATCGTGAGTTACTAAAGTTATGCTTCACCAGATAAAACACCAGGGATCGAACATCTTCTGTATTATTACAAAATTTGAATTGTCTTCCAAGTGGGATGCAGTGCAATTAATGCTGAGCTCAAGTGGCTGCGTGCTTAATTTGAATTTGAATCTGATGTGGGGTTGCATCTGCGGTCTGGATTCGTCATGTACATGATACTTGAGAGTCAAGTGCCTTTTATGACCGGGAACAAGGCTTCCGATATTGACGGGCTCAAGTTGTCAATCGTCAAAATTCACATGCAAGTTTAACCAACGTTTTATTCTCGAGTTTTAATTTTGTAAATAAAAAAATTAATATTAGAGAAATTTATTTCATAATAAATTAACTCAACTCAAATTAGATTTGTTAAAATTTAATATATTCTGAATATTGATAATTCAGACAAAAAAAGTCTATTATAAAAAAAATGTTAAAAAGAAAGACGCACTTATTGGTTCCTATAATTTTTTTCATACTAATTGAGTTCCAATAGTTATAAATAATTTTAAATAAAATCTTCACTATTATCCCTATTTATAATACCCTTACTCATAACAAACAGTCAACTAATTTGGCATGTTGTTACATGTCAAATGTCAAATGGGTTTTCTATTTAGCATATACATCAATTTAAAAGCTAACAAAAGCATTTTGGCCCAACAAAAACCGAAGAAATATCCTATTGCTCTTCCTCTTATTTTTGTCAACCCTCTTCATCCTCCCATCTTTCTCCTTTCTCTTATGTTCTCAGCCATAAATAGTGAAATACTCGTGGCTAGCTCAAGTCAAAATTCATATTGTTATAACTAAGAAGAATAGTGGGGAGTCTATTTACAAACGTTTACAACTATATAGACTCAATTAAAAATAAAAAATACAGGACCCCATTTAAAAATCAATGAAAAATCTGGAGACCAAAAAAAGTAATTTAACCAACTAGTTCTTATTCTCGCATGTTGCATGAGAGATTTAAATTTGACATTCATAATTATGAACATTTCAGTTTATAGATAAATAATTAATATATATTAAATTAATTTATTTTATTTACAAATCTATAATTAAGATAGTTTTAGAAATATTTTGATTAAATCATTTTAATAAAAATACATGAGTTTAAATAATATGATAATAGTATAAATATAATAACAACGCTCATAATTAAAACTTAATAATTTTATAATTTGATTTTGTTTTGTTTATTATAAAAAAATTTAAATCAAATTTCAATTTTACATGGGGAAAAAGATACTATATATAAGTTGTTTTGATATAATTGAGATCTTTAAATTTTTTATTTTAAAAAATATATTTTCAATTCAATCTTAATTATATTTTATATTTTTTGAATATATTTGTCTTTAATGTTAATATGTATTATTATTAATTAATTCTCACTTAAGATAATTTATTAGTAAAAAATTATAAAAGGTTAAAAATAAAAGGTCTAGATAAACATGAAAGAAAAAATGGAAAAAAAAAAAAAAGCAAAATGAAACTGCAGTTAAAAGGAATTAAAAAATTAGGAATATATCATGTGATAACTTTGATGAAAAAATTATAATATATATTATAATTAAATAGATAAATGCAATATTTTTCATCAAATGTAAAAAATAAACTTTTTTATTTAATCAAATTTAAAATATACTTTACTCTCAATTGAGTAATTAATATCGTTGTTATAGTAAACTCTTTAACCACCCTAAAGATTTATGTCGTTTTGGAAATAGGCATCCTGAACTTGAATTTTGTTCTAGTTTCATCCATAAAGTTTTATTTTTATTGTAATATATCCTTGTGTTAAAGATCTATTAATATAAACGGTGAATTGATCATAATCATTCATTTTTTTAAATTATAACACTAAACTTTACCTTTTGTTGGTTAGATATGAAAGTGTTATGATTTTAAAATGATGAATACTCACGATCAATTCATTGTTAATTTTAACAAATCTTTAGTATATGTTACAACAATAATAAAAATTTTAAGGATAAATTCGGACAAAATTAAAGTTTAGGGATACTATAAGGCATAAAATTTAGGGTGGTTAAATACACTTTTTCCATATAATAATGGGTGATTAAATATTATCAAATTTCTTTTTCGACCAAAGTTTTATATGTTATAGATCATATTAATAAAAGTTTACATCAATTTGAAATCATCTAATATATTTTTCGTATACATCAAAATCAATGTTATTGTTATGAAATATTATTGGAAGTTGGATATCCAAAAGATATTACAATGTGCATGATCATGATTTGATTAGGATTTGATTATATAGAAACCATCATATCTTAATATGATAAAGATTAATTTGATGCAGTTTTGTATACCTCATCCTTAGGATATAGATACTCCAATTGTTTGTTAGACCATTACTTATGAGAAGAAAACTCCCAATTTCTACTTTAGGGCATGTTATTTTACATGATAGGGCACTTATTCATATAAGGTCAATGAATTATCATCAATTCTCCCCCCTACAATTAGCTTTTGGTCAATAGTCAAATATTTTCCATTTAAGAATATTTGCGTATATGTGATATGTGTCCCAATTCCCCTACCTTATCGCATGAAAAAAGGACTCTAAAGAAAATCAGGATTATATTTTAGATATGATTCTCTCTCTACAGTCAAGTATCTTGAAATATAAATAGAAAATGTTTTTAAGGTTCGACTTAAAGACTACCATTTTGATGAAATAATTTTTCAACATTAGGGGGGAGAATGAACAATTGGAAAAGGAAATAAATCAAAATGTATCATCCTTACACCATTTAGATCCTTGAATATGGCAATATGAACTAGAAGTTCAAAAGATTATATATTTGTAAAGAATAGAAAATAAATCGCCAAATGCATTTTTTATTTTAAAAAAAAAAACTCAATCCTATATACCAGCTAAAAATGCCCTAATTTGAATTGACATTCAATGAATCAATCACACGTCATAAGCATGGTAGACTTATCAGTTCCAAAGACAAAAATCCTTGAAAAAGAAGAGAGGCAAATGATTTTATGGAGGTGAATAATTCTAAAAAGGAGACTCTTATTATTGAAGATGATAGAGACAAAGTAAGGACTCTTACTGCAGCCCAAACTTCTAACATAATTTAATGTCGTAAGAAGTTCAGGTACTTGAAAGTATTCAAGATATTGACAATGATAAGATCTCAATAAACTTTTTTTCAATGGTTTATAAAATACTCTAAAGTCTCTTGAACACGGGGAGATGAGCCCCATTAGGAGCACAAAAACTAAAAAAGAGACTACTAATAACACCAAATAATAGAATTAACACCTAACACAATCTATAGATCCAACCAAAAACTAGATTAGAGAGAAAAAAATCTCCACAATAAATATTACAATCACAACGTCATTCACAAATCCATTTTAAACACATCGATAGCCTTGTTATAGCAAAATTGGTCAACATCTCATATGGAATCCTAAATAATTTAGACATTAGTCCAAAACCAATAAAAGAAAACCACAGCCTCAATGATAACATAATATAGTTAAAGCATAATCAAATGGATACCATCTCCAAATCAGCAAACTTATTACAAAACTAGCTAGCCACAAAAGACTACATTAGATCAATTTCAACCCCACCGACTAACACAACAATAAGTATTAATTCGATCGAGATGATGTGTGTGAAAAAGACACACATCTATTACTAGTTTTAACATGGTTTTTAGTGTTTTTCATAATAGAATTAGCTACTAATTATTTAAATTTTTTTAAATTGGTTCAATTCTTGTAATTTTTTGTTTCTTAGGTGATTTTTAGGTGCAAAATGAGGATTTGACATCAAATTTGCACAATCTTGGCAAATAGAGATTAAGGGAGCTAAATTAAAATTGTTTGGGTACTATGCTTGCATGGAATCAAAATATGTCTATGAAGAAATTTTCATAACTTGCTCTTTAGAAGCTCAAATTCGGTGGTTCAAGATATTTTGAAAAGAAGAAAGCGAGAGAGAGAGCTACAACTTCACTGTCGGATACTTTCTCAAATTCCGAAGTCTTCTAGGAGAAAAAGTGGAAGCAAGATTGAAGATGCAATCTATCCTAGATGCTAATAGCCGTGACCTTACTGCACGAAATCAACTATATCCTGAGCTATTGGGGTCCAGTTGAAGTCATTCAATAGGCATTGGACAGCTAAGACATAAAATTACAACTTTTATGAAGACATCCAAGCCTGAATCCCACTATAGAAGGATGTATAGATCAAGAAGCAAGCAAACTAGGCACTGAACTAGGCACCTCACGCCCCCCATGATGAATGTCAGGGGCCATGACTCCATACATAAAACAATATAAAAAGAAAATCTTAGTAGTGTATATCACGAGCCCCATGATGAATCTCAGGGGTTATGACCAGGATGGGGAAAATAATCAATCTAAGTTATTTCGAGCCCATGGATGTGCAATTACAAGTTTTGGGCCTAATCTTAGGGGGACTTTTGGCGATCTTTGCTCGTCTTTGGCCAAGGGCTCCACTAGGGTTTTGTGGCTACATCAAGAAGAAGACCCTTGTGTTTAATTTCCTCTATCTTTCTTCTTTTCTCTTGGTTCATGTTTAAGATATTCTTTCTTTCATTAGATTTGGATATTTTAAACATATTTAGTGGCTAGATCCTTTGCATGTTAGGGTGATGATGCAACCTATGTTTGGATGATGATGTATTAAGTTTCCTTTCAGTCTAATGAATGTTTTTCTTTTCAATCTAGTTTTTATCTTTGCACTTAATGCTTTTATGGCTTGATAACCCATGAATTAATGTTGTAAGTTGTGTAGACAATTGGGAAATCGGTGCATAGCTTAGACCTAGGGATAGAAACCATAATTGTTAATTGTCTAGGAATAGATATTAATGATTATATGGAATTAATTCATCTAGAATTTCATAAAATGTAAAGCCTTTAACTCCAGAGTTTAGTTAAGGAATTAATTGAATTATAGAGATTAAAGAGGATTGATATGCTAAGGAATTGAGTATTAATTAAAATAAAAAAAATACCCCATCAATTGAATTGATGATTAAACTTCATTGATTAGGAAATCAATACTCATAGGAATAATGTGGTGAATCATATCTCTGACATCTCATCGCTTATTGAATTTTCCATAGCTCATTGATTATTTTCACTCTAAGTTAGTTAGTTATTGAGTTTGTTTAGATTATATTTGATTAGATTTGCTTTAGATTCTTGTCTAATTTTGCTGTTAATTCGATTTGGAACTCTGAATAGTGTCTTAATTTGAGAACTGATAATTGGTTACCCTATCTTCGTGGGATGATACTTTTACTCAAACTTGTATTATTTGTACGACCTAATATACTTGTTGATGTCGCATCAGGGGACCATCCTCAACATAACCATAACGAGTTACCCAAACCAAAATTCAGCAAACTGACGTTGAATACTTCAGAACCTAGATACTTTGCAACTAAACTACATAACTAGAGACACATTGAAACCAAACTAGGATAGCAAAGCATTCTATTTCAAAAGCTGCATCACAAATCCCATTATCAACTAAACACAACATCAACTGCCAATTCTTACAAAATCTTTTGATTGCTTACATTGCATATGATGTCATCATCAGGAAGGCAAAAAGATATTCCATAAATTTGGAGGAGTAGAATAAGGCGCATTCTAGCACTTTGCTGGTCAAGGAGCGTGGTGTACCTTGCAATCTGATGGTGAGATTGTGAGGTGCATCAATGCATCAATACCTATGATGCACTGTAATAATATCTAATTTTAAAAAAATTTTAAAATATAATTAAATATATTTTAAAAATTAATTATTATATACCGATAGCGTAAAATTATACTGGCAGTATAAAATAATTTTACACTGTCAGTGCAATTAAAAAATTTTATCAGTGTAATTTTACACTATTAATATATAAAAATTAATTTCTAAAAATTATAAAAATTTTATCAGTATAATTTTACTCTGTCAATATAATTTTATACTATCTATCAGTGTAATATTACACTGATAGTATAAAATTATTTTATACTATCAGTACAATTTTACACTATCAGTATATAAAAATTAATTTCTAAAATATGTTTAATCATATTTTTTAATTTTTTTAAAATTAATATATTACTACAGTGCATCATAGGTGATTGGTATATCGATACACCTCACAAATCTCCACCATCTGATGCGCTACAGTCACAAGGTGCACTAAGCACCTTGGATTGCGAAGCGCATAGAAGTCAGAGTCGTAGAATAAGGGACCAATACATCCTAGAGCAAAGCACACCCTTTCATACAACTATTAACTCAACCTCAAGAAGAAATGCTGCATTAAGAAGGACAACACTTGCATATCCATGCCACCAGCATGAAAATTGTCTCTGCATCCCATATAATTATACATTGAAAATCGTTAACACCAATAAAGGTTCCTCAATCAATTTTTAAATTCAACATACCTATTACATTCATTGGCTCACTAAAATCCATCAACTAAGAAAGTCATGTCTCATTCTTAACACCTATTGAAAAGATATATCAACCACTACCCTTTTTACCTGTACTTCCTTTGAGCCCTAGAATACTTTTCTCCTTGCAAGAGTCTATTCCTAAAACCAATCCTCAAACACACACCATACAAAAGTCATATTGCTACAAACTTCTCATTAATTGTGAAAACATTAAGCAGACCTAAAGGATCTACTTTTACCACTAATATTCTAATAACAATAAACTACCCTGCATCCTGAATATCCCAACCACACCAACAAATAGTCTTTGTTTAGAGAAGGATCACAAAAATGTATATAGGAGCCTAACTAATTGAGTTCATGCTACCACTTTAGCCTTCCTTCCCTACCCCTTTGTAGCCTTCTTTTTGGATTCTTTTTTTAGTTTCTTCCTAAGATTTTTGATGGTTGACACCAAACCTCTTTATTAGTTTCAAGAGAGAAGAGGTTGATATGTTTCCCTATTTCCCACATCTTCATGGCTCTGCAAAGATCATCTAAAGCTTCATCCTTCTCAACCACAAAGCATACATCTTTGTCCAAGTTGTCTGTACTCACTATCAAAGGTTCTCAAAGAGATTCACAGAGGAGCAAGGCTTGCCATTATCAAGATGGATTGGGATATCTGAATCTTGGCTCTTTGACCAAACCCAGGAGGTGGGCTTACCTCATAAATGCTTCCCTCATAGCCTAAAGGAGGAAAATGAACAATATTTGATGGATCTAAATCTGAATAGTTAGGCCCATTTTAAATTAAACTCATTAGGTGATTTTCTTTGACAATCAACTTTTTGGGGACATGTTTCCATTGGAGAGAAGAATTAATAACCTCTTCAATTCTTTTATCATCATTTAAAGCCATACTGTTCGGCTCCTTGATTACACATCTTCATTCGATGGTTTTTTTCTTTTTCACTTTCTTTCTCCTTATCATAATTCTCATTCAACGGGCACATCTTTTCAAGACACACCATTTTGTCTCTATCTATTCCCAATAAGCGGTCATCTTCTTCATTGCTTATTATGACTTGTTCAACTTCCATGTTATCCACCATTAATAGAGATTGAAGGTTCTTAATTCTGTCATGGCTTGAACAATTCATAGACTCATTGCTATTTTCATCAAAATTTATCGTCTTTCTTATTGAAGGCACACATCCCTTATTCAAAAGCTTCAATAATTTAACATCCCAATACCTCTTTGATGTGAATATCAAATTTCATTCCATTTGAAGATAGATAAATATAATCTTCAATCAAAGGAAAGAACATTACATCAATGAGGATTTTTGCCGATTCAAAATACTCACCAATGTTAGAAGGATTGTCAAAATAGACTAGCTCTCTCCAAACATTCTCTATTTACTTTAAATTTGTGCGATATCATCTATGAATTGGAACACCATGACTTTCAACATGGGTAAGTGTCATCTGGATTCTCTTATGAGAAAGAGACTCGGCATGCATAGTTTAGCTAATTAATGGGAAAATATATCAAAGGAGATAGAATGAAGCATATTTCTCCAAAAATCTTCTTCACTCATGATCATAAAAAATAATGAGCAATTAGTGTCCAAAAATTTGTTTAAGTGATGATATAGGAATTTGTTTTTATTAAGTCATTATCAACTTGTTTATTTAAGAAGCTAGTGTACATAATTGGAATGCATTATTTATGAGATCTTTAGTGATGCTTTTGAGAGAGGGGAAAATACTATATTCTTTTTTTCTCTTGATCAAGGTTTTTGTTCTACTAGATTTTTCTTGACAAGATTTTTAATGAGATAGTTTTTACTGTGAGAATATTATACTTTTTTTCCTTCACCAAATCTTTTTTCCAATGGATTTTTTTTTTTTCAGTAAGGTTTAAATGAGGCATATTCCTAATAGACATCAAAAGGAGGATGTATTATGAAATTAATATTATTGGACAGTGGATGTTCAAAAAAATTGTAGAATGGTTCTGTGTGTGTTGTTTAGTTGGGCATAAAAATAGGATGAAAATTTTTATGGATGAATTTTATGTATAAAATATCCTTATAAATACTCCTTTAAGTATCCTACGTAAGACACTCTAAAGATTATCAATTATATTATTCTCTTTTTTTCTTTTATATTACTATACTCTTTATTATTTTTATCATAGTATAATAAATACTTTTACAATATTTAAAATTTGTGAAGTATAGACATTGACATGGATACAAGACATGACACGACACGGATATGGAGGACACATCAAAGTTTAAAAATTATAGAGCATGGATACGTATATATATAATTGAAAATTTAAAGAAAAAGATTCATTATTATATAATATTATTTAAATAAATTTTACTTATATTTTATTTTCTTTATTCAATATTAGAAATTATTTAAAAATTTGAAATAAGTTCAAAATTTATATATTATTTCCTTTTTTAACTTTTAAATAACTTTATCTATAATATTTTTATGTGTTGAAGTTAAATACAAGTATTATTAGTGTGTCATGCAAAATGCCATGGATAGATATCAAACAAAGATGCAGAACTCGAATGGTATGTTCGTACTTTATACTTTAAAATATATATACAAGCAAGAACTATTTAATAATATTTTTATTATTGTTCAATTTATTCTTTTGCATAAATTAAATGACCAACATGACAAATAATTACGATTCAATAATTTAATTATTAATAATTATATTCTATAAAAAAAAATTGTACTAAATCTTATGCGAGTGTCAATCAATCACCGCCTCTGTATACACTTAAAGAATCAGTTGATAATGGTTGATATTTCAAATTCAGCCGCCCCTTAGTCAGCAACGGGGGACGCCATCCGCAAGCTGCAACCAATTCGCAGTGAGTGGGAAAAAGTCATAAATATTTACACCCATAAATTAACAACTCATTAACCTTAAATTAAGGAGCATCAAAAAAAAAAAAAAAATATGGCCCCACCCCATACTTCTTTACGCCTGTGCCACCCAAAAGTTTTCATTTTTACAGCTGTGAGAAAAATATCTTTACGATGAAGTAAAAATAAACCACTAAATACTGCATGTAGAGTCCACATTAATTCATTTGACTTTTTGATATTTATTATATATATGTAGCAGCCCTTTGCTCAGTTTCATTCACCATAAAGTTGCTAATTAAATTGGTCGTCTCCTTTCAAGTTAGTCGTAGATAGCAGGCCGTTTGTTCGGTTCCGCTGACCATCGAGCTGCTTTTGTTAATTATCTTCTTTCAAGCTAGTCTCTAGCTTGTTGCAAGAAAAGAAATCACACGATCAGTTAGAGGAAAATGGCAGGTCCAGAGGTTCCAAATGGGAATGGCCCATTGAACATCAATTCAAGTGAGACCAGAGGAAAGACCATTACCTGCAGAGGTGGGTAACTCATAAATTAAATTCGCATCATACCATTGATATATTACATTACTTGATGCAGAAAACATATATGCATGCCACTTTCTCATCATGTATGATCTTATAATTATATTCCAATGATTTAGCTGCGGTGGCATATGGTCCGGGAGAGCCCTTCGTGGTTGAACAAGTTCTTGTTCATCCCCCTCAGAAAATGGAAGTTCGAATCAAGATCCTCTACACTTCGATATGTCACAGCGATCTAGGCGCTTGGCAAGGCGAGGTACATACATCAATATCCATATTTATATCTACATATCATCTCCTATGATTAAAACTATAATATAAATTTTCTTATATTGTTTCTATTTTGGTGGTTTTTGCCTTCTGGTGATGTACCAAAAGAATGAGGCTCAGCGCGCTTTTCCCCGGATTTTTGGCCATGAAGCTTCCGGGTAGGACATCCAAATCAACATTAGTATATGCCACTTTATATATGATCATATATAATATATGATTGTGACAAATTAACATGAATTATGTATGTGTATTGAACTCATTAATAATAATATATATGGGTTAATTTGAATTTGAAGGATTGTGGAGAGCGTGGGAGAAGGAGTGATTGACATCGAAGAAGGGGACCTAGTGGTGCCAATATTCAACGGTGAGTGTGGTGAGTGCTGCTATTGCAAGAGCAAGGTAACCAACATGTGTGAGAGATTTGGGGTGAACCCAATGAAGAAAGTGATGGAAGCAGACGGCACAAGCAGGTTCTCCACAATCCAAGGAAAGCCCATCTTCCATTTCTTGAACACCTCAACTTTCACTGAGTACACCGTGGTTGACTCAGCCTGCGTGGTCAAGCTCCACCCTGACCTCACTCACAGCCTCAAAAAGCTCACCTTGATCAGTTGCGGTGTATCCACAGGCAAGTGCCTCACTGATACTCAAATTAATTAGAGTTCATTTGGATATAGTTCTGGGAGGGGGAAACGTCTTTTATTAGTATAAAAATAAAAATATATAATAATTAATATATTTAGGTATATAAATTTTTTTTTAAAGATTTTTTTTAAAATTTTAAATAATTTTTAAAAAAATTAATTTTTAAATTACTTTTTAAAAATTTTTTTAAAAAAAATTTTATTATTATTTTTATATTAATAATTAAAAATAATTTTATTTTATCATATCTAAATAAAAATTATTCTCTTAAACTTATTTTTAATATATTTAAATTAAATAAAAATTATTATTTTAAAAATAATTTTTTTAAAAATAATTATTTTAAAAGAATGTTTTTAAAAAATAATTTTTCTGATAATTAAATCAAACATACCCTTAAATGATTTAAGGGTAAACAATATGAGCATATTTGACCAAGACTATTTTATATAAAAAATAATTGCCCTTTTTTTAGAAAAATTATTTCAGGAATTGTTTAATCATACATTGTTGTGAACTTAAAATAAATTAATATAAACAGAGACTAGGTTTCCGTGTTTTACCCTCTATTTTTACACTAGTTTTATGTCGGCAAATGGTATATGATTTTTTTTTTTTTAATAATGTCTGTTATGTGATTGATTAATTGATATGACAATAATTGGTTATCATAACTGATTGATGATTTTAAAATTTTTTTAATCATAAATATTTAATGTTTAAATAAATTAATGCTATCTCATTAATTATCAAATTATAAAATATATATAATTAATAAAAAATTATTCGTAATTAATTAAATATTACTAGAATTAATAAAGATCAATGTGAGAATATTATAACTTTGTCTATGCACACACATTAATACACATATTACTGTATATTTACATAATTCGTATTATTTAATTATAATTAGTTTTATTTACTTCTTGGCATATTCCTATTCTGATCTAATTTTGCCAGTTGACAAAGATATAAGGTGACATACTTTAATTGATGCATGCTTCGAGCATTATTATTGTGTCGGGGCATTCTAGATTTGAGTACATACAGTATGAGATAAATTGTGCCTGAGTTTATTTTAAGAAGATCTTCTGTCTCTTCTTTTGAGCTTTAATTGATTTAATTTTTTTCTGCTTTATCAAAAAAAAAAAAAAAAAAACGATGAAGAACTGTATATGATTATTATAATTTTAATAATACTGGTTTATGATTCGTCGCATTATATATTTCAGCAACGATAAAAAAAAAATTAATATTGATAACTTATATATATATAAAGAACAATTAATATTCTTATGTAGATATAAATTTAATATTTAAACACATTTATGCTAAAATCAAGTCTACTAACGTTTTGTTAAGCTACACTCAATTACTTTTAATCTTCACAAACTTTACCATAAATCCTAAATCTTAAATGATAAATTTGTAGATACAAAATTTTCTAACGCATAACACGATCATTAATTATCAAGGACTTACTTTTGGTGTGTTGGCCACCTGCGTTGCGTGTGGGGCTGGGGATCGGACTCAATTTTTCAATGTCTAGGACGTACCCTACTGCGTTTTGTCACTGCCCTATTCTAGTTTGCTTGGATATTGATTTTGGATCATCAAAATTAATTTTTATTTTTAGAATTAATTTAAAAAATAATAATTTTTTTTTATTTTTTATCAAAATTATTTTAAAAAAATAATTAAATATAAATTATTTTATCTTAAAATTAATTTTAATTAAATTAATTCTAACAAAATTAATTATATCTAAAAAAATCAAATACGCACTTCATCTGCTGCTAGTTGCCTCACTGAATTTATTCAGGGATGATGCGTTTCTAGTTGTTCTTTTATCTTTAATTACCCAATGAAAGGTCTTCCGCTTATGATATTTAGACACGATTGATGAAGAATGGTATTACAAATTTACAAGGCAGAGAAAATTGACCCAGTCACTAACTGTGTGGATTTGACTAATGATAAATAGATGACAAGGAAAATAAAAAAATCCCTTTTCAAATCAAATTTAATGATCATTCAAAATTAGGATTTTACAAAAGTCAAATATCTACTATTCTGAGGGCTGTGTCCATGAGCTATTTACATACAAGTCACTTTCCGAAAATTTGAAAAAGTTATCTATGTCTGTGCCATCTGCATTGGCATTATTGTGGTTGGAAAGATAAAAGGTCACCAATGTGAAAAACGGAGTTTTTGTTTGTGTGTGATAACTAGCTTCACGTTTCCGCTTTGGTTTGTTTCCTACTTTTTATTTTTCCTTTTTGGTATTCATGGGCAAAAAGAAAACGTTTTAGCCCCCACTGCCCCACTTTCCTACTCCCTCCAAAAAAGTTAAAAAATGTAAGATACAACAGTTATTAAAAGTTATAATTCACAATAAAAAAAGTTAAAGTTTATAATAGAAAAGTTACAGCAAAGATATTAAAAAGTGATAATATTATAATATAATTGATTTCCACCATACTTTTTTGTCAAATTTTTATATTACTGAGTACACTTTAATTTGCGTTGTAACAAATATTTTGAGAGTTATAATTATCATATATCAAAATATAACTTTTTTATTATAAGTGGTAACTTTTTTGAAAGTAGTACTCCCATCAATTTTTTGATTGTTTCCTAATTACTTTTTAAATAAAATGATGTGAACCAGATATTTACTGCTCTTTTGGTTTTGGGTAATTATTTATCGTCACCTCACACCTCAAAGAATGACGATAATGGTAGTTAGACAATTAGCTCCAGTCAAAGAATGTAAAAAATTATTTTTGACTTTTCTTTATAAATAGTGCGTATTTTTTTTTTTTTTTATGAGAGGTGCATATGCTAAAATATGGTATATGAAAATGTAATTGGAAATTAGAAAAAAAAAAAAGGTGATTGGTGAGATTCTTTCAACCAAAGATAACTTATTTTTTTCCAGATATTTTTTAAGATAACTTTGGTTAATATTTTTCTATATATAAGGCCTATAACTTTTCTTCTGAATTTTTCAGAAGAGTAATTTATAGTCTCTAGTGAAACATGGGGAGGAGGTGGGCATTGTAGGACAGGAAATGTGGCAAATAGTTACATTTGAGTTGAATTCAGCTTTTACTTTTGATGGCTCCAGTTAAACACACTCGATTTTGTGTTGTGTGGAATTCGAATTTAAGAAAATATCTAGCTGAATTCTATGTCTATGTGTTGAATTCATCTATTGTAACATCTTAGTGATGTTGCGTGGATTTGACTTGATATTGAAAATCAAATTAAATGCAGGAGTTGGAGCTGCTTGGAATTGTGCTAATGTGCAATCTGGTTCCTTCGTGGCAGTTTTTGGCTTAGGTGCTGTGGGCCTCGCTGTGAGTTTTCTGGCGCCATTGTTGACTCGTCCTTATCACCCCTCTCCTTGTTTCTTCCAGAATAATACTTTGCTCTTACATGTATTCGTCCTTTTCTTTGATTTTCTTTTTAAGTTTACATACCTTATCTTCAATTCTCCTTTTAAGGGTAGAAATTTCATTGGCACAAAATATTAGAAAAGTACTAAAACATTAACGGTCAGATATAAAATAAGGATTAAACATTGGGGTCGCCTTCACTTCCTTGTTTGACCGTCATTTATTTCATTCATTTGTGACCCCATGACAAAAGTAATTGGGATAATTAAAATTCAAATACATGACATCAATACCAATATCAATGTAATATTTGAAGAAGGGGGAAAACCCTCCTTCGATTGTCACGTGGCAGGAATCTTCTACGAAGTGTCTTTCACTTTGTTTATCATGTTTTTTACGGGAATAAATGTTCTCATATGTAATTTCTATATAGTAAAATTATGTAAAGAAAGATAAATATAGATATCATAAATGAGATTATATAAATTTTGGAAGAACTCTACTAAAAGATTTACAGTGTTTTTTCTTTCTTCATGTGACCTTATCATATGAAATCACACATAAATGGATGCGTTTCCGTCTTCCACTTTGTTGCATAAATTTGTGATTATTAATAGGAATACCTTACGTGTATCGATTGTTAAATTTATTACAGGTCAAATTTTTTTAAAATACAATGGCTATACAAACTTAGGTTTAAAATTTTTTGCAAACTGTGTAAATATGTTATCATTAAAAATCTATGATACTTTTATCAACAAAAAAATCTATAATGCTTTAATTGTGTTTATCATATTTCCATTTTAATAATAATAATATTTACATACCATTTTTACTCTCTTTATGTAAAACAGAAAAACACACATTTCAATATATTCTTCTTTATTTTCTCAAAATAATGAATAATAAAAGAATGTAACTTTTGTAGTGTACAAATATTATTTTTTTTTTCATCTGATATTTACTTAAAACATAATATATGACAACCCCCTCTTCAAAAAAAAAAAAAAACGTCTTATGAAGACCATTTTAAATTGGCTTGGTCCAGGTTGCAGAAGGGGCACGAGCCAGAGGTGCATCCAAAATAATAGGTGTGGACATCAACCCTGACAAATTCATCAAAGGTAACCTGCCCTGAGTTATCATTATTCTTTTTTAACTTTAACCTTTTTTAATTGATTTTGAAAGCTAAGATTTGATGAAGAAAAAAAAAACTTTAAATATTTTACTTAACTTCCTTTTTACAATGACTATAATGTCCACTTTAATCCAATGTATTAATACATATAATACATTTTCTGTGTGGTCAAAGCCCGAGCTATGGGAGTCACAGACTTCATAAATCCAAAGGATGAAGAGAGGCCAGTATATGAGGTTGGTACTTCCTGCCCTCTTTCTCCTCCCATTTCACAAAAGAAAATATCATCTGTACATGCATTTTCAGCAGCATAATGGTAAATTTATTTGCAGAGAATCAAAGAAACAACTGGAGGAGGTGTACACTACAGTTTTGAATGTGCTGGGAACTTGGAAGTTCTAAGGGATGCCTTCTTGTCTGCTCATGAGGTATATTGCTATTTTCATAGTAGCTAGTTGTTTTTCCCTTATTTATGGTCTAGTTTCATAATTAATATTTTTTTTGGTAATCCTTCCTAAACTTTTTCCTCATTTGAAATCAATGATCAATTTCAGAATTCATTACAAAATATTTTGCTAGCTCAAAGTCATTACATTGCACTTTCTAATTTCATGTCAATTTTTTTGATACAGGGTTGGGGATTGACTGTAGTACTAGGAATTCACTCATCACCACAACTGCTTCCCATTCACCCAATGGAGCTGTTCGTTGGTCGCAGAATCATAGGATCAGTCTTTGGAGGTTTCAAAGGGAAAAGCCAGTTGCCTCATTTTGCCGAAGAATGCATACATGGAGTAATGATCATCATCACGACTTGCAATTTTTATTCAAGAAAAAAAAATTATAATATAACTTTTGACATACAAATAATATTATTATCATTTATCATTATTCATGTTAGCAAAACTCATGCATGGTCTAATACTTATTTGTTATATGGTGTCAATTAACTTAGGTGGTGAAGCTGGACAATTTCATCACTCACGAGCTTCCCTTTGAGGAGATAAACGAAGCCTTCGATCTTCTGATCACCGGGAAGTCACTGAGATGTCTTCTGCACCTCTAAGGTGCCCTTTTGAGTGGCTGTGATCACTAAGATGGAGCACTGTCCTCTTGTTTATGATGATCTGAATTCCCCTACAGGAGTATATCTAAAATGGCAGTGTATTTAATACATTTAAAAAATTCTGCAATACCGTAAATAAAATATGAACATGTAATGCTCTGGAAGGGGTTAGGATGCTTCTGAATATTTCACAGCATTATCGCACTGTATACACGAAGTGTGCTGGACCAAGAAGGAAATCAATAAGTGGAAGTGTGTTCAGGTTTTTTCCACTTCCAGAATTTGTCAAGGGTGCAATACTGCCATTTCTTTTCAATTTCTTTGCTTCCTGAAATAAAATACTCACACTGTACTGTAGTTGGAAGAAAATTTGTTACAAAAAAAATTAGGCACCAAAATCCAATAATTAAATATGTACTACTAATAAACATGACTCAAAATATGGAAACTTAAGTCATATATTAGCTTCACATCAATTCCAACCCCACCACTTTCTCAAATTTACTATTAAAAGAAATATTTCAAATTTCTATTTATTAAAATAATTAAAAAGAAAATTTTAGTTTAAAAATTTAACTTACAATCCCTTGATTCTCCCTTTCACTAACTCTCCTTAAATGATCCACTACTCAAATATCTCCATGTGGTTTCATTTCAACCACAAATCTATCAATACTACTAATAAACAAGACTCAAAATATAGAAACTTATGCCATAGGTCAGTTTCACATCAATTCTAGTCCCACCACTTTCTCAAATTTATTATTAAAAGAAATATTTCAAATTTCTATTTATTATAATAATTAAAAAGAAAACTTAGTTTAAGAATTTAACTTACAATCCCTTGATTCTCTCTTTCATTAACTCTCCTTAAATGATCCACTATTTAAATATTTCTATGTGGTTTCATTTCAACCACAAAAAGTTGATTAAATTAATATAAATAAATTTATATTAATTTTTTTATAAAATTAAAATAATTTAAAATAAAAATTTTAAATTTAATGAGCATTAATACAACTATTACTAACCTTATTACTCTTCCATTACTCTACCAATTATTTCATATTTTAAAAAATAATGTAAAATTCAATTTGATAATCAATATTGATAATTGTTAGTATCAGTTACTAATGTATTTTATCCAATTAATTTTTACTACTCATCATTTTATCATCACGAGTCAATTTTTAGTCTCTCTAAAAACCAATTACTTTTACTACTATTCTTTTTTGAATGCTTTATTACATAATTAGTCAATAAGTTAAATTTTTCTCTCACTTTTTTATATATTTATTTATTATTTAAGAATTTATTACTCAACTATATTATTTTTTTCATTTTTCCAAAGTTAGAGTATCGTCTATATATGGAATAATATTTCGTTGCCTTTTATTTTTACAAAATGACTTTGATTCTTGACATGGAAACTCACATATGCATAGATGGAACATCACATATTTGTACTTTTTCAAGTATTGTAGTCAATGATAATTTATTGAGATATATCATTAAAAATAAAAAAATAGTAGAAATATCATTAATTTTATTTTTAAACTTTCATGAGAAATTTTCATATCTCTTATATATCTATCCCTTCATATATTTTTCTCTTCTACCAAAACATGAGAATTTCCTTCTTTTTATAATGGTTGCTTCACATTTTCTACTTTATACTAGATGTTATTGTTGAAATTATTCGTGCATAGATAATAGATGTGAATATTAGGAGATCTTGTGATTAACAGCAAGAAAATGGAAATTTGTTCCACTACTTTTTCCTATATCTTTGACTACAACTATATAAATTGAGTTTGTATCATAGCTTTTGTTCTCATCATTGAATCTATATTTTTATATATATGGTTTCATGTTGTTTTAGGGTTTAGGAATTTGATTTTGGGGATTTTTGTTTTTTTCTTTTTAAATTTTTCTATAGGATGGATGTTGAATTAATATTATGAAGGAGATTTTTTATTATGTTTTGCTATTTAGTGGTGGGCTGTTCTTCAAGCTTCTAAAATCTCTTTATATATCAATTAGCAATGGAATAATATTTACATTTGTTTATTCGTTATCTTCAATTTATTCCAAAAGAATGTATTTTGGTCCAAAAAAAATGCATTTGTTCATTTTCTTTCAAATAGTAATAAAATGATATATGTGTTTATTTATTCTCTTTTTTTAGTTTGAAATAAATTTTATACAAATTTTATTTTTATATGAAGCTTTTTTTTTCATATTCTAAATGTCAAGTTTTGAAAAAAAAGATTCTTATAATATATATTCTTCAAATAATTCCTTTATTTTGTTTTTATATAACCAATTTTTCAAGAATTAATCAATGTCAATATAGAATTTATTCAAATTCTTAACTTTGAAACAAATGATAATATTAGACTATAGTAAACATATAACTCGACATCTTCTATTTGTAATAGAGTATACAAAAACTATATAAATTATAAATTTAATAATCAATTTTAAATATTTTCAATCATCTCTTAAAAATTAGAAGTATATATTTTTATAAAATAAATTACACTTTTAATAATTAATTGTTTATTTTAGTTGAATAATTAATTGTTATATAGAATACTTTTATATAATTTTATCTTTAAAATTAATTTACTAGAATATTGAAAAATAGGGAAGGAGAAAAAAAGAAATATTCTTTTTGAGTTGTTTGATAAAAATTGATAGTAGATACTTTCATTTATTTATTATTATTATTATTATTATATAATTTGTAATTTTTATGCTTATTTCAATTTAATGTCTTACAAGAAATTTATATTTTTAATTGAATATCAAATATAAAAAATTTATTTTATTATTTTCTTACCTTTATTTTTTATTACTTTTTATATTAGACTTTATTTTTTTGAGTTATTAAAATTGCAATGCAATGATACACTAAATTTTATGTTTACCAATAATTTTATTAGTTTCAGGCAAAATTTTTACATACAATCTATTTATTATAAAACTTCTTATATTTGCAAAAAATTTCATAAGCGTCTTTTACTATTTGTCAAAAGTTTTTTGGTCCCAGGCCTTGCACTAGTCCAAAAACTCTAGTAGAGTAAAATAACAATCATTCTGATGCCACTATTTGTGCAGATGTAGAAGGTGATGTGCAAAGGTAAATTTGAAAATAACAACCATTTTTTTTCATATTCCACCACTCAGTTACGTAAATAGCAAGTACTGCATCCCCAAAAAATTACAGCTAATAATGAAGTCATCAAAAGAATATGGCATATACAACGCACCTAGCAAAAACTTAAATTCTACAAAATTCTCAGCCAACGTAAACAGAAACAATGGCAGCTGTATAATTATCATTACTGGTGGCAGTTAGGTTCCAACAAAACTTTTCACGTAGCAAAAAATGGCTTAAACA
The DNA here is from genome assembly GCA_031439585.1 of Pterocarpus macrocarpus. NCBI lineage: Eukaryota > Viridiplantae > Streptophyta > Magnoliopsida > Fabales > Fabaceae > Pterocarpus > Pterocarpus macrocarpus. The sequence continues at coordinate 60,610,966 of CM062515.1, forward strand.
GTATGAAAAGGAGGTACACTATCATTAACTGTTGATGTTCTTATGTGTGTTGCGATTTTCCTCTGTAATTGTTTGAAACTGTTTCTCACTAGCTGCAATTAGACGCTTAACAATGTCATATGTGGTTAGCTTGATGCTGCAGAAAGAAACAAGGGAGAGATCAAAAAACTAATGACAAGAAAGGATAAAAATTCGAAGTCTCAAGAAGGAAAATCTGGTTAAGATAAATCGTCCACGCATTGCTCAAAATTAAAACAGTAAATATATCATAATCTTATTTCTGTAGACAATAGAAGATCACAGGAACCTGCTGTTTGGTAGGGTTTTTAGAGCATTAGGAACAAATCCCCGATATAAACCAATAGCACCATCCCGTGCCACAATACCTGCATCAATGAATTCAAAATTCCCATCATTTAAATAAATTCCAACAAAACTTAGAACAAGTTCTTAATATCCTTGTTATCCAGTTTTCAAATCAAGCAAAGACATGTGGACATTTTTCCCATGAGTAACTTAAAGTTAAAGAGTATATATTCATCTCGAGAAAAATGTCCACACATCTTTACTTGATTTGAAAACTGGCTGGCAAGGATATAAGGAACTTCATCTCGATGCAAGTCTTGTCCTATCATGGTTAGCATGCGTTTGTTTGAAGGGCTTTGGTAGGCACAGACTAATTAACTCTTGCCCCCACTGGACAAAAACATGTAATAGCTTCCAATTAATGTGTGTGTGACTACAAATTGCTTATACTAAAAGATAAACAGAAGTAATCCTCACCTGAAAGGGCATCTAATACCGTCTTATAAGGTGTACCCTTCAATTGCATCTGTCTTCGCACAGTGTCCAGAGGATAGCATGTAAGCGTGGCAAGAGAGGCAGAAAGCAAGGCAGTGAGTATAGATGTTTCAGTTCTCCTTTGATATTTCTCAGGCAATGACTTCTTTAACCTACCATCCAAATAAGGTCAAATGTCCAAGTCTATTCTCCCACAACTTACTTAAAAGACAGAAAACTATTAATGAACTTACAGGTCAAAAACACAAAAATTCGCTGCAATATAAGGAGCTATTGCAATAAGAGAAGGCCCAAGGCCCTTGTAGAAAGATGCAATTCCTTCCTCCCTTAGCATGCTCAAGGCAACCTGGAAAAGGCACAACATGGTTCATCTTCACAAAGGCAGATCTTGCTTAAATACTAAAGCAGTTCAATCATACCTCTGACATGGTTCGATAACCAGGTTCTACAGCTAATCGTAATCTCAGGACATCTAGTGGGTAAGTTATCTACAAAAAAGATATTAGATACAAAGATGGACATTAAAAGAAATTAGAAAGATATACAGGACATAAAAAGATCAATTTACATAAAAGAAATTGCTCATAGGCATTAACCATTTTATTATAAAGTTTGATACCTACAGCAAAACCAATGAAACCATAAAAGCTAGAGCCCAGACCCTATGATTAACTACTTACAAAAGTGGATGTCATGCCAGCAAAAGCACCTGCTGCAAGTCTTCCCACGACAGAGAGCTCACCATTCTGTCCCCTGAATATTTTCTGTAAATCCAAAAAGTATAACTTAATGCATGAACAGGTAATAATTGTTATCAGAACTTCTACAAGGATAGTTAGGGGTAACCTTATAAATTTCATAAGCAAAAAGCTGGACAGCACTATAAGGTACGACCCGAATCACCTGGAACATTAAAGAAACACTAAGACAAATAAATAGTCAATATTATAAGGACTAAGGAGACATAAATACAGAAATACCAGATACATTCTTTCCTAATTGCACTGACAGACTGACCTGGGGAAGGTTTCCCTTCCAGTATCCTTTAATGCCTTCTTCCTTCGCTATAACTGCTATGGCCTGTAATTTATGTCCATGTAAGATCCAAGAGAAAATTTATAATGTTCTGATCAGAAAGCCTAGTGCATCTAAGTCGGGGAAAACAGAAGATCATGAAGCAAAGAGATTGGAAAGATCAATAAACTACAATTAATAATTAATACAAGATGTGAAAATAAAAATCCTTAATAACAGGAGGTAATCAGCTATAAAAGTAACCATCTATTACTATTAGTAAGCTGGAAATCTTTACACACAGAATTTGCCAATTTCCTTTCTACAAGTTGGCTACAATTACCAGCCAGCACCATCAATAGCAAACAGCCTGGCCAACTCCATAAGTTATCAATTACTAACCAGTAACAAGCAGACAAATGCAGTAACCATTTACAAACGGAATTATTGTGCAAGCACCTTGCTCCACGTTTAATAACAAGGGAACTTCCACAAATTGCTGATACATACAATATTTAATCAAGGCAATGGACTCCAACAAGAAGGTCTGGAACTTCTTAAGATACCTCTTAAAATTCCTTCTTTGACACACCTCTTTTTTAGCTTATTTTATTTCCAGTTAGCAGTCAGAGGAAAGGTTCACACCTAAAAGCAAGAGTTCTCTTATCCATAGCAACACTTATGAGTGTGTTTGGCTAAACTTTTAAAAATAGTACATTTTAAGAAAATATCCAAAACTACTTTTAAAGAAGGTACTTTTATCATAAGGAATTCCTACCTGCTTCTTGAAAAAATATAAAAGTGATTACTTTGTAATTCTGCTTTTTCAAGAATCTTATCCAAAGATTCTAGACAAATTTAAAAAGTAACCTTTCATTAAAAAAAAAAAAGTACTTTCGTTACAAAATAAGCACAAACAAATGCACGGAATACGATATGGCCATATTAGCAAGTATTTGCTACTATCCGGGCTATTCATTGACCACTATCAATACCTTTAAAAGATGTATATACACATTAAAAGAAAATAAATTTCGCTACCTCTTGGAGTTGGACTGAATGAGACGAGGTTTTTTCATAAAGCGTACCTTAAAGTTCAGTGGTGATAAGAAAAAAGGGCTTTCCTCGCACAATTGGAACAAGAATAAGTTCCTCTCTCTTTGACACTAATCATCCATGGTAAGTGACAGATGCTTGAGTAACCACCAAAAAAAAAAAAAGCAGACACACACTCTCCTATCACAATTCCCAAGTAGAAACTAACCAAGTGTACATACACATATAACAGATTATTATCATATAGCACATATTCAATCAGCTATTCAGCTTAGTCTACATCTACAGTTCACAGTAGAGTCTCCACATTCAAACAAATGCAATAACAGAACCATTTCAACACACAAAAAATTAGGATTCATGAAATGAAAAACACTGAATATTACCTCAATGAAACTCATTGCCTTCTTAGCACTCTCCTGCCCGACCCGCACACCATGAGTCTGCAAATGCCGATTTTTTTATTATTAACTAAACACACTCAAAATCTCACAGAGACATTTTAAAATTAAATGCTTTTTTTTTTCTATGAACGCAAAAATAAAGCTCATGCAGACAAGCCCTAACGTCAGCTCAGAAAACTTAAAGAAAGAAAAAGGGTTTATCATTTTCCGCACCTGCATGAGGAGCTTGATGCGGTCGAGCGGAGCCGTGACGGTCTTGGCGGCGGCGCCGGCGATGGCTCCGGCGGAGAAGAGGGCGGCGTCTCTGGGAACGAAGGCCAAGACGGCGAGCGGGTGCTTGAGGAGCTGAGACGCCGTCGGCGCGAAATCGTGGTGAAATTTCGTTTCTGCCACTGAAACGCAGGCGAATTTACAGCGGGAGCCATCGGCGGCGAAGGTGACGGTAGCGGTGGAGTGGCGGAGGGGTTTGGGATGAACGGCGTCGTATTTGAGGTGTGGAATTTTGCGCCATGAGACGAGTGCTCTCTCCTCTCTGGTGGACATTTGAAACGCCGCGGAGGAGATAAGGCGCTAGGGGGAGAAGGATGGGTTTTTAAAAACTCACTCAAATAAAACATAAATAAATAAATATAGTATGTTTCGTTATACTCATAACTTTCAATTTATCCATTGATATATAATGATTTAAGAATGTATTAAGTTATTCAAATTGATAGATAAATTAAAATAAAAAAAATATTATATTATATTATATATAATATTAGAGTTTAATTAATATATATTATTAATATAAAACTCTTTTATACTGATATATAATTATATGTTATCACATAAATAAAAATGGTTAACTTTTATATCCACTATCTCAAAAATAAATCACTTTTACTTATATAATAGTATATTATTAAATATTAGTATAAAAGAATTTTACAAATATTTTATTGGACTATGAACTTAATATATATATATATATATATATATATATATATATCAATTATTGGTATAATTTAGAGTACTAATAGTTAGACATAAAAATTTGAGAAATACTATATTGACATAGTATTTTTAGAAAAAAAAAAATGCTAAACAATCAAAATTTTATTGTCAGAATGACGTGACATTGTTATTAACATTTGGATACAACAGTGGATTCCACCATTTTTCATATTAGGAATGTTCTAGCTCTAGTTTGATTCGATTTTAAGGGTAAACTCCAACCAAACCAAACCAATCGATTTAAGCATATCATCAACCAATCGATTAGGTATAATGTGAAGAACCAAATTAAATCGAACCAATTAAAATCGGTTCAGTTCGGTTTGATTTTTTATTTTTAAAAAATTTTCAAAACATGAATTGAACATTGGCTCTGAATCTTGTACATTCATGCTACAATAAAAATCAAGTAAAATACTAAGACATCATCTAAGATTAAGCATGTAGTGAAACAAATCCAATAGCATTGGTCCTATGAAAAATGAAAACGCTTATTGCTGGCAAGACAAACTTGAAATCTGGAATACAAAAATGAAAAACTCCAAATATGTGGTTTAAATCCCCAAAAGATGACCCACATTCACCAAACCATTGTTGATTATCAAATCAAAGTGCTAACGCGACAAGGCACCTGGAAATGTTGTCGATGTTGTGGCACGTGTGAATCATCATTTTTGGGCATTGCCATTGCAGTTGTGGCAAAGCACAGTGAACGGCAGCAAGCTTGTTTCTTGCTAGGAGCACATGTGCTTGAGGTGGCAATAAGGAAAGAGCATGCTTGACTGAGAGAAGAGGCCAACGGGGAGTTGCAACAAGAAGTCAAGATGCTGGGTAGAGAGAAGAGAGAGTGAGTGAGGCAGCGATGATGAGAAGAGAAGAGAGTGATAGTGAGAAGAGTCGAAGTGAGAGTGACAAGGTTGGAAAAGGTAAAAGGGACAATAAATTAAAAGAGGGGTGCTTTTGTCAATATAACATAAAAGTAAGGGTATATAGATCTTTAGCTATATATGTTCGGTTTGGTTTGGTTCAGTTCAATTTTTATTTTGTCAACCAAAAATCAAATCGAACCAATCGATTTTAACAATTTAGAATCGAAAAAAAACCAATTTAATCAGTTTTTGTTTGGTTTTTGGTTTTTTGGATCGGTTTTATCGATTTTATTTGATTTGGTTCAATTTTGAACACCCTTATTTCATATCATCTAATCACTACCGTAAATTCTATCAAAACTTCTGGTTATATTTTTCAGGTTGTGTAACACTTTTCTTTTTACACATATGCAGTGTCCATTATATAAGAAGCAAGAAAATGACAAATTGAGAGAGATATATAGTGAAGGACCAAGTAGAATAGAGTGCACGTGAAAACTCTCCCGCTAGTACAGTAAAAAAAAAATAGATGAGTTTTCTCTTTCACCTTTCTCTTCTTCTTCACATCACAAACTCTTCGTTCAAACTGTCACCTTCAACCTCATCTCAGCACTTATCTTTCTAAAACTCTTCTCATTGATCCTAAACCTGCCACCATGGGGAAGAAAGCATTTTTAAGGGGGGCAAAAACACCCAACCACATCACAACACAAAAGTACCCACCCTACTTGCTATGTGGCTTCCACCTAGTAAGGACAAAATTGTTCGTACTCCACATCAAGAAATACCCAATCAACAAGGAAACAACCATCAATGATCCTGTGCCATTTTCCTTGATACCCATCAACTTGTTACTACACAAGTCTCTCTCTCTTTCTCTCTCTCTCTCTCTCTCTCTCTCTTTTTCTCTTTGAGTCCTTTTTTCCCTTTTCTGTTTTTGTCCTAGTAATTTAATTTTTTGGTACTATGATTGTTTTATTTTATTTTTCGAAGGTTATGGGTTAAGAGCTTAATATTATGAGTGTTATATGAGCAGGTTTTTAATTAAGTTGATCGATGAAACTGTATCAATTAAGCTCAAGAATGGTACAATTGTTCATGGCACTATTGGAGGTTTGTTTTGTTCCTTTGTCCTTTGCACCATTCTTTTTCTTTCATGTCTTTCATTGTTGAAGTTGTTTTCTTGAGCATTTTTCCTAAACCAATGATTACCTATAAAAATTAAAATTTCAAAACAACATTCAGCAATGTTGCCCTTGTTAGTGTTTTTTTTGGAAGGGGGTAGATATCAATCACATTGTCATCAAAGTAGAAGCAATTGCAACTAAAATATTAGACTTGGAATAATAGTAACATGTTGGTGTCATTTGGATGCGAGCCATCCATTTGTTATTACATGGTTGGGTAGTTCTCACTAGTTTTATCATTGCTATTAGTAGAGCTTTACAAGATGAAGTAGATTAATAAGTGAGTGAATGAATTACCTTTTACAATTTGCTTATGTCATGCAATTTAACCTATCGACTCTTATGCTTTCAGTTTGATCAATGTACAAAGCCAAATGTTTTGGATTAAAATATATGTAATTGGCTTAGGAGAGGAAGAAGATTAATTATCATATTAGTTTAATGACTTAAGAACGATATTATCCTTTTTACTAGAGTGATAAGATTAGTTCTCTAATAGCAATAAATCTTACCAAGGAAGGTTGGAGTAAGGATTTGTTATAAACATATAGCTGTGTTGGAATGTTTTGCATTAGAAGAAGTTTCTCTGGTTCTAGATCAAGGATCAACTTGTATTGTGTTTGTGGCAATTTTTAGGCTAATTTCTTCTCACGTGACAGAATTTTATATGGTGGTTATGGGTGAAGGCTTCTTTTTATGACCCATATGTCAATCGCAAATGTTAGTTTTGTTTCTATGGTGTTTTCCCTTCGGCTATTATTGTTGGTGGTCTAGAATAGAATGTTATGTGGTATTTTGTTTTACCACATCTATTGGTTTTGGTTTCAACTGTTATGTTTTAATTAGTCTTGATCTTGAAGGTGTATTGAGTTTTTTTTGCGTGTTGATGCATCTTGTCTGCTTTCTTGTCTCTCTTGTTTGAGAATGTTTTGAGAATAACTCAAATAGACATAAAAAATCATTATTTTGTTAAAACTTATATCATAGTACGAACAATAATTTTAAACTATTGCAGTCATGTGTAGAATGTGGATGAAGAGAAGAACAAATATTTCGGCCAACAAAGTTTAAAAAGGAACACCCCATTGTGCACACGTCTAGTACCTAGTCAACACATATTCTTTCCTTCTCCGTTACAAACAAAGAACCATCCCATAAGAAAATAACAAGGAAACAACTATTGTGAAATAAAGGTTTGGTTCATGACCTTGCTAGTTTATTAAATGATGATTAACTCTCACAGTTGTTTATTTTTTCTACTAAACCCATTACCAAGTTATCTGCTCCTATATCTATAATTTTTTTTGTTAGTCGGACAATATTTAATAGTTCTCAAATTTGGACCTTTTTTTGTATTGATGTGTAGTTAATTTTTATTTAGGTATGAGGTGTAGATGGGATGTGTTAAATTTTTACCTACTCATCTAAAAATGTCTCACTTTTTAATGAATATAAAGTTTTATATTTCATGTTTGAATATACGATTTCCCTCAAATGAGATCTTATATTGGGTTTGTTTTTATCCCTAGTGTTAGCATTACTACATAAGAAAGGGGCAGGGCGGGCAATGGATTTATATAAGACCAAAGAAAAATTATGGAAAAGAAAAATTGAAAAGGAAGCTTTAAGTTGATAATAAGAGTCAAATAACAGGGGAATTAGTACAAGTTGAGCATAGTTGGAGATTTGAATTTTTCGTAGATATCAGTTCAACACTAACTAGATTAAAGTGCGTAAAGAAATGAAACAAATAGTGCTTGACTCAATGATTATGCCATTTTAAGGATTGCATAAGTATACACATTCACAAAAAAAAAAATGAGTGAATAATTGTAAGATTACTAACTAGAGGGTATGGCATGTTTACAATTATGTCCCATAACAAAGTAATCCATCTAGGACTACTAAGTCCTAAAGACTGAAGTATACAGCCAAGTTACCAACTATGTTAGTTTGTTATGTGTAGCTAGAGTACAATTTAGCAACAAATATAAATGAATTACTAACTACATGTAGAACTCTAGTATACTTCTAAGTTATTAGCAAAGTAAGTTTATTACATGGAGCTAGTATACAAATTGCAACAAAAACATAACTATTACTAAGTAAGTAGAAGTGAAGCGGGTCCACATTGATGAATTGTGATATTTAATATTGTTCATGATCACATTTATGATTCACACATAGTTTATTTTGCATGTCTATGAACTATATATGTTTGTATGTCTATGATTATGTATGTTTCCACTGATAATGTTAGCAACATTATCCAATTTTTGCATTGATTGTCGCTTTTTTCTTGACTTGGATTTTGTAACAGAGGCTTATTATTTTTTTTCTCCATATTTTGTGTAGGTGATTTCATCTTCTGCAATTAAAGTATATGGAAGATTCAAGCAATCGTGACACAGATGATGTTGTCGAACATAGAAGTAAATTTGATAACTTTAATGGTAATTATGAAATAGTGGAGCCAACTATTAGAATGATATTTCATTCAAAAGAATATATTAAATCATTTTACAAAAAGTATTAAAATGATATGGCTTTTAGATGGAAGATAAGAGATTCCAAAAAAGGAGATGATGAATAACTAAATTATTTAATACTTGCTGATACATGAGAGGGAAGCTGTGAGTCAAAAATACCAACAACATTGAAGACACTCCTAACACAAGTTGCAAATTTTAGGGTAATAATTACTGTAAGCAAAGGAACAAATGATTTATGGTCTATAAAAATAGTGGTTCTTGACCATTGACATGAAATTAGCCCTATGAAAACAAAAATATTCAAGATAAACAAGGACATTAGTACCCATGTAAAGAGAACAATCGAATTAAATGATGAGGCATGAGTAAGGATTAACAAGACATTCTAAGCTCTTGTACAAGATGCGAGAGGGTACGAAAATTTACCATTTGTTGAACGAGATGTCAAGAACTATATTAACAAGGAAAGACATGTGATTGGAAAGGAAGCGTAACACCTTACTAATATGATGTTATGCTTAAGTCATAGCATAAAATTAAGTAGACTGTGTTACTGTGTTAATATTCTGCTTACTCTCTCCTTTTTTTTTTTTTTTGAAATGAAATGACATGCTGCTATATTGTGAGCATAACGAAACTGAACAAAATGCCACAGCAGATAAGAAATGGTGCAATAACATCAACAATATACATATACATATACATATACATATATATATATATATATATATATATATATATATATATATCAGAAACCATTGCATTAGTTTATGTACAAAGTTTCAAAGTAGAATACATGAGCGGGCCGGTGTAGCAAAAAGACAATAGTGCCGGTGTCAGTCAAAAGAGATCCTATGGTCCTCAAAGGACATTTCATAACCTACTATTAATCCTACTGTCAAGTCTATGACCCAGAGCCACGTGCTGTCCAAAAAAGGGTCACGCTGTACAACATTTCTTACTGGCTGAGCTACTCTGTCAGATAGCCGTTAGCTATGCCAGGCTCGACTGGTGAGTAGTCTGCGCTGGGTCCCGAGGAAGAAGAGGGTGACGAGCCGGTAGCCTCGGAGGGGTCACTTTCTGAGCTTAGTGGAATATCTGGAACTGCCTGTGGTGGTGACTCCGGTGCAGTGGTCGCCAGTCTTGCCTGTCTTTGCGGTGTAGGAGAAGCTGGAGGTGGGTGCGCCATGTGCAATGACAAAGAATATAAGGAGTGGCAGGGTCAAAAATAGGATGGTGTAAAGGGATATCAAAGTTCCTGTTGCTGAAGAGGTAGAGACGGAAGTTACACAAACTGGCTATATATAAGGAATCCAACTCTAGATCATGGTGAAGTTGTAAAGCTGGGATCTTAATAAAAAGGGTGGCTGTGGAGTCCATCACTAGTGTCTGAGAATGATGCGGAAAATACAGAATGAGGTAAGAATTTAAGAAAATCCTCAGTAGGGTCATGCATGACGTTTGATTGACGTCGCGTTCATTCTTAGCTGCCTCGGGTTTTATTTAATTATAAAGACATGAGATTAAACTTAACTATTCATATTTGATCAGGTTGGGAAAATGCCTGGTCCGAGGCAGGGTCCAGTTTTACTTAAGACACATAAGGAACAGAATAAACTAATATCAACAATAAACAGAATAATGAGCATATGGCAGTAAGTGAATGTAGCAAAGAAACTGGAAATGACATATAATGACCATTCAATGTAATTATGCACTTAATGCAATCATGCAAACTTGCTCTTGAATCTTTCTTCATAAACTTTCTCATTTCTCATAAACTTTTCTACTTTTCATCATTTTCCATCACTTGGTCCTCTGGGAGTTTTTGACCATTTTAGACTCCTGGGTAATAGTCTACTTTTCAGGATCGAGCTCGTTCCTACACAGGGATTGCCAGGTTTACTTTCCCCGACGTCCCCACCGATCTATTCCCCTCAACTTTTTATCTGGGGCTGGCCCAAGTATCGTGGAACTTTCATCACAACATAATCTATAGGCTTCTCATAACATGACCTTCATAGTTTTTTTTTTTGAAAATGCACATGCATTTACATGTATCTCATAACTCATGCATATACCTTACCGTAATTTTGGCGGCATAACGGAATGTGTCTGCTTTTCCATGAATAGTACCAGTACATCAGAATGCCAATTTCTCATAGCAATTACAATATTGCATGCACAATTCATCATGGAGCTCATAGGAACATTAGTCTTCTCAAGACAGAGTTACAGCCTCACATAAATCATTCAAACCGGATTTTGTAAATCATGTCATAATTTCTATTTAACTCATTTGGACTTCAATTTTGGATATGTTAAAGTGTTATGTGTCTATTTTCTAACCTCCTTCGTCCCATCTGATTCTGATAATCATAACTCAAGTTATTCAGGTTTTATCCCGGCACGCCTGTGGTGGCGTAATTGCTCACTCAAAAGTAAAAATCTGCTAAAAATCGAAAACTAGCTCAAATGATACAAAATTGGTCTCATATTAAAGCTGATAGAATCTTTCATTTGCAAAAAGTCCCATTCCATTTGACTTAGTAGGGCTCGAGTTATAAGCCCCAAAACTTAACCTTCCTGAACTGCTCTATTTTGGCTCGGTTTGGACATAGGGTAACTTCTTTGAATTAAATAGGATGGTAACAAGCTCAGAAATTCTGGGTATGATGTTCTCCTATGTGTAAGCTTTCCAACAAAATTAGTTTCACTCAATTTGAAGTTGTATAGGGTGAGTTACACCATTTTCAACCTATACTACCCGGGTGAATGTCTTTATTCCTAGGTCAAACTTCAAAAATTCATATCTCTCTCAATATTACTCCAATGGTCTTATATGATATATGTATAGAAAGCCCTAGATGTCTAGTTTCACATAAAAATGGTCTCATTAATTTTAAACAGTGAGAGGCGGAGCCGTACACTCCGCCGTATGGACTACCGAGGGTTTTGAGTTTTCCAGCCTCTCAACTTCTTCATATCTTCATCCTCTTTTGTTTCCAATTCAATTTTAATCCCACAAACAGCCAATAAACCAATTATAATTCATCATAATCAGTCAATTAGCATATCAAAATTAAGAAATTAAATCACCACCAATCATCCAAGAGTCAGAAAATCAAGTAAGAAGAAAACCTCTACCTCTTACTATGAATGATTTGGCTTGAGTTTGTAGCTGAAACTTGGTTGAATTTCAAAGTTGGGTGGAGTTGGGTGAGTAAAGAAAAGAAAAGAGAGAGCTGAAGTGAAGAAGAAGGCAACGTGAGAGGAGAGTCTGAATGGGAGGAGGAGAATGTGTTGTATAAGCATGAGTGGTAGTTAACTTGGAAGGTTTTGATTGGCCTCTAAACACAAGGCTGAGTTTCAACCAACCTAGCTCTCTTTTTGTGACCAAAATGCTCTCCACATCATCCTCTTTGTGTTGCAGAATTGCTCTGCACGTCGCCTAAAGTGGGACTAGTTTCCAGTATATTCTGAAAATGAAATCGGAAATCGTACTCCTTTTTACAGTCAGAACTCGTGCACATCTTGCATATGAAGTCGGAATTCGGAAAATATATCCAGTTTATTCGAAACTTGAAAGCAAAGCCTGATGTGAAGCCAAGCACTTAAAGTCGGAAGTCAAGAAATTAGGTAAACTCGAATCAATTCTAAGCATAACACCGGAGATCGGAATTCACAACATTAATCCGTGTACCAGGAAATCGGGACTTATAGGACCTCGATCTCGGAACTCAGGAAGATAGAGAAATAAGAGCTCTCGGTATTAAACTCGAGATTGGAACTCCTGAAATTTTGAATCGGACTTGGAGACAAGTTCAAAAATCTGATCTCGTGTCCATTTCTGGTTGAGATAAAATCGGACGTCGGATTTCGTGTTAAGTCGGAAGTCTTAATATCGGAAATCGGAAGCATAAGCCACTGCATTTGAGCTAATGAAATCGGAAATTGGGATTATTACTGATGAGGTCAGAATTCTTATATGCTTACATAAGATCGGAAATCGGAAAATTCAAGGCAATCCGTTTGAGCATTCCTAAGGTCGGAAATCAGGAATTTTAAAATTCACTGACGAGGTAGGAAATCGAAAATACTCGTCTGTCCAGCCTTGAAGATGAAGCCGGAGGTCGTGAATACTGATGGGCTCGGAGGTCGGAAGTCGCGGACGTTACAGGAAGAAGATGCCAAAGTTTTGGTAAATTACTTTCATAAGATGAAGGAACAAAATTGTAATTTTCAGTATAACATTGATTTGGATGATAAGTTTTATGTGAGAAATATATTTTAGGCAAATTCTAGAAATAGAGTTGCATATGAAGGTTTCGAAAATATTATGAGTTTTGACACAACGTATTTAATGAATAAATATGAAATGCCTTTTGCAGTATTTGTTGGTGTAAATCACCATAGTCAATCAATCTTGCTAGGGTATGGTTCGCTTTCAGCTGAAGATACTAATTCGTTTGTTTGTCTTTTTGAATGTTGCGTTCAACATATGTCTTGGAAGCCCCCTAATGGTCTCATGGTTAACCAATGCAGGGCTATGCAAAAAGCTATTGAGATAGTTTTGCCCAATACACGTCATAGTTGGTGCTTGTGGCATATCATGAAAAAGATCCCTAATAAGCTCAAAGAATATGTTGTGTATAAAAGAATAAAAAAAAGAAGCTATTTATAAGACTTTTACAGAGGAAGAATTTTATGAGAAATGGTGTTCTTTTGTGAAAGAATTTGAATTTGAACAAAATGAATGGTTGAGTGGATTGTTCAATGAGCAACATAGATAGATTTTGGTCTTCTTGAAGAAGGATTTTTGGGAAGGGTTGACCACTACCCAATGTAGTGAGAGTATACATGCATTTTTTTAGGGATATTTTAACTCAAAAATAAACTTGCAATAATTTATCAAGCAATATGACGATGTTCTCAAAAGTAAGGCAGAAAAGGAATTTGAAGCTAATTTTCACTCCATGAATACTACAATTCACTGTGAGTCAAAGTAGATCATTGAAAAACAATTTCAAGCTAAATATACCCATGCAAAGTTTAATAAAGTGCAATTTGAATTTAGAGGAAAACGAATTGTGGTGCATCGATTAAATGTGTGGAGGGCGTAATTGCTACTTACAATCTGCTTGAGGAGACTATAGTTGGATGCCAAGTAAAGGAGGCTATGTAAGAGGTTGCATTTAATTGTGACAATCATGATGTTAGCTATTATTGCTTGTTATTTAAATTTAGAGGCATTATATGTAGACATTCCCTTTCTGTGCTTGCTCTTGAAAGAGTTAAGCGAGTGCCTTGATGGAGCAAGATTAACTGGAGGCATTTGTACATAAAGAGCAGTATGTGACTGAGTTGAAGCCAAGATCAAAGATATTTGACAAATTGTGCAAGTATTTTTATAATGTGATAGAAGTAGTTGCAGATTCTAATGATGCAAGCAGTATTTGATTGTGATATGTAGTGCATGTCTTCATTTTTTAACAATATGAATGCAACTTTTAAGTGTGATGACAAGATAGGTAACTTGGTTGAGGGTTATACAAATCAACTTATTCAAATCCATAACCCTTTATGTGTAACACGTAAAAATCAACCAACATCAAAGAGAAGAATCTCTCTATGTGGAAATATAGAAAGCAAGGCATGCAAAGAATTGACAAGTTAGTTATCGAGGTTTGTTTATTCTATCATATCTTATTTTTTGTTTTTATTGAAATGGTATAAATGGAAATAGATGTTAATGTTTGCTCCCCATTCCAACACGTAAGAATCCATTGATGGAATGCTTAGCTAGCAAGGTGGAAGCAATTTGTCTATAGAGTCCTAGGTCAAGGTTGGAACTAGTGGAAATATGAATGATGAAAGTTTCATGGTGTGTACACACAAAATTACTATTAAATTTATAACTTCTTTTGAACTTAAGTGTTATGCACGAGTTTTTTTGCCCATTATAGTTGGTCTTTGTAGTGAATTGTCATATAAACTATATCGACAAGATGAAATTTAAATTCAGAAAGATTGTGTTATTGTAAAATCCCACTTCCCGATAGTGTTAATACTTTGTGATTTTTTAGGGTTAAGAGTTGTGGATGGATTTGTGCATTAGGAGAGAAAAAAAGTATAATGATGCACACGATCAAAATTTTATAAGTAACATATAAGTAGCCACCACAAGCAAAGAGTTAAGTTAATCTAACTTTTGAAATGGATGAATATCAAAGACTAAATTTCATATATAAAACCAATAACAACTCACATATTGTGTTGTTTTGGCAACTGAATATTCTCAACTCTTAATTCCACATTCGTGGGATTCAAGTTCGGCTCCAATTGCACCAACACCTCCTAATACAGAGTAGCCTACAAGTTTAAGAAACAAGTTAGATTCAATAGACAACTTAATGTTAGACTACTGAGGATGATTACTAATTAATAAATTGAATTATTTTTAGCATCATTCCACTAATTTGTCAAGCTTGATCTTATCACCCTTATGCCTCCCCTCCAAAAAATCCAACACATATTATGTCTTCTTTTGTCTACTACTCATACACTGGTAATAAGCTCAATATGTTGGTAACATAGCACATCTCTCAATTTTTTTTATGAATGACACTTTTTTATAAAAGTTTACAATTACTACTTCGCACTAAGATTTGAAAGTAAAATAAAGACTATTGATTTGCAAGAGTGAGTGACTTTTGGTAATTTAACTCAACCTATTTATAACTTCCTATTCTTATATTCGTAACATGCTCAATGTGTTGGCAACCTAGTAGCTTTTTGAATTTTTCAGTGCCTATCACATGTAGCCTTATTTGTGTATTTTGTAGAAGCTTATAACCACTATTTGATACCAAGATTTGACAAAAATACTAAAAGATCCTCTAATAACTAACTTGTTCTAAGTTGGCAAAGCATAAACAATATGGAAGGGCGATGTTTAGGGTTGGGATTCTTTGCAAAACTTCCACCATCAGTAAGGGAATGAGAAATTCTTCGTTTACAAATTTGGATGAATGAGACTCGAGAAGGTTAGCATATTTTGAATTGCTATTTTCTTTATTTTTTTCTTGTTTATGTTTTTCATGGCCTACTAACCATAAGTTCAGTAATAAATACATAACTTTTTTTTTCATTTTTTATATTCCACTACTACCCCTTTTAATATTACAATGTCCAAGCAAGAAGTTAAGATTGACATAATTGATGTCTATTCACAACTCAACTCTCATTAAAAGTTTCTAAGAATAACTAAACACTACTTCAAAAGTCAACAAGATATTCTTTATATTTTAAACCATAAATGTATAATAGGTAGGTTAAAATACCTAAAGTTAGCAAGTCAAATACCATGCCTACATCATGGCAGCTAATTGCAAAGGACTCACCCTTAACAAAAATATATATCGTATTCATATCCAAAACTTTCACTAGCTCCAAGCATAGTACCCACTAAAGTGAACACTTGATATCAAATAGTGCACCCTCATATCTTTGATAGCGTTGGCTTGATATTTTTGTCAAACTTTGACACAACTTCTGCAAATGGGTTAGCGAACACCTAGTAGTAAATGCAGCTTACAATTCACATGCATTACAATCAATACATTTAGTCATACAATCTCACTATGGATGAAGCAAAAGAAAATCATCTCAATAACATGATAATAAATTACTATACAATATTGCATGATTTACCTGTCCATGCTTCAAAGCACGATCACCATTGTTAACTTTAAACCTGCCTTTGTCTTGTCAACTTGCCTTCTTATTCTAACCAAAATCAAAACACATAAGTAACACAATACCTCATTTTAGCTATACTTTTTAAATTCAAAATATTTATTACTGAACACATACCTCCCCTTGGTTATTGTTAATGCGCTTCTTTGGGCATCCAACTACATGTTTAGTTGTTGAGCTACTAAGATCACTAAACCTTTTAGCACTATGGCTTCTTTCATCTGTACGTAGCATTCTTGGATAAGCATATAATTGTGTACCAATACAAAAAACTATACTTCACTTATTCTATAATGGGCTATATGGATTAGCCACTCTCACCATCCTCAACTTGGTTGGAAACAAACTTAGTGTCAAAGTCTAAGTTTGACAAAATTTCCTTCGCATGCTGCTCTGTCAATTCAAAAGATCTCTAAGATTATAATACATCATAAACAATATATAGTTATAAAAATAGGTTGTTGCATTCTCAAGTTTGCCAATATTAAGAACAAAAAAAAAGGTAATCACGGCATGACGCACCTCGAACATGACTTACAATGTCTGCTTTCCCTAACTCCATTTGATTTGGGTATGAATTGATATTATTCGAACTGACGAAGTGTAGTTACCAACAATATATGCTAGAAATGAATCCATATATCAATTATCTTAGTTGCTAGCAATGAATGAAAGTCCATAATCATATTCGATTCCAATGGCAAATGAGAAATCTTGCTTTTCTAAAACATATTGCTTTAAGGGTACATTATAATGTCATGAAGCATGGATTTTAAACTTATCCAAGTGTGATTAAATTTTGATATGCCAAATTTTGTGAGTCATTCACACAAGATGCTTGCATCAGCAACAAAACAACAATCACATAAATTCTAAATCGCAGTCAAAAGTTTGCTTTTCTATCAAGAAAGAAACAATCAATGTGGTGCGGGGGGAGGGAGAGCTCATGAGAATTCTGAACATACTTTGCTAGCAAATGCATATGCGACCACTAATGGAGGAGAAGATAGTTAGCTATTCTTGGTGCATATACCCGGCCTTCAATATTTTAGTTTCCCTAAACTAGATTCTTAATAGGCCAATGAAAGAGGTAACATCGAATATGCACATTGAACCTCATAGAATAGCAATGAACTAGGAGTTGTTCTATATTTAAATGTTATCTTACCTTAAAGACTAACTTTGTAGTAGATATCAAACTAAAAGAACAACATACATTAAAGAATAAAAGGTAAGGAATTAGAATCTAATGAAAGCATTGCACCAATAAATATCCCAAAGTAAATATGTACAAGTGTAAAAGCTTTATTATATTCTACTCATATAAAAGTGTACAATTTCTAATGATCATATATTAATTTAGTACCTATTTGTATGTAGAAAAAGTTTCAAATGCTTGTTTGTTGTTCTTAATTGCTTAAAGAGTGTTTGCTCAATATATATATAGCCCTTACTACTACTCACACAGGAAAATTTAATAAGCCAAGATTAAATTTATTGTATTATTTCTGGACTTAAATTATTAGGGGCAAAATTACAAGATTTCTCTTAAAGGGGGAAAATCAAACAATATATGGTGGGAGGTAAGTAGATAAATTTATATTTTTTTTTCTTAAAAACTACATGTAAAACTGGTTTTTCTCTAAATAATTTGGGGGAGTATCATGGTCTTCCTCCAATTACGTACTACCTTCCACCATGAAGTTGGCTTAATGATTAAAGATGTGTGCTTTAGCCAAATTCAAATTTGCTAACTTATTGCATGTTTATTTCGGCCAAACAATTATCTTTCTTTCCAAAAATTCTCTAAAACATTTTTAATTGTAAGATGTTTTGAAACCAAAATAAGTTAACCTATACACACAATTATTCTCAATTAACATGATCCAACATACTTTTATGGTCAATTAAAGGGGGAAAAAAGCCTTATAGTATGTAAGTTGGCATCTACAATAACATAACACATCGTACATAACACTTCATATGTAATCAAACACTGGGACCTCAAAAATATCATAAGAAACTAACAACATTATCAAAAAATAAACATTTAAGATATGCAAAGATTACATATAGCAGAATCTAAGGTTCCTACAATGTTTTAAGTGCTTAAGGCAAGTAGCAAAATACAAAGAGAGTAGTCTTTGATCATAAAAATAACTAAAATTTTCATGTCAAAAACAATCACATTAGTGATGATGTGATTTTAACTTTGCTTCCTTCTTTATTTATAACTTCTTGCAACGTATTATCAAATAATCAAATTTCTAATTATTTATAAATATATGCTATCCTCGTTTTTCTAGGTTTGGAGAGGGGGATGGTGGTTGAGCTTCTACAATATTTAACTAAATTAAAAAAAAAAAAAGGGAAATGAAGCACCTAACAGGAACACATGTACTTTTCTATTTTAATAAGTATAATTACTATGACAAAGGTGACATAACACATCTTTAAAAGGAATTTTTGAACGAAACTAAAACCACTTTTGAATAGATTTTTTTCTTTATACAGACTTGTGAAATTGGTTACTTGTTAAACCATTTGAAATTAGGCATACAAAATTCCCAAGCAGCCCTTAATATATATCTACTACTCCTACTGATTATCATAAGTTATGCTTCAAAGTTTTACAATTACCCCTACTTCAATCTTTTGCAGCAATCATATCCCCTCATAATAATAGCCTCTACTATTGAGTACAAATGTAACCACTTCCCAACTACAATTCGTAACTCTTATACCCCTAGCCATTAAAAAACACCATGGCTAAGAACTTCATAGACACTTTTCTTAACAAATTTTACCCCTACAATCAAGATAATATATTGGTACTAGGCCTATAACCAACTATATTGCCTGACAATTAACAACTTGCATATCCTTCCTATCTTAAATCTGCTCCAAAAACAACTTTATTTGAACTATGATTTGCCATATAAAATCAACTTATGCTGTGAAACAACAACATCTGCATTGATAAATGGAAATAGGAAATGTGCATCCAATTTATAGAAGTATACGAGAAAAAACACCTGAAACTCAATCTCTTATAACATACTGCACCTTATTTTTTTCTCCTTTTCTTTTTTCTCTCTTTTTTCTTCTACTCCTTTTTTTTTTTCATACCATGTTGGACTCCCTTTTTTCTTATCTTAATTTTTTTTCAAAACAAACTAAAAAGCACAAGCGACAATCAACAACCTATATAAAAACATCCAAGACTTTTGAAGTGCAACTTGACCATAACACAAACCATATCCACCCCTAGTTTTTAGCCTTACAAAGATTTACTTGACAATGTCACAACTAAAAACATCATCTCAACCTAACCATCCTATTTACCGTACACCCCTATGATTACAAAATTTCATCCCACAACTGATTATAATATACAAGCACCCAAAAATAACCAAGAAACCTAATCCCTTCCTATACCCAATTTCCCCTATTGGCCCCTTCTTCCTATCTATGTATCAAGCATGTATTATTTGAATTATTTGCCCACGACAAAACTACAGCACCTCACAACTAATCAAACACCCGATTTTGAATCTTTGCTATTAGCTACACCATATATCCACACCAATTTTCTTGCCCAACCTACTTCCCTATATAGTCCACCACAATATTCCTGCTATTCATTTATTTTAGCCAATGTATTACTTCCAAATACACTTGATCAGAAAATCAGCCTCTCCCTACATTCAACTAGAGAAAAAAGAAAAAGAAAACTGAAAACTGTACCCTAATTCCCACCAAACCTCTACTCCCAACTTATCATCACATGAAATTTACCCTATAAAATTACATCTTCTAATAGCTTTCCTTCCTTCTCTCTCTCTCTCTCTCTCTCTCTCTCTCTCTCTCTCTTCTTTTTTCATCTCCATATTCTCTTCTATTTTTTTCCTTTTTTTTTCTTCTTTTTTTCTTTTAAAGAACCGCATATTTATTAATAGCAAATCAGCTTTTTTCAGCATCATACCATTTTTTTTATAGTATTACAAACGTTACACTAGATTTCTTCTGCTTTATACTCTTCTTTATTGAAAATAATCATGTTCCTCTTATTCCAAATGCACCACGTGATTGCTACAAACAAAGACTCCCAAACTTGATCCTTAACTTCTTTTGTAACCTCCTTCTTCCATGGATAAAAAAACATTTTAATGTCCTTAGGTGAAGACTAGCTAACATCAATCCATCTGAAACACTACATCCAAATTAACCAAACAGTCTTGCAAGATATAAAAAGATAGTCAATAGATTCAATATAAGAATGGCATAATATGCATTTATCATCATGGGCCTGGATAATGTTAAGCCTAATTAACCTGTCTTTAGTGTTTAGCTTACCTTGCAAAAGAAACCAGAGAAAAACTTGAACTTTAGGTGGGTATACTACTTTTCAAATCCTTTTTAGCTTTGATACAACCCATTGGTCAAAACCAAGATCCCTTTTAATTGTCTTAGTGAAGGACTTTATTGAAAATTTCCATTTGATTCAAAATTTCACCATAGGGAATCCAGTTCATCCCTCTTGAGATTAACTTGCATTATCAGTGCCTACAATTCCTCAAATTGCTCTGCCTCCCATTCGAAAAACCCTTTGTGCCAATTTAATTTTCAACACCACATCTCATTTTCTCATTCCCCATAGTCAACCACCTTCTTAGCTTTTAAGAGTGAAATAATAAACAATCTAGGGAATAACCTTTTTCAAGCTAATAGACCCAATCCACACTCCTTCTTGTTTTACTCTCTTTTGTTTTTCACCTCCATTTTTATTTTCTCTACTTTTTAATTCAATATGTTGGTGTAAACCTTTCACCCGATCTAGCCCTTGAAGCTTATTGGATTAAGACCTTGAGATCCTTGATCTTTATTAATAACATGGTTCAGTTCCTTCTTTTTATCTCTTCAATTTCTTAATTGTTAATTATAATTTTAATTGATGATTTGAAATTGTGTGGGAATGTGATTATGAAGTATTATTCTTAATTACATTCTAGATTGATTAGAAGAACTTAATTTTGATTTGAATTTTGGGTTAGGTGACTCAATGATCTTAATTCAAACACTCGTTCAATGTATTACATTGGATTATATGTAATACATGCCAAGTGTTTGACCAAATCCTAAGTGATTGCTCAGTAAAGAAAGTGAGAGATTAATTTGATGTTCTAATTAATCCTCTTAACCACTAAATTGTGTTTAATTTATTGATCTATGAAAGGTCTTGCTTAATGATTGGATAGACGCTGGATTGGTGCTATTAGAATATGTCAATTTCTTTTAATTGTGTCTCTAATTATGTGTTAATCTCTTTGATAATTGCTCAACCCCCTTTTTTTATTAACTCACTAATTATTGATTGAAAACCATTTAAGGATCCATGGAAATCAATCTAGGTTGATTCTTGTGCTATAAGAAAGTGAGAGCCCAGTTTAATTTAATAGCATTCGGCGCATCTATCACCAATTCACCAAATTGTATTTCAGTTTGGTTAATTGCACTAGTTAAACTAGTTTAGTTATAAATTTTTTACCAAAAGAAAAAAATTGAGTTTTTAAGGTGTGGTTTGATTTAGTTATAATATTGGTTTGATTTAGTAATTATTTTGAACACTCCTACTAATAGGTGTTTCTCAACTATCTTCTTTTTGCCCATGGAACGGATGTTGAATGTGTAAATTAGGTTGAATAAGATATTCGTTTAATTTTATTAATGATAAACCTTATCTTTTCCATTTGAAAAAAAAGCTTATCTTTCTCTTAAAAAGTTATTCACAATAAGATAATTTTTTTTCACACTAAAGTCGCCAAATTTTTTTGTGTAGATGTATCCAATATGGATATGTGAGGTTTTCTCATGTACTTATGTGTAACATGTATGAATTGGGCTTGGGACCTATTAGTGGTGGCCCATCCAATAGAAGAGCCAAATTATACAAAAGGAAGAAAGGGGCTGAGAGAAGGACCTGGAAAAAAGTGGTGTTGATACCTAAATTTGTCCACATTTCAAAAATTTGGTTTATGATAATTTTGTGTTTATAATGCTCAATATTTCAACCACTACAGTAGCATGCAAATTTGCTTGATTATTGTAATGACTTTTATTGTTATATTTGCGTCTTTATTTTAAAATGAAAATTAAAAACACAAAAATGTTAAAAAAAGGAAAATTTTTGCCAAGTTTTTTAATTATTTTTTCATTTTTATTATTGATTTAGTAGCATGACAAAAAATAAAAAATTAAAAAATAGAAAAGGGGTCTAACACCAAAGAAAATGGGGAAGGGTCTTCACGGCCCCCCAAACAATCCAATTTCTCCTGAAAAAATGGCACTCGTGTTTGTTACAAACAAGAGGTACAAGAACCAAAAGAAAGGGTCGTCCCTTTTTCTTCTAAGCCTGCAGAGCTCGTAAGCAAAGAGAAACAGAGGAACGGAATAAACAAAATTTTAGCCCAAATCCAGCTAATAGGAATAGTAAAAAATAAAAAATTCACCGCCAACGTCCATTAGAAATCACCACCCCCTGCACTCTGCTCTTATCCCTGTCATCAGTAGCTTGGTAGGCTTCATCATGAGAGGATGCAATTTGATTAATTTAGGGTGGTGGGTTACTCCATAAATAGAGGCCTGCAGTGAGAGCAATAGGGAGGAAACACAGAAAATATCACGAAAAAAATAGAGAGGCGAGAGTAGAAGAAGAGAAGCTGAGAATAGGAAAGTGAAACAGCTTGTTAAAGAATTTCAGACTAAAGAGAGGTTATAGATTCCAAAAGAGTAAACAAATAGTTTCAGTTTACTCTATTTGGATTTGATCTATGTCATCCTCAATTTCGATACTTAATTTGATTATTTTACTTGATACTGTTTTGTTTGTATCTTGCTTATTTATTATGATAGAAATTGTTTTCAAAATTGTGTTTATGGAATGAACAACCAAAACTCACTATTTCCTATTAAATTTAAATGAAACACACAGTGTATGCATACCATCAATTGAGAATTGTCATGGCAAAATTATCAAAATGGTCATATGCATACTCCAGCATAGAAGAACATAAGTTTCAATAGCTATTAATTTCACATCATCCTATCTCTCGTAACATAAAAAGAGTTTAAATTTGAGTCAGATGCATAGTTAGTTTGAAATAGATATATCTCATCTCCTGTAACATGAAAAAGTTTAAAATCAAAATACAAGAGAGACCATCAACAGCACCAACCATCATTCAAAAATTGAAATGAATAACCCAAACATGGAACCCATCACCCACTTCCTTTACTGGCCATCAATTCATTCGCCATTACACACACCCACACACATAACCCAAATAAATTTACCTCTTGCATCATAAGGAAAGTAAAACAAAAAAAACATAAATATGAATAGGGTAAAAATGAGAAAATAAATAATCCTTCTCACACACAAATGGAGTCATCTCAAACCTCCTCCATGAACCATTACAACACCCTGTCCTGCACAAGATAAATAAAAATCATCACTTTTCTTCATCCAAGAAAGTATTTTTATTCAAGGTAAACACAAAAGAAAGCAACAAGAACCCCATTCCTTCACCAACACAAATCATCAATGGAGTGGTCCCAGCCACTCAGGCTTGCACACACAATACCACCTCGAACCCCAGCATTTGCTTTCACACCGTCGTTCTCGTAGTCATGACGCCATGACTGTGATAATTACCGGCACTCTCATAATCAGTCACCATTCCTTCTCTCTACTTCTCCATGCATTTGCATGAACCCTTTTCCAAAATGGGCGAGAAACTTCTTCAATTTCTCACCCACTTTTCATATAATATTTTTCTTATTTTATTGAACTTTAACTTGATTGTTAACCCACGGGCTGAGGCCTCTTGAGGCCCAATATTCCTTTGTAGTTTCTATTAGTATAATCATGTCTTTTAATTTGATAAAAAGGAAAAAAAAAAACATGTCCTTTAGTTATGTTTTGCGTTTGGTTTCTTTCTTTCATTTATTTTTTATTTTTTTATTCCTTTCCTTTTTCAATAATTCAATAATGATTCTTATAAGGTAAATTTTATTATATTTTGATGATGGATAATCAAAACTAACTGCAACAGCGGTAATATTTTGGTTTCCCTGAGACATGAAAATTTTTATAATTTTGCCAAGAACACTAGTGGTGTTTTGAACTTTCTCAATAAAATCTTATCACAATAATATTGTGTGTTCTATTTGATGCTTATCCATTCTAATTCATGAATACGTTGTTATTTTATTTATTTATTTTTGTTTCCAATTTAAGTCATATTTGCATTCGTATTATTAAATAATCAATCAATGAAAAATCAAGAAAGGATTGGAGTGCCAATCAAAATAACTCTTATTGAAATTCAGGTTTTACCAAAACGCTGGTAAAAATTGATTTTAATAGCAAAAATAAAATAAAATATTTTAATATTTTATTATACACAAAATATAATTTATTTGTATAGTCTTGATACCATTATAGAAATATTTCCACACCTAATTAAATATTACAGGAATAACTTCCTTCAATTTTATTATTTCATTTAAGATTTTATATTAATAAAATAAATTAAAATAGGTCTACGATGAAAAATTTAGGAGAAAATCGGAGTACCGATTAAACAAACTCTTCCTAAAACTCCTGAGGCTTCATATTAGATTTTGTCAGGAGTGTTATTGAGATCTAAATTCGATAGCAAATTAAAATTAGATTCCTTTTTTTCTAAATTTTATACATAAAGAAATAATAATGGTAATCAAATTTACATAGTACCCTATTTGAAAACTCTATCTTTTAAAAACAAAACTTTCTTTCTTCCTTTGTATTTGAAGTTTTACTTCAACAAAACAATTTAAAAATCGGTCGACGATGGAGAATTCAGGAGAAAATCTGAGTGCCGATTAAACAAACTTTTCCTGAAACTCTTGAGGTCTTATATTAGATTTTGTCAGAAGTGCTGAAGAGATCTGATCTCAATAAAACTTTAAAACATTCTTATAATTTTCTTGATAGATAAATAACAATAATAATAATAATAATAATAATAATAATAATAAATAAATTTGCATAATCTAGGCACTATAATTAAACTTTTAAATAATCATCCAAATAACAAGAATCAGTTTCTTTCAATTTATCTTTTTTTCCCAAAATTTTATATTGATACATTAATTTGAAACTAGCCAGTGATAGAAATATTGGGAGAGGATTGGAGTACCAATCAAGTAAGCTCTTCTTAAAATTCTTGAGACTACATATTATACTCCTATAGGAATGTTGGCAGGATTTGATGGCTACAGCAAATATCAAATATACATGTTCATTTTTCCTTCATTTTTCTGACAAAAAAAATTTAATAATTGCTCGAATTATATGTTCATTTGTAAATAATCATTATATCTTGATAAATAAAATTTAAAATTAAAATTTTCTTAACTCTTCTCTCCTTTTTCATCCTTTTACAAATAATTGCTCGATTTTAATCTTTCTTTAAACGGGATAAATAAATATTGTCAAGTTATTAATCAATTTGCATAACTAACTTAAGGTAACCGTCAAAGAACAGATGTATCAGAGGTGTAATGGAATTAAATTTTCACCTTTCTCTATACATAATTAGACTCCCGAACACAATCTTATTTTTAAGGACCAGTTTTGCAAATTTAAAAGGTTTTTTTTTTCATTTTTTTCCATAAATAAAAAATTGGTGGCATATATTTTTTGATACTCTTATTGCCTCTCGTTGTAGTGCCCTTCAGGCACATTGTGACAAGTGATATTGCCTTCCCTCTGATTGTTCTTTTCTTTGAAATTCCCTTCTGCTTCCTTCTTATTCTGACTTTATTCTCCCTCTGATTCAGGTCCTCAAAGCAATTACTATGGAGAGCAACCTATCTCAACCATTCCTTATCATCTAGTCCTTGTTATTTTTCTATTGTTGAGATACTGTTACCTTGAGAGACTTGTACTAATTGTTATGTGACTGTGTTTTGTTAATTCATACCAATATTTTATGGTTATTTCATATCAAGACTATTTCATTGTGCATCATAGTTTCATCATGAATAGTGTTGGAGCCTAGAAAACATTCTTTATCTTAGGCAAAAAGTCTTTCCCCATTAGTAGTTGTGCAATTCGCAGGTGCTGGGTGAAATCTGACCAAATTTATAAGTGGCGTGAAGGCATTAGTGACAATGGAGAGGGAGGGAAAAGGGGAAAGGAACAAATGTTGGTGTAGTTGATGATGCCACTAGATAATGTGATGATGAAAAATGGAGTCATTCGATAGAAGGCAGTGAATGTAGCAATGATCGCACTAAGGAGCACGGAGTAGAGGGGGTGATGCAAGTGCAAAAGGCTAGTTGAAATAAAGAATAGAGAGGCTTTCAATATAACAATAGAGAAAGAAAATAGCTTTGGATTACAGAAACAACTCTAACATGTATGTGGCAGGACATTGTTGAGAGTAAGAATGTCAATTTTACTCACTCCCGTGAGTACCCATGAGTTACACCTGTGATGGGTACGTATGGTCCCCTCGCAGGTAACGGGGATGAGGAATTCAAATATCTATTTGTTAAATGGGGCGGGGGCAGAGATCACGATCCCTATACTCCCGAGTACCCGATGTCAAATTATATATATATATATATATATATATATATATATATATATATATATGTGTGTGTGTGTGTGTGTGTGTGTGTGTGTGAAGCCCTAATTCTATAATTAGAAATTCTCTCAATTTCTCTCACCTTTTTCCCAGCCACCACTCGCCCTCTTTGCTTTTAGTCTCAAGTTGCCTTCACTCTTTCACTTTTCTTTACACTACTCTAGTCTCAAATCCACCCTCGAGTCTCTCCTTCCTCACAGGCACAGCTCTTACTTAAGAAACTCAGCCTCACAAGTCACAAACCTCAGAATCAACCTCACTGCCATCGATGCCGACACTTCTACCTTGCTCCGTTGTCCATCACTTCATCCGCTATTCGAGATCGTCCACCTTTGTCGACCAAGATTGCCTACCTTTGTTGTCCTAGATTGTCCACCCTTAGTTCGTTCGCTGTCCGAGATCGTCCGCCTTCGCCTGCATAGTCGTATCATGCATCTTTTTTGTTCCTTTTTGGTTTGCTTTCTCCTCTTTTTGTGTTTCTCTATTTACCGAGACATTCAGACAATCTTCTAAAATCAACTCCACTCTCATTTCTCTTTTCTCACTCTTATTCCTCTATTATGCTGCCATGAGCTCATAAAATTCATTTAATTTCAAAACTTCAGCTCCTTCTTTTAATTCCAGGTTCAACTATGACAAATTATGATATTAGAATTATTTTTATTTATTTTATTTTATTTTTTAATTTTTAACAATTATGGGTACCTATGGATATCTGCAGGTACCCATTTATCTGCGGAGGCCTCTAAACACAGGTACTCATACGGGTATGGGGAGAGAGATGGGGACAAATACCTATCCACGGGGCGGGGGACAGGGTCCTATCCCTCGCCCCATCGACACTCCTAGTCGAGAGAGAATAGGAACGTGAATAGTTAATAGAATGTATAAATTTGGAGATAAATGTCTATAATAAAAGTTTGAGACCAAAAATAGTTATAAAGGAGAATCTTCTTTATATGAAGTGTAGATAACTTTCAAAATAATGATTATAGAAATTAAATAAGGATATAACTATTTTTATAATAATAATAATAATAATAATATATCAAAATTAAATTTTTATATTATAGTTAGAGTTGTGCTATTTAACATGAGAAAATTTGGTAAGAAATGAAACAGATAAATGTGGTGCAATGTTACAATAAAGATTGGGCATAAATCAATAGGGTGAAAATATAAATAACTAAAGCTACATCATTCATGTTTTTGTACTAAGCATGATTTCTCTTATAGTTATAAGAAACTTAAATAATCAAAATGAATAATTTGATCATATTTTTTTAAGTAAATATCTATTTTAGTTCCTGAAAAATTTATGTGATATCAATTTAGTTCTTATAGATTTTTATATTAATTAAGTCTCTGAAAGGTTAAATGTGGCATCAAGTTAGTCCTTAAAATTTTTTTATATCAAATAGGTCTTTGAAAATTAAAATATGACGTCACTTTAGTCATTCTAAAAAGACTATTTGAACTCCCCTTTTTGATATAATATGAGTTTTTAATGATCTGTTTGATATCAAATAACTTTTAAAAGAATTAAAAAACCATTTGATCTCCCCTTTTTTCGATAAAGTATGAGTTTTTAGAGACCTATTTGATATCAAATAACTTTTAAATAAATTAAAATCATAATTTTAACTTTTAAAGATCTATTGATGTAAAAAAAAATTAATTAAAAGAGTAATACGACATCACATTTTAATTTTTAATGACTTATTTGATATAAAAAAAATCTTAAAGACTAAATTGATATCACATAAATTTTTTAGGAATCAAAATGCTTAGTTACTCTTTTTTTACTAGAGTTTTCTGTGGGTAAATTTGACACAGACATTTACAAAGAAAACACTTTTCATTTTAAAAATGAGCATAAGAGTTCTACTATATATATATATACATATTAACATCCTAAAAATGATTCATTTATGAATAAAGAAAAGACTTCTATTAAGTTATTTATATCCATTTCATTCAATTCTTAAAATCAAATAATGACGTGTATATATTTTTTATAAGTAAGTAATTTAAAAGTTAAAAGTATACACCAATCTCAAGAAAAATATCCAAATTTTGTTATTTAATTTAAGAATTAGATAAAATTGATATAAAAAATGTGATCTAAATTTTTTCCTATTAATAACATCAAATTAGTCTTAATGCTAACTACTGCAATTAATGCAGTTATTTAAGGACTATTATAATGTTATTATATTATGAATAACATGGCTACAAAAGTTTGGCAAGATCTACTAATATTAATTATTAATTTTTAAGGATATTTAAGAATTTAACCTATATAAAGCAAATAATTAATATGATAATTTTTCATAAAATAGTTAAAATGATATTGCATATTGATATGCTCTCCCAAAAATAATTGATATTGATATAGCATGGAAAATCAAAATGGATATTTTTTTCTTAGGCGAATGCTGCCCTACTTCTCATGAAGTAGTGAGCACCACATACCGTGTATCGTTACAGCCTATTAGAGGTCAATTTTGTCTTTTACCATTCACAGTTTCTCTTTTATCGAAACTGGTGGTGATCCAAAGGTCCTTTGGAGTATTGAGAGTATCCGCCAAGAAATATTTGTATGGTCCGAAAATACAGTCATGTGATGTTTCCGGAACATATAAGTATTTTTCTTATCCGCCGACGACGATAAGCTCCGGCCAGGATCATCTCCCCCATGTACTATCGACTCTACGGGGCCGTGAGTAGGCTCTTGCATGCTCAACAAGAAATAATAATCTCTCATTGTCATGGCCACTCCATAAAGAAATCAGAACGGGGTATCATCTTTGTGTACCTAAAATTCAAAAAAAAAAAAAAAAAATCCCTTTTTGAGCAAATGTCATTGATTGAATGTTTGTAATCCAACTTCAACTTGTCTACACATTACGCCGCCAGCAAAATCCCCCACATTCTACATGGACGACACGTGTCTCTCTATATTCTCTTCCTCCTCTCTTCCTAAAACCACGCCCTCATTACTCGACCTCCAAAGTACATGCCATCAAACACAGCCTTAGTAACAAAAAATGGGTAATATAACCAACTTCTTGCTACTTGTTCTTTGTCATGGAGTGGCCATAACAATGGGATCATCAAAGGAGAAATTCTTACATGGGATTAAGTGTTAGTGGTGGGTCCCGTATAAAATACGATTATATGATTGGTTTTAGAGTACAACCAAGTGGTGCTCCCGGACCATATAAGTATTTCTCCAAATCAAAGATGAAGGTTGGAAGATAGAGTTGAAAGAGAGAGGAGAGAGAGTCCTCCAAGCTTGTTATTGATGCACAATTTCAAGAGTATGCTTTGCCGAGGAGATGAGTGTCAAAGTTGGGTTTAATTGAAAAAAGAATGCATTAGATTATGTATGAACACTTTTAGCACAATGTTTCCAATGCCACAAATCGGAGCTCCGGTAAGGTGTGGTTACATTGAAGGCACCGAGTTGCAAGGAATTGAAGACAGGTTGGAAACCTGATTATCGGGTTGCCATTCTTCAATCTAGACCATTCATTTTTTCAAACATTAAATTCAATGTTCCAGTTTAACTAATTTGTCAAGGAGCATGACACACATGACTTGGCCCGGAGCATAGCAGAAAGCACCTTTTTGTTATAAGAAAAATGTAGGTTTGCAAAAATTTTTAAAGTTCATCTAATGAACGGCTCAAACATACTTAAAAAGAGGGGGAAGAGTGACACGGAATTTGGTTCCGTTCCAATTCTTTGTATTCCCAATTCTTTGCATTTGCTTACAAAGAAATTTACTCTAGACAAAAACTAACTAAAATGTATTATACGAGAATAAGATATAATGACTTTCATAAATAGAGTATTTTTATCTACATTATCACTTTTCTATTATGTTTAAGTAAGTGAAAATTTTTAAATCCAATTTAAAAAATGAAATACGGAATTTAACTTTTTTTTTTTTTGGTTTGAGAGAGAATTTAATTTAAATTGATGATTTTTGACATGAATCACCTCTCACTAAAGGTTTTGGAAAAGATGGTTAAACTTCTGGAAGAGATAGGTTATAACATGATATATTTCATGCCCAAGAATCTCTTGTTTAAGGGGGCACATTAATATAAACCATACATATGCACTTATAAATGTTATTTATGTCTTATCTTTAGTCAATGTAGGACTCTAATACTTTTTTTGCTCTTGGATTAGACATCTGAGCCGTAAAGTTTATAAGATTGGATATCTATGAGTAGCTTAATAAAAAGTATATGATAAATTATGATACCATTTTAAAATTATGGCCTAACTCTACTTTAAAAACTAGTTTATAAAGGAAGGTTGCCCTTTTCTTTTTTTGGGTTTTTTTTTTTTTTGGGTCCTGCCCAAGCATTGACAGCGATGTGGGACTCTTAATATAAATATTTTTTCTAACAGCTTAACTTGGTTGTTTATTTGGACTTTTGGCTATCTTTGCTAGGCCTAGAATTTAGCTTGGTCCAACATAAAGCTCTGGTTTTTGTAGGCTAATCAACCCAAAAGTCAGGAATAGCCTAATTCCACTAGTATGGCCCAAGTAGGATCACATAGGACGGCTCAACATGTCTTCAACTATGCACCTAGAGGCTAGCACGCATGGCTCAACAGACTGCCAGTTAGGAAAACCAGGGTTATCCCTTCCTCGACTGAAAAAAAAAATGTCTTCAACCCTCTAAAGTGAGAGTTAGGATTCTTTAGACCGCACTCCATTCTTTTAGAACGAGGTTGTTAAATCTTGTTGATGTTCCCAAAACCCTAATCTCTCGTTCATGACCCACAAAAAAAAAAAAAAAAAAACTCTCCAAAGTGTATTCAACATCACTCGTTGATCAAAAAATAAAAATATCATTCACATTGTAGACCCACATCAAATGTATGACAGTTTGATAAGATCTTTGATGAAATGAAAACGTAGCTGGCACAGCTGCTGGATTATATATGTCAATTATGAAGCCAAATTAATTTTGTGGAATATGCGTACTAGTAAACTTCTCTCTTCATTTTCATCAACTATATTTTTCATCTTTCAATTCTATGGAATCAGCATTTATAGAAATTTTGTAACTTCTAAATAAAGCTCTACAGTCTCGAACACGAGTCACAGGCAAGAGATTGAGGAAACTGTAACACAAAAAGGACTAAAGATTCTGCAAACTCGAGGGATTCTTGATGATTCAACCTCAAACTCACAAGAACAATTTCCATTTATTTGAGAATTACTGAAGTACATGATATAAAATACAACCCCTTGAATCCTATGCCACTAGGCCACAACTCTGTGATACAACATACAAATGATTGTAAATCCTGGACACAAAATCAGTTGCAGAGGTCTATTCACAGCTTGCAATTAAATAACTTGCAAAGCTGCTGCAAAATTCTCCTGCCTTCTGTGTGGATGTGACCATAGAAATGAACCAATAACCAATCCAATGAAGCTGCAGTTTTGTTTGGATGCCACTCTCCTTCGTCTCAAGAAGGGACCAAATATAGGCCAAAGCCTGCCATTCAAATTTCCAAAGTTAGTTCCAGAGTTCTTATGCGGATTATATCTTCATGTGCCACATGACATTAACTGACCTACTAAGCACTTAAAACCGCATCAGTTGCCGATTTAATCGTGATGTTAGTAACATCAGCTTGGTCTGGCAAAAAAAGGAGATCAAATTTTAGACATGAATTGCAAATTCAGAATTTATAAGAATGCTATAGATTGACTATATATAAATATGACTATTTACATATTCTACTTACTAAAGGGTGTTCTTTGCACAAAGAAGCAAGCCCCAATGACAATGTAGCAGAGGAGAAGAACAAGGCCTTTCATGTAGTGAGAAGTACCATCCTATAAAAAAGACGGGGTTTCTGTCAGGTTTTATAATTTATTGAGAGATTGAACTAAAGTACAGAGTCAAAATATAGTGCTTTTGTGAAATTATGTTTCACTATACCTGTAAAGTGAAGGTTGTGGCTATTATTGCCAAAGCAAGAGAACCTGTCTCTAGGAGGTTGAAGTTGAGGTCCATTTTGACACCCATTATCCAAGCAACCACCACACATAGGGGAACCTGTATATAGTAATAGTAATATCGCTAGTTTTCATTACTCAAAAAGATAAAGCTATATGAAAGTACCCATTTGTATTTTAAAGTTGAGTTCTTACCACAAACATGCCAATTTGAGTTGCAGAACCCAATGCAACACCCAATGAGATATCCTGCAATCATGGCATTACTTTGGTTTCAATGAACATTTTTTAACAATAATACTTGGTCAATGAATTTATGTTAAATAAAAGGAAGTGTGGAATTTATAACGTTCTCCAAATTCTTACCAGCTTGTTCTTAAAAGCAAATATGATTGCTCCTGCATGTTCAGCTGCATTGCCAACTATCGGTAGCAAGATTATGCTGAGGAAGCTGATAGACAGACCCCATGTATCTGATGCTTCCTGTTAAGATTCACATTTTTGGTTATCATTATTATAATATTCAAAATGAAATTCATTGCTTTTTCTTAAGTAAATGACTAATCAGTAAGAAAAATGTTATGTGTATATATGAGGTGTGAGATACCGTACTGACTTATACCCCATCTACTATTAGATGGGGTGTGGACCTAGTTCAAATGGGGTCACAGTCCATTCAATAATAGATGGGATGTGAGCCGGCACAATATCTCACATCTCATATGTACGCATAACATAACTCAATCAATAAATCACGTGTTTTCTTAAAAAAAAAAAAGAAAAAAAAAAAGGCCAATTACCTCAATTGTGTCCACCACATACTCAGACAACAAAGCAATGAATACAGTCATCCCAACCAGCCAAGCAACGCCACTCCAGAATCCAATCACAGCTTGTTCATCTGAACCATTGTCATCATCTCCATCCTCCTGACCGATGCATGATGTTAATTACTTATAAAATAACTGGCATAAATTAGAATTGTAACCAACTTCATCGGTTCATAGTTCAAGAAAGCTTACATCTTCAGCTTCAAATAATTGCCTGTGTGTCCACAGCTGAAAGACAAGGTAAGCAAAATATGCAATCAACATTGTAATGCTAGCAGCTCTTGACAAGTGCAGCGATGCGTCTGCGGTGAGAGCAGCCGAGCCACCACCATATCTGAACAGCATTGGAAGTAAGTGGCACAACAATGCCAGTAGCAGCATCAGTGAGTTCACATCTGCTTGTCTCTGCAAATTCAATAGCCAAGAAAAATAAGTCTTAAATCCAATACAAAGAAGAAAAATTAATTATGCATTCATTAGATGAAACTTTTAATGGGTTTCCAGGGACTTACTCTGTCATATTTTTGTTCTAGTTTAAGGTTTGCAATGCCACCACACAGTAGAGAGGTTCCAAGAACCAGAAGAAGGTTTGAAAGGATGGAACCCAAGAGAGAATACTTGACCACATCAATTTTGTTACTACTCAGGGCAAATATTGCTATTACGAGCTCAGTAACATTTCCACATGTTGCATTTAGAAGTCCTCCAACTGCAATTAAGAATACATAAAACATTTTAGCTTCAATTGCACCTTAATCAATTGTACTCTTAAAATTTTACATGAGCATATTTTTTATCTTAATTATAGTTAACACTTTGATGTAACTAATTCCAAGAACACATATAGCACACAGTTTGCCACCATCACCAATTTTTACCCTTTAGCACTATGCTGCCGGAAGAGTCTAGAGCATGTGGTTGGTGCAATGCGATGAGAAAAAAACAAAGTAGAGAGAATTATGACCTAACTTTGAATCTTATTTTATGTTCCTAATCAGACTCTCCAAAAGTGATATAATAAGGCAGGTTCGTACCTGTGGGACCTGTGTAATAAGCAACTTGTCTGCAATATTTGAAGTAACAACCACCAAAAGAGAAAATAAAACGAGAATCAGCAATCAATCCAGAAACAAAGACCTTGTTGAATGAAGAGTGATTCAAAAATATATGAACGAAAAAATGCAACAAGTTCATCAGGTTCCTTACTCTGTGAGGAAGCTGACACGTTCAGCAAGTGGGGTAAGCCCAACTAAGCTTAATACGAAAACCCACGGCTGTTCACAGTAAAAGAGATTAGTCATTAATCATCATATTGAGTATTGACCATAGACAAAATGATTTGCAACCTTTAAATTATACTCTTCTTAATAAGAAAAACTTCTTCAATTTTATACAAGTCTCACATGGACACCTTATTTTGAAACAATTGTAAATAGGAAAAAAAAATTTTAAGTGATTTCATAATGGAAATCAACTTCCAAAACCAATTTAGAGTAATCAAAACCAATCAGCATCATTTAAATAATTCTTACACCATTAAATAATTTTTTAATAAAAAACTTTATTATGTCAAATTATCGAAATGATCCTCTTACATGTAAATTATATATGAATAGATCATATGCATATCTTTACCATTAATAAGGTTATAATATAAAGACAAAAAAATTTAAAAAGCAACCCAATCGACGGTGAAGATATGCACATAATCAGGTCATATACAACTTGCACACAAGAGCATTCTTTCCCATATATGATATATGTGCTGGTGCCACAAAAATAATAATTGACAACAAGTCACAAGAGGAATTGAACTCACTCTTCCCAGACCATAGCATTGAGCAATGATGGCAATGGGAATTGCAGGGAACAAGATGGACAACTTGGTGCCAAGAATAACCTCTTGGAAGTTAATCAGCAGGTTCCTGAGCAATGCACACCTAACCTTGGACACAAGGGTTAGGTCAGACTTCTTGCGCAAGGAGGATGAGGACATGTTGTGTGCAGTGCGGCCATGCCTCATCTCCTTGCTCAGTCCCTTGAGTTTCCCGTTCTCCAACATCCATGGCTCTTGTTGGTGAGACCCCATTTTTTTCACTCAAAAGATGGTACCTAGACAGTTAATTGGTGCAATTATGCAGCTAAGTTTTGTAGCAAGCAAAGGACAAAGCCAATGCTGAGATGATAATGACGATGGCTTAGTAGAGGAACTACAACGTGACAATGTAGCGTACCGGAATTTGTAACTGCCTTAGTAGCTAGCTCTATATGTATGTATTTTCGTCCATGAAACGAGAGAACGTATATTTATATCATACTAGGAAAGTTTAGAGTGCGAAAACTTCCAAGATATAGGGAACCTTCCGCGAAGTTTCCTGAGTATGTATATATATATATATATAAAATGAATTTAAAATTTTTCTATTTTGAATTTACTGATATATAAAATACTTAAATGAAAAATCATTATAGGAAAATTGATATTTATTAGCCACTTAAGTTGTTACCAAAAGTTTGCAAAATCATCGCATAGGAGAATGTGTCCAAGAAAGAAGGCATTAGTCAATGTTATTACAAAATATATCTCTGATGGCAACTTAATTAAGTACTTTTGTATATAAACAAATGGCTTTGTGCTAACAAAATTTATCATTAAAATTAAGTACTAATAGTGATAATTATTTACACGTTCCTGAGGACGACATTGACCATTACTAATTAAATGGACTTTCAACTAGAAAAGCTCTTGTCATCAATTTTAACAAGCATTTCTTGTGGCATTACTCGTGTTTCAACCATAGTTTGGAGTATTTTATATAGTGACCACTGAAAAAAATTTGGCACTCTATCTCCCTTCCATCTATGCCTTCTTTTTCTTCCATTTTCTTATAGGTAAATGATTCTTCACATACTTGTTAAACCGTTTGTTATATTAACCTACTGGGAAAGAAAAGCAAATGGAAAGTATATTGAGAAACATATGTTAATTGTGTTTTATTAATAAAAAACAAATCGTGTAATAGAAGTGATATGCCGATAACATTATTGTGAATAAATGACCATTTCGATTTATCTTTATTTTAAAAAAAATTAGTCTTTTTTTAAATTTATTACATTTTAAATTGTTTGTCAATTTAATTGTTCCCCACTCTCACTCCGAAAGTAATACCATATCACTAATTCATGATGCTACATAGGGGTCAAAATATGTTAGACTAAACTAGGTTTTAACATAAAAATGGCGTGGCCTGTATTTCAAGTACACCAGGTAGGCCTGGGTCTATCTATTACCTTATATAGGTATATTTTAAGACATAGCCTAGCCATTTTAAAAATTTGATCTGACTTTAAAACTTATTTGGAGACTTATTTGATAATAAAACATTTAAATATGATATTAATTTATTCTTAAATAGGTCAAAAGCTCTTAAATAGGCCAAAAAACTTATTTATAAGTAGATTAAAAAGTTTTTAATTAGGCTAAAAAACATATTTTTAAATAAATCAAAAGGTTTCTATTATTATTAACATTTTTGAAATAATAATTAATATAATTTAAATAATTTTTATAATAATAATAATAATAATATAGTATAAATAAATTAGCCTGTTAAACATAATAGGCTATTTTTATAGTCTGTATCTTGATCTTTTTTTGTTTAAAAAGCTTTTTAAAAAACCTTAACTTAAAGCTAGGCCAAACTAGGTTTAATATGGACTAAGCTAAAAGCCCCTAACCAACAACCTGACCTATTTTCACCCTCACAACACATAACCATGTCACATTCATATGGTCGCAATTAATAACATATTATCACTTTTGTTAGAATTTATAATAAAATTATTACTAAAGATAAGAGATTACAGACACTTTGAAATTTTAAGAATTAAATTAAAAAGTTAAACAATAAGAGGCTAAATTAAAAAAAATAAATAAAAGATCCAAATTAACTATTTTACCCATTTTTATAGAGAATTAATAAATAACAATAATAATAACTTACAACAACAATTTAGGATATGTTTCTTTCTGATTTTTTTAACAAAAAAGGTGACTTTTTTGACAAAATTAAAAAAATCACATTTTCGTAAAATCTATTTATCTGATTATTTTCTGCTCAAAAATTGAAAACAAATTACTTTTAACTTGAGAAAGGAAGATGAAATGAGTAGTTTTTATGATTTCTTTTTTTTTGGATAATGAAAAAATGAAACAAATGCACCCTAAGTTTATAGATACTGAAAATGTGACTTTTTCTAAGTTAACATAATAACTAAAGCACAAACATTTTTTGACAACTCTCATTGGTTGCCATTGAAAATTTTATGTATAATAATCACTTGAGGATCATATGATTTTAGTGACACTTATATAAATATCATCATAAAAAATAATATTATAAATAGGGAAATAGATCCTTTTAAGTGAAAATCTCATATGATCTTATCATGTATTAATTTTTATCATTGATTAGAAAGGTGAAGTTAAGTATGAGATCTATAAGGACACCTAATTAATAATAGAAATCAACATATGACAAGATCATATGAAATTTTCGCTTGAAAAGATCCATTCCCAAAGGAAATGGTTTGAAGAGTAAAATGACTTATAATTACTCTTTAAAACCTTTATTCCGGTCTCTTCTTTTACAAAATTTCAACTCATAAAGATATCATTAAGGTTAATTTATAAGAAATAAACTTAATTTTAATTGACATAATAAAAGTTGATATAGAAGTGCTTTGAGCGTATAACTACCAAAAAAACCAAAAAGCACAAATTAAATAAAAAAATAAAATGTGCATGCGACAGGAAGATAGAGATGAATTTGTTTGTCCTCGTCCATCGAAGACAATGTAACAGTGACAATTCGGCAAACGAGGTACAAGTATGCTCAGTCAAATTATGTGATTTTTTTCATATGATCATTAATTAACATTTTTTTTTGGCAGGTAAAATGGTAGAAAGGAATACCACCTCCAATTCTATCGGGCAGGGCGCCAATGGTATGCTGAGGCTGCCAGTAGAAGCCCACTCAAAAGATTATTGGACAAGTCTAAACTACAAGCAATCTCACTCAATTGTAGCAACTCAACTAGCCTCTGAATGTCAGGAGATCTTCCTGAGGAGGATTGCATACCAAACAAGATTTTAGTGGCTTTAGGGGAATCGAACCCTTGTCCCAGGAGAGATGAAAGTTCAAACTGGATCCCTGACCACTTGTGTCAACCCCATTGGGATCATTAATTAACACATAAATTCACATAAAGAAGTAGTGATATTTTTATTATTAAAAAAGAAGTATTGATATGGTTTAACATAAAACATGAAAACAAATTGAATTATCAAAGTGGGTAAGTTTTATTTGGAAACATAAAAGTGAGTGGTTGAATAAAAAGACTATACTTTTCAGATTTCATAATCACAACTACTGAAACAGAAGAAAATTCGAAAGCCACAAACTCAGGCTTTTTGTACGGAAGCTATATATAGCCCCCAAAAATCAAGTAGTCATTTGCCTCATTGTCCATGTTGCGATCGAAGGCAAAAAAACCAAAACCACAAGAATATAAAGAGAGAAAAGAATGGCTTACGTACTTATCATGGACCAGAAGAGTGCAGGTACCAAGTCACTGTACGGCCATGCAAGGAGGAACCTTCCTGGAAGCTGATAACAAAATCTTCCAAAATGCATAATTAATTAATAATAATAATAACACATATTAATAGCGAGCACGTAAAGTTTTAAAAGCTTTATAAAATTAAATTATCTTCAAATGGATAAAAAACATATTAAGAGTAGAATTTCAAATTTGTATTCAAAAGAATCCTGGTATACCAATTTAACCGTTGAAAAATTAAAATTTATTTTAAATTAATTTAAAAGATTAAAAGAAGTTTGAACTAATTTAAAATAAATTTTAATTTTTTGAGAACTAAATTAATGTCACCAATATTTCAAGAACCAAATCGATATCACACAACTTTAAAAAAAAAAAAAACAAAAGAAAGAGAAACATCTTTCACTTTTCATTATTGAATCATGAAGAAATTAGAAACTCTTGGAATTATCCACCAAGATAGCTCATGCATGTAATACTATAAAGCACGGATAAGATACATGACACGGCCCGACCATTGGAAAATAAAAAAGATACATGACACAGACAAACGATAATTTTTAAAAAATTATAAGATATGATATCTTTACAATATAATATATAAAATTAATAGAAATAATTTCAAATTAATTTTAGAATTATTTTAAAATTTGTATAAATTATTGTAAATATAATAAAATATACTTTTCTATTTAATTATCATAGCATTTTCATTTATAAAAGTATAAAAGTTCTGGTGTTCATAGTATTTAAATATCATAGTATAAAAGGTTGATATATACGAATTTTACTCTTCTGGTGTTCATGTCAACTCTACAAGGAATCACAGCAATAGCAGAAGTCTGAGTATAGCACTGCTGATGTTTGGTTAGAATCTGATGGGAGTTAATTGCCCACATGCCAATATCTCTTGGCCTATTGCATGGTGATCGTGTTTCCGATGTGCTGCTGATTTGTAGATCGTGATCGTTGTTGTTTTGTGATGCCACTTATAACGTTTTTGGTGTTTGTTTGAGCGACTCTTGAGGTTTATGCTTCAATCTTTCTTTTTGTCACTCATGTACCCTGCTCTGTTTTGAGACCTTATCTGCACCTTGTTTTGCTCCTTACTCTTTGGTGAGTTGGAGCTTTGTTCATTATCGGAAAAAAGGGGCATAGAAGTTCCAAAAAAAAAAAGTAAGAACTTATAAAATATAATTAGGAGTCATTAAAAGTATTTGTGAAATGTTCAATATGGACATGTGACATGACGACTATTTTAAAACATCCGCGCTCGACGAACATAATATACTAGGCATTTTTCAAAATTAATGTGAATATAATTTTTATGAGAAAACATATTATAGGAGCTACCGATGCAATTAGTTCTAGCTCCAAAACTTTTCTTTCTTATGATAAGTAATAAAATCATTATTATTTTCCGAGAGAATATTTTATTTACATATAATACCAAACTAATTTTTTTATTTGACATTTTCCCACCACATAAATTTTAAAAATTTAAAAATATTGATAAAGTAGTCGTTCTAACATTTTATAAATGAAAAACAAATAAGATAAGTCGACATGCCAGCATTCTTATTCCTAAAAACGAAAATTGTCTTGCCTGTTCGTCATGCAGGTAAGCCTTATTACTTTTCTAAGCACCAACACTGCTTTCTGATATCACCTTTAGTTGATCTCATTCTGAGTGACAATGAATTATAAGTGGACAAAGGTTACCTTATACAGGTCATATGCAATTAATTTTCGCTTTTTAATTATAGTTCTGTTACTTAAAATTCAAGCTAACAGAGTGAGGTCACAGTTTCATAATCCATACAATCTAAAAAACTTAATTAAGTTTATGGCCATCCTATCACTTTTCACCTACTGCCACTACGCAATTGTTTGCTAGCATGAAAGTTACCATCAGCTTTTGCGCCTAGAAAAGAGAAAACTCCAATAATCCACAAGGAAAGTGCCCCAGACATGGAAAGTGGTAAGAAATTTCCCAAAGTAAGGAAGATGAAAAGTGCTTTTTATCTGCTCTATATATTGGTAGAGAGTAGAGACCCCAGTTTCCAGAAAAAAAGTATTGTGCAAGATATTCGGTGAAGAGACCAAGCTTGGTCGTAATTTTACTTCACAAGTTGGGAGAGATGAGCATATCCCAAAGGTGCTGTCCTGGTGCACTTCCATTCACGGGCTCTGGTTAAACTGGTCAGTGTTGACTCAATGCAAGTAGCTCAAAAAAAAAAAATAATAAATAAATAGCACACCCCACTTTCTCCATTTTTAAATTTATTTTTATGTTAGGTAAAATTAGGTATTTGAT
This sequence comes from Pterocarpus macrocarpus, assembly GCA_031439585.1. Taxonomy (NCBI): domain Eukaryota; kingdom Viridiplantae; phylum Streptophyta; class Magnoliopsida; order Fabales; family Fabaceae; genus Pterocarpus; species Pterocarpus macrocarpus. The sequence goes on from CM062515.1 coordinate 60,653,006, forward strand.
TATTTCTTTCGATTTGGCTACACAGTTTTCACGTTTGAAGGCTCTTGGTTAATAAATAGAAAAATCCTTGAGTGAAACATCAGGAAGAGATTGTGAGTTCCAACCGTAATTGCAATTGAAATATTGTAATTTGGAGAGTCGCCGTAACATATAACTGCACTTTGGTTATATGTGATTTTGACACTTTCTTATAGTTTTTTTTTTTTTTTAATCTGTAGTCATTCTTTAATTTGATGAAAGTTGTAATTTAAAATATTTTCTTGTTAGTTCTCTGAAATTAAGGAATGTAATATCCCAGCAAGATAACGAATGTCTGCAGGCATGCTTGCACCATTATTCTTCCTATATCTATTATTTTTTTCATGTCTTCTACAGATTCATCATTGGTCCACTTGCTCTGTCAATAGTGTAGGACATGGTTCAGTTCAACTTACACCTCTATTTCACGAGCGTATCATAGTAATTGAAGGACCACAACCATCTGTCGTTACAATCATTGTGATTCCTCTTTCAAGTTTAAACATTACATCAAACCAACACGATGATCATAACCCCTAATTTGAGAAGATATTTCCAAACATAGAGTATTGCTTTGCATTTTAATTATTAACCAACATATGATATCCTTCAGTACTCTTTCTCAAATTTCGCCATGTTCACCCACCACCTAAAAATTAGATTTACAGGCGACTTTGATTATAATCAACTCTATGGCTTTCTACATAAGAATGCTCAATCATTTGTTACTTTTTTCCCTTAACCTATGCACACAGAGTAATTAGGGGTGAGAATAGGAAAGATAGTCCATAAAAAATTTATAGTTGGGTAATACTAAGAAACAATTAAATTTATTGTCTATATTATATGTTCCAATATTTTTATTATTGTATTGACCTTTATTAAAAATTATGTAAGTCCCATATATTTTTATAACCAGTAATGAGTTATTTTTTTAATTAATCACTGAACAGTTCGAGCATGTGAATTTTTTTATAGCAAAATCTTTTACAGTTTAGCTTATTTACAGTGCAACCCAGTTCTACCCTTATAAACGATGAAGACTAATAGATTTTTTTTTTTTTAAAAAAGAATTGTTCAAGTTTTAAAATTAAGTAATATATGTGTGCATTTCTCGTGTTGTCCAATTCAAATAAATATGGCGTGCCATATTTCAAGACGAAATAAATCTGCCCTAGAAGAATTTCTGTGTGTAGGATTTTGACACATTACTAAATCTTACAGAGTGAAATCCACCAAATACTAGAAATCATAGGAAACTAAATTCAATCCCATGGCCATATGGTGGCCTATATTAATGGTCCAGAAAATTGTTTTGATAATCGATGTTCTATTATAGCCAGGTATTCATTATTTGTTTTGTCGTATGCACATATATTTCACTGTCATAAAGGTTTAGTCACGGGGGATATCACATGGTAGTATATACAAACTGATTCAACATCCTTTTGTCGCTGTCCTTAATCTTTATCAATGGCTGACAATGAGTGAGAAGTTTTTTCTATGTTTTTTTCCCCTTACTTAAAATTTGACAATTGATAAAAAATTACACATCCATAATTTTCACTAATTTTAAAATCTTTAATTTTTTTAAAGATGTCAAAATTTAAGTAGATGGACAGGGGAAAAAATGGTAGAGAGAAAATTCTAGTTCAAAATGATAACTCCCAAGCTGCACTCCCATGTCACATTAGCACTTGCCTCCAAAAGACATCACTTGGTTGCAGTCCCAACCCAATCTGGTAGATCTCCCTGTCCCTCACCCTTTCAACACACCCAACAGCCACTAATATGTTTGCAACTGGCATATACCCCCACATGCATTTGTTTCTTAGTAACTTCACAGCTTCGGCGAAGCTTCCTCTTTTACCTTCAAAACATAACTTGATCCTAACATATGTCACAGTAGCGGAGTAGCCAATCTCTGCAAGTAACTTGTTTTTCTTAATTGATTTAATGTTTGCCATATTCGACAAACCCTATATAAATCGTTTTCAAGTAGAGAACGGAAATGCTCATGTCGATAGATAGAAGAACATTAATTTTTATATGGACTATTATCTTTGAAGTTATGTTATTTGGACATCGAAATTTAATATTAAATATAACATCTCTCTTATATAAATATACAATATATCTATATAAGTTGGACACATGCATGCATATCCTGATCTTCACCCTTTCTCAAATTAGTATATGGTAACTATACAATGTCTATATAGTATGGGGTTAAAATAGACACGCACTTTCCATATCTTTGAGGAGGTATAGATATTTGCTGCAATAAAATTTTGATTTTTTGACATATGATGTTTCCTTGAACCTTCGTCTGTCACCATTGGTACAATAGAATGCTTGTTGTTTCTATTGCTTGGTATTGATGTTGGGACCATGCAGAGAATTATATGTGGTTCTAGTGGTCGTTGTTAATATGATTTTGTGGATATCATCCGTGGATCGGGTACATGTAGATATTGAAATTGTACTTTCTGTAATTGAAGAATTGGCACTTAAGTCTACAGTTTAGTTGATATCTCCCGTATATCTCGTTGAATTTGGAATGTCTTATATTCAATTCCTATTTTCCGTTCTCTTGCCTTCATTTAAAAAAAAGAAAAAATGAACAACCGAAACATTGAGCACTATAATTTAATGCTAAAAGGGTTTCTCACTTTATTTTAATTTTTTATCTTAGAATTGTTCATACAATTTCAGAGAGAACTAATGGTTAGACAAAATTCTCTCTAAAATAATAACTCTGAAATTTAAACTCTTAAAATTGCAGGTAAAATTCGCTTGAATTGAGGCAGCCTACTGTCGCTGCATACAATATTTTTGAGTCAAAACTGCGTCACTTGTCTCAACATATAATGGTATATATGATGGTCAATTGAAGTGCATTTAAAGTATAAACGGCGCAGGCAGAAAAATATCACACTCTCTGTATAATTGATATGACTTTATTGGATACTCGGCAGAACACCTAAAAGTATTTCTCCCACACTAGTTAAATGTACTAAGCATAAATCAACCAAGGGGAAATATATTTGTCATATATCCAAGGAATCCATAATGCTTCCCAAGAAGCGGTAGACACACAAATAGCAGTAATTAAAGAAACGAGATGCATTTAATTCAGATTTAATTGAAAGTTAGATTTAGGAAATAGAGGTCATATCCATAATAATAAACGTTATGAAGAACAGGGGTCGTATCATTGACCATATCGTCAATTTAAAGAACGTTGCTTGTTCGGAATTGCACATGGCCGGTGATTGATGTAATACTTTAATCATTATAAAGTCTGAAAGGAAGATCATGTTATGTTTGTATGAAAATGATAAAGGAGGAGAAACGCGAAAGCACAAGAACATTCGCCAAATCCAACCTATGGTCGGAACCTGATATAATACAGTTGATAAAGAGGCTTTTTTAGGTGCATGATGCATGTACGGAGGGAAGGGGAGCATGGTCTGGTCATGGACGGTGGAATTGGCATTTCTGTCGTTTGATAGCCCGAAAGATAACAAGGCAGGTTTGAGTGCGAGAGAGAAAGAGTGAGGAATCAAAGAGATAGAAAATAGTTGAGAATGAATTTATATTTTGAATGATGGAATGAGTCAAGTCTAAATGGAGAGTTCCAATGCATATGCGAGGTGCCATTTGTGTGATGTGAAACTAACTAAATTATCTACTCCCTCTGTGTTATTATTGAATTGTCAATTTGAATAAATTGATACTTTATTAAATCAATAAATTGGATCAATAAATATAGATCTAAATTTATTGATTTAAGAATATATTAATTTATTTAAATGGACAGATATACTAAAATAGAAAAAATAATAATGATAATTAATTCTAGTTGACTTTTAGCCAACTTTATGCTTTGTTTCATGTCAACCAAAAAGAAAACTGTGTTTTCTCTCTTACACAATCAATCTATAGTCATCCAAATTTTTTAAAAATATATCAGTTTATTCAAACTTATGAACATATTGTAATGGAGGAAATAATAATTATAATTAATTCTAGTTGACTTTTAATCAACTTTATCCGGTCTCTCATGTTGAAAAAGAAAAAAAAAAAAGAAAAAGAAAGAAACTTTGTGCTTTCTCTCTTCCACAGTCAATCCATAGTCATCTTCAGATTCTTCATTTGTCGTTCAATCGTTGTAACTTATTAACTATTAAAAATTGGCACTCACTCTAGGAAAGTACATAAGACATGCGAAGAAGGTGTTGGTATTCCTTTTTAACATTTTATGAGATTTTTTTTCCCGGGAAAACCAAATTAAAATCATAGTTTTGGATATGGTACTTGCATATTTTTTTAGTTATTATCCATTAGGATTAACACAGTTTATTATGCTCTTATCAATTCACTTTCGAATCTTCTATCGAACATAAATAATGACCTGTAATTTTGGTCTTCTCTTTCATTCTTCGTAGCATCTAAGTAGAGTAGAAGATTATCCTATCAGTTTAGTGTAAACACTAGACAAAAAATACCTTGAAATGTCTATTTAATTTGAATGGTTCCATTAGTTTAATTTCATAATTATTCTGCTTTGCACACAAGAGATTCTATGCTAAAGCCAGTTGATCCATCACATCGTTTTCCGTACGATTCGGGACCAGTTACAGGTAATAAGTTGGTCAAATCTTGCCAGCCTTTTGCTTGTTTGCCAACTACAATAACACCAAAAAAAAAAAAAAAAGTGCAGCTGAAATATCGAGAAATTTTTGTATGGACATAATTTTAACCTCTTATATTTAAACACTTTCATGGTAAAATTAACTTCTGAGTCCTAATAAGTTTATTGTGAATACTATGCATAAATATCAGTTGTTAAATTTATGTTTATTTAAAAAATTTCTTGAAATATCAACGAGTAATGATAGTTGTAAAAATTAATGTGTACATATATTTTACATACACATGATTAATTAATTTATAAATTGTTTTAATTATTTAATCATTTACCGTTAATTGTTTGTTGAGGCAGTAATTAAAATATTACTAATTAATCTTGTGTTAAACGTGTTTGACTAATAATATATCTATAAATAACTAATGCATTGAGAAAGATAACTATAAAATTGTGATTGAAATTAATGATTAATTTTATAATTTGATTTTTATATTCTATTAGCATAAATTTTTTTATATAATATGTTCAATCATATGTTGTCTCATTATTGAAATTTTATTTTTATTTTTATCTTAAAAATTATACAAAGATAAGATACAATTAATTGATAATGTAAATATGTGATTGGTTCAAATAGTTCGATATTTATTTTCCATAAATAAAATTTTGGGTTCAAATTTTGTGAATAAAAAAAAATTTGTTAAAAAAATTTTATTTTATAATAAACTGATTCAACTTAAGTTAACTTAGTTAAAGTTAAATAAATTTTAAATGTCGGAGGTATGAAACAAATTAAGTAATATTAATCGAGTAGATCTTTGGGAAGTTACAACGTACATTTTTAAGCATTCAACTACCATTACTTGATATAAAACATACATAAAATCTTTGGCTTCAGTGAAAAAACTACGTGGCTGCAGTAGTGATTGTTAATTTGATATCAAATTCTTGGTTTTCAGTCGACAAGCAACGTGGCTGCACGAATGATGGTTTATAGATTACGTATCTCATCTCATATATAGTTGCTAAATGTTGGGACAGTACCTTCCCAGCCCTGTGCTCCACCAAGCCTTGTATAATTTGCACGTGATGCAAGAAGCCAAATCGTGCAAGGAAGCTCTTCTTCATTTCAATTTTTTTATTCTTCTGAGGCGAAAAATGGATGAATAAATTTTAGAGAAATGATAGAAGAACTCACTTCTTGTGGATATTATATTAATTTATCATTAATTTATTATTGAATGGAATATAGGTCCAATTTAAATGAGATCTATATCCCATCCAATAATAGATAAGTGGTTATTCAGTACGGTGTTTCACAAAAAGTGAGTCCCTTAACAATTCTCAAAACTTTAGTTTTTGAAATTATAGGTACACTTTATTCTATTTAAAATTAAGAAATTAATTATTTAGTTTATAAATTTTAATCTTTGAATTATTATTTTAGGGATTAAAGTAATATATAATTTATAATTTTAAAGATTAAATAATTAATTTCTTAATTTTAAATATCAAAATAAAGCTCATCTATTATTTTAGAGATTAAAGTGAACCTTTATTCGAAAATGGATAGTTAATCATGAGAGTGAAATTGTACTATCTTGTTGAGGTGTATAGCATTAGCAACTACAACTCTACAAGGCTGGAATCTTTAAATCTTAGTACATGTTTGATTTTATTTTTATAGAATTGATTTTAAATAGAATTAATTTTGTTGGAATTAATTTAGATAGAATTGATTTTGAAATAAAGTAATTTATATTTGATAGTTTCTCTAAAAATGATTATGACAGAAAATAAAAAATTATCACTTCTTTCAAAATTAATTCTAAAGACAAGAATTGATTTTAAAAGAAAACAATCAAACAACACAAAAATTCATCAAAATCAATTTTTGTCCTCCAAAATCAATTATAACTCATGGAAACGGTTACCAAACACACTATTGCACGATCCTGGATGGAGCAAGGGAAATAATGATTCTCATTGGAAAGAAAGCATCGCATTGATCCAGTACTAAGAGGACATAATGCACCTTGAATTACTGTACTGCAAGATCTACAAATATCTTTACGTGATTCTAACTGTGAGGCAACCAAAAAGAATAAGTGGATTTCATCGATGATAGTAATACCAAGAAAATAAAACAAGTGAAATAATTAAGGCATCATTACTTCCAGCTCAAATTGATCAAAACTCGAAAGTCTACTCTCTGAATTTTCTGTTACTAACTAGGAGCTGAAAATTAAACTATACAAAAGCTATTAAATTAGCTATGATAAAGGAACTCCATTAAAAGTGTGTTCGGAATGAAAAAAAAAAAAAGAATTGATTTGATTTATAAATCAAATTCTGTGTTTAATATTTTAAAAATAAAAAATAATTTTATTTATCAAATATGATGGAACTAGTTGTTATATATTTGAAATTTTATCAAAAATGAAAAGATTTGATAGGAATTGATTAATTTTACAGTTTAAGTACAAATCAAATCAAATTAATTTTATTTCAATCATTTCAAAGATAATTTAATATATTTTAAATATAAGAATTAATTTTTAAATCAATTTAAATCCTATTTTATATAATTATTCAAAACATAAAATTTAATTTATAAATTAAATCAATTCAAATTAATTCAAATCAAATTAAATTAAATCATAATTTCAATCATTCCAAACACTACAAAATTATGCAATTAAGCTCATATATGTATTAATATGAATTTTTCAAAATTTTTGAAATTAAGAGAATATTAGGTCTTTTAAAATAATTTTTGAAAGAATAATTTTATTTAGTACAAAAAGATTTTTGTACTTTTAGCTAGCACAAAGAGACGCAAAAACACTTAACTTTTTTCCTGCCTCAAGTAAGGATAGTTATCAAATGAGAAAGTAAGAGGTTATTTACTATTATATTATTTTAGTGAAATTTACACACAATCAAAATTATTGATTTAAAATAAATAATTATTTATTTTCTTATTTTACAACCACTCTCATCATTTTTTTTATTTTTTTTAGTCACAGATAGGGAAAGGTCGGGCGGGCATGAGAGCCCTGGACTCGAACTGGCAACCCTTTCTAATGAGGCTCTTCAAATGACCATTGGAGGCTTGGAGCTAGGTCTCATCCACATGCGCACCTTCTATTTTATTTTTTTTCTTGGGGTCCAATTCGCACCCTCATTTTATCCTATGTTCTGTTTTTAAGGGGGCTCAGAATTTTTTGTTTTTGGAGGGGGGGGTGGGGTGGGGTTGGACTCTGGGTCTCAGCCCCAGGGATCGAACATTATCCCTAGGCTCCTGGATGCAGCTACGTAAGGCTATCAACTCCACATATTAGCTGAGCCTCGCCTGCTTTTTCCTTCTGTTTGAAACAACTGAACTCATGTCATAAAGGCATATGTGGGTCTTGGCCCGTGGGGTAGTCCATTTTTATTTTCAAAGTAGACTAGGCCTTATTTGGAGCTATTAGACTAATGGGCTGAAACTCATTCAATGCAACGACAAATGGGTAGGACACTTAATCAAAGATATTACGACCAAAAACAAAAAATCCTAACCAAGGACATGGGCCTGGACCAAGTCTAGGTATGTTTAGTTTTTCATTTAACATTAGGTATATGAGTTTAATTGGTATGTATTGATAGTGTAAAATAGTTTTATACTATTAATCAAAAGAAATAGAAAAAAATAAGAAATCATGGTGGGTCCCTTATTATAATGGGTAATTATTTATGTGAGTTAGTACTTTCAATTATTTCTATTGGCTGACAGTGTAAAAATCAGTGTATTTAAATTAAATTCTAGATATATTGAGCTTTTCATTTAACATATTATAGTGAATGTTTATTTTGATTTTTAAAGTTGTGTGGCACTTTATCTTTTTTTTTTTTTTTTTTGGTTTAGTATGGTACTTCACTTTAATTTCTAAAATTAAGTAATTAATAATTTAATATTTAATATTGTAAAATTGTGATTCAAATTAGTTCCTAGCGTTTTATTTTTAGGGACTAACTCAAATCACTCTAGACATTAACGTAAATCACATTTTGCAACTTGAAGGACAAAATCATTAATTTCTTATTTTTAGGGATTAAAGTAAACCATACACATAAATTTAGGAATCAAAATGAATATTCACTTAACATATATTCCTATTTATGACAAAAAAAAAGCTTTTCATTTAAAATTACCTAATTTAAGCACAGGAGCTCATAAATCTAATTCTTAAAATGTTTATCTTCATTTACCTTCATGCCAAACACACCTAAAGAGATTTCTTTTTTTTTTGTTGGGGGGGTCTAAACCACTACCATTCGAGGTTTATTAGATTGGGCTAACCTGTTATAGGATAAAACTCTGCTGATGCGGTATTTTTCGGTCCACAAGACTTAAATATGAGATCTTGTTTAAGAAGAATAAATGAGAAACCACTTGATCTAAGGAAGTGTTGGTAGCTAATTCAATTAAGAGTAAAATTGATATGCATTGTTAATGTAAATTTTCATATATAATCATTTAACTATGTGTAATTACATAATTTAACATGTAGTCCATATCAAACAAACTCATCCAATAATTGAAAAGTATTTATAATGAGTCACTCTTAGGAAATCAAAATAATTTTTGAAAATTTCATAATCTGATTTCCCTTTGTCCTTCACTAGAAAAGTTTTACAACCAATCTGCATATTTTTGTGTTATTAAGAGATTAAATTTGATGCATTAATAAAAGAGTTTTAAACTGTTATACAATGAAATGCTTATATTTGTAAGTCTTTTAAGATAGTAGATAGTTGAATTAAATATTTTTGTTAATATAATAATATATAATTAGATATTTGTGTAAAATTTCTTACACTTATAATATATCAAAACTAAATTCTTATAACTATACCAACATTTCTTAAACTTTTCTCAAAATCATAAATTATGTTTAGTCTAAACACACTCAATAACTTTTAAGGACTCAAAAGTGGTCAATTATAGTGAAAATAGATTATGACCTTAAGTGTGTGTTTGGCATGCCGTATTAGGTATGATAGGATAAGGTAATACAATATGTTATGACCTTATCTGTTGTTTGGTGCAGTCAACATATTGTATAAGTTTATCCATCAAACTCCCTTTATACATCAAAATGATGGATAACTTAATTCAGTCTAAAGAGGCCGTATTAGGTCTGATTAGTGGTTGACGTATAAGGATTCTTTTATTTTTTATTTTTAATATATTTTATTAAAAGAAAAATAATTATTAAATAAATAATAAAAAATAAAAACCATATAAACAAAAAATAGTATTATTCAATAAATTTTTTAATAATAAATAAATATTTTTTAAAAATAATAATTATAAAATAACTATTCAAACTAATATAAAAATATAAAAATAAAAATTTATTAATAAAATATATAAATAATATTTAATATAAATTTAATTATATATAATAAAAAATACAACCAAATATAAGAATATCATATTAGGCTTACTTTAATTTTGATGTATAAAAACTTTCTTTCTATTTATCTCTTTCTCTTTTTCTCTCTCTCACTCACTCACTCATATTTTTTATATTATGAAAAAATATTAAAAATAAATAAATAATTTTTAATATAAAATTATATTTATATATAATAAAAAATGGCTAAAATAATTATAAGAAATATTTAAACAATTATATTAATTTTTAAATTTTAAATTTAATATTCAAAAATAGTATTTATTATAATATCTTTTTCTAGTTATATTGTATATAATATAATATCTTATACAGTGATATACCAAATACTGCATAATATTAAATTTTTATTAGGCCTTATACTATCAACCCTTATCCTATCAGATCTTATACTATCAGGCGTGCCAAATAGGCTGTTTGTGAATTTCAATTTTGAAGGAAAAAAGAGAAAAGAGAATAAATTTAAAAAGTAAAATTAACTCACATCTATTCTTTGAACTCCTTCCCTTCCCTTTCCTACCTTTCCTTCCAAAATAATACTCCGAAGCACACATTAAGAGAACTTTATCTGTGATATTGAGATGGTACATTTGTAATGCCTCTTTGGAGTAAGAATGCACTATGGTAGTCGAAAATTCTTGGATAAATGCAAGTTTAACGTACTAGAAATTCACATGACATAGGCGGATGTCATTTTTCGAGGATATGCTACGTGGAACTCAAGGCATGCTGTAAAGATTTTAGATAAGGTTTTTCCCAAGGTACTGAGCATCTAACTGTTAAATGCTTCTGTTGAGTCAAATTCTTCATCTTGAATGTTTTATCGTTCCTTAATAATATGTTAAAAATTTGTACGTTCTATTTTCATGTTTTTGGTTGCAAAGGGGGTCTGTGATAAATGAACCTCACAAAACAACTGCATATGCTTCAAAATTAGCTTGAAGAATTATGCACATGAAATACTGAACTTGTCTGAGAATTCTTAATTGCCATAATTTTTAGCACACACAATGTGACTACTTTGATTCTTGCTCAAACTAATTAATAAGAAGTGGACTAGTAGTGAGGTGTTTAGATATGTAGTTTGTACCAAGTCATAGATTCAAATATCAATATCACCGATATATATATATATATATATATAATGGAATCACCCTTTTGCTCTGTCATCTTCTTTGACTCAGGATGTTCCTGTGCAACCGTCATTGGTTATAGTCTACTTGGGAGGTAATGATTCTACTTGCCCTCACTCATCCGGCCTAGGTCCTCGTGTACCTCGAGAAGAATATGTTGATAATATGAGGAGCATTGCTGAACATCTAAAGGTAATTAATTTTCCACACCAAACTTGTTCATTTAGTGTAATAAGCTTTGTAACTTTATTCACTACTTGTTCAATTCTTTCTTCTTTTAACACTACGTCTTATATTTGTTATTGCAAACCTTAATTAACACAAATCATAATGATTGCCAGGCCCTTTTAGAGAAGACTCGCATTATATTTCTCAGTACTCCTCTGGTAAATGACGAAAAAATCGCCGAAGACAGGTTCTGACTGCAACTAATTTGCTATTTGATTATAAATTCGCATTATATCCAGACAACGTTACATAGTGATACACATACATACCTTTACTCGCGGTACACTGCAAGCAACCTATATATAGGTTTGTACTATATGTATAAAACATGTACCCAGGAATTTGTGTGATATATTGTTCCATATATCACATTTAACATTATTTCCCTGATCTTTTGGAATTTGCATTTCTATCTAACACTTTGATGAATGAATTGCTGGACCGGAATTACTAGTGATGGGCAGAAACCAAAGACAAATGAATTATGTAGAGTATACTCGGAAGAGTGCCTGAAGCTATGCCGTGAGATAACTGTTACAGCTATTGATCTTTGGTCTGCAATCCTGAAAAGGGATGACTGGCAAGATATTTGCCTCTTGTATATATATATATATATGATTGGAGGTAGGTAGCTAGAAATTGGGTGACAGAAGATCCTCAAACGATATTGGAACTCCAAAACTGCTGATCTCGTGTGGTTGGCTGAGTGGTCCAAGCTTGACGTTGGTAGGGGAATCTACGAAGGCTCCGACGCTCATGTCAGAAAGTGCAAGAGATGTGATAGTTTAAGGGAGAATAACAGTGTACTGATTTTTAAGGCTCATAACCTATTTACAGTAATGAAGAAGTGAGTAAGGAGATGAATGTGGAGATGAGATCGAGTGGTTGCTCCGGCAATTCAGGGAGTCCACTTCAAAATCCTTTCAACTGATCAAGATGCAGGTTCACACGTCGTGAGGGTTTCGAGATCCTCGGCCTGACGTTGGGAATGCATGTGGGTTTTCCAAGTTTGGGCCTCAGTTGGGCTCATTTGAATTGGGCCGAAATTCTAGTTTGTAAAATGTGTGGAAGGTTCAATTCTACATTTTCTTCATTTGATTAAGTGGTTTTGTTATTCCTTAGTGATGATGGAGTTCATCTGTCTGCTGTGGAAAGCAAGATAGTGGCAAAAAGATATATTGAAGATCCTCAAAGAACCAGACTGGGAACCAAGTCTACACTAGAAGTCAGTGCCAAGTGAGTTTGAAGAAGATTCACCATATGATCCAGCTGCCCCTGAAGAAAAGACAACTATAAATGTCTCAGACTTCACCTTCCTTGACCTTGCAGAGTGGGGCTAGACTTATATGTATTTGAATACTATAGACGTTATGTTGCAGGAATTGATCCTCTCTATTGAAATTATCACATGACTTGGTTATGTGAGAACTTTTACTATTAATTCTCTTTTATTAAGTGTCATATTTGAATCCCACTTTTTTAATTAATGGTAATTGGTAAGAGATCTCTTATGACCAAGTCATGTGAAAATTTCACATGAAAGGATCCATTTCCATCATGCTCCAATTCATATATTGTGCCTAAATATATGTGATTTTCTTAGTTCCTATGTGCTTAATAATAAATGGGGGGATCAATTCTCCGGGCCTTTTTCAGCACGTGGGTGTTGTGAACTTGTAATTGTATCTCTATATTTGTTCTTTGATTCAGCCAATTTAAGTTAGTTTCACCATCTTATGTGTTTGTGTCTTTAATTTAATGAAGGTTAGAAATGTAGTTGGCACTACAAAAAATGAAAATCAGTGTGTTTTGGAGGCCTATGAGCCCTGATTTATGAGCAACTAATTACCCGCGAAACTCCAACAAAAAAAGCAGCAATAACTGCGGCACGTCGAATGCATTCATCAAATCAAATTGCCTGTGCTGGAAAGGTGAAGATGCTGAAAAAAGATCGCCGAGACCTAGGGTGTGTTTGTGCTGAAAAAAGTCAAAACTTGTATATGCTACTAGCCTTGTACATTACCAAAATTCTTCATTCAATTGCATTTTCGCTTTTTGTTAGTCGATATGATTGCGACATTAATGTACTTTGAGATTAGTTTAATTTCTTTGACTCACTTGAGTTATACTTTTCATCCCAAGCAAGAGAAGCCAAGTGAGCATCTTCCAACTTGCAGGGAGTTATCACCACAGTTTAGATTATGTTTAGAGTTAGTTTTACTTGCGATTAGTTGAATTAGTTTATGTATTTAGTAGTGGTCATAAGCTGGTTAATGTTTCTTATTCCACATAAGCCACATGGTTAGCTTTAACCACTGAGTAAAATTTGCGTATTTGGTTCTCTCATTTATATGCCGATTGATGAGAACAAAATCAACAAGAATTGGGGAGGGTATAACTGGCACTCAATTCGTCATGTGAGCTTTGTAATGATACTTCCACTAAAATATTATATCAATATGGCTCACTATTGATTTTCTTTTTCATTTAGTATTGCCAACTACTTGTATAATCTTTGTGAAATTAAAGACAGAAAACCATAAGATTATGAGCTACCTTAGAAATTGGCTCAATCAAAGTAAATATATAGAGTCACAATTACAAGTTCACAACAGTGACATGCTGAAAAACCAGGAAGAATTGACCCCCTCTTCATTATTGAACATAGAGGAACTAATAACACCATGTTTCTTTAGGCACAGCACTAAAAGCTTGCTATTTTGTGACTGCTGCCTAAGGATTCTATGAATTGGCGCATAAGTCTAGTCACAGTCCACATCTTCAGGGAAGGGCACCCTAGAGACATTTTTAGTTGTCTTTCCATCAGGGGCAACTGGATCATATGGTGAATCTTCTCCGAACTCAATTGGCATTGATTTCCAGTGCAGACTAGGTTCCCACTCTGCTTCTTTGAGGACCTTCAATATCTCTTTCGCCACTATCTCACTTCCCTCGGCGGACAGATGAATCCCATCGCTAAGGAATAACCAAACCCCCTAATCAAATGAAGGAAATGCAGATTTGAACCTTTTTCAATTTAGAGACATATGAGCGCATACTTACATGAAGCAAACATCTCGCCAGTCTTTCCTTTTCTGGATGGCAGACCAGAGATCAATGGCCTTGATATTCATCTCACGGCACAGCTCCAAACATGCTTCTGAATATATTCGACAGGATTCATTCGTCCTCAATGGCCGACCCACTAGAACACTGGCTTCAGTCCAACAATTTATCATCACAGTATAAGATTTAAATATACATCGCCAAAAAAAAAAAAACCAGGAAATAAGAATGTTTAGGTTCTATGATAGCAACTAGCCATCCTCTAAACTAATCATATGCTAGTATAATTAGATTAAATGCAGTATAACTTAGGTTACATGTGTCACTATGTAATCATAGTCTCCATATAAGCATAGGTATCACTATCATGTATATATCTACCATTTTGTTTTGTGAAATTATAATAATCAAATAGCAATTCAATTGCAATCAGAACCTGTTTCCAAGAATTTGTGCCTCATTGACAGGCGGAGCACCAAGAAATATGAGGCGAGTCTTCTTTGAGAGGCTCTGGCAATCATTGACATTCATGTCAATCTTTTCAGTGATAGGTATTAGAGGTAAAGAAAACCCAGGTTGCAAGCAGTGCACAAGAAATACTTGAAGTACGAAGGATATATAATAACAACAATAACAGGAAAAGTGCTACTCTAGTGTGAAAGTTCACCTGCAGATGGATAGCAATCTTCCTCATATTTTGAATGTACTCTTGGAGTGGTACATGTTGTCCAAGGCCACTTGGATGCGGAAGAAGAGAATCATTACCACCAAAGTACACAATTACCAATGATGGTTGCTCGGTGGCATTCTGAATCAAAGACAACAGAAGAAAAGGGTGATTCCTTATTTGTCAACAAGAGCAAGAATCAATTTAATCACATTGTGCAAGCTACAACTTGCGATAACTAAGAAGTTCATTATAGTACATTTAATATTGTAAAAATCAAACTTATTCTTAATATGTCCATGCTAGCTTCTTAGACATGTTCAAGATATCAGGTGCAAGACTCTTCAAGCTAGTCTGTAGCATTTATAGACAATTTGCTATCTTTTTAGTGAGGTTCATTTATATCATAGACCTCCTTGGTCATAATCAAAAAGCAAAATCCACAACATTTATGAAGAGAGGATCAACAGAGGCATTTATCAATCAGATGCTCAATACCTTGGGAAAAATTTTTTCCAGAACCTGCAGAGCACGCCTTGAATTCCAACCGCTATATCCTCGCAAAATTATATCTGCCTATGTCATGTCAATGTTTGATAAGTTAATCCATCACAATGCATTATTACTCCTAGAAAGGCATATATAAATGTAAATTCACTTCATTATTCTGCTAATATTTCAAAATGAATGCCATTGTATATGCATATTGCTCTTTATATTTGTCTACAATGACAACAACAACAACAACAACAAAAGCCTTTTCATTAAGTGAGGTCAGCTATATGCATCAAATGGCACCATTTTGTTCTGCCTTAAAGCCAAGTATTCAAAAAGGCCATTTAGATCTAAGTCCTTTCTAATCATTTCACCTAGAGTTTTGTTTTGGTCTCCCTTACCTTTAAATATTAGGATTTTGATCTTTTAAAGTGAAAATCCTTGTAAAATGAGAAAGTGAGTAGTTATCCACCTTTAGATCATTTGGTGGAACTCACACACAATGGAAGTTATTGAATCAAGAATGAATAACCCCTCATTTTCTCACTTTAGAGGTTCCTAATCCTAACATCTTCCATTCGATCAATTCTCCTAACTAGGGCTTCTATTGGTCTTCCTACAGGGGACCCTTGTAATAGTCTCTTTAAAACAATTAGACGTTACTGCTACCACCACTTCCTCAAAAAGTCCACAATATGGTGATTTGCCAGCTGCAACTCTGCAAGTAAGGATATTCCTCAATAATTTAGGTTTATTTTGGATTTTAAGAATTGTCCCATTTCAAAACAAGCTGTATTATCTTGCATATTTTCATATTATCCGAGTCATAGGCAAATGGGAATCCCCCAACATCAAATTAAGGTTCTATAACAATGCGTACACTCTTGTTCTGGTAGATGAAAAGCAACCCCTTTATGCATATCCTTATAAGAAAGTCAAACAAAATGCAAATAGAACAAAAATTTGACATTGCCTTCCACAAATGCATTAAAAAAAAAAAGTAGCAGCGCAGCACATTTCTGCAAAACTTTATAGCATAACCGTGGGAAATCATCGCAGAATACAACAATTTCATCACCTTCTATATGTCAAATGAGTAACAAAAAGAAATCAAATTCACACGCTTAGGACCATTCAAAATTGACGCAACAACTGAAACCGAATAAACCATTCAGCCGTAGATGCTGTATATCAATTTATGGATGCAGTAAAAATATATATTACCTTACGAGCATACAAGTGGGAAAGAATGGCTCCCCAACCTTCATCGTAGAAGCTGTGCTGAACGATCGAAGAGCCAAACAGCACAAATTGAGGTCTCGTTGGTCCAACCATCTATGCCTCTTTACTGGCTCTCAAGCGCAACCATACACTGCCACTGCCACAATTGCCATCGTGGCTGAAAATTTATGGACTTGGATTTTACTTTAGAAAAGGTGCTTCTTTTGAAAGTTCCATGAAAGCGCAGCCGCTGTCCTTATGTGCGTGCGCTTTCGTACCTGTGCTCATCATTGCAATATTTTAAAAGCCGGTTTAATAGAAAAATTGAGATAATATTACTTCATGGTTTAGCTAATTTAATTGGATATGTACGAAAGAAAAAAACTAATTTAATGGATAATGTGAGAGTTTTAAATCGAGAAAATAGTCCTTCATGATTTATATAAACATTTAATTATATATTATTATATTAATAAAATATTTAATTTAACTATATATAATCTTAAAAATATTATAAATTTTTTTTTATATTGATAGTATAGCAAAACTAATCTCTTTTATAAGTATTAATAGATTGATAGGCACATATCCATATTTTTTTATTTTGAGTAAATTTTAAAATAAATTTTTATTTATATATTTGAAAAATAAACTAAAATTAAGAGAGGATAAAAATGTTAGTGTTTTGTAGTAGTTAGTAGATAGTTTTAAAGTGTATGTAATGGGAGTTAATAAATTAATGGGTAGTTTTTTAGACAATTTTATCTATTTTTTAATTTATACTTAATTGATTATGTGTAGATATTAGTTAAATATGTTTATGGAACTCAAAATTTATTTCAATTTAATTTAGAGAGACCAAAAGATAATTACTAAAAGGAATCCCATATATATATATATATATAATAACTTCAGGAAATTATATGTAAATATGGATTGTGATAAATATAGAGATAATTTTTGATACACTGGTAGTATAAAAATATTTTACATTAACATTCAATTAGATATTTCTATTTATAAGACTTTTAAGATAATGAGTGATTGAGTCAAATATTTTTACTGATATAGCTATACATGATTAAATATCTATTTTAATTTTTTTTATATTGATAGTATATAGAAATTAAATTTTAAATATATTACTCAAAAAAGAAATATATTTTTTTTGGCAAAAAAAAATGATGTAAAATATTTGACAACGATTAAGTAAAATTATTTAAATTTTAAATGTGTATTGAAATATAATAAAATGAAATAAATTTGAAATTGAATAAATCCAACGAATTTAATATTAATACTATTATATATCAAAATGGTTCTACATATGGAAGTTTCATACTATATTAATTTCTAGGATCATTTTTTCCCTTCAAAATTAATCCTTTTTCATTAATTTCTTCTCATTCTACCATCGTTTGATTGATTCAAATAATTTATTATTTGTTTCTTTTAAATATAATGTTAGGTTCAAGTCTTATGAACATAGAGAAAATTAGCACTATATCAAAATAAATGAAAAAGAAAAAATTAGCATTAACAGAATTTTATCTTCATAATAAATCAATTTGACACAAACCAAATTAGTTAGGATCTAGTAGATTTCAATATTAGAGATTTAGAAAGAAAAAAAAACTTATTTTCATACTTGCAATTATATTTTAATAATTAAAATAACTTATTTTCATACTTACAATTATATTTTAATAATTAAAATATAATATTTGACTTTCTATTGTTATCTTACTTATTTTAGGTTGGAATTTATTTTCCATCAAATCAATATTTATGAAACTAAATTTGAAGTGAAATAAAAAAATTAAATTTAAATATCTATTTCTATGGTTTTTTTTCCTAACTGAAATATCTATTTCTATCGAGGGTGTTTGTTTCAAAGTGTAAAATTATATTCACAAAAATCACATTCTAAAAAGTTTATTTGTTTAGTATTAAAAATTCTTAGGAATGTTGTTTGTTATTCCTGATAATAAATTAAAAACTTAGACAAAACCTCCATTTTAGTCTCTAATTAAAATTTTGGGAGATAAAAGAAGAATAAATATCCTTTTTGGTCCTGAGATTTTATACTTGACATCAATCTGGTCCAAAAAAAAATTTTGACATCAATTTAGTCGTAAAATTTTAAAATTTAACATTAATTTAATTTTTCTATTAAATGTTACTAACACTGTTAAGTTTAACATTTTCTTTTTCAAATTGCACATCACCAAGATTTTAAAAATAAAAAACCAAAAAAGGAAAACAGTAAAAAAAACACTCCCCACCCCCTAGAAAATGTCATCGAGCCTATTCTTCTAAGATCCTCCAGGATACCTCTTCCTCTCCCTCACCGCCCATCCTTCAATTTGCCAAGCCACCACCAATCGGTGTTCATTTGGCCGCCATCACCTGCCCACGGGCGAACATGAAGGCGTCCTTCGCGACCATGAATCACCTCCTTTAGGCGACCCACAACCACCCCTTCCGCCAACCCACTAAACTAGCCGCGACCATGGATTGTGAAAGGACTAGCAAAGCTTGTTTCCTCCCTTTATATATAACCACGTGATTGTGAAAAGACCACTCTCATAAAGTTTCACACAGAAAAGAGGTAAGATTCTTCTCATTTTATTTAATTAAAAACCAACAGTGAAAGGATTTTTCTATTCCAATTATATGCATGTAGTCCCATGTATTTTGTCTATTCTACATTTGGATCCCATTTATTTTGTCAGGGTAGCACAAAAACTGAAAAAAAAAATGTTTCTTTTTTTTTTGTTTCTTTCTTAAATTTCTAATTGATGAGTGGTAGAATATAGTAATAGGGTGCATGAAAAAGGAGGACCCCTCTTGAAATAGATGTGAAATTTAGTAATAATTTAGTACTTGGTATAATGCAATTAGAAGTATATATTGTTCAATAATTTTTTCCCTTTCTTTTTCTTGTTGTAGAATGCCGAGAAATAACTTGATTGGATTGCATCAATGTGAAACTGAAACTAAAGTTCAACATACAGTAGAATTTGAACCTGACCCTATATGTCAACTTGGCTCACAATATCAAATTGAAATTGAGTATGAGGTTGATGGTTTATTTGAAATTGATGTGGACTTTGAGAATATGATGAATTCTGTTGAAGATAAGTTTAAAAAGACTGATATTATTTCTACCCCACTACCTCAAAGTGTATACACTTTCTCAAATTGAACCTAATTTTGTCTCATTCACTCAAAATGAACTTCCATTAGTTGATATTCCCATTGAGTCTGATCCCACAAATATCCCTTCAAATTCACCAATCAGGAAGAACTATCTCAGAAATACTAAGTGTAGGTTTAAGGAGAGGTTAATAGAGGACGAGGTGTGAAGCGGGGATTTAGCATAGTGTGAAAGTGATGAGGATGGATCTGACACTGATGACTTGCATTCAGTGCATAGTAAGGAGGATGAGGAAGAGGGAGATGTATTTCCCCAGCTTATCCCAGGGGCTCCATTTGGTCATGTAATGATAAAAAAAGGAATGAAATTTAATTCACTTTTTGAATTTAAGATGGCTGTGAAGGATTATAATATTCACTTGGGAAGAAAGTTTAAGTGGAAAAAAAATGATAGCATTCGGGCTAGGGCAGTTTACAAAGATGGGTGCCCATGGGCAATGACATGCTTGTTTTATAATGCTTCGGAAACATTCCAAGTTGTCGAATTTGTTGATGTCCACACATGTAGTTGCTCATTTACGAACAAACAAGCATAAAAAAAATGGGTTACTGATAAGTTAGTGCAAGAAATTAGAGAAAGGCCTAACTTGACAAATGAAGGAGCATTTCATCATATGAAACATAAGTACAATGTCCATATTCCTCATGCAACAATTTTTAGAGCAATGAAGGAAGCGAGAAAAATTGTGATAGGTTCAGAAATTGAGCAATATGCTAAATTGTGGGGAATTAACAAGGTCCAACATTGGGTCAACTATTTTGATTGATGTGGAAAGGCCAACATTGGATGTTCTACCCACATTTAATAGGTTGTATGTTTGTTTGGATGCATGTAAGAAGGGGTCCATGATTGGTTGTAGGCCGTTAATAGGTTTAGATAGATGCTTCTTGAAAGGGTACTATGGAGGTCAGCTACTAGTTGCTATCACTCAAGATGGAAACAATGCATTCTCTCCCATTGCTTTTGTCATTGTTGATACAGAGTGCAGAGGTGTGGTTCTTTCCCTTTAAAATTTTCAATTTTACTGATTTTGATGTGGTAAATTTGTAATAAGTTTTGTTGCAGCTATTTCTGAATTTGTATGTTTTGTTTAGAGTCATGGTCTTGGTTTTTGAATTTACTTATTAAAGATATTAGTTGCCTTAAAGAGCATGGTTATCAATTTGTGTCAGACCAGCAAAAGGTAAGAACCTTCTTCAATTTTTATGTTTATTTCCCTTTAGGAACAATACTATAAATTATCTTATTTTTGTGCTATTGTTTTATGAGTTTAGGGGTTGTTGCCTGTTATGGAAGCCTTAATGCATGGTGTTCCACATAGATTTTGTGCAAGGCATGTGTTTGCCAATTTTATTAAGCAGTGGAAGGGGATGCATCTTAGAAACTTATTCCGGGCATGTGCAAAATCCACTACTTCCATGGAATTTGATAGGAACATGGAGGAAATGAAGAAGGTTGATATCAAGGCATGGGAATGGTTGTCTAGATTTCAGCCTTCCCGTTGGTCAAGGTTAGGGTACAATACTTACATAAAAAATCATAACATGACAAATAACATGTGTGAGCAATTCAATGCCAAGATAGCTAAATATAGGGGATTGCCTA
Organism: Pterocarpus macrocarpus; assembly: GCA_031439585.1. NCBI lineage: Eukaryota > Viridiplantae > Streptophyta > Magnoliopsida > Fabales > Fabaceae > Pterocarpus > Pterocarpus macrocarpus. The sequence continues at coordinate 60,674,778 of CM062515.1, forward strand.
CTATCTCAATGATGGAGGAAATTAGATGCTATATAATGAGAAATATGAACAAGGAAAGACGACTTCAAGTTGGATATACTGGACCTATTACCCCTCATGCACAAAAAGTATGTTTTGTGTAGTACATTATTTGTTCTCTATGTTTCCATTAATGCTATCCTAATATTGGATTTGATTTATATTCTAGAAATTAGAACTTGCTAAAAAGGACAGTTTTAAATGGAGTCTTGAATGGATTGGAGACCCGAATGCCAGTAAGTTTGAGGTTACTTGCTTACCAACCAAAGTGTGTGTTGAATTGGATCAACAAACTTGCACATGTAGAGTATGGCAGTTGTGCGGTGTGCCTTGTATGCATTCTTATGCTGCTATTGGATTTAAAAACTTGAAGCCAGAAGATTTTGTTCACCACAGCTTGTTAAAGGCAAAGTGGGAGTTGACGTATGAAAACTATATTCAAGCTATGCCAAGTAAGGAGTATTAGGTTAAGTCAAGTTTCGATACTATCCAACCACCACCAATTAAGAGGCCACCCGACAGACCAAAAAAGCAAAGAAGAAGAGCTCCTGAAGAAGCAATTGAAAACCCATATAATATTAAAAGAAAGTACAAGGAAACTGAGTGTAGCAAGTGTGGCAATATTGGCCATAATGCAAGGACCTGCAAAGGGGCCCATCAGAATCAAGTAAGAAGAAGAAGAAGAAGAACAAGGCATCTTCACAAGCAACAAATGACATTGGAGTCGCTGATGAGCAAATAACTGCTATACTTGGTAATGACTTGGTAGAAGACCAAGAGGATCTTGTCTGTAGTGATCCACCACAAGCATCTCAAGTTAGATCTAATTCTAAGTAATATATGTTTATTTTTTTGTTTTCCTATAATATGTGTATTTTACTAAAGGACCCTCTTTATTATGATATCTACTTGTAGGGACCTAGGCCTTGGATATATGGGGTAGGAGTCACACCACTGAGTGGACTACAACCTCCAACAATGACATGTAAGGGTGCAGTTTCTGTTAGTAGAGAAACATTCATTAGAGCAACTCCAAGCACCAGGAGAAGATTTGGCAATCTACTGGCTACTCCACCACAACCATCTCAACCTTGAACAACACAAGCTAGAACATAGGGTTTTTTTTGTTTATGTTATTAGTTTGTAATGAAGGGTTTTTGGCATATAATAGGCAGTTATTTCACTTAGTGGTCTATGTGCCATTGTGAGGGTTTTGTTTGTTTTTTTATCAGTTTCATAAACTTAGATTGATAATTTAATACTATGAATGGAGAGATATACCCCACATTATTATAGCTTTTCTTTATGAAAGTTATGGAAATCATATTGTGGTTGTGTTCATTTGCAAGTTTACTTTGTGGCTAGCTCCAAATTGTTACATTATATATAGCCTGTCAATTTGAAGGGATCAATGCATTTTTGCATTCAATGATCATTTGCAAGTTTCCCATGCATTTGAAGGGATTAACAATTGATTAACAGGAGCGATCTTTCTCTAGAGCTACAGGACTTAGCAATAATTCCTTTTGTTTATGTTATTTTTGTTTATCTTTCCTTTGTCTCTATTAGCTTCAATTACCTTTGATAGTTATCTACGAGATTGCATTGCAAAGGTCAACACCTGCAGTTGTCATCACAAATAATTGTTCAGTGGCTAACTCTTGCCATAAGTAGCAAATTCTTCATTCTTATATGTTTTCCAAGTGTTCCTATTTGGTATGTCTTGTGAATGTTCAAAACTGTAATTATTTTTTTTTTCGAAAATTTTACAAAGTATACAAATGTGTGATACTATTTTATAACTAGTGCAGTAAATTAATTTTAAGTGTGCTATAGTTTGTTTTATTCATTTTTCTGTGTTTATTTATGCATAGGAATTTTTATTGTTGGCACAATGTTATGATTTTGCCATGTAGTTTGTAGAGAAAGTTCAAGATGTGCTAATGCTATTTGTTAACATATTGAGTTTATTTTGATTGTATTTCTTCTTTCCCTGCCTTTGGTTTATGTCTTTGTCACTTATCGGTGCTTCTTTTCTAGTAATATGGTTCTTATGTTTGTATCTATAATAACAGCCATAATTTGTATGTGCAAGGAGTAATGAACATAATAAGAATTAGATTGTAAAACATCTTAACCTTCAAAACCAGGTATGAACCAATCACCAAGAGCAGAAACATAATAAGAATTGGATTGTAAACTTGTTGTTCCAACCATACTTAGTGATAGCCATTTAGATAAACCATTCAATTTTCCATTGATCATATTTTGTAACATAAATGCAAATTACAATAATTTGGTCTTGAAGAACTAGTCACAAGAATTCTCATTGCATTGCACTAAGGCAAATTACATCCACAATGCACTAGAGTACCAAAGCTCAACATTAAACCATTACACAAAAGCAAACTTGAAGCTCTAATACATAAAACATAGAACAGAGAACAAAAACACAGAGGCTCTACTCCTACTCTTAATTTCATATTTTCATTCTTATATTCTGCAAAATTCTTCTTCAACCAAATCAACTACTTTTTTTTCTCAATGTCATCAGTAACTGTTATTTGAGGATTTCATCAACTTCTTTTCTTCAACCTTTGAAGACCCATGCCTGAGAGAGCTCCTAAATCTCATTAACTTCTTTTCTTCAACTTGTGAGTCAATCAATCAGGTCGGTCTTCCTTCCATTCAACCGATTTGGGACTATAATGTGGATTCCAGTGGTGGCACGCAGTTACTTTGATGGTGGGGTGGGTCGCCAGCACTGGTTCGTGGTGAGGGTGGATGGGGTTAGACTTTGCGAGCTTACTGTGGGCAACAGCGATGGCTGCAACATAGTCACGGTTCCATGATCGCGATTGGTTTAGTGGGTCAATGGAGGGGTTGGATGTGGGTCACCCGAGGGGTGGTTCTGTGGTCGTCGAAAGGTGGTGGTTTGTGGTCGCAAAGGACGGCGGTTCGTGGTCACAAAGGGTGGGTAATTCCTGTTGCCGGTGGGTGGGTAATGGCGACCGAACAAACACCGATTGGTGGCGGTTGGGCAGATTGGAGGAGGAGTGATGAGGGAGAGGAAGAGGTAGCCTTAAGGTTCTTAGAAGATGACGTTTTCTGGAGGTGGGGAATGCTTTTTTTTTTTTTTAATCTTGGGGATGTATAATTTGAAAAAAAATGTTAAACTTAATATCGTTAGTAAAATTTAATAGAAAAATTAAATTGATGTCAAATTTTAAAATTTTAGGACTAAATTGATGTTAAAAATTTTTTCGGGACTAAATTGATGTCAAGTATAAAATCTCAGGACTAAAAAGGATATTTACTCATTAATCTTTCAATATTTAAAAGTTCAACTATAGTCTCTCACCATTCAAAATAGGGGACATATTAGTCTCTTCTGTACAAAGGTACTAATGTGTCCCTCTTCTTGAATATTAAGGGACTACAATAGGATTTTAAATCCTTAGAGACTAATTTGTCGCCAAAATTGTTTTCAGATACCAAAATGGGAATTTTTTAAAAACTTATTTGGTTTATAATCCATATTCTTGAGAATATATATAATAATTCTCAAAATACCTCTAACATATTTAATCGTATTTAAAGGGGAAATGTAAGGCAAAAAGTAGGATAATTGAACAATATTTTAGTATTTTTGTTCAATAATTTTCATTTACATATCTTGGGAATAAAATCTAATTAAAACATGAGAATATAACTTTTTTGGAAATGATTGATATCCAGAAATATTATTATAAAACTTTTAACAAATATGGAAATATATCAATCCTAAGTAATTATTCAAAGGAATAAGTTGATAAATCTTGAAACAAACACCCTTTGTGTTTAATATGGGATTTTCATCGAAACGAAATATTCAACTACTCAATCTTTGTTCCATATCTCAATTCGGGGAAGGGATCACTTCCTCTTAAAAGATCTCAAGATTTATGTGAAATGTATCTCTCGATTAATAAGAATAACTCAGTCATCAAAAAAATATATAAAAAAGATGATTCATAAATAATGAACTTGATTAATTTAAATGAAGTATACTTACATGAAAGTAAATGAAATGAGATGAGATGAAATGAAAGATAACAAAGTAAACAAAGACAAAAAAAACTCGGCTAAATGAAAATGAAATAAAAAAATAAAAACAAGGTAAGAGTGATCATGTTTACACAAAATTTTCCCTGTAGCTCAATTGTTGCGGAGACACGAGGATTGTAAAGTACTTAGTGAGTGCTAAATCATGCTTCGATTAAATGATCTCATCCTATTTATAGACAAATTCTGATTCAACTGCTAAAACTGCCTTGCTAGACGGCATTCTCTCAAGCCAACCTACTTCAACGCTCTGACCACGATCTATATCCTTTCTTGCCACTTTTTGACGTACTGCTCCTACATTCTCGGGTATGCAGAACGTGGGTAGTTGCTTGTTTTCGTACATTGCTTCGACCTCACCTTCTAGAAGTCTTTAGTTATTCAAGACTTTCACCCTAACCCATTCTTATCATATTTTGCTAAGTCTCAAGCACTATACATGTCCTTACAATTAGTGTCAAATAAACCTCATGTCATGCTATGTGTCAGCTCCACCAAATTAGATCTTTAGCACAAGTTTCATTCGATATATCACCCTTTCAACAAATAGCGGTTTCTATTTGCAATATAAATTCCTTCGAGCATTGGTCCTTTCAGGCCTATCATAGTTTTCTCATGTTGAACAATCATTCCAACGAGACCTAGTCTGATATTTAATTGATCGATCTATTCGACATTCATTACATTCCACTCTTCGGATAGCCTATTATTATTGCCTATGTTGAAATAGACTTCTAACAAATACATGGGCAAATCAAATACCCCTTCTCCTGATTGTCAAAGTAACTTTTTGACGTTCCAACGCTGTTATTTATGTATTGATAATGGCTTTTTATTATTTCAATATTCCATGATCTTATGTTAAGAATATTATGCTTATTTTAGAAAGCAGTTTTATTTAATTTCTTTATATTCAAGTATCACTCTTAAATGTTGGACAAGACAAACTTTATGAACCTATAGCTCGATCTGAAAATCTCTTGCACAAACCTTTTTAGAATAATCCACACTGAGGGTCTCCAAATTGTTCTGTCCACCTTTGACTCTAGATCTACCAACAGAACTATAGGGGTTTGTACTTCAAACGATATTCGTGAACTCTCTCGAGCAGGAACTGCACTATTTCTAATTTTAATTTTTATGATCTCTGAGTACTAGATACGATTCACACCCTATACACACTACCCTAGCCATATAGAAGATCCGCACCAATCTCAAAGTTTTGATAAGAACAAATGTGAAAGGTTACATTACTGTATTCTCTTTGTTAATTACTAGTTGACAAAATAGATAATATCATCATTTATTTTTAACACAGTAAATCTTAATTATTTTACAAAGTCAAAAGGCCTTTAGATTTGGGCCAGTTTTGGGCTCTGTCAGACGGATTCAAGGAGCCCAATTAGAGTACAAATCATACATAGTTGTTATTTCTCTCAAGACCGAAAAAAGAGTTGTTATTTCTCGCATTATTGTTGCTATTTATTTTATTTTTTTCATGTAGAAATTATCCATCTCACATAATTGTAAATTATTTCTTGTTTACTTGTAATTCTTCTTCAAAAACTTCTCAATTTTAATATGACAGTTATATGTTTTCCAAAAAAATAACCCTTACCCAACTCGCACCAAAGGAAAAGTAGGCACCCGCAAATCATCATGATAACCTGTTCATCAAAGTGGTCACCATTGTTTTTCCGTTTTATTTTGCATTGCCAACTGCCAAGTATATGCACAATCTTTGTCAAAGGCACAAAACCACAAGATGGTGAAAAACCAGGGAGAAAATGATCTCCCATTTGTTGTTGAATATGTAAAAGAACTAATGACCCCATATTTCTTCAGGTACAGTTCTAAAAGCCTATTATTTTTGTGCCTGTTGCCTAATGATTCAATGAACTGGGGGCATGTCTATAGACAGCTTTCAAATGCACACAAGTCTAGTCCCATTCTTCAGGGTCAGGGAAGGGGAAGCCTGAGATATTGATAGTAGTTTTTCCATCAGGGGCAACTGGATCATATGGTGAGTCTTCTCCAAACTCAATTGGCATTGACTTCCAGTGCAGACTTGGTTCCCATTCTGCTTCTTCGAGGACCTTCAATATCTCTTTTACCACAATCTTGCTTCCCTCACTTGTCAGATGAATTCCATCACTAAGGAATAACCAAGGTGTTACCAAACCAATTAATCAAATATTGAAGGAAATATATGCAGATTTGAGACTTCTCAATCTAGAGACAAATGAAAGCATATACTTACATGAAACAAACATCTCTCCAGTCTTTTCTTTTCTGGATTGCAGACCAAAGATCAATGGCCTTGATGTTCATTTTGCGGCACAGCTCCAAACATGCTTCTGAATATATTCGACAAGCTTCATTTGTCCTTAATGGTTTCCCCTGTGGATCACTGGTTCCAAGCCAAAAACACTTTAATCACCAGAGTTTAAGACTGAAATTTAAATACCAAAAAAATCAAGAAATAAGCATGGCAAAGGTTCTAGTAAAACAGCTAGACATCCTCTAAACTTATCATGTGTTGAAGAGGGTTTATAAGGCTTGGATTGGAGAAGATAAAAAAGTTATCCTTTTGATCAACTGGGGAGTATGCCATCTTCCAAAATCCAAATCATTCAAGTCCAATGCAAAAATGTTAACAATTTGCAAGCTGAAGATGTCAATTCTTAACAAACCGTGCCCTTACTCAAGCTTAAACATTGGGTACAGGTTATATATTTATGTATTACCAACTTAAGAGTTCATGACATATGTGTCAGCGTAATCCAATCATAGTTTAGATATAAGTGTAGGCATCACTACTATGTATTCCTCTACCTTTTCTTTCTGTGAAATGTATAATTATCAAAAACTAAATCGATTGCATACAGAACCTGTTATCAACGATTTGTGCCTCATTGATGGGAGGAGTACTAAGAAATACAAGGCGAGTCTTCTTTGAAAGGCTCTGAAAATTATTATAGGATTTGTGTCAAACTTCGTAGTGAGAAATATATGAGAGCTAAAGAAAACCAAATAAGTAATTCTTGAAGTATGAATCATTTCTTTATGATTATTAATGCCCAAGATAGGAAAGAGCTACTCTAGTATGAAAGATTTACCTGTAGATGGATAGCAATCTTCCTCATATTTTCGATGTATTCTTGGAGAGGTACATGAGGACCAAGGCCATTTGGATTCGGAATAATAGAATCGTTCCCACCAAAGTACACAATTACCAATGATGGTTGCTCAGTGGCATTCTGAGTGAAACAATATGACAAAGCAAAAGGGTGATTCCTTTTATTTGTCAGTCTGAGCATGGATAAAAAAAATCACATTGTGCCAAAAAGCCAAATCTTAAAAAAAAAAAAAAAAAAAAAAAAGAAAGGTGCTTGCTGCACATTGTGATAATTAAGAAATTCATTATAGAATAGTATATTTAGCATTGTGAAATTTAGAATAATCTTCCTAACATGTCGATGCTAAGTTCTTAGAGAAGTTCAGAACATGTGCAGAGATCAATTCTTCAAACTAAACTGTAGCACGTATAGTGACGTTCATTTATCATAGACCTCTTTTGTAACCCAAAAAAGTTAAATTTTTCTTACATTTTTGAAGAAAGAATAACCAAAAAAGAAGTCAAAGTGAAGAAAGAGGAGAAAAATCTAACTCAATAAAGGCATAATGCATTTAACACTCAGAAGCCGAATACCTTGGGAAAAATTTTATCCAGAACCTGCAGAGCACGCCTTGAATTCCAACCAGCGTATCCTCGCAACATTATGTCTGCCTATGTTACGCAATGAGAGATAAGTTAAACTCATTTGACCATCGTAATGCATTATTACTCCCAAATAGGCACATATAAATGTAAATCCACTCCATTATTCCGTTGATAATTCAAAAAGAGGCGTATTTTATATTTGTAGTTTTCTTATGTTAGTCTTTACTTATTATTATTATTATTATTATTTTGTAAATGAGGTCAAATGGGTTTTGGGATAATTTGCGTGTACTTCAACTAATTTACATTATCAATTTGGTCAAAGGCATGTCATTTAAGTTGGGATTAAGAATTTATAAAGATATTTCTTGTAGCATATATAGCACCAACTTATTTGGCATAGTTAAAATTTTAATCAAGAGGGATACTTAAAAATAATAATTTTTTTTATGATACAACTTAGTTAGATTAAAGACTAATCATTGATAGCATAACAATTTTTATTGAAACAGTTACACATTATAACTCGAATCGTGCAGTAACACTTTCTCATCAGAAGGTCCTGAAGAAATATTCCTCAATTACTTAGGTACCCCCCAAAAATAAGGATGTATAACATTGCGTTCACTCTTGTTCTAACCCTTTAATGTTTATTGATCCTTAGAAATTCAAACAAGATGCAAATAGAATAAATCTCAATATCATCCATTATCAACAAATAATAATAGTAAATGGGTATATGGATCTCTTTGAAGGAAGATCTTGCATATATTTGGCCTATGTTTCCAGTAAAAAAAAAATCCATTACATTGCGTGCGCTCTTGTTCTTGCCAATTAAATGTTCCCTCTATGCTTACTCCTAGAAAGTCAAATAAATGCAAATAGATAAAAGTCTCAATATGGTCATATGAAAATATAAGAAAAAGCACATTCCTTCCTACGAAGCTTATTAGCATAAACTACGGGAAATTGTGGCAGAAAACAGCAATTTCAACCTCTCCTATACATGTCAATGTGTAATAAAAAAATAATTTTAATGCATGCTTAGTATAAAGATTTTTTGTTTGTCATCCAATTGTATTTTGTTATATTATTAAAAATGATTGACTTTTATATTAATTATTTCAAAAATTACACATATAAATAAATGTAATTAAGTAACAGTATAATATTTTTTACATAAACACTGACAGTGAACATATAAATATAAAGTTACTTCTTCACTTTCTTTGGATCATTCAGAATTGATGCTAGAACAACCAAATAAACCATTCAGTCTGATATGGCATACGTAAAACATAATGCACGCAGTTAAACAATCTCCGAGACTAATAGCAATTTTTCTCGAATTTTACACGCATTGTTTTATAAAGAGTTAAATATACATAGGCCAAATTAAAATATGGATTTAATTTGTATATATTAATAGTTTTACACTGTTATTTAATCACATTCTTTTATTTACATAATTTTTGGAATAGTGGGATGAAGGTCATACATATTTATTTATGTGGCAGGATATGATTAAATAACAATGCACTGTCTATCATACAAATTAAACCCTTAAAACATTCCTAACATTTAATCAAAGTTTCAATCATGCTCAAATGTTTTATTTAATTTGTACCACTTTCATCCTAAAATTACTAAATTATTTCATTATCATATTTTTTTTGAGTCCTTTGTCTTTCTTATACGTATAAGAACAAATTTAGGAATTATTGTTTATATATAATATTCCATTCATGTTTCACCACCAGATTTAATTTTTGCAGATCACTTTAAAAATTTTAGACACAAATAAATCAATAATTTTACACGTAACCATAAAAAAACACATAACTTGAAAGAGTCAATTGAGCAATATATATATATATAGGGAGATAATCAAGTGAGGGGAGTGATTTTCTATAAAAATGAGAGGAGTAAATATTAATCCTTAAATGTTATAGGAATAGTCAATATTAGATCATAAAGTTATATAATTTTTTTAAGTGATTATATATTCTATAAATAATTTCAAATTTTAATTATCTATGTATGATTATACAATTTAAATTTACTCCTTTCACTCTCGTTATAACCTACTCCTCTCATTTGATATATATATATATATATATATGATGTATCTATGTAACTACTTACATTTTTTAATCCAAACAGTATCAATTAATTACTCTGGTCAAGTTATTAAAAATATCCATTGCATCCCCTTATATTAATCAAGTTGTTTTTTGCACGTTCAAAACAATACACTTCTTCATAACGATAATTAAATATTTCTCTCGCTAAACACATTTCAGCAAAAAAACAATTTATTATCTTTCGCGGGTCGGTTGCTTTCCATTAATTATATTTCATATATTCACATTCATGTCAACATTGATTTTAATATCATCAAAGAAAAAAACTGATATAAAATGAAGAGAAATAATTTAAAACATAAAGCGCCATTTTAAAAAAAAATTGAACACACACAAATTGAATTCATGTCATCATTTCCCATAAAATAGACGCCGTTTCTCATGATAATAGCAAGAGCGAAATACATTAATTACAAAGATGATCTTTGTAAATTAATTTTCTTAATTTTTGTCACTGACAGTTTTGGGAGAAGGGAGGTTGGGTTCATTCTAAAATTAACGTACGGTACCACTCTTGACGATAATTAATTAACAGATAGTTGAATTTTGTTTTTTTTTTTTTCCCAGTTTTACGAGTTATATATCCTTGCAAGTGTTGGATGTGAGATTGCTCTGATACCAAGATGACTTCTCATGAAGTGTTCTCCAACGAATTCAAACTTTAAACTCGTCTCGTTGAAAATGCAGTTTGCTTAACAATTGAGATATACTCTTGTAAGAAACAATTAGTTATATATGACCTACAGATAATGGACTACAAACAAATTTATTGAACCCAAGACAAATTCATAATATAAATATTGGATCTACATATCACAGAGTATTGCAGGTATTGTCCAATTAATTCCCGCTACAACAACCACTTTTGGTCCTAAAGTAATAGTTATTCATATTACAATTGTTTACTTCTCTCTTTACAATTTTTCATGGAAAAAGAGGTTAAGAGGCTCTCCTTTTTCTCGTAGAAGGAATGCTTAAGCCATAAAGAGAAAGTAAGAGATTGTGATGTATTAATAACATTAATCAACAAAATATCCAATCATCTTCTTTCTCGCAAGGAAACCATAATCAATATCACAAGCCAAGCTTCTAAGAAGAGGTAGAAGAAAGTACCTGACGAGCATACAAGTGAGAAAGAGTAGCTCCCCAACCTTCATAATAACTGTATTGAACAATGGAAGAACCAAAGAGCACAAATTGAGGCCTTTGTGGTCCTAACATCTCTCGCTCTCAAACATGAACATACTACACAATGAGACAAAGGGGGATGATATTTATAGACGAATATATATTTTTTCTTCTCTTACAAGTTACAATCATGGAAAGCGACAACGTATATTTAGAATTTTAGTTGTAGTAGGTTTAAATTTCTATGTCATTGCTTAATAATAACATTAAAAGACAAAAGATCACTAAAAGTTGGGGTCAATGAAAGATTGCTCCCTAAAAGCAAAAGAACACTTGTACGTCACATGTGTGCCACCTAGGATTCACAAGGTATGTCATGAGATTTCATACATAGTTCTTTAATTTTTCCGATAAAATATGCTTTTATATATCATCAAAAGAATAATATAAATATGTATTTTAGGCTGTATCACTTGTCCTCTACATTTTGGAATATCATAAACAACTACTGCTACTTCTTGTTTTTTTCTTTTCGATATGTATTGTTTGAGGCTCCACTCACTGACAAGAAGTAAGGAGCTGTAAAATACAAACAGGGTCTGGGGTATACAAACAAAACAGCACAATCATCATAGAACTTAGGCTTAGCCTATATCAGATCTGTGAGAACATGGCTAATATAGCGCTACACCTAGTTTGTAACAGCCTCACCTAGCATACACTAACACTTTTATATTGGTTCAAATAACATAAATCAAGCTTCATACTAACATCATATTATCAGTTTGAGATCTCCTTCTCATTCTGGTCATTACCAACTGCATTTTTTTCCAGATATCATAGACTCAAAACAGAACATATCTGATAGATCTGAAACTTTGACAGTGATAAAAAGCTCAGATGACTCAGATATCGAAAATAATAATAATAATATAAATATGACAGAAATAGATGTAATTATAATTATTATATTCTTTTGATATCGTTTATGTTTAAACGAGTAAGATATTTTTTAGGAATTAGTGATTAATATTTAGCTAAGAATTTACTAATTTAAATTACTTTTTTAAAAAGAACATGTAACTTAATATTAACTATTGATTACTAAAAAAAATTATTATCCTAATAAAAAATAAAAATACCGGAGAAACTTCCTATATTATTAATTAAGTGATTTTCATATATAATAGATTAATAATTACAGAACTTCCTATATTATTAACAAATATAGATTCTCTTGTCTGATAATTTCACATAAACTTTCTAATTAATTAAGCAATAAGAAAGTTTAACCACACAGGTAATTTTCAAAATATTTTCTGACTGGACTCATGTCTGAGTCAATTTTTAAAAATCACTAATTCATGTTTTCTTTTTATAGTAAAGAGGGACCAAATCCTGGCCCCTAAATACTCCAGGACAAACAAACATCAGCAAGTTCATGTATAAGAGGTATCCGTTCTTTAACCCAACGAGTTCACCTGCTACGTAGATGTAACATGAGTGGATAGCTATCCTTGGTCAATTCAACGACTTGCAAAGAGCACACCAGGTAACGGTTTCCACACATCCAAACTTTGATGCAAAAGGTATATCCTTAATGAAGGATTGGTGATGACTAGGTGCCAACAAATCAGAGAGTAGAATAATATCGTTTGTTAGAAAATCAATTTGGACTATTATTTATTCAAAGTACAAAGATGAGATTTACTTTTTCACCAGATTTGATTACGTGAAGAAATAAAAAACATAATCACTTTAAATATTGTAAAGTTACGACTGTTACGTTAAAATTTTAAAAAATCATATTTAAATTTTTTTATGCTTGTATCTTTAAATAAAATTCAAAAAATAAGACGAAGATTATTAGGTTTAGAATCTAGAACAGTTGGCTAGAGACACGGTGTATATATATATATATATAGAGGATTAAGTTATATCAGTGTAATTTTAAGTAATTATTATACCATTGAATAATTTTTTGTTGCTACAATTTTTTACAAAACATGCTACTGAATTAGAAGTTTATATCTTATGGATTATCTCTACAAAATTTCTTGTTAATAGAAAATCGTTTGATATACTTTTTATATATTTCAAAATCAATGTAATATAAATGTTTAAAATATATATAAATAAGAGTTATTTGATTATACTCTTATTAATGTTCAATTTCGATAAAATTTGGCACAAATAATCTTTATCATGGGTAATTATAATTTGATAGTTAGATCGATAAAAAGTATATCCTATAGAAATTTATACGCAGTATAACTATACTCAAAGTTAGACCGGATTAAATTGATCCTAATCCATAAACTTTAAGCAATTGTTACATTATTAAATAACTTTTTATTAGTATAATTTTTTATAATACTCAACATTGGATTATAAGTTTATATCTTATAGATCATCTCTACAAAATTTTATGTCAATCGAAAATTGTTTGATGTACTTTTTATATACTTCAAAATCAACATTATATATATATATATATATATATATATATATATATATATATATATATATATATATATATATATATATATATATATATATATATATACTCTAAAGAGTTATTTGATTACACTTTTATTGATGTTCAATTTTAATAAAATTTAGCACAAATGATTTTTATCATGGGTAATTATGATTTAACGGTTGAATCGATAAAAAGTGTATCATATAGAAAGTTATTAACGGTGTACCTATGCTTAAAGTTACACCATTAAATAACTTTTTATTGGTATAATTTTTTACAAAACCCATTATTGGATTAGAAATTTATATCTTATAGATCATTTCTATAAAATTTCATGTTAATCGAAAATCGTTTGATATACTTTTTATATACTTTAAAATCAACATATCCTATTTAATAGTTATTGGATTACACTCTTATTGATGTTCAATTTTGATGAAATTTGACATAAATGATCTTCATCATGAGTAATTGTAATTTGATAGTTAGATCGATAAAAAGTATGTCTTATAGAAAGTTACAAGTAATGTAATTATCCTTAAAATTACAATGATGTAAATTTAAGCAATTGCTACACCATTAAATAGTATATATGTATAGCACATGGATTAAATAGTAAGGTCAACAAAGTTTAAAGATGATCTGGTGAATACGCGTCATGGTTCTATCGTTTTGATTGTGGTTATGTTACCAAGATCATGTAATTCAATAGCTGACCATTTAGCTCACAAAGCTTTAGTTGGTGGATCCGAAATTTGTATTGAAGATCCCCAGAAGATATTTTGTATTTGCTTAATAGCGATGCTTCATCAATTCAATAAACCAGTGTTCACTTAAAAAAAAATGGATTATGTGGTGATTGATTACAGAAGGGAAAACAAATGATAAAGAAACATTCATTCCGTTCAAGCAATTGATTCTCATGATCGTGGTTAGTTAGTACAGATATGCTTTGGAGAAAAAAAGACTCTGACCATATTCAATTCATAATAATCTGTTGTTAAATAATTTATACTAGACGCGGGTCGAAATGAATATATATTTTCTTAAAATAATTTAGTAGATAATGGCTTGATAATATAAAATCTAATAACTATTTAATAGAAAGAAAATATTATTTATTTATAATAAATTAGTAGTTAAGTAAAATAAAGGTATATGTCCCTTTTGGCCATATATTTTAAATATAATAAAACTATATATATTCGAATGAGATTCATTTTTTTTACTCCACCTTTGTCTTTATCCTTTTCAACGCTCATCTTTTTTTTTCTTTTTTTCTTTTGCACTAGTATCACTGTTTTTAGTTGCATTGTTTACAGGTTGTATTTATTTGGTAGTGTTTCTCTTAAGATTTCTTATTAAGATTGACTACTCATTCAATAATGATGTATTTTTTTTAATTGTCTCGAAGTACTGGTAAAGAATGTTGTCAGAGGAATCATTGATTTCCATCATGAAAATTGTGGCAAAAAAAAAAAAAAAAAACCTTTCATTGTAAAACTTTCAAATGAACTATATTTAAATATCTTATGGTGTAAACTTTTTCTCATGTAAACGAGTACTATGTGTAAACTTGTAGGAGAAAAGAAAATAATTCATAAAGTAATCAGGAATGAAATTCAATTGTTTTCTATAATATCTTGTATTTTAAATATTATTGTGTATTTTTCTTTTGTTCTTAACTTAAAATAAAATAAAAGGAATATAAATTAAGGTATTATTTATAGTTGAATAGAAAATAAAGAAATGAAATCATATGATTTTAATTAATTTTAATTTTTAATTATTAATATAACAAAAAGGAACTTTTATTAAAATATTTTTAAATTTATATTAATTTTTAATTTTGAGTTGTAATTCGTTATAATGACACATTGCAAATGAGAACTTATATGGTATGAGAAATAAGTAAGGATATATTTGTAAAGAGTAATTATCTATTCATCTAATAGTATCATTTTTTCAAAAAATGGCTCTTCTTAATTTTCTCGTGTGAAGACTTCTTAGGATGTTCCATTTTCTTTGGGGACTTTTAAGTTGTAGTGTAACAAATTTAATTTAACTTTTACTATATTTGTAGTTATCTTTTATCATTAAGTTGGATTTAAGATAATGAATTACTTTTATATTGTATTAATGTTGGTAGCTAAATGGTTCTTATCATAATTGTATAGATTATTTGTGCTTTTTTATTTTTCTTTTTTGTAACCATTTATCGGTTATGGAGTGAGAAATTAATAATATCACTTAAGGTAAATATTAACAATTATACCATCAACAAAAAAAATCAACAATTATGAATATTATAATTGAAAAGTTATAAATATTAATAGTTTTCATTTAACATAGCCCGCTATAGACAAACTTTAGTGAAAGAAGTGATTCTTCAATTCATCAAGTAGTATTATAACAATGAGATGATAAAGATATATGCCAATGAATTATTGGAAAGAAATACAAAAGGAAAAAGGAAGTGTGATATAGTTACCAATACATATTGAACGAACGGGAACAATAAATCTATACCTGAGGAATGAAAATAAAAAAAAGGACCAACTCACTACATTTGTTGAATTACTATTGTGGTGCTCTCACGCATGACTCCATCACCTAACAATCTATGCCTAAATGAATAGTGAATACCATGTGCAGCCACTAAAACTTTAGAACTACACCATTATATGTCTCATGCATGACTTCAAAAGCTTTGGAACTGTAAGGAGAAAGGAAAACAATCATTCATGAATCTCCATTCACTATGGGGGGATAAATCATCTTTGCATTCTTTCTATGTATTCATTGTTACATAAGAAAGCAGTAATAATATGTAGAAAAAGTTGTACGACTTCCTTTATTGAATCAGAAATGAATCAAAAGTATAATGGAAGAGTCATTGTGGTTTTGGGTGAGAAGTCTCATCAAGGATGCTTGAGGAATGATGGTTTATACAATGGCTAGTGGAATGACTCCACATTGGTAACTCTGGTTTGGTTGTTGTTTGGCTTAGCTGGTTTTGGGTAGAAGAAAGTAATGGCAGAAAAGAGGGTGATGGAGCAAGTTTTGGGTGGAGAGGCCATTAGTGGAAAGACCAAAGGAAAGGAAAGGAGTGAAGTGTTGGCTTCATATAAGCTCTTTGCAGCTTCCAAACCCCTTCATAGTGATATCTCACTCATTCCCCCAATCACTCATTGCTTTCTTTGCATTCCACACTTGCTTATACACATACATTCCTTTCTTTCCAGCATAGGCAGACAAATTCCCCTCCCTTCTTAATTTTTCTTTTTGGTCAATCCTTGCTTCTTAATTAGTATTTGTGTTATATTTGCCAATATGAAGAATGATGGAGATTTTGGGGGGGGGGGGGGGCGAGGGACGGGGGGTTACCTCCATATTTGCCACAACCTCATAAGATTATTTCACCCATCCTCACAAACTTTGAATGTTGAGCAGCTGCAATATATTGCAGTTTTTATCTCTTTTTCCTTAGATCAATAGATATCATTGGTAATAGCATAGGCAAGTGGAGGATAAACCTTATGAAAACTATTGATAGGGACCAATTCGTATACCACGAGTTAAGAAGCTTATTGCTTTCCTGTCTTGGAATTGAAGGTAAGGAATAATAAGAACAAAGCACTACTTGGTGGGGGAGATTCATTTTTTGGGGGGAAGTATGAAGCACCCCATGGTCAAAAAAGGGGAAAGAAAGGCCTGATAAAAGGAATTAGTGAGGAAATGTATAGAGTAGAAGTAGATAAGTCCACAATAATGTAAAGAGTAAAGAGGAAGAGTTAAAATTAAGTGGTTGATGAGAGAGTAGGCCAAATTAGAGAATGCCAACTCCAATAAAAATTGATGTGGCAAAGTTTTAGACTATCTAAGATGGTAGTAGCTCATTATGCTATAACCTTGGTCTCAAAATTAATATATTATAAATAGATAGATATTTTTTGGTGGGATAGATAATTTACAAGTTTAATGAAAAAAGGAGCATTGCAATATATGTTAAATTAAAATATGTCTGGTATTGATTGTTCAGATTGTAAAAGCTTTGAACGTTTATATTTTATGGAGAGCACATAGCATGGGTATGGATCTCTTATTGTGTTTCATCTGCATCTATGCATCTATATCTATCCTTATAGAAGGATCTTCAACTGCGCCCTTTAAGACGAGTCTAGGTTTGAAGCAAGGGACCTCTATCTCCATTTTCATTTCTACTTATTACTATAGTTTTTAATCGGATGACGTGAAGAGCAAAGGAGTCAAGCCTAGTTGAAGGTATTATGGTGGGAAAACAAAAGGTTGAGGTGTTTCATTTTTAATTCATAGATGACATATTTATTTTCTGCCTAGTAAAAAAGCAAGTGATTACTAATCATAGGAGCCTCCTAGACTGTTTTAGTTTAGTTTCAATGTTAAAGATTAGCTATTCAAAGTCTGCAATTATCCGTATTTGATGTTTAAATCATCGGGTTAAAGATGTTAGCAGCAAATTGTAGCTTTTAGTGTTATCTTTGCCTATTAAATACATGATGATCCCTCTTGGTGCCAATATGAGAAATGAGGCTACTTGTGGACCCATGGTGGATATATAGTTGAAAAGAAGCTATTCTTGTGGAAAGCTAAAGTATTATCAAGAGCTGGAAGATCTATATTGATAAAGTTTGTTCTTAATAGCTTGCCATTGTATTTTATGGGTCTATTTAAAGTACTAAAAAAGGTTATTAGTAGGTAATAGTAAGACGACCTTAAGTCTAATAGGATAACTAGATTGGGGATGATTGTTTGAAGAGTATATTCCCAAGGCTTTATTCTATTTCACTGCAATAAATTAAATTCATTACGGATATAGGTATGTGAGTTGGTCTCATATAGAGGTGGAATTTTGAATGGAGACAAAGTCTTTTGTTTGGAAATTTCAACAACTACGTGATCTTAATATTATGCCATAGGAGAGTATTATTGCAAGCGATATAGAACATAAAGGTGTATTGAAAAATTGAATTGAATGGAGTTCTTCTTGTGAAATCCTATTTAAAGCAGGTGGCCCTTGCTTCACCCTCCTTAACTATATTTATAAATTGCACAAAGAGAATGTGGCAAAGGCTTGGTCCACTAAGAGCTGAATTATTGGTTTGACTTGTTCTCTTAGGAAGATTGAATATAAAGGATTGTTTACAGAGATTTGAGATCATTTTTACAGTGGATACCTGTTGTTCATTTTGTAATCAAGAAAAGGATAGTGTTGGTAGTCTTTTTTGCACTTGCTTATTCACTTGGAAGGTATGGTGCTTTGTCTTGTCTTGGCAGGGTCTTGTATGGTTGTCAAAGCTACCCAAAGGGATGTTTTAATTCTTGGATAGATGTAGTTTTGTATGGTTTCCAAAAGAAAATGTGGATTTCATTACTCCTGAATGTTAATTGGAGAAATAAAGTGTTTCAAAATTTGGAGCTTGACTAAGAGCAACTGAGTTTCCTCGTTAAGTTGTGGTAGGATATTGGATCAGGGGTTGGTGTTTTGATTTTCCTTATTCCCCTTATTTGGTGGCTTGCAATCCGAATATAGTTAGATCTTGTAGGAGACGTAATATGAGATGATGCTTGTGTTGTATGTTGATGTTTTATAGCAGTTTGTTTTAGAGAAGTTCATGTTTTGTGGTTTTGGTTCTTTTACTTGTTTGACAGTTTCCCTGAGTATTTCCTGTTTTGTGATTTGGTATGTTGCCAGTTTGTTTCTTTTCTACTTCTATTCCTATTGAATGTAGTGAGTCCAATTGTGAAATGCACCGTAGGTTACTAATCCTAGACACTAGATAGCCTAAGACAACAATAGATGGAATAAAATTTAAAGAGAAAGGGACGTTTTGAATGAGGGATGAAGGATTATGACTAAACTTTCTAATTTTTCTCTGTTCTTCTTCCTCTCATCTTTAACATCCCTCTCCCTACTTATTCTCATTATTCTTTCTTATTTCATTGTAACTATAGTGCAAAATCCTCTTGGATTTGTAACTTTATTATATTTGATAAATTCAATACCATGTATAACTGATGCATTATTAAGTTGTGTAACATCCCGATTTCCGAGTTCCGACTTCACCCTCAGGATTGATCAATCCCCATTTTCGAGTTCATCTTCGAATTTCAGATAGAAGGGATTATTTCCGAGTTCCGAGTTAGTCTTGCACAATTTCCGACTTCATATCCTGTCCGATTTCCGATTTCATCTAATTTTGATTATTCCTCTAGTTTCGAGTTAAATGGGTGGCTTCCGAGTTCCAATATCCGACTTCGAGTTACAGTATACTGGGACATGATTTCCGATCTCCAAACTTATGTCCAGGTCCCCAATAAGGGGTTATTCCCGATTTTCGCGTTCGTCTTCAACTTTCAGCATAATTCCCGACTTCCGACTTAACTCTCAAGTACAAGCAACACGGACGTGATTACCGATATTCGACTACATGTTTCAAGGAAAATATACCCAGATTCCGATCTCATCAATCACACTGTATAAAATACCGACTTCGGGGTTTAAGTACTTGGGTTTGGTAATGTGATTTCAAATTCCCGAGTTCCAACCTTAAGCATCCTCATTCTAACTTCGGACTTGACCCAAGTTGATGCTTTAAAATAATGGTACAAGTGCCAATGTCCAATTTTGATGTAACGAGTTCCTGCCTTAGAGTTGGACTCAATGGACATGAGTTTGAATCCTTGAGCTGGTTTCTAAGTCACATACAAGTTCCAATATCTGATCTTATTCTCTGGAGCTTTCCATTTCTGCTGACGTTCCCGAGTTTGAATGGGGAGTTCCGAGATTATATGATTGTAAGCTGGAAGACTTCCGACCTCCGACCTTACTTCCAAGTCTCGAAATAAACCAGACAAGATTTCCTCAAGTCACAAACAAGAGGGGACGAGTTCCGACATCCGGCTTCAGCTTCGAGCTCAAGTAAAATGGCACGAGTTCCGACTTCAAACATAATGGAGACGAGTTCCGATTTCAGTCGAACGGAAGCATATCCCACTTTTGGGATGACGTGGAGAGCAATTTGGCCACAAAAGTGAGAGACATGGCCAAATTTCAACCACAAAACTCCAACCAATCAACACCACAACTCTCATGTATTTAAATTAGACTTTTCTCTCCATTTTGGTCTGATTTACGCTCTCCCCTTCCCCCTTGCTCCAGCCTCCTTCTTCCCTTCTCTCAATCAACTCCATTACTCCTTCAAACTTAGCAAGGTTCTAACACTCCAAGTTTTAGCACTTAGCTCAAATCATACTCCAAAGAGGTAGGATTCTATTTCTGTTCTTGAATTACTTACACTATGATTGCATGAAATTGTACTCTTCCTCATGTATTTAATGAATTATTGGGTGTATTATGATGGATTATGATTGGATTAATAGGAGATCTTGAGTTGGAATTATGATTAGAAGGAAAAAATTAGGAGTAGAGAAGTAGGATGCTGTCTTAGTGAGGAAGTCCACGGTAGTCCATACGGCGGAGTATACGGCATCGTCTACAACTGGTTAAATTTGATGAAACCATTTTTAGATGAAAGTAGACATCCAAAGCTTTCCATAAATATATCATATAAGGTTATTGGATTAGTATTGACAGAGATATGAATTTTTGAAATTTGACCTAGGAATCAGGACTTTCATCTGGGCAGGGTGACTTGAGGAGGGTATAACTCACCCTATACAACTCCAAATTAAGTGAAACTAATTTTGTTAGAAAGCTTACACATAGGGGAGCATCCCAATATGAAATTTCAAGTTTTTTATGATCCCAATTGTTCCCAGTGATTCGAGGAAGTTGCCCTATGTCCAATCCAGGCCAAAATAGAGTAGTTTAGGAAGGTCGACTTTCGGGACATATAACTCGAGGTATACTTAAACAAATGGAATGAAACTTATGGCAAATGAAAGGTTGTTCTGTTAGCTTTGATATGGCACCAATTTCATATAATTTGAGGTTAGTTTCAAATTTTAGTGAATTTATACTTCCAAGAGTGTAATTCGGGCTAGTGACTGAATAAGATGAGGCAAAATTTGAATATCTTGAGTTATATAGATCAAAATGATATGGGACTAAAGCGGTTAGAAAGTAGACACATAGAGTTATGACATATCCAAATTTCATATTTAAATGACTTGAATAGAGATAAAGGTGGATTATACAAAATTCGGGCAGAATTGAGTAAGATTGGCAGAATGGCCAAATTGATAATTTTATAAGTATTAGTGCACATATAAGGTTTGAGTGAGGATTGCCAGTTTTACATTGATCTATATATATGAATAGATTGATTATATTGTTATGACTAAATTGTCTGTGAGGACTGGCACTATTCATGGGCAGACAGAACTGATCCGTTATGCTGCCGAATTTATGGCAGGAGTCTAGGAGACTATGAGTGTCTAGATTACAAGGAATTTATGATATAAACAGCCACACAATTATGATTGTGTATGTGGAAAATCTATATGCAAGAATGACATAAGTATGATATGAGATATATGAGAATAAATTATGAAGCATATGTATGAGTACATCCCGCATGTTTATGCTGGATTATGCATGAGAATGAAAGAATATAAGTATATTGAATGTGGGTCCCTTCACTTGAAGGCAGTTAATTGAGATCCCTCCTTGTGAAGGTAGTTAAATGACAAAATGTGAATCCCTTCACCTGGAGGCAGTTGCACATTGAATCCCTCCCGATGAAGGCAGTTAAAGATAAAGATATGAATCCCTTCACTTGGAGGCAGTTGCACTTTGAATCCCTCCATGTGAAGGCAGTTACCCTCTACCTTAGAGGCATGTGATCAGATGAGATCCCTCAATTTTAAGGTACGTGACCAGAAAAGATCCCTTCAATTAGAGGCACATGACCAGAATGAGATCCCTCCAAGACTAGAGGCATGTGGGTCCCCTTGCGAGTGAGTCGGTATGACGACGGTCACGGGTGAAGCTGACGAGCTCAGTCCAAGGCTAGGCTACCCAAGGGCAGTAAAAGCACCCTAGGGACGACGATACGTAATGCCTAGGTGTGCCAAGTAAAAGCTAAAGATTAAAGACTAAAGACTAAAGACTAAAGACTAAGGCATATGCAAGCACCCCACTCATATGAGGCATGGCATCGACCCAACTAGTGTGAGTACAGGGGACAGAACTTACACGAGGCATGGCATGACCCAGCTAGTGTAAGTACCAAAGGAAGATCCCATATTCTTAAGGAACGTGACATGGCGATCACGCTCTGATGGAGTATGACATGACGATTATACTCTGGAATGTGGCACGTAAAGATTTTATGATGAAAAGAGAGATGAAGAAAGAAAAGCAAATTTTATGTATATGCATAAATTCAAGTACAGATAAAGTTATGTGCAAATGCTATGTGTAGTTTAATATGTTGCAATTATTATCCATGATATCATTCAGGAATTGATTTTTATGGGTTTTTCCCAAATGACCAGTCTATGAGTAAAACTAAACCTTTGCTTCGGACATTATATTTTCGAACTATAAAATTAAACAGTTTGTAAGGTATGTTTACCTTTTTCTTAATAAATCGAAGCAAACTGGAGATAATAATAATGACATTATTTATGTTACTTAGAGAATCCTACTGGGAATTTATAATTCTCACACCTATTTCCGTGTTGTCTCCAGATAGTTTCAGAAGTTTCCGAAGACGGCTGAAGTTGCTGTCAGACAAGGTCCGCTCAGGTAACAGCAACAACTCTAGGGTATGGTACTCTGACTTAAGCATAGTATTGTATTGAGGAGGGTGTTACAAGTTGCAGGTTTCCTTCCTCTATATTAGTACTTTCCAATTGCTACCATTACATTGAACTATAGTGGTCTTATCCTTTCTCTTGCTACCAAAAAGCCGAGTAACATAGAGATGCTCTCCATTTTAATTTTTATTTCTTTGTTCCAAATATTATCTCTCCCATGTAATATTAGGAGGCTTTTAAGGGCTTTTTGCCAAGCCCACAAGTGAGTCATTGAATATACCATAAAAAAATGTAGAATCTTTTTTTTTTTCAATTCATCAACGGCAATAAGGTTTGAACCTGTAATCTCATGCATACTTTCCATGCCTCTCACCACTAAACCAGTCTTAGTGGCTTAAGAAAACATTAGATGAATTTTACAATTGGACTCATTATAAACATGAATCAAGAAAAGAATATGAAAAAGATAGATAAAATGATAAGCATAATGTCACAACTTAACTCGGGCCATGACTAGCGCAAAGAGGAAGTTGTCCCCTAGCAAGCCTCAACATACAAATTTTCCAGAAAAATGGGCAATGTCTCCTTTGTATTCGGGTTAGTTCCCCAAATTACAAATCCCCTCCTTGGAGCAAACAGCACATACATAAGACATTAGGGATCCAAATATTGTTATAATGCATCCCACAACATGCAATACAGTTAGAGTAGCATAATTCCAATCATTCATCCAAAATCTACTTCAAAACATAAATTTAGTCATTTAGTTCAAAGCGATAATCCAAACGTCAACCATGATAGCAATTACATAGATAAATAAGTATACATATTCGAATATATCTACTTCATACTTAAGATACATAAACTTCATAACAAATATAAACACTGGGGTCGGGCCCTGCCTGTGACATTATGGAGCATTAGGACTCAACTACATCCATAAAAAAGGGCTCACCAAAACCAAAGTGAAACCACTGAGAAAGAGGAAAATCAAGTCAACACTAGTATCTGAAAATAAGGACAAAAGGGCGAGTTTTACAACTCAGTAAAAGATAGTGTGTCTACAACATACGAAAGGCAAGTATAAAACAGTCTGGTGCATAATCATAAATATAAATATATAATTCAACTACACATTTAGATTCCTTGGGATTCAAAACATTAACATAATTTAAGGTTAACAAATAGGGGTAAAAATAGGTCAAGCGGCCTAATAGAGGCCTATGACCTAGCTTGACTTGACTGTTTCAAAAATAGAACCAGGCCTAGGCTAATTTGAAAGCCTATTTACCTTATTAGGCTAGGCATAGGCTCATTGCATGGACTGCAATGCTTGTCAAGTTGGCTTGGGCTTGTTAGTTATATGCATCTATATGTGTGTTATATAAAATTACAAGAATGTTATAATGAGTCTTGAATCCATGCCCTATTAGTGACTAACAATCTCACCACTATACTACAATAACGCCTTGTAATTTCCTATGCATAATTTTTAGTTTTCAATGATTACACTACATATTTTAAAATTCAATTTAAAAAGTGAAAACTTAATCTGACTCTTATCTCTAATCCCTAATTTCACTAATTCCCTTTTAGCTGCACAAGACCTTCACTGGTGTCACTCTCATGACCATCTTCTTCCTCATTCCCTCATCCACTGAACGCTGTGCTACCATCTTCATCAGTCATTGCAATATGGTTTTATCCATGGTGACTCACCAACCATCGCCCTATCTCCATTAATCATCTCAAGCGCAGTTATTTTCACTTGCAGTGACTTAGCCCCACCATGTCCTTTCCACTTAGTCACCCACAACGTCCTCTCCACTTAGTCACCATGGGCTTTTTAAATAGGCTTTAGGCCAAGCCATACTTTTGAACAGGGCAAGCTTAGGCTTAAAAAAAAAAAAAAGGACTATAATAGGCCATAGGTAAGGCTCAGGGCGAGAGATTGTAATATAGGCTAGGCCTATTAAGGGTGAAACTTGGTTTGCCCTGGCCTATTTCCACCCCTATTAACAAGTTCAGGTGGGGAATTACTCTATCTGATTTATAATAGTTGTCATTCTTACATATTTGTAATGCCCGGCCAAGGTTTTTGGGAATCACGATTTTTTACTCTTTCAAAATCCGCGGAAGTTCTAAGTCAGCACCTTATGTATTCTTGGAGGGCTATATACTCAAGACATTTTCTTGAGATCAAAAGTCCTGATAATTACTACTTAGATATCAAGGAATTGAAGAGCGATTTTTAATGAATTTTAGGAAGTCAGTAACTTCTCCATATTTTGCTGGGAAGTTTAGGAAAACACAAGTTTTCGAAAATTTGTACTAAAATCCAAAAGTTGGATTTTGATTCTTAAGAATTTTGATTTTTATGATATTTTTGTTGAGTTCAAATGGAGGGTATTTCCTTAATTTATATTTATGTTTTAAAGTTAATGGGGAGTAAAGTAAAAAAGGGATATTAACTTGAAATGTAAATAAGTGTGTAAAACTATGGCCTAAGGAGCTTTGGAGATCAGAAGAGGAAGGAAGGAAACAAAATTAGAATTTGGAAATTGGGAGCCATGCTCAACTGCAGCTCCCTGTGCTTAAGCTTGGACCTCTGCAATCCAGCGCACTTCCAAGACAGAGCAAGGAAGATTTTCGATCCAAGATGCACTCAAGTGCGGTCTCTTGCACTCGAGCGTTCGTAAATCGGCCAAAAAAAATAAAAAGGGGCTAGACGCCCTATTTTGCATCATTTTCTCTCCTCTCTTATTCCCTCTCCCTCCTCTCTCCAAGAGTCACTCACAAATGGTATTTATATCATTTTATACTACTGTTTACCCTCACCTATTCCTTATAAGTTTTATTATTAACCATTCTACTAATTGATTTTTTATTCAAGCAAGTAAGGAAGCTGTTAGAAAGCTTTAGGAGGAGGACCACTACTCTCCTCTTGCTTTACTCCATTTCTCCGCTTACCAAGGTAATTTCTAAGCCCACTCTTCATTGTTATACCATGAGTTAGTTAAATCTATGGTGAATCAAAGTTTGGTGAAGTATGGAGGAGGCTAAGGTTTGGAATTGAGGATTTTGGAGTATGGAAGGTAGTTTAGCTGCATCCCTCAATCCACAAACTAATTTATGTTTGATTTACGATCTATGTGATATTAGATACCCGAAAAGGCAACCTTTTGGCCCTTGGCACCACAGGCAATTACAATCCTTGCTTGTGGGAGCTAGGTAGTTGATAATATATCCATAACTTGTTTTAGATATACGTATGATTTAGAGGTGTTATATCTATAACTGAAATTGTTAGATGTTGAGGTTAGACTAGTATTTTATTGAATTCTCATAAGGCGATCTATATCTTGCTCTCTATATATATTTGCATATTCATATTGGTGCATGTATGTGGGACAAGCTTCATAACTTGAAAGCTAATTTTCGAGACTTGAGTACTTTAATAGAAAAGAGATAGTATCATGTTATTAGAGATTTGTAATGTTTTAACTCCACTATTTTGAGAAAGAATTCCATATATTTTCAAGTTAAACATTTTGAAGGTATTATACTAAACTCTATGATTTGATCATATAGTATTTTAAATAGTCAGAAAGTTGTGATTTGATCTTATGGATAATTAAAAAGAAGTTGATGCATTTGAAAGGTATGTTCTAAAGATTCATATGTGTTTGGAGGTTTGATGAATTTTACTTTTAGAATATAAATGTTTAATAATTCTATTGGAAATTTGCATAAATGGCTTGTATGGGAAGTTTTCTTTAACAAAACTATATGCTAACTGTAGTGGATGTTAGCCCTTGGTGCACCTTGGTAAAACCCCAGCTAGCAGGGTGTTGCTAGCCCGGTTTGTATGGCCAACACTTTCAGAATGATTGCTAGAGACATTAGGGTCTGGTTGTCGAGGCCTCTCAGATGTGGGGATTCACACTAGAGACAAGTTGTCGAGGCTGCCTAGTTGTAGATTGGATATAGTACTACTAGGGTTAGGTTGTCAGGGTCACCCAACAGGGAGATCATTTTGGAATAGAAACCTCCTTGTAAAGTTACAATTATTGTACTTCATTACACATGATTTAAATAGTTATTTTAAAATGTTCTATATTTATTTTCAAGGAAGTTATATCTCTTGAAATCAAAAGGTGATTTATTGAACTATAGATATTTTAGAGATGTTTTATAAACAAGGTACATTTTCTGGAAATCTATATCATACTCTAAATATATATAGATATATACATACATATGAATATTTTACTTGAAGAATGATTTATGGATTTGCTAATGGAAATTTGTTTCAACTTTTACAACCAGGTTCTTTATGAATATATTTTCTTAATAAACTTATGTTATGTTAACACTTCTATGTAGGCTTGTCTTACTCCTATTATAGGTATATTATTTCTCATTAAATCGTGCACTCACTCCTTATTTCTCTCTATTTCAAATATTAGTGGCTTCCCTTCAAAGAGTCTCCCCGTCTGATAGTCCATCCATGGTATGGACCCTTGAATAAATTCATATTGTAGTTGTTGCTCCATGACACCACAGGCAGGATCTAGCCTGGGTTTTTTTATATGAGTAGGGATAACTTTTGTAATATTAAGAGCGGAGTTATATATGTTGAGCTATGTAGATTGATTTGGATATAGATCTATATGTGTATTATGTGTGTTGTTCAACATATTGAAGCTATATTGAGTTGAAAATTGATACAAAAAGGCTTGCTAGGAGACGTATCCCCTATGTGTCGGTTACAACTTGGATTGGGTCATGACAATATTGATGCAATATTTATTGTTAATTTTTCAATTTTACCTTTCATCTTCATTAGTTAAAAGAGGTGGCTACTTTCTACTAGATAATGATACATCTTAGGTAAAACATTAAGAATTCATACTTTCCACTATAAAATGAAATTTAATAAGGGTATTTTTGTAAACCTATACCATAATTATGCATCGATTTTAGGGTTCTTAATTTGTGTGAAAATGGCCAAATTGACAACTATTTTGAACCAGAGCAAGTATTCAAAGTAGAAACAATCACATGTCCAAACATAATACAATCGTGCGCAGGTTGGCACCACCCCTGCAGGTAGCTGGGTGTAACATCCGATTTTCGAGTTCCGACTTCGCCCTCAGGATTGATCAATTCCAATTTCCGACTTCATCTTTTGAATTTCAGATAGAAGGATTATTTCCGAGTTCCAAGTTCGTCCTTCATGTCCTGTCCGATTTTCGATTTCATCTAATTTTGATTATTCCTCATATTCTAGTTTCGAGTTAAATGGGTGGCTTCCGAGTTCTAATACCCGACTTCGAGTTAAAGTATACTGAGACATGATTTCCGATCTCCAAACTAATGTCCAGGTCCCCAATGAAGACCATTCCCGATTTCCGCGTTCCTCTTCAACCTTCAGCATAATTCCCGACTTCCGACTTAACTCTCAAGTACAAACAATACGGACGTGATTACCGTTATCCGACTTCATGTTTCAAGGAAAATATATACGGTTTCCGATCTCATCAAATACATTGTATATAAAATACCGACTTCCAGGTTTAAGAACTTGGGTTTGATAATGTTATTTCGAATTCTGGAGTTCCGACCTTAAGCATCCTCATTTCGACTTCAGACTTGACCCAAGTTGATGCTTTATGTAAGGTCCTACTCTATCTACTATATTTACTTAATCGTAGTATAGTATGTTAAAGTTTTTTTTTTATTTAAAATTTATTATTTATAGTCCTGACTATGATTTACACGACGAATCTTTCTTTATATTTCGCGTGCAGAAGAACTTAAGCGTATAACGTGAAACAATAATTTCGTACAAACTGAAATAATGAAAGGAATGCAGCAGAAATTTTTCTGAATTTATGCACATATACTGAAAGGTAAATATATATATATCTGCATCCATAGAGGACATCCTCTGATATATACACTGTAAGGAATACATGTAGGGCCAGTACATACCAAAAAGATCCTGGCCGATATCATAAAAGTGCATCCTAAGAGTCCTCATAGGACATTTAAGTACAAGTCAAAGTCCTAACAAAACTACTCCTATGGCCCAATACATCATCCTGTCAAAAGAGGGCCATCATGTACAACAGCTAGCCAAATATATCTACTACGGGGTCAGGTACCCGTTGGCCATAGCAGGCCCAGTCGGGGAGGAGTCATCAGGTCCGGATGAGGAGGATGAAGAGTCGGTGGCCTCGGACGGGTCATCCTCGGCGTCCATCTGGTCTCCGGGAACCATATGAAGAGGTGAGGCTGGTATGGGATCCGCCTGAGTCGCAGGTGCGGGAGGAGGTGCCGGATGCGCTACGGATATGGGGAAGGCGAAATATGGAACAGTGGGGTCGAACAAGGGGTGGAAGAGTGGCACCGTGAAGTCACTGCTGCTGAAAAAGTATACCCTAAATCGGCACGAGCCAACTATGTACAACGAGTCGTAGGTGGGGCTGTAATGAAGCTGCATATGCGGGAACTCAATGAACACCACCGCTGTCGCGTCCATCGTACTGATCTGAAAGTAAAGTGGGTACTACATAGGGTGAGAATTCTTCAAACTCTCAGTAGGGTTCTATATTCCTAAAGTTATCTCATCTTAACCCCTAATGGCTTCGGTCTTGTATTATGATAACTATGAACATGGTCGGAGGTAGTGAATAAGTCTAACTATTAACAGTAGAATAGCAGATTACAAAATATACATGCATAACTCAAGTATAAAATTCAACAACATTTAATACCCTTAATGCGTGTAAAAAGGGAATATACTCATAACTTTACTCTTATCCTTCTTCTAAGTTTGACTTTTTCTTAAAATCTTTACAACCACTCAGCATAAATGGTAATGAGCTCATACCGTGGCCGTCGCCACCTTAAATATTCGGTACTTACACTAGCTGGGTCTAATGCCATGCCTCATGTAAGACCTATCCCCTATACTCACACTAGCTGGGTCTAATGCCATGCCTCATGTGAGTCGTGGATGAGGGGAACTTAAATAAGCTTATCCTCTTACTCGAGGATTATATATATTCCAACTTACACTTATAATCTCATAATTAATCATAATGCTTACCGAAATTTGGGCAGCATAAAGGATCACATCCGCTTCCCCATGAATAGTGCCAACAGCAACAATTCCAGAAATTCTCAACAATAGTTCAATAATTTCTATAACAGTATATACAATGTTCATAACAATATAGGATTCTCATAATAATACTGGGCATGCATACTTGTTATAATCAAGAGAAGAGTAAACTAAAAATTTGGGTGCTGCCACCAAATGCTTCCTATTCTGCCCGGTTAGTGTTTTCTCTGAGTTTATTGCTACACAACTCCAATGGATCTGAAATTTTAATATGTTGAAGCCCTATGTGTCTAGTTTCTAACCTTTTTGGTCCCGTTCAATTTTGATATCTACAACTCAAGATATTGTCATTTTATTCTGGCTTGGTCTATAACTAAACTGAACAGCACTCTAAAATGTTAAAATCTGTTAAAATTTGAATCCTAAGGGTATGGCTACCAAACCTATGTTGTTACCTATGTTGTTTTGAAGCTAGGATATGAAATTTTATCCTCCAACAAGTCCCACATCATTTGGCGAACTATAGCTTAAGTAATAAAATCTCAAATTCAGGTGTTACAAACTGCCCTGTTTTGGCCTAAGCAGAATCAGGGGTGACTTTAGAAAATTTCTGGGAGTTACTCAAATTAGGTCTGAATCCGAAATTTTTATAGCATAAACTACTGGATCTTAGCTTTCTATAGAATCTTGTTCCACCTAAATCCAAGTTATATGGAGTGAGATATGGCTCACGTAAGCTTCCCTGCCCGAAATCAAATTCTGAAACTTTGGTCAAACTTCAAAAATTCATAACTAATTCTATACTGATCCAATGACTTAATAATTTATATGTATGGAAAGCTTTGGATGTCTAGTTTCATCTAAAAATATTTTCATAGAATTTAAACTGTGGGAACTGAGGGACAGAGGGCATTTCATTGCAGAAACCCTAAGAGAACTCTGTTTCCAGACTTGCTGATTTCTCTCCTTTCTTGATCTACCCCATTGATCTATCACCTCTTCACTCATCCCATCATTTTTCCACCCATATTTCATCAAGATCAACAAGAAGATAGATCAGAAACCATATCCAATCCAGATTCAATCAACAATACAAACATCTATTGAAAGCTTTAAACCCTACCTCCTTTGAGTTCCAACTTGATTCTTCAAAAGAACTTCAAATCTCCAAAGTGAAGAGTGTATGAAGTGAAGAGAGATGAAGAAGAGGAAAAGAAAAATGGAGGAGGGAGGAAGAAGGAAGGGTGGCGGATGAGATAAGGAGAGGAGAGTGAGAGAGAAGATATTTTGAAGTGTAATAATTGAAGGGGTAAGTTGTCGCGGTGTGATTGGTCCTTTAATCTTGTGGCCTCAATTGAGCCACAAGGTGAATTGTGGATCGTCTGATGGTGGTGGGGTGGATGGCCTCCCCACCTTTGGATCCAGGGCCATTAATATTATTTTATTCCAGTAGTTTAAGTTATTGAAGTTTTATCGGATCTTCCCCCAATCGGAGATTCGGTATTTACCCGATTTCGCATTCGCCTTTACCTTAGTTCTACTTTAAATTTTCCATTCTAATCTACCTAACTAACATCCATTTGAATCCTAATAAATCTTAAATGGTTCATAGCTAACCTTACTCGCGTGAATTAATCGAGAAAATTGATTAATAACAGGTGATTGAATTTTCGGACGTCACACTTTAAAACAATGGTATAAGTGCCAACGTCCGATTTTGATGTAACGAGTTCCCGCCTTAGATTTTGATGAGACGACGGTCACGGGTGAAGTTGACGAGCTCACTCCAAGGCCAGGCTACCCAAGGGCAGTAAAAGCACCCTAGGGACGGCGATACGTAACGCCTAGGTGTGCCAAGTAAAAGCTAAAGATTAAAGACTAAAGACTAAAGACTAAGGCATATGCAAGCACCCCACTCATATGAGGCATGGCATCGACCCAGCTAGTGTGAGTACAAGGGACAGAACTTACACGAGGCATGGCATGACCCAGCTAGTGTAAGTACCAAAGGAAGATTCCATATTCCTAAGGAACGTGACATGGCGATCACGCTCTGATAGAGTATGACATGGCGATCATACTCTGGATTGTGACACGTAAAGATTTTATGATGAAAAGAGAGATGAAGAAAGAAAAGCAAATTTTATGTATATGCATAAATTCAAGTACAGATAAAGTTATGTGCAAATGCTATGTGTAGTTTAATATGTTGCAATTATTATCTATGATATCATTCAAGAATTGATTTTTATGGGTTTTTTCCAAATGACCAGTCTATGAGTAAAACTGAACCTTTGCTTCGGACATTATATTTTCGAACTATAAAATTAAACAGTTTGTAAGGTATGTTCACCTTTTTCTTAATAAATCGAAGCAAACTGGAGATAACAACGATGACATTATTTATGTTACTTAGAGAATCCTACTAGGAATTTATAATTCTCACACCTATTTCTGTGTTGTCTCTAGATAGTTTCAGAAGTTTCCGAAGACGGCTGAAGTTGCTGTCAGACAAGGTCCGCTCAGGTAACAGTAACAATTCTAGGGTATGGTACTATGACTTAAGCATAGTACTATACTGAGGAGGGTGTTACACTGGGGATTCAGCCTTCGACCACACACATGTCTAAGCATGTGGCTTACATGCGTGGGTTAGCACCTCACCTGCTAACTAGAGTTTGACTCGTGGTGCACCAAGGCTACCGCCATTACCGTTAGCTATAGCTTCTAATGGTGAACTTAGCCCAAAATCAAATTACATTTTCACTCAAACCCCATTTTGCCAAATTTTCAAGAAAACTAAATATTGTCTCACGGCTAAGAATTAAATGAATAAATAAATGAAAATTTAACACAAGTGTCACAATTCCACAAATCATATCCAAGACATGCTAATCACATTCAAATCTTTACTAAATCACAACTTCACAATTTAAAGAATAGATAATAAGAGTAATATAAGATCTTGCCTCATGTGTAAGCTTCAAGAGAACATAAAGCTCTTTTCATTAATTAAATTCCTTTTCTTGTAACTAATCATACTCTAATGTTCCAATACAATTTTTTTTTTAGTAATTATTTAGAATGATATAGTATGGAAAATAACTATAGACACACTATGTACTCATAACTCGAGGTTTGAAGAATCGAAGAGTAACTCCAAGGATAACACCAATCCAAGTGATGATGCTCAGAACCCCCAAATCCCCATAGCCTAGGGTTCCAAAGAACCCACCAACAACCCATGAAACACATAGGAAACTTGATAAAATTAAAGAAGCAAGATTAAGTGTCACTTACTACTCCAAGAGGAAGAAAAGAGAGAAAGAAATCACCTAAGCTCTCCACTAAGCTCCATGACCACCAATGGAGTTTCTAGTGAGAGAAAGAGAGAAAGATATGATGGTAAAGAAGAAGAAGTGTGTTTTGCGTGGATGAAGGGGAAAACCAAGAAAAATAAAGGTGGAAAAGTTAGGGATGAAGGTTAGGGTTTGGAGAAAAGAAGGGAAGAAAGAAAGATCAAGAGGGAGAGAAGGGAATGTGAAAAAGAGAGAGGGACTGCACCTTTATGTTTGTTCCTAGTGCATTGGTGCTCAAGCACCAAGTTTTGGGCACTTAAGCACAAATGCCCAGACTAAAATTTTTCCTTTTTTTTTCGTATCTTACACCTGCAGCATGCATTCCCAAGGCCTAAAAAGGTATTCCTAATTATATGTACACTCTGAAACACCCAAAAAAACAAGAGAAAGACTTTTAGGAAGTCTCCAAAGCTCATCCTAAAACAAGGATTGAAGTTAACATCTCAATTGAAATCAGGTATTACACATAAGCCTTCTTTTTTTAATCTAGCTATCAAACCCTAGTAGATCCTTGGCCAAAGATAGCCAAAAATCTCTAGAAGACCTCTTCTCAATGTTGGAATAATCCCTTTTATACTCTCACGACACCCTAATAAAAACTCCATCACGTAGGGGGGGTGAAATGCCCAATTCAACACCCAATTTGATTGCTTTCTTGATTTGTATAGCCTTCTACAATAGGATTTAGGCTTGGATGTTTGCACGAAAGTCATAGCTCTATGTCTTAGCTTTCCAATGCCTTTAGAACCCCCCTATTTGCACTTTTGTAACTCAAGATATGGATGATTTAGTGCAGCAAGATCAAGGTTGACAAGATCTAGGACAAATTGTATCTTCTAGCTTGTTTCTACTTTTTCTCCTAGAAGTCTTGAGAATTTTAGAAAGTGTCCGTCCAATAGTGAAGTTGTTGCTTTATTTCTCTTCTTTCCAAAGCATTTTGAATCACCCCATTTAGACTTCCGGTAAGGGAGTTACGAAGATTTCTTTCAAGACATGTTTTGATTATATGCAAGCACTGGACCCCAAACATCTTCAATTTGGCTCTATAATTCTCCAATCGCCAAGATAGTGCACATTTAACCTCAAATCCTCATGTTCTATCTAAAATCATTTATGAAACATAAATTACAAGAAGTGAATCAATTTCTAAATATTTACATATTTAACAGCTAATTTAATCAGGAAAACTACACAAATCAATGTCAAAACTAACAATAGATGTGTCTCTTTTTCACGCACATCAACTTGTGTGTTTTAATTATTTATTTGATACTTTAATTTTTTTTAATGAGATTTAGTGATTGTTACTAATTTCATATTCATCCTTTGGTTGTAGCCACCACCGATTAAGAATAGTGGACTTATCTATCATACCAATGCTTTGAAGAATGGCTTCATTAAGATAAACATTTATATGATATTGTTTATGATGTCTTCTAATTATCTAAACCAAACTCATTGTTGTTGCTTTCTTAATATATTTTATTGGTGCTGCAATAGCAACTATTGCTTGAGGATCTTTTGGTAGAGTTATAACATAATAAGATTTGGATTAGTTATTTTTTAACAAGGACAATGTAAGAAGAGAGTGTTATATTTAATTTCATCAAACTTGATGAGTTATTAAAGTTTTATTTTATTACATTTTTTTATTTAAGTTAATAATTAGATTTAAGTTAGGAGAGTATTTAGGTGCGGAATTAAAAGTTTATTTATTATTAATTTTTATATTTAATATTAATTAGTATGTATGATTATTAAATATAAGAGTGATAATAGACCATAAGTTAAAAATAACCTTTTATTTAAGAGCATTTTAAAAATAAAAACAATAAAAAAATGAGGGACAATAAATAATAAGGAGTGGCAATAATCCTACTATTTTAGTTGGATATAGGAAAACAATCACCAAAAAGGAAAATGAAAGGCTAAAATCTAATTTATGTTTTTGACCTTTCGACCACAAGACTCAATGTCTGATCAAATCATATTTTCCTCCACAAGTTTATATAGAAACTTTGATAAAGCTCTGGTTAGCATGAATGGATCTATGTTGTGGAGGGTGGGGACACATATTCCCACCAAAATTTGGAATTTTTTTTCATGAATATAGAGATGTATGATATATTCTTGTCCCATTATTTATTAAGTTTGATACTATACTATGATAAAAAAAAATATAATTGAAAAATATTAATCCATTGTTCTATTCTTACGCCCATTACATAAATTTTCTCAATCTGTCAATGATAGCCAGATTATCCATAGTCAATGATGTACAACAGCGTGATTGCCAATGAGATTGTAGCATTCTCCAAAAAGAAAAAAAAAATGAAAGAAAGAAAGAACAAACATGTAAAACAAATTAAAGAAAGAGAAAGGAAAAGCAGAGGTCAATATGACTCCCTTGTTTTCATTAAAAAAAACTAAATGACTTAAATATGTTTTTGTCGCTGAAAATATATTAAATTTCCGTTTTGATCTTCATATAATTTTTGGTTTGGTTTTAGTCCAAAATACTTGAAATATGCATATTTGGTCCCTAAATGATTCCTATAACAAGAAGAAAAAAAACAAAACTTAAAGTAAAAATCATTTATGCTCATTAAACAAAAACTTTTGTGGAAACAAAACTAAAATTCAATATAATTTTAGAGATAAAAAATATTTTTTTTTGACTTGTAGATGAAAAAATATATTTAAGCCAACTAAAATAAGACTAAAAATATTATTATTCTACATTGCATAAAAGATTTGATTTGATATCGGACTAAACAAAGTAATAAAAGAAACAAAATAACCCACCAAAAAAAAAAAGAAAAAAATATTAAAAGGTATGAAAGTTGTTTTGAAAATGACACAGAAAACAATAGTATTGAATTGCGTTTTGCCTCCATCACCTTATTTTCCCTTTTTCCTTGAATGTTTGACCCTTTTTTTGAATGGTTTACAAGTTACAACCATTCCTAGCAGTTCTTATGAAGGCGAGTTCTTAAGTGGGAATGGGGACTCTCTCACCATTGCAAACCTGCCACTACACCCCTGACAACACCACTTTCTTCAAACACCATTATGGTCGTGCCTCCATTATGGCACCATAAGCACCCACCATCGAATGACATTCATGCTTGCACAAAGTGAAGGGGCTGGGACACGAGCTTCTAAAGTTTATCTTTTTCGGTTAAATTTATATTTGTATCTTAAAAAATTAAATCACTTATTATCTTGGCTCTTCTTTTATCTTGTTATTTTATTATTTAACTGGAATCTAGAATTGGTATTTATGGTGGCCAAGTGTGTTTCGATGCAATGGGAGCATTGAGTGTGAGGCAAGAAGTGAGTGGTGACTAAATAATCAATGGTGAAAGGGGGATTTGGGAGAAACTAGCGGTTTAGGGTGGAGAAGAAAAGGGGTAAGTGTGGGGGTTGGGGTAGGTGAAATATTTGGGTGTTCATAGAGTGGATATACTCATAGTTAATAATACCATGATATTTCATGATAAAACTCACTATTAACTTATACTCTTATCTAAAATGTCATTATATTATTAGTTATGAATATAATTCACGTGATATTCTATAAGCACTTAAAAATTTCTCGCTAGAGCAGAGCCTCCGAGGTGGGACAGATTTGCAGGAAGGAGAGTGAAAAAATGGGATGTTGGAAGAAGGGTAAAATACAAAAATGAAAATGAAAATAAAACTTTTATTATTAATTGTGTTATTTTATAACCATTAAATTTAATATCCAAAGGTTGAGATTTAGTCATCATGTGGTGATAAACTCAAATTCCCCACTTAAGAACACCTACCATTGGTACCGATGTTTGTAATGAAATGGTAGAATATGGTGTTTGAAATAAAACAGGTGTATAAAGAAAAATTTTATAAGTTGGTAATTTTTGAATTACTTTTTAAAATGTCAATGTAACCAATTTTAAAACTAATAAATAGAAAGGATCAAATGGTAAAACAAACATTACTACTTGCAGTTATAACATTAAATTTTCTTTTGGAACAAAAAATAAAAAAAAATGAATTTAGCGTCAGCATATAAAAGAATTCTTTATTATTGAACATAAAATATATGTATATCGGGAAGCAAATTATGCTGCTGATCGTTTAGCTAGTATGGGGCATTCTTTGGATTTAGGAATTTCCTATTTTTTGTCTAATTTTTTTTAATGCAAATATCTAATAGTTATTTTACAAAATCCCAAGGTTGAGAAAACCAAACCAGGTATTGAAGCGGTCAAAGTACTATTTCAAAGGTTTAGAGGTCCAACCAGTTTAACCAGGGGTTTAACCAGGGTATAATAAAATATATAAATATATACATATAATTAATTAAAACATAAAAAATCATATTAAATCATTAATAATTACTAAGATTTTGAAAACAGACTCGACAAAGTACTCAACATTGAATAATACATAATGTTTTAGAAGCCCAAAATGTCTCAAAATGTGGTAAATATGAAAGATGTTAGTTGTGAAAAGCCCAAAATCCTATCAAAATAATTAAAAAAAAACTTTCAAAATGTTTAACAGATTGTCCATATTTCTAGAATCCACCAATGATGTGACTTGGGATGGACAACATGTGGGTCTCCCTATTTAAGCTAGTGATGCACCTTCTTCCCAAAGCTTTGCCCTCCTTCTCTCCACTCTCTTGCTCTTATTTCTACACCTTTATTAGACACCTTTATTGTCATTTTCCAGAAATCATTTTACCTTTAGATCATCATCACACAAGAACCTGTGATAGCGGACGGGCAGTGATGGATGGCTTGAATAGCAGATAGTGACGACAAGGGTGGGGAAGAAAATGGTGGCTCAAGCTTTCCTTTTCAATGAAGCATCTTTTAAACTTTTTTTTTTCCCAGCGGCAACTAGTAGCAGTCATCACCCAATTTGCAATTTTCTTCTTTATCTCGATGGATGCGCCTTACTCCTTCTTGTTTCTTTTGAATTTTTTATTTTTTTTAAAAAATACTAACATTATTTGGCTTGATTTTTTTAGGGAGGAGGGAGGAACCGGTCAGCTGGCCAACTAGCACTGATTTGGCCGGTTTGGTAGTTTTAGGCTAGTTCTAATGGTTTGACGCCAGTTTTCAAAATCTTGGTTTTCAAACCAAGACCGGACTGGCTAAGTGAGTGGTTTCCGGTCAAACTAGTCGAACCAACTAGTCCGGTCCAATCCGATTTTCTTAACATTGCAAAATCCACTTAGAATTTGGACTAGATCTAAGCTTTACCAATTCGACATGAGCCCAATTAGAGTACAAAGTTATACCTACATGTACTCAGGTGCTGATATTTCTTGTATTATAACTAATTATTTTATAAACAAATTATCCATCTAACTAATTGTGTGTTTGATGTTTTTAATTTTAAATTACACTTCCAAAATTTCTTAATCTAATGTGATGGTGACATGTATTTGCATAATATAGGCCTTCCTCAATTTGCACAAAAATGGTAAAACATGCATTCACAACTACACGTAAAACCTTTATAAACGACACATATTTCACAAGATGGTGAGACATAACTATTGGCTCAATCAAAAAGCAAATAGTACAGTCCCAAGTTCAAAACCATCCATATATATAGTCAAATACGAGGAAGAAGTGATATGTAGATATGGGAATCAAGAACAACAATCCATATATATAGTCAAATACAAGGAAGAAGTGATATGTAGATATGGGAATCACGAACCCTGTAGTTCTTTAGGTAACGGACTAAATGCCTGTAATTTTGTGATTAACGCCTTTATGGATTCAAACAATTGAAGCTTGTCTATGGTTTTCAAATGCACATAAGTCTACTCCCATTCCTTAGCGTCCAGGCAGGTAAAGCTAGAGATATTTATAGTTGTTTTTCCATCAGGCCCAAGTGGATCATATGGTGAATCTTCTCCAAATTCAATTGGCATTGACTTCCAGTGCAGTTTTGGTTCCCATTCTGCTTCTTTGAGAACTTTCAATATCTCTTTTGCAACTATCTTGCTTCCCTCAGAAGAAAGATGAATTCCATCCCTATCAATCACCAACCATTCAAATGAAAAGATATGTAAAGGGTTCTAAATTGCAGTGGTGACTGCAAATGTTGATAGTGTTTGTAGTTGTTGCAATTATGGCTATTGTGATTATTGCAATGCGCGTTGCAACTATCATGACTTAAAATTTTTGTGTGTTTGCAATCTGAAATAGAGCTTGTTGTGGTTCTTGTGCGGCCACCTTGTAGTTGATTTATGTGATTGATGGTCACACCACAACTGCAGTGTGATGCTATCACAATAGTGGCCGCAATTGCAATATTGTGGTTGTATTATGTGTGATGCAGTCCACAATTTAAAACACTTTGGATAATTGGTAAAAAGCAGAAGTATACTTACGTGAAGCAAACATCTAACCAATCATCTCTTTTTTGGATTGCAGACCAGAGATCAATGGCCTTGATATTCATCCCCCGGCATAACTCCAAACATGCTTCTGAGTATATTCCACACAATTTATTTGTCTTTGGTAGCTGCCC
Organism: Pterocarpus macrocarpus; assembly: GCA_031439585.1. Lineage (NCBI taxonomy): Eukaryota > Viridiplantae > Streptophyta > Magnoliopsida > Fabales > Fabaceae > Pterocarpus > Pterocarpus macrocarpus. The sequence goes on from CM062515.1 coordinate 60,715,177, forward strand.
CACTTGACCACTGGTTGCAATTCAAAAATTTATTCATCAGAGTTATATATTGAAATGTAAATTCCACACAATCACAAAAAGAAGAATGTCAATAATAGCTTCAACTCTTTTTGGTTTTGAGTTGAAGATGTCACATTTGATATACCAGCAATTCTATTACTCTAACTTAATCTCAAATATGAAAGAAAACATATAAATTTCAGGGGATAGGTTATATTTATACAAAACTATCTGCTAGTTGGAGGGTAAGGATGTTGATAAATAGATTGCTTGCACATTGCTGATGTATACCCTTTTGTAATTTTAAGCATATTGGGTTTGATTTAAATGATTTGGCCTCTTTTTTTTTGTTTTTTTTTTTTTTTTAACATTTGAAATAGATTTGGCCTTTGCATTAAAGTTGCCATTAGGAGTGTTTGGACCCAATTATTAGACTTTGGTATAGATTGGATTGTTTGATTAGAAGGTTACTTTAGTGGCCTTTTCCCATTTGCATCTTATAAACCCTGTTCTTTCTTTGAATTTATCCTAAGTGGGACTTATATTTCTCAGGTGCTGTTTGGCACATTAACTAACAAAATTACTAATAATTCAAATTATCATTTAAAAAAATTGTCACTTTTTAGATTGCTGGCAATATTATAATATAATATTTGATATATACAGGTAATCTAACTAGTAACTTATATTACCTTATTTAATATATAAAAAAGATTATTAGGTAGTATATGTCTTTTAAAATAATAATAATAATAGTAAATAATCTTTTTGATCCTAAGATTTTATATTTGACATCAATTTAATCTCAAAAAATTTTTGACATTAATTTTATCCTAATATTTTAAAATTTGATATCAATTTGGTTTCAACATTAAATCTCACTTAACACAGTTAATGAGTTTCCTAGTTGGCTCACAAATATATTTTTCATGAACTTCACATTATCAAAATTATTTAAAAAAAAATAAGAAAAAAACCTCCCCACTCCCTACTCCCCCACAAAATTTGTCATCGAGCTAAAAACCTAAAGCAGCCCCTTCCTCTCCCTCACCACCGTCCACCTCTAATCCACCCAGGAAAGTCAAGATCCATCTACTAGATCACATGAGGAAAAAGCATAGCAACCTTATTCACTAAACCAAAACCCAACCTCTTTATTCCATCAAACTTTCTTTCAGGCAACTCCAATATAAATTTGATAGACCCTTTCTTTAGTACACCTAGTGGAACAGTGTGCACCACCATATCACCCTCAAAGGCCTTACTTCTTGCAATAACCTGTATTCCATCACCATTGTGGGAGGTGGTTGGGAGTCTTTTTTTCCTGATTTTTTTCATAATTTTGATGATGTGGAGTTTATGATGAATACATTTGTGAGTCAACTAGATGCTCATTAACAATGTTAAGTGAGATTTAATGGTGAGATGAAATTGATGGCAAATATAAAATCTTAAGATTAAAATAGTTATTTACTCTAATAATAATTAATAGTAATTACATTTTATAATAATAATACTAACAGGAGAATTATCATATGGATGGTAATTCTTATAGACACCACCTATGTGGACAATCCACATTGTCATTTTGAAGGTAATGTGGATTGTTTTGCAAATATGGATTGCCAGAAACGAGACTCAACCAAAAAAGGTAATGTGGTAGATCCAAGTAATTTAACTGAAGATTGTCAATAATCTAGATGAATTACCTCATATTAAACACTGCCTCATATACATGTGTATTCTCTAACACTTTCCCTTACATGTGTATGTCACTTGATCCTTCTTTTTATTTTAATTTTAGGCATTGGGCTTAGCTTAAATGATTTGGGCTTTGTATTAGAATTGATACTAGGGTTGTTTGGACTCAATTATTGAGCCTTGGTATGGATTGAATTATTTGATTAAAAAGTTAACCTAGCGTGGGACTTATATCTCTCACACACGTGCATTTTCCAACATAACCTAAGGTATTTCTGGCACTACGTTATCATAGTCTCAATGTAAGTGTAGGCATCATTCTTATGTATCTGTCCGCCTTTTCTTTCTGTGAAATTGTAACTATTAAGTAGCAAATCAAAACACGTTACCTGAATTGGCGGATTTGTGCCTCATTGATGGGAGGACAACTAAGAAATATGATGCGAGTCTTCGTTGAGAGGCTCTGGCAATCATTAGGATTTGTGTCAAACTTTGCAGCGATAAATATAATTTATTATGAAGGCAAAGAAAAACAGGTAAGCAAAACTTGAAGGATGAGTCATTTCTTCCATATAATGAAGGCAAAGTGCTACTGAAAGTTTACCTTCAGATGGATAGCAATCTTCCTCATGTTTTCTTTGTATTCTTGGAGTGGTACATGAGGACCATGTCCATTTGGCCTTGGAAGAGCAGAATCATTACCACCAAAGTACACAATTATCAATGATGGTTGCTCAGTTGCATTCTGAGAAGAAGATGACAGAGCAAAAAGGATGACTCCTAATTATATGTCATCAAGAATCAAATTAACCACATTGTGCAAACCTGAGTCTAAACAAAAATAAAAGCGTAACCTGAAACTTACGATGATTAGGAAATTCATTGTAGTACATTTAATATTGTAAAATTGAGAATAACCTTCCTAATATGTCCATGCTTAGTTCTTAGACAAATTGAGCATATCATGTGCTAGATTCTTCAAGCTAATCTGTAGCTTAATTATTTAATTTGCGAACACTTTTTCTTCAACCAATTTTTAAAATTTATGAAGAGAAGACAAAAGATTCAAGATGAAGAAAGAGGGGAAATTTTGAATCAGCATGGGCATTCTCAGAGTATCAATACCTTGGGAAAAATTTCATCCAGAACCTGAAGGGCACGCCTTGAATTCCAACCAGAGTATCCTCGAAGAACTATATCCGCCTATGTCATGTCAGTGTTTGATTAGTTACGCTCATTGACCATCATAATGCATCCCAAAAGGGCATATGTAAATGTAATTTCATTCCATATTTTACTGATATTTTACAAAGTTAGGCATTTGATATGCAGTGCTCTCATATTAGTCTCTTTGAAACAAAAAAGATTTTTCATCAATGCCTCCCCCCCCCCCCCTCTCCTTTGTGAGAGCACGAGATATCCTTACAATTTTGGCACATTTGAATTGCTTAGGTTCGACCTATTTAAATTGCACACAAGATTAATACTCCATCGACCGTTGGAGCACAAGAATTATACAGTCTCCTCATAAAAGTTGTTTAATAGGATTTGAATTTGGGTCCTTTACCTAGAGGGTCAACAATGCTTATCACTGCAATCAACTCTTTCTAAGTAGATGAGACTTTGTTTATTTTTCTATATATGGAGACTCAACATAGCATGTCGTGTTGCTCTTGTAGATAAAACGTTATCCCTTTAATTAGAGGAATGTTATATAAATGCATTGAGGGACATCTTTTCCTCAGACATACTTGCCATCCATTGTTAAAATGTCTCTCTGTCCTATCAAATGGTTTTGAAGCAGTGTGTCGTGTCACACTTGTGTACAAATAAAATCTCTGCTTTAATTATGCTGATCCTAAGATAGTCAAACAAAATTCAAGTGAAATGTCTCAATATAGTCAGCCAGGATCCACAAATAGTAAAACAGCACATGAATCAGTATGAAGCATAGGTTCATAGATATGGAAAACTATGACATACTATGTCAATGTATGAGGACTGTAATCAAGAAAGCAATTTCACACTCTTTCAATGATTCAAAATTGAAGCAAGAACTGAAACTGAATCAACCATTTAGTCTGAGATGGCTTAAACCCTAGTACATGCAGTGAAAGAATATCCCAGAGTAATGCTATTTATCATGAATTATTTTTTACCAATTGTATGATAATATATAAATACACAATATCTGCGATAAGTCAGGTACAAAGATGAAGTTCATAATCTGTGTGTATGCATTCCGAAAGATCAATTCATAATATTTAATTAGCATAACTCAATATCCAATTCATAGTATCAGTTAAAGAAATCACAATCATTATCGCACACCATAAGGCCTTAAGAAGAAGAAGAAAGTACCTTACGAGCATACAAGTTAGCAAGAATAGCTCCCCAACCTTGATTAGAATAACTGAACTGAACAATGGAAGAACCAAACAGCACAAATTGAGGCCTAGCTGATCCTGCCATCTCTCTGTATTCTCCTTCTCTATCTCTTGCATAGACATATATGGGGCTGAACATCTATAGAGGTGCATTTTATGTATCTTTTATTTTTGAGTAAATGCATTTTTTTTTAGAAGGATTTTTGAAAAAAATTAATATAAAGAGAAATATTATATATATATATATATATATATTTTATGCAAAAATATCAAGTAAACTCACACTTCATCTATTATTTGATAGAAAATAAATTCTACTTAAATTAGATCTATATCTCTATCAAAATATGTACATATAATATTACTTTAATATAAGCCACTCAACCAAAGAGTTGTGATAAGAGTACGTAACAAGTACGGACCAAAATTAAAAGAGTACGGACCAGAATTAAAAGGTTTGCCCAATAATTGGATACAAATCTATGAGAGATTTGTTACAATAATGTGGATCTTTTTTTTATGAAAAACAGCTTTCTTTTCCATTGGTGTTACGTATATACGCTTATATTTATCATTTGATTATTTTTAATTTCGCCCTGTTTTTTGGACACCCATAACATATTCTTTCTTTTCTTTGGCTATCAAGTCATAGATCTGCTCACGTAAAGTCATTTTTGTTGTAGTTGGATGGCTAATCCAATACGAGCTTGGATTTGGTTGTTTCCAAAAAGAATTACCGTTCGAAAAATTATTTTAAAAGTTTTTAATTATAAATTATTTTAAATATAAAATAAATTAATTCAAATAGGAATTGTACTATCAAGCTACTATTCTAGGTACGACCAACCAGTTACTTATTGTGTGTTGACTAACTAGCTACCCTTTTTTTTTTTTATCTTTTTTGCTTTTATTTTCTTGGAGGAAAGAAGCTCTTCTAATTACTTTATGGTGGATTTTATCTGCAGCGTGTAGACCGCCTTTTTTCATATATTTTAAATGACAAAAATTGTCAATTCATGGGTGGCAACTCATTTGATTGACGTGCCGCTGTCCCACTTTGTTTTCCCTTTTTTTTTTTTTTTTCAATAGTGCATATTACAGTGCACCAACTTAAATACAGTGCAGCCATGCACCATCACCTTTTTGCTCCTCTTTCTCCGTCACCGTCTCTACGCCCTTCCCATCATGCTCCCCTTCTTTTTTTTTTTTGAAGTTACAGATCTCACTCTCACCATCTCTTTTTTCTTCTCTTTCTCCATCTTTGTGCCCCGTCCAGACATGCTTCCCCCTCTTTCTTTTTTTTCCAGTCACAGATCCCACTCTATTTCTGCTGGAAAACAAGTTTTATTTTGGCCCAAAATCTTCTTCAACCTTGCCTAAATCTGTTGATCGGTGGTGGCCATGGGCAAGCGCAAAGAGGCGATGGTGGAGGCATAGATGGCAGCCATTGATTGCGACGCAGGTGGCACGCACGGTGGCCACGGGGAAAACACAAATAGGCAAGACACAGATAATGGATAACGCAGAGAGAGAGAGAGAGAGAGAGAGTGAGTGAGTGATAGTCGAACTCTCCATTTTGAGCTTGCAAGGCAAGCACATTAACCAAACAGGCTGTAACGCACGTGCTAACGTCATTTATCATTTAAAACATATAAAAAAAATGCCATCTACATAGTGCAGATATTTTACAATCTACACTAGAGTGTCCCCCTTACTTTATTTGTTTTAAAAAAGACACGGAGTATTAAGACAAAGGCAATGCACTTTATAGTCTTCGTCTTCATAATATTCAATCTGTGTTAAAATAACGTTACTCGGAAGAAAATATGCCATCCGTATGAGAAATTATTGCATGCTTTAGAATGGCATATAAAGAAAATTGTGCTCAGTCCATTCATGTTCATTATTTAAACTTTATTTTTTTTTATTTTTATAATATAAAAATAATAAATATATAAATTAATGAAAGACTTCATATAAAATTATACTCATTCTATCTATAGCATGACAATTCAGCTACACTTATGATGTGTAACTAAAATGTTACGCTATGACTGAGCACAATTCTATACAATACTTCTGGAAAATCTAATCATTTTCCATGCATGTATGATGCCTTTGTCACCTACTCACACACTCCCATGGCAATGCCTTTCGGCCCTTACCAAACATTAGATAGAAGACAAAGAGCATGCTTAAGTTTTTTTATTGTTTATTTTTCTTAGAGTATTGTTATTTATATATTAATTTTATAAAAATTATCTTCACACCCAAGCAATTATGTATTTATATTTAAATATTTCAATTACGTTACTAATAATTCAGATTCATCAATAAAGTAATTGAAATTTTCGCTAAAAATAAAAGCGAAAACTTTACCATTTTCACTTATAAGATAATTGAAATTCTCAATCATTAACAAATAGTTTCTCACATATAGATTCGCTAGTAATGCAACTGAAAAATCCATTTATAAATATATGATTTCCCATAATGTCAAAAATAGTGTACATAAAAGTGTAAAAAAAAAAATTATGAGTTTAATTTTGATATATAAATAGTGTAAAAGACTTTTACATAGTCAACCAATTATATTTTTCAATTTGCTTGAACATTCAAGTAGTGGGTATAAGAGTAAATTTGACTATATAAAAGTCTTTTATGCTATTAGTGTATAAAAGTTAAATTTAAAAGTATTATCCTTTTTCTTAAGTATAAAAGTATTTTTAGGTTAACTTTTGCCTCAATTTATTCTATATAAGTGATTTTAATGATAAATCATTAACATTGGTTTGATGTATTTACCAAAATCATTGTTGAAAATACTAGCCTAAGATTTAGATCCAAATAATTAAAATAGGAGTCCACATTTTTTTTTTATGTTTAAATATCCCACATATCCCTATAGTTTTACTTAATTTGTAATTAGGTCTCTATAATTTAAGAATTTGTAATCAGGTCCCTATATTAAACAAAATTTTCTAATGATGTCCTTGGAGGTAACCATTGTTACAAAAAACATTACCTTGAGCGGAATATTCTTTTGATCAATGAGGTAGTGCACTTGGTGAAGTTGTGTGCGCTACACACCTTATTGATCTAAATCATTCAATGTATACAGAATGGAAATCCATGGCTAAAAAAGTATGGAGTACTAATACATCCACTTAGTGCAGTATACTCCAGATGCACCATCATCTTCTTCATTGCGATTTACTTGCTCCTCACATCCCCACAGTGGCCAGTCCTTTGGTGGCACCAACTGCACCATATCATTTGGCCCTATAAACCTCCCTAGACCCCATAATCAAATCCAAGCAATTGAAAACATCATTCACTCAAGCCACTTAAACCTATAAAACCCTCAAAATCCATACCCACATCTTTCCAATTTTCTCAAATCAGAAATAAAAGAGCTGTACACTACCTACAATGACCTACCTTCACCTAAAATTTTCATATTTGAACAAAACTTAAGCCAAACTAGAGCAACAAATCAAATAGAGAATGTGCAGTCACACCCCAAACCAAAATCAATTCCAAACCCAAAAACAAAACCTATCCTTAAATCACAAGTTAAACTCCAAACAAGCCAATCAAGAACCAAATAAAAATAAATAAATCCATTATTGTTGCGAGCTTAAGTAGCTTCCTTCTTCCTCTCAAAACAACCACCTAGAACCATTGTTGCACTACCTGCTAGTGCTGTGGGTGTTCGATGATGGTTCACAATTGGCTTTAGCTTAGGGGTGCATTGTAGGCTTACGATGGAGGCTAAGGGCTAACGATGCGTTGGTTTGTAGTGGGGGCAAGGACAAGGTTGAGGTGGTAGTTCTTAGGACATGTTGGCTGAGTTGTTGGGGCTGATTTGATGGTGGTGAGAAAAGGTAGGCAGAGAGGCTATGATGATGCTGTAGAGGCAGGATGGTGAGTATGCGATGGTTGAACAGGTTTAGTCAACGAGTCATGACGATTTTGGGTTGATTAGGTCTAGTTGAAGGCATCAAAGATGGTGATATGTGGTATTGATGGTGGCAATTTGGTGGCATTTGGTTTAATGGGGCTAAGTTATGGTTGTTGTAAGGTGAGTGGTGGCGCTTGCTAGTGGTTTATGGTGGTTGTGAAGTCTACATGATGGTGGGTTAAGAAAGGAATATTCTGTGAATATTTCATTTAATCTCACATTTTTGTAACAGTGGATATGAATAGGGACTTTATTACAAAATTTTTTATAATGTAGAGATCTAATTACAAATTTTTAAACAATAAGGACCTAATTAAAAATTGAAGGAAACTATATGGGTTTGTAGATTAATTAAACATTTTTTTTATTTGAAGTAATTATTGAAAGCTCATAATATTTGATAACAATTAAGAGATAGCATTCGGGGATGGTCTTCTATCCAACCATCACTCACCCCCTACTTAGCCATCTTAGCTAGGTGGTCTACTACCTTATTACAAGTATTAATATGTCTCCAAGAATAGAATCATTATATGAGAAACAAGTTAGCACACTTTCTATAATGCACGGTGTAGACATTCTTGGCATCCACTTCTAGTAGGATTCTTCTAAAGCTCAATTCCCATGCAAAGACCAGTCCTTCACATGAAGCCAATAGCTCTGCCTTGTGGGGCTCTTGATACCCAATTCACCACCTATTGATTTCTGATTCGTTTGGTCTCTTAGTCCCCGATCTTCTTCACCGAGCCTAAGACACTTCTTAATCTCTTCACTTTTTTAAAGCTCAAGGCTAAGGGGCTTATGATCTATCTGGGTTTCCTATCTACTTCATCCAGGCCCATTTCATTACCTCACATTAATAATGGGTACCACTCTTATCCGCTATGAATACCATAGCAAGGGGAAGGGTGAGGTAGTTTCATCTCAACCTGTTTACTAACCCCCATACTCTCTTTACCTGGTCAAGATCAGAACATTTTAGTGTCGTCTATGGGAAGTAAGGTAAAATAGCTCTTACTCCACTCCACCTTCTTTTGTAAGCTGCACACCAATCACCATCACCATGGTCGATATGCGCAACACACAGCATATCACCACAATAAAAATGCTTTCTATTGCTGCATGCATATAACCACTAGCAGGACCAATATGTACAGCACTAGAATCACTACAAAACAAAACCCACTGCATTGGTCTGTTTGTCTGATTCATTCCCAAAACAAATAACCCACATCACGCAAAACCGCACTAATAGAATTGCTCTCAAAAGATTACAGCTTTGTGGTCATCATTCTCATTCTCTACTGCTTCCCCAATTTCTACATGGCCATCCAAGTGGGCAAGGCTCATAAGAAGTACAAGGTGCCTTATCCCACCCTTTATGCCTCTAAATCTGAAAACAAAGATGCCAAGCCCTTCAACTGCATGATTGTTGATTGTTAATGCCCCTAATATGGCAACTATTTATATGATTTTTGTTGTTTTTGATCAATTCTCTTATTCTTATTTTTACTATTTGATTTTCTGTGTTCTTTGAAATTGGATTCCCATGTGCTATAAAATTGCTACTCTCCTCGAGGGCATGTCGTGGAATCAAACAGGAAAAGTATATAGGACACAGTGGGGTGTGGGAAATATTTTGAAGTTTTATCTTTTGCATGATGGCATTCTTAGACATGGTGCCTAGTGGGATTGTACATATAATTTGCCACAGATCGTGGACCTAGCCTTCTAATTGCCTAATCAACACAAATTGATTGTTGTACCGATCAAACCATGTATTGCTTTTTGTTAGCAATCAATTCAATTTCTTTAATTAACAATTAAATTTCTTAGAGCACATTGATTATCTTTTAATTATATATACTATGCTTGACTTTGAAGGGTCGCCTAATGTCTTACCTTGTTTGTATTTTAAATTAGTCAATTGATAAATTTAACTATTTAGTTTTGTAAGGTCTTGCTTTATTCGTATTTCTATTGGTCAAGCACAATAAAATTTCTAATGAGTACAACATTGTCAAAATATAAGTGTCATTAATAGACAAATAATTATTTTCCATTTAAACTCGCATAGTTGTAATTCTAATTTAATCAGTTACAAATGTCATTAATAGACAAATTATTATAGTTTCTCATTAATTTCGGTTACACTTATACAACTTTTAATTTTAAATTTATTTATTAAAATTGTCAGTTATTGTGGAATTAAACTACTATATATATGGTTTTATCACTGGTCTCCCTTTCTATAAAGATATTTATGATTTGTTGATTTTTATTGGCATGGCTTATTGATAATTAGTACGGATCTTATAATATTGACTAATATTAGTCAAACACGCTTCTTTTAGGAAAAATCGGTGGTTTTATCCTACTTAATGCATCGCTGTATTCTATTAATAATTTTAGATCATTACACAATCACTTGACAGCTGCTGAAGAAATATAGTTTACTATGAGATATATATATATATATATATTCCATTTTTCCTTCTTTTCAATTTTTAAATGGAAAAAAAGGTTTAAAACATTTCCAAATTCAAGTTGTTGTGTGGGATCCTGCAGCATAACTCATCATGCATCTTTTGCATCAGTGACCCATGATTTATTGGTGAAGGCTATAGTGCACCTAAATTTAAATTTATAAATTAAATTTATTTGTACTTATTATATATTAGACTAATGATTGGATTACTATTATGTGTTTATTTTTATTTTAAGTATTTTAAGTTGTTAGAATTTAGATTGTAGAATTAAATTATTGTACTTATTTTTTGTTTATTTTATATGTTTATTTTTATTTTAAGTATAGTAAATTGTTAGAATTTTAATTGTTAAATTAGATTATTATTTATGGTTATTTTAAGTATTTTATGATATTAGAATTTTTATATTTAATTTAAATTTTTAAAATTTTTAATATTCACATCCCTAAGTGCACCCTGTGAACAGCCCTTATTCAACGGTAAAGACATAAGAGTGTACCAGTAGTATAACCAATTACATAGGATACAGTATAAAATCCTTACTCCGTCCCCAACCCTTCCGTAACCATCATCAAGATCGTGCCCCACCCACAGGCCCACCACCAACTTGTCGACCACCTTCGCCGCCACAAGACCCTCCGCATACAGCTCGCTCACCTTTCCTCTGACCACCACAGCCGCCACTTCCATCCTCTGCCTCTTCCATCGCCAACTACGACCCAAAGAGGGAAGTGAAGAACAGAAGCAGTAGCAACGAACCAAAACCGACAGGGAAACAGACGAAGATGGCAGGAACCTGGAGTGGAACCAGGTTCGATCTCAGATGGGTCTCCCCTCCTCACCCTGCTCTTGCGCGTGAAGCTTGCGCCGCCGTGACTCGCGGTGCGCCTTGGCCTCGAACTCACTAGAACCCTCCATTATCTTAAACCTCGCACTGCCGGCGGTTGCTTTCGATGAACCAAGCAATTGTTGCTGCTAATCTGGAAGAGGGGAACAACTATTGTGTATCATGATTTATCAGTGTATCAATAGACTCTCAGATCTAAGCCCTTAGACAACAAAATGTGGGGTACACCTTGCAAAGCCTTCGCCACTGTGGTCATAGATATGCTATTGGGCTCGCTGAATTTTCTTGAGACTGTATAATATGTTAGCTGTATAGCTTTTTTGAACACACCTCAGCTATTGTTATCGAAACAGTGGGAGAAAGTGACACATAAGTGTTTTGTTCCTACAAATAATCGACATTTGCTGTATATGAAGAGCATGTTATAAAAGCTGGTGAAGCAGAGGAGAAAGTAGGGCAGACTAACTCACCATTTTCCTTAACTTACATGTGGCAGCGTTTTGCATGAAAAAGATGACAACGGTAGGCTACATCTTATTAATCTACGTGCTCATGCCTACGATGTATTGGGGAATGAATCTCTATAATGCCAAGACTTCCCCTTCTACTCTTCAAAGCTATTCATTGCCCAGGCTTAGGAGAAAGGCTCCTATATATTAAAAGTCTATTCTTCTTAGAAGTCTATGAACATATGAGCTTACAGTACTGTGTTTGATTAAGGGGAAATTGGAAGGAAAAGGAGGGAAAGAAAAGAAATGGGAAGGACAGAATAAAATTTCCTCTGTTTGTATTAGAAAGGAAATAGGTGAGAAAGGGATAAACAATGATAAATAGTTAATGGTCCCACCAAATATTTTTCCCCATACTTGTACGAAAAATGAGAGAAATGAGGAGTGTTTCTATGTTCTAATAATACCCACCAAATTTTGTTCGCTGTGATATTTTCTTCGCGCTCCCACTTCTGGCCCCCTCACCCAAGGTCCCATCCCTGCTCATCGCATGTGACAACGTGGCATCTTCACACCACCATGGCTGCTGCCAAGGTCGACGGCGGGCAAGAGCGAACTAGTTGCCGCGCCAACACGCATCCGGATGGCATTGTTGAAAGTGTTGGCGATGAGGTTGAGCTGTTTGGCTGGAGACTGGGGTCTTGCGGCAGAGGGAGGCGATGAGGTGGCACCGGAGCTTCAATCGCGAAAGGATGCGCGGAGATGAATGCAGTGGTGAAGAGGCGCAGATCGGGGATGAAGCATGACGGACACAGAGAAAGAGAGAAAGTGGTGCTCCTAGTGTGTATTGTATTGTAAATTCATGATGTAGGGGCATTCTTACTATAATATCAACCATTGACATTTGAATAAATTGTTGAGATTTAAGGGTGTGCTATACTTCCTACTTTGTCAGGAGCATAGCAGCACGCGCTTTCGGATGCGTAGTACACTTCAACTTGAAAATTTTCATGACCGGATTGAAAATTGAAAATTGAAAATTAATATTAATTAATGTAATTATTAAATATAAATTAAAAAAATAGATGTGAATGCTTTTATATAAATATAGAAGCATAATTTTTATTATATTTATTTATATTATTTTAATAGATAAATTTATAATAAAAATAATTAACTTTTATATTTTTTATTAATTTTTTATCAGTTTCAATATTTATAATTAAAATATTTTTTATAATAACATGAGGATGAAATTATTATTTGATATTATTATTTTTTTCTTTTTTTCCACTTTATTATACATATCAATAAAAAAATAAATTTTTTCTATTTTCTTTTTTTATTTTTTTAATCCAAATATATTTGTAAAAATAAAAAATTCACTTAATTTTTTTTCTCTTAGCTTCTTTCTTTGTCAAATATACCCTTAATGTCAGATTTATTTAAAAGCCTATTGTTGTCCCTCCCACGATTGGAATTAATTGGATGCCTTTTTCCCTTTTTTTATTTAAAAAAAAAAAAACTAAAAGCCATGGACTAGACATTCTATATGTTATTGGAGATATACCTTCCAGGTGAAGACTAAAATAATAAAAATACATGTAATAAAAATTACTCCATCTAGAGGGAGCAACTTGCAAGCAACTCAATTAAATAATAGCATAAATATTGAAACACCGTGCAATGCATGGTGTTGTTTTTAGAGAAATGATAGGGGACACATTTTTGCGACTCATCCTACGACGCATACGGCCTTATGTGTAAGTGGACCAAGGGAATAATCAGCAAAATGATAAAAACCATATAAACATAATATACGAGGTAAAATAGTGAGATGGTAAATGAATGAAAAGTAAAAAATTTGAAATCCAAAAAAGCAACTAAACCCCCCTCCTGCTTCCGCCCCCTTCCTGTGTCCATCTCCTGCGTTCAGCTCCCACAACATCCTCTCCAAAATCAACCAAAGCAACAGCTGCTCATCCCCCTTCTATGGCCTCTTACTTCTTCATCTTCTGTCAATAGTTACTTATCCCACTCCATTAGTATTCTTCTCTCATTGACCAACGAGGGAGTCTCCATTCCTGTGTCTTAGGTATGATCAGAACACCCGCTCTTTTTGTCTATAACTCATTGTCTATGTTCACCTTTATATTGGCTTTTTTGAATTTTATTTTTTGGGCAATTTTGTAAATGAAGGTGTTGGAACTCTGATAACTAGCAAGTTTGCATTTTGTTTTAGTGTTGTAGTGTAGGTGTTTGGGACTTATATTTCTATGAGTTTAGCCTTGCAATGTTAAGTAGAAAAAGAAATCATTAAAGTGTAGTACATTTCATGAATTGGAACCCACCTCTGCATCTCATAGCATTTAAACCCTAAAATTAGATTTTAAAGATTTGATAAGATATTAGTAAATTCTTTGGAAACATTGATAAGTTTTGGCACAAAGCTAATAAATATATAAAATACGCTGGTAACATTCTTTTCATACTGGAGAAAGTTACCAGCATATTGCATGTAGTTACCAATGTTTTACTAAAATTTACTAGCATTTCCTAAGAATTCACCAGCATCTCTTGATATCTTTAAAACCTGATTTTATGAAGAATAAGATTTAGTGATATGTTAAATTTACTTATTTAGATGCCCATAATCAATAATTGTTACAAAATTTTACAAGGAGAAAAAAAATATAGAAATAGCAAACTAGATAAACTTACCAACGTCTTAGAAACTCTTTCAAACTTGATTTTATGAAGAATAAGATTTAGAGATATGCTAAATTTATTCATTTAGGTGCCCTTAGTCAATAAATTTATCATATCACTAAATATTATTTATAAATATCGATTTTGAAGGTTTCATAAAACCCTTGTAAAATCTTGCAAATGTTAATAAGTTTTAACAATAGGCTGGTAAGTTTCTCTAGTATGAAAAGAAAGTTACCAGCATATTGCTAAAACTTACCAGCATCTCTAAACCTGATTTTATGAAGAATAAGATTCAGTGAAATGCTAAATTTGGCATATCACTAAATCTTGTTCTTCATAAAATCTTATATGAACAATCTAACATGTCACTAAATCTTATTTTTCATTAATTTGGACTTCTGATGGTTTCATAAGACGCTGGTAAATTCCCTTGAAAATGCTGGTAAATTTTAGCCAAACATTGGTAAATATAATCAAAATGCTGGTAAGTTTCTATTCCTTGATATTTTCATTCTTTTTTTTTTCTTTCCAAATTTTATAACAAAAATTGATCAGGGAGCACCTAAATGGACAATCTAATATGTCACTAAATCTTATTCTTCATTAACTTGGACTTTTGATGATTTCATAAAATGCTGGTAAATTCCCTTGAAAACGCTAGTAAATTTTAGCCAAACACTAGTAAATATGAACAAATCGCTGGTAAGTTTCTATTCCTTGATATTTTCATTCTTTTATTTTTTTTTCCTTTCCAAATTTTATAATGAATATTGACTAAGAGCACCTAAATGAATAAATTTATCACATCACTTAGCATCCAGCCAAAATTTGAACAAAGAAAATGTATTACTAACAAATCTACAACTCAAAAACCAACTGCAAATGTATATCTATTAATCATTATACTTATACATAAAACAAAAGTTTCATTCTCCCATTCCATTAGACACTATGTGCTCTTGGCAACCTGAAAGTCTAATATTTTAATAAGGCCAGGGTATTTATTTACCACCATGGCCAAGAGCAAAAGTCTAATATTTCAACACAACAATCAGTTCAAAAAATTAACCACTAGTAAGCTATGGACATGTGTAAGACCTAAATTGTTGGCATGGATCTCCATCAACATCATCGTTGAGATCAACATCAATAGGCATTCCTTGATTGCTTGATTTATCCATGAATCTCAACAACAAAGGGTTACCACACCTACAAAAAGAGAAGGAAAAAAAAAGACTAAGCTGAATTGAGAAAACCAGCTAATTAAGGAGGAGCTATTAGACATTAAAGATTAATAGATTAGCAGAAGATTGCATACTATACTATACAGAATAAGTTGATTCATAGCTGAAAAATAAGGGAAAGAGGGAAATAAAATGTTCCTCAAGCATAAACCATGAAATCCCATACTGGTTTCGTTGAACCTTTTCTTGTGGACTTGAAATAAAATGTGAAATATATTGGACTTAATATTGCTGGCACTTGACCAATGGATGAACAAATTGTCTTTTCATTTAGTGAACACATTTCTTTTGGTAATTGGTAACAAATAAAATATGAATACCTTTTTATTGCCCAAGATTGAAAAGGAAGTAAATAAAAAAGACATAGGGATATGGTAATCTAGTGTTCATTTATAACTGGTTGCCCCCTTAAAAGACCATCTTCTTCAATAACTGACATTTCTTTACCAGCATTTTATGAAACCTTCAAAATCTATTTTTATGAAGAATAACATTTAGTAATATGTCAAATTCAGCATTTCACTAAATCTTATTCTTCATAAAATCAGGTTTAGAAACGCTAGTAAATTCTTTGGAAATGCTGGTAAGTTTTAGCAAAACACTAATAAGTTTTAGCATTATGCTAGTAATTTTCTTTTCATACTAGAGAAACTTACCAGCATATTGTTAAAACTTACCAACATTTGCAAGATTTTACAAGGGTTTTATGAGACCTTCAAAATCAGTATTTATAAATAATATTTAGTGATATGTTAAATTTATTGACTAAGGGTACCTAAATGAATAAATTTAGCATATCTCTAAATCTTATTCTTCATAAAATCAGGTTTGAAAGAGTTCTTAAGACGCTAGTAAGTTTCTCTAGTTTGCTATTTCTATATTTTTGTTTGTCCTTGTAAAATTTTGTAACAATTATTGGCTATGGACATCTAAATAAGGAAATTTAGCATACAACTAAATTTTATTCTTCATCAAATCAGGTTTTAAAGATATCAAGAGACACTAGTGAATTCTTAGGAAACGCTGGTAACTATATGCAATACGCTGGTAACTTTCTCTAGTATGAAAAGAATGTTACCGGCATATTTTATATATTTACTAGCATTTTGCCATAACTTATTAGTGTTTCCAAAGAATTTACTAGTATCTTATCAAATTTTTAAAATCTAATTTTATGGTTTAAATATTATGAGATGCAGAGGTGGGTTTCAATTCATGAAATGTACTATACTTTAATGATTTCTTTTTCTACTTAACATTGCAAGCCTATAAACCTCAAACACCTACACTACAACACTAAAACAAAATGCAAACTTGCTAGTCATCATAGTTCCAACACCTTCATTTACAAAACTGCCCAAAAAATAAAATTCAGATTTAAAAGCTAATATAAAGGTGAACATAGACAATG
This sequence comes from Pterocarpus macrocarpus, assembly GCA_031439585.1. NCBI lineage: Eukaryota > Viridiplantae > Streptophyta > Magnoliopsida > Fabales > Fabaceae > Pterocarpus > Pterocarpus macrocarpus. The sequence goes on from CM062515.1 coordinate 60,732,381, forward strand.
AGTTATAGATAAAGAGAGAGGGTGTTCTGATCATACCTAAGACATAGGAATGGAGACTCCCTCCTTGGTCAATGAGAGAAGAATACTAATCGAGTAAGATAAGTAGCTATTGATAGACAATGAAGAAGTAAGATGCCATAGAAGAGGGATGAGTAGCTGCTGCTTTGGTTGATTTTTGGAGAGGATGTTAGGGGAGCTGAACGCGCGAGATGGACATGGGAGGGAGGCAAAAGCAAGAGGGGGTTTGGTTGCTTTTTTGGATTTCAAATGTTTTACTTTTCATTCATTTACCAACTCACTATTTCATCTCGTATATTATGTTTATACGATTTTTGTCGTTTTGCTAATTTTCCCTCGGTCCACTTACACATAAGGTCGTATGTGTCACAGGGTGAGTCGCAAAAATGCGTCCCCCTATCATTTCTCTTGTTTTTATGATTTGATTGAGGAATAGTGGGGCCTGCATATCAGACCATGTAAATATTTGTTTCCATTCCTTGGGATAGGGGAAAGTATTATAGGAAAGAGAGTTACTGCAAGGGTTTGACCGTGATGGCATGGGTGAGCCTCTCATTGGTGGAGTTGAGTCTATCCTGAACGTAGTTAGCTTCATTTTGGGTGCCCTGTTTGGTTATACTTCTAGAAGGTTCAGAAGATCTTTTATTTGAATGAGAATAAAAATACACAATAATTAATATATTTGATATATAAAGACCTTTTTTAGAAGATCTTTTAAAATTTCAAAAGGTCTTTTGAGAGAAGTATCATTGAGGTTACTTTTCATTCTAGATAAAAAGTCTTTTGAAAAGTAATTTTACTATTATTCTCATTTCAACAATCAAAATCAATTTTACTTTATCTTATCCAAATAAAATTCATTCTCTTAAACTTACTTTTGACATATTCAATCTAAACAAAAATTATTTTTTTAAAAATAATTCCTCTAAAAGCTTTCTTTTAAAAAATTTTCTTTTAAAATACTTTCCTAAAAGTTAAATCAAACGGATCCGAAATTGTAGTACATGAAGCCTGCTAGCTTCGGCCTTTAGTTGCTAGACCCACTCTATTATTGTCCATGTCAAATTGCTAGCCCTTTGATTCGCACAATTTTTTTTTCTTTTAAAAAAGTTCATTTCATTTACATGCTTTTTATCCAACCCCTTAATAATAATGTAATTAAAAAAAATTGTATAAAGTCATTCCATATAATTACTTATAATTATAATTTCATAAGGAAATGTATATATCCCCTCTGTCCAGCGCAAAGGAATTTTGAAGAAATACAAATCTTTATTTTACATTTGAGTAAGATAAAAATTTTCTTTCACTTTATAGGATAGGATAGGAAAGGTAGGGGAGTGGGTCAAGCAATTGAGATAGATGACACTGTAGACCTTCAGGCTGTATGGTTGACCTTATCATTTTTTTAATCAGAACAGAAAAGAAAAAATCATTTTCCATGTATAAACAAAACAATTCAGTAATTCTAACTCTTCTTTTTTTTTGGTCACAAACACACCCACCCACACACACTCTCACACATCAGGGGAGGGGAGGGGGCTCTGCCCGGGAATTGAAGCCACTTCCCCTCATACGTAGAGTTTTAACTATGCGCAGTAACGCCACCGAGCCAAAGGCTCATCTGCAGTAATTCTAACTCTTGAGCCGTGGGAATGAACACCTTTTGTTTTTTTGGGGTCTGCGAATAGAAACAACTATTGTAGACTAGATAGATTACTGGGCCTGGTCCTTGACAAACAATTCGATTAGAGATCAATTTACATCAGTTGTTATTATTAGTTGTTCTTAAATTTCATAGAAATGATCAGTTGTACATAATTGTAATTTTTTTGGTGTGTTTAATAGTAAATTTTTGTTTCAAAAAATGTATTACTTGTGCCTTAAAATTCATTTGGATTGGCATTAAAATTAATATTAAAAATGTATTACTTGGGCCTTAATAATTTCATTTGAATTGGGCTTAATTCTTGGTTCAATCTTTAAAATTAAGGCTAGTTTGCACTTGATTTTTTTTTTAGTTTTTCAATAAAAAAGCCCTAGTGTAATCACTTTAACAAAGTTTGACTCAAGTTTAGGCGGGGTAGGACAATATTAACAGTGCAAACAGTGTTGGCAGTAATGGATCAAAAGGAAAATCCCAGTGTTATTTACAGACTTCTTGATAACTATTTATATGCAGTTACAGGTACTTTTTTTTTGGTTGGGTGTTGTTTTTCCCCCACGGGGGCGGGGGATGGAGAAAGAATAGGGTATGAGCAGTTGCTACCAGTCATTTATCACATGATATGGTAATTAGTAACTGCACATTTCAATAATAAAATTTCCAATATAACCAAAACAGGCCAGTATAATCATTTATCTAGTAAGAATAACACAGATGATTGAGATATGAATAAGTGCTGTATTTAAAGATAGGAAGAAAGAAGGGCAAATTACATCTTATTTTACAATTACTCACATCTCTATCATTTTTTTTTTGGGTATACATCTTTATCAATTTCTGAAGAAGAAAGCTGCTGAACATATTTATTTGAGCATTCAAAAAGAGAATTACAAGTTCACAAATCACAACACTCCCAAAGGTAGGGACTTCAAGCACCAAGATGACTTTCCCATTTATTATTATTGAACATAGGAGAACATCATCTTTGCCAATAGCACTGTTTAAAAAATCCATGTCCTTTCTGTAACTGTTGCTCAAGGGCTCAACAGAATAGAGCCTCATTCATTAATTGCATGCAAAATGCACATAGCTCTATAAATCCCATTGCAAACTTTTCCGAGAGATAAGATATGACACATTGATAGTGGTTTTTCCATCTGGACTCGGAGAGTAATATGGTGAATCTTCTGCATATTCATTTGGCACTGACATCCAATGCAGACTAGGCTTCCAATCTGCTTCTCTGAGTACCCTTAATATTTCCTTCACTACCACCTTGCTTCCCTCAGCTGACAAATGAATTCCATCCCTAAGGAATAACCAAATCACATAACCAAATGAAGCAAATGCATTTTTGAACCTTTCTCAATTCAGGGATATATAATAAGAGTGTACTTACGTGAAGCTAACATCTAACCAGTCAGCCCTTTTCTGAATAGCAGACCATAGATTGATGGCCTTGATATTCATCTCCTCGCACAACTCCACTAACGCATCTGCATATATTCCACATGATTCATTTGTTCTTCCTGACTGCGTTGCACTGGATTCAGTCCAACCATAAATTCATTAGAACTAGAATTTTGTAATATAAATTTCGTAGAAAAGGAAATGATAATGCAAAGATATAAACCTTAAGATATCGTTATAGCATTTTCGCCAAAACATTAAGCTTAAGCACAGATCTTAACATTACTATGTTGAACAGTTCAAGAAAAAGTTGTGAAGTTCAAGAGTTAATGATTTATGATATGTGATCTAGCTTGAGGGGAAGTGGGACAAGTGAATGATATGCGTCACGATGTAATTATAGTCTAACTATAACTAGACATGCATGCATGTGTCAGCATTATATATCTCTCTCTCTCAATGAATTCTTTCACGGAAAAATCTCACATATCATAGGTTGATTTTTGATAAGATCTTTCGAATAGAATTTACAAGACTCCTCCTCTAGCCAAATAACTCTCCAAGAGCCCAATTCAATTTATCCAACTCTAATGATTTGCAACAAAGTAATACCCTTATTTATAACACTAAATAACTAACTAATGGGTTGTAACAATTTTCACCATCGATTAACAAAGTAGGGCTAAGTATGGGTCTTACAAGAGTATCTAATCAATGACAATTAATACATAATAAAATTATGTGAAATTTTCATATGAGAAGATCTATTCCTATCACTCTACAATCTGTAGTTTACACTTTATATTTCAAATTATATAATAAGGAGATAGGAAAAGTATGAACCTGAGCTTTTTGCGAATTTGTTCCTCACTGATGGGAGGAGCGGTCAGAAATATAAGGCGAATATGATCCGAGAGGGTCTGACAAACGTTGTGATTTGTGTCAAACTTTGCAGCAACAAATATAAGAGGTAAACAAATAAATACAGTTTGTGCAAGCAGTGAACATAGTTATAAGGCTTTTTTGGTTTTTTTGACTGGATAGTTATAACAACAAATTTTTTATAGTTATAAGGCAATGAATGAATTACAACAATATATATATATATATATATATAAAAGACAAGTTTGGTGTGGAAGATTAAGAGAGCATTTATTTGTGTTTTTTTAGGATAAAAAATTACTTTTTTCATTAAAAAAATCAATTTTTATATATTTGGATAATTTTTTAAAAATTAATCAGATTCTCGAAAAAATCTATTTTTAGCTTTTTTGGATAAGTTGAAAAGAGTAATTTAAAAAAAAAAATCAATTTTCAATTTTTTCAGTTATATATTAAATTTAAGTTTCAAAATCACTTTTTTTAAAATTTAAAACAAACGCATCCTAATTTACCTTTAGATGGTTAGCAATCTTCCTCATATTTTCAACGTATTCTTCGAGAGGTACATGAGGACCGAGGCCAGATGGGTGAGGGTGAATAGAATCATTACCGCCAAAATAGACAATAACCAATGATGGTTGTATAGGGGCATCCTGAGTTAAAGAAAATGACAGAACAAAAGGGTTATTCCTCGTCCCTCGGTCTAAGCAAGGATAGAAGTAATGACAATGTGATTCACCAAAAAAGAAGTAATGACATTGTGCAAATCTGAATCTAAATGTAAACAATAAAATAAAATAATACGTTTAATTCAAGCATGTTGTGCAAATCTGAATCTAAATGTAAACAATAAAATAAAATAATACGTTTAATTCAAACATGTCCCATGCTCAGTCCTATATATGACAAATTCATGATATCATGTTCATGTGCAAGATTCTTCGAGCTATTCTATGGTAAACCAATTCAATTTGTTGACTCTTTTGAGTGGTGCCATTACTCCATTGACAACAAATAAGGCAAGAAGTTTTATAAAACACAAAAAGATTCAAAAGCAAAACAATGAAATCTACTAAGGCATTTACAGTTAATTTCTCAGTACCTTGGGGAAAACTTCATCCAGAACCTCCAAAGCACGCCTTGAATTCCAACCTGAGTATCCTCGCAAAATTATGTCCGCCTGTGTTGTATGTGAACATGATAAACCAAGTTAATTCATCATCACTAATCACTAATTACATAGACAAAAGGCACACGTGAATCAAAATTGAATGCATAATTTGGCTGATATATGAAATACCTAAGGGTAGCTTCAGCGAAATGTGCTCGAAGAAAAGGTCATGTTGCGTTCGTCTCTTTTATTTTTATTTTTCTTTTTCTTTTCCTCCTTTTTTTTGGGGGGGGTATACATGTTGCTTTCATCACTAGCAGCCAAGTTTTCATCTATTTTTAAAATCACTGAATTAATAATTTAAATTTAATCTATTTATCGATATAAAACTCATCAACAAAACAAAAAAGAGAGATAAATGGGAGGAATAACTCAATTAAATTCATTGAATGCTGCTGTACAAAATATATAATGAAGTTACAATTTGAATACTAGAGAATCTAAGTGAATAATAATTTGAAAACAAAACTTAAACTATGTCTAAGAATGAAGGAAAGCAATAATAGAAGAAATAAAACTAGGGAACGGACACCAAATTTTAAATCAAAATTTTAAGGTATTAAGTTTATGGGTTCATTGCTTATAAAGAAGATATGGTTGTGCTTGGTGGCTACGCCAATAAAAGTATGATATCATTAATTCATACTATAGTAACTAAACTTTATCACAGTTTAATCAGCTTGTTACATAAGTGTATATTGAGTCTAAACTATTTGAGAAAAATTACAATGAGAATCACAATATATAATTGTACATGCAGAATATGAAAGTGTATAGTTGCAGTCGCTTGTAGAATCAGAATCAACCCTCAAAGAATCAAAATAACCTTAAAAAGATGAAGGGCAAGAACAGTACCTTTCTAGCATACAAATTAGCTAGAATAGCACCCCAACCACCATTATCAAAACTCATCTGTACTATGGAGGAACCAAATAGCACAATCTGAGGTCTCATTGGGCCTGCCATTTTGTGTACCGTGTTTCTCTCCTCTTTTGCTCACCCTTACACAAACACGTACACACAACTCATACAAGTTTACTTTGACACTGGAATCCATAATAATTTATAGGCGTGGATCTGTGGATTTTCTTACTATTTTCTTTTTTCCTTTTTCTTTTTCTTTATGCGAATTTGCTACCTCTGCCACGTCACATGCCTGCTGGAAGGGCGGGATAGCTGTCATTCATGGCATTTTCTATTGCCAGTTAGCCATTTCATCCATGATCCATGATTCAATTCAGTATAATATTATTCTAACGTTTGATAATTGAACTCTGAATATTCTTGTTGGGTGCAATAATTGGACTCTACATTTTTTAACAAAAATTAGATTCCAAAATTGCACGTATCTATTTCTATTCTATCTACAAAAGATCACAAGGTCTAATTTGGTAGTACACTTCATAAAAGTATTTTGATTTATAAAAAATATAAGTTAATTTTTTTTATTTAATAAATTAAAAAGTCAAGGTATTTTTACTCCTAATTTTTAAAAGTCAGGGGGTGCTCTTAAGAGCCCTCATGAAGTGCTTTTTAAAATTGACTTGTGTTCTCTAAAATTTAAAAGACTAATATAATTTTATTCTATTTAATAATATTAAAAATAGAAATTATTTTCTTTAATATTTATAACCATTGTAGTTATTTTAAATATTAAAATAATTTTATCAAATACTATTTTTGTGATTTCTGCTTATATGAAAGTAGTTTTTACATTATTTTACTAAATAATACTATTATACCTTTTTGATAATAACTTTTAGAGAATCGAGAGAACTTAACAGTTTTTAAAAAACCACAACAATACCAAACCAAATCTAAGTCTCAACTCTAACCAGCTATAAAAACTATTATTTAAAGCTAAATGTAACAAAATTAATAAGAACTAGGTGTAGTGATAAATAAATTGTATTCTTTGGGAGAGATTCTAAATTCAAATATTAGAGAAAGTAATTATTCGGAGGATTTTCTTATCACAATAGTACTTAAAAATTTAATCTTACAATAATATTTATAGAGATACTTTAAACAAAAAAAAAAGTAAATATAATAGTATATAAATAAGTATGAAATCTTTCACCTAAGTAAAAGTATAAAATCTTTATTTAACCAATATTTATTGCACATATCTAAAAATATTTCTAACTTCAGAATAAAAAAAGTATTTAGCTTTCCTTTTAATTTCAGATGTACCCAAAAAAAAAAAAAAAAAAAAATATTTGTAACAAAATGTGAATGATGCATGCTGTGTATACAAATTTTCTTTAAAAAAATAAGTATTTAATTTTGATATATTTTTAATATAATTTTTTTTATTATCAACCAATCATATATTATTATTACAAGAAGATCTCAAGCGAACTTTATCTGTAATGTCAGAGATTTGAATTTTAGAATTGCCATTTTATGGAGAGCTTTATCTAAATATTTTTAATAATGTGACATTACATAATTAAATAACAATATAAACCTTTATATTAATCGTGTATCAGAAATTAATTTTTTAAAAAAAAAACCATATTAATCTTTCTCTTGTTGCGATCTCAATGTACAATGTGGGATTAAACTCGGTGAATTACTTATTAATTTAAAAGAATGGGTGTTAACTTCTCTCTCATATTCCCTTTTTATCTTTTATTTTCAAACTCCCTTTCGCTCTCTCTTTAGAATTAGTCATTCACCTAAATATAGGATTTATTAATAAACATTACGCCTTATTGTCCCTCAATAATTCATCTTTTCAATCAACAAAGTAGTTGACATAGTGGAAAAGATATACTATAGTTTTAAGAAGAATTTTGGTTAGATTCCTGCAAAAAAAAAAAATATTAGTTGGGAGAATAAATTTAATTATACTTAAAAGAGATTACTTTTTTTCCCTAATAATAAGGAAGGGATACTCTTGAAAAACCAAAAACTAATTTGTCTTTTCTTCAACTCTCACAAGATATATCTCAAGACTAAATTACAAAATATTGGTCCTGCATTTAAAAAAAATGAAAATTTTTTTGAGACTGTTCAATTTATTTAAATTAATCATAAATTAATTTTTATTGGACTCTATCAAACTATCAAAATTATATATTCTTTTATAAAAAATTATTTTTCAAAATTTATACATGCATTCTCATTTTAGAAAGTTAAACTCACTCACCACTTAATTTTAAGTCTTTTGGCGTTAAAAATAAGAACTTTTTAATTTCAAATAAAGATTTTATTCACTTGATTTTAGTAAAATCAAAGAAATATAAAAGAATACTCTTTGAACAAGCTGTCACCAGATTATAATACCGAAAAGGTTGTTTTAAAAAAAAAAAAACACAAGCCTTTGTGAAAATAACTCCCTTTTTATTGAAACAAAAAATCACTTAAAATGAAGATTTTATAAAGCTAATAAGAAAGCAAATATCTCATCAAGAAATAGAGGTGAAACATCGACCTAATACATAGTATATCTATAATAATTATTTCATCAAACTTTTTTTATGCAATTATTATTTTATCAAACTGATCAAGTCTGTGTACAAAAATCAAGTAAGCAAATGACAATTAAATCCTTAAATAAAACATTTTTATATATATGGATTTAACTTTAAAACCTTGTCTATGTAAAATTTTTTTATTATCATATATAATCATTTTATTAAAAGTATTTGACTCTTACTATAATAATATCAAAATTCAGGTAAAAAAATAAGATATAGTTATTATCATTTTTTAATCAAAGGCCAAGACTAGGAATTATTTCTAGGGATATTTTTGGGGAAAAAGGATGAGAGTTGAACATAAGATATCACAGACTCAAATGAGATATGTAATAGACAATCGTTAGGCTATGTGCTCAATCGCAAATAAGATATAATTATAGAAAAAACATTTTAGATTGATAATATATCAAAATTATATATATATATTAAAAAAAAATTACAACTATTCTTTTTCAAACCAACAATATCCAATTTAATTAAGTCAAGCCAGTCCATCATAAGATAAAGTTATTTCAATGTTAATTTTTTTTAACATAATTTATTTAAAGAGAATAAGTGTCAAAATATTTATATTGAATAAGTGTTAGTACATCACAAATGCCTGAATTTTTTTTATTAATTTTTTCATAAACTATTCATTTTGGTAAGGATTATTGCAAGTCTTCCTAGCAACATTTCAACATAAATCTTTCTCACAAGAGAAATACTTGCATGGTCCAGAAACACAATATGGCTGTGCTTCAGATCAATTATGTAAGTACATTTTGTATGAAATTATGTGTTAGTAATGGGTTTCATGTAAAATATACTTACATAATTGGTTCAGGAGCACAACCACATGATGCTTCCGAATCATATAAGTATTTCTCTTCTCACAATGCATCACTTGACAATGTGGATATTTCGAAGATTCCCGATATAAGCACATTTTCAACAATTTCTTTAAACGTCCTGGCACAACAATGTGCACGTTTATCATATACACGAATATATATATATATATATATATATGAGAGCAAGTCTTAATTATTAGATTTTATATTAATAATTAATATTAAAATATAAAATTATGTTATTTTTTAAGTAATTATATGATATTTAAATAATTTTAAATTTTGATCATCCATATATAATTATATGGTACATATTTACTTCTTTTACTCTTATAATAAACTATTTCTCTCATATAATACGTCATATATATATATATATATTAGGATCAAGTTACACCAGTAGTGTAACTTTAAGTAATTGTTATATTATTGAATAACCTTTTATTGATGTAATTTTTTATAAAACCTACTATTGGATTAGAAGTTTATATCCTATAAATAATTTCTATAGAATTTTATATTAATTTAAAATAATTTGATATATTTTTATATACATCAAAATCAACATAATTTATATATTTAAAATATATATGAATAAGAGCTATTCGATTATTTTCTTATTAATATTCAATTTTTATAAAATTTGGTAAATGATCTTTATAATAAGTAATTGTAATTTAATGGTTGGATCGATAAAAAATATACTATATAAAGAGTTATAAATGGTGTAACTATGCTTAAAGTTACGTCGATATAATTTGATCTTAACTCATATATATATATATATATATATATATATATATATATATATATATTGGTACTCAATTTAAAATGGTAAAGGGGGAGAAATATAATTTGCCCATAATCTTTTTCATATCTCAATTGGACCGACCCTTTCTTTATTTTTTTTGAAAATGCACCATCTCCTTGATGCATAGATACTGTCATATATTCTCACGAAAATCCGCCAATATCAGAAATCTCCGGAATATCCATAGGTGTATCATGTTATGCTCTGGGACAAAAGTGTAGTTTTGACGATCACACTCAAGGGGCCTTTAATTAATTATTATTATTTGCTCTAATTATTAGTTGTTAGGTTATTTATATCATCACGCTCTTTCTTTATTTTTTTTGAAAATGCACCATCTCCTTGATGCATAGATACTGTACCCTTGAGTGGGATCGTCAAAACTACACTTTTGTCCCCGAGCATAACATGATACGCCTATGGATATTCCGGAGATTCCTGATATTGGCGGATTTTCAAGAGAATATATGACAGTATCTATGCATCAAAGAGATGGGGCATTTTCAAAAAAATAAAGAAAGAATCGGTCCAATTGATATATGAAAAAGATTATGTGCAAATTATATTTCTCCCCTTTTCCCATTTTAAATTGAGTACCAAAAAATAAAAATAATATATATATATATATATATATATATATATATATATATATATATATATATATATATATATATATCAAAGAGTGTGTTAAAAAAATATTAATAAAGTTTTTTTTTTTGAATCCAAAATATTAATAAAAGTTAAATAAAAATCGTGTATTATTTTTAAAAACTATAAATATGATCAAATCAAATTCTCATGATTAAAAATAGTATAGATCTAGTGACGGCGTAACTTTTTTTTACAAGATGCATAACAGATTCTAAAATTGAAGAATCAAATATAATAGCGTAGGTATATTTTTCAAGGAAATGGCATATCCTTAAAGCCATTGGGAAGTGAAATGACGTAACCTAACAACTAATAATAATTAAAAACCCATTGAGCCATGGCCTCCAACCCATAAATATTAACCAACTACGCATCACATGTTCATCTACATTAAGATATGTAAGCATGCTTATCATGAAATATACAAATACAGATTATATCGTGAATTATTTTGATAATTATAATATTTCATAAGGTAGACCCAATTGTGCTAGATCAAACAACTGTGGGAAAAAGTGCTATATTCTGATAAATATTTGATATCAGGCATGTTTTGGTATACACCCCATTAATCATGGTGCATTATGCACCAATGATGTGGCAGTGCAATATTTAGCAAAAATATGCATACACCATACAACACTTAAGCACTACACACGAGCTGCTTCTTCTTTCTTTCTTCCTCCTTGATCCCTTCAATGCCGGCACCACACATGATCCGTAGGTATCGTTGGCGCCACTGCATAGCACCTAGCACCACCACCACCGCCTTCGCCTCCGCCTCCGCCTCCACCTCCGATGATAAAAGACCTCTTCGACGCCAACAACGAACCCCCAATCTCGCCTTGCAATAGCTCCCCTACTTCCCCAATCATCACCACACCGTCCTCAACCTCGCATCCCACTGTATGTTGCGCGTTGTCGGCGGTTTTGCTTTGGCAAAGAGCGACCTTTGGGGACATTGAAGTTATCGTGCTTTGCACCTCCACAAAGTTAGTTTGATTCATGTCCTTGTTCATAGTTCAAGTCTAGATCTGGCGAGTGGCTTGTTGGCCATGGTGGGTCGCGGTGGCTTCGCAGTGAGGTGGCGGTGCGCGATTGATGGCAGGGGTGGAGTGGTTGGGGCCAGCGACGGGGGGAAGTCGAGATGGGGAATATTAGAATTGTGAGTGAGAGAGAAAGAAATTTTATGATGCACCATAAGTAATTGGTTGCATCAATACACCTACAATCTTTATCACTAGATCTCAAAATGCATGATGTACCATGATTAACCTGGTGCATAACGGATGGACTCTTGATATCATAATGCTAATGTAGGGCATTATTCCATTAAAACTTAGTCTACATACATATATTGGTTTTCAATCTAGTCATTTCAACCAAAACTTAGCTTTATTTACTTTTTTATAAATTTATTTTTGTTCACTGTGGGTACTTGAAGCTGAAGAGTAAGTTCGCTCGAGGTAGCAGACTTGATGGATTATTCTGATCTTGAGAAATGATCCCTCATTCGTAAGTTATTTATTGATAAATCCCCAATCCATGATATGTTAAGATTTGGGAGAAACCACAAGGTCTCCGTTGTAAAATAGTGGAATCAAGGTTACCGTTTCTAGAAAGGAAAAGTGACCAAGAAATGAATTATTTTAAAATCTTCTCCTTTGTCTTCTAATTAATATCTTTACATCTTTTCTAGTTGTTAGCATCTAAGGCGCCTTTAGAGCTCCCAACTTATGTACTTTGGAATTTAGTCTTATTTTTGTTCATCGAATAAAATTATTGCTATCGACAAAAGGAATTATATGTTAATTGTTTAAATCTCATTTAGTTCATCTTTAGAAACTAATTTTATAATCAATGAGGACTAAGCCTAACAGAATGGTTAGTCCCCCACATATTGATTCAAATTTTAGCTAGAAAAAATACTCACATTTAAGGGGTGTTTGGCGATCTCAAAAATCCAGTTAATATGGTATAAAATAGAATCGATTATATTAATAAGTATAAAAATGAACTAATTTTTAATTAAATATTGTTTGGTTCTATAACTTAAAAATTAGTTTTAATAAGTATTCTTCTTCTTTTGTACCTTTTTTTTTTTACTATGTGTCATTAAAGAAACTAATCTAGTAGTGGGCAGTGGCAGACTGTGGTAGGTGGTGGTGGCTAAGAGCGATGGATGAGGAGGCCGCAGTGGGATGGTGGTAGCTGATAGTGGTGGCTGGTAGTGATGGCGATGGGTGGTGGTGGCTGATGGCAATGACGAATGGTGGTGACCAACAATAATGGATAGTGGCAATCAACAGTGACAACAGATGGTGCAATTAACGGCAACAAATGGGGTGGACTATGGCGGTGAACAATAGTGGACAATAATAAAGGACTGTTGATAAGTAATCAAAAGATATAAAATTAAAGTAGAAAAATTTTGGATAAAATAAAATTAATTTAAAATTGGTTATTTTAAGAACTAGTTTTAAGTCTAAATTTATTCAGATAAAAACTAATTTTAAAATATTTAGGTAGTTATTAAATAATATTTATTAAAAATTAAGCCCCATTATACCTAGTTATCCAGATTTTTTAGTTTGCTAAACACCCCATTAGTGGTTAATTATGTCTTAAATAGGATTAAAAAGAAATGAATTTCATACTAAAATTAAACCGGTCAATTGTTGGATCAATAAGAGAAGGAGTTATAGGTTATGAAATCAGATAAACTCTTTAAATTTCAACCAATGAGTGAATCACACACTTAGATAAGGGGAATGGTGAAGGTGAGATTTGATTTCAAGTTCTTGCATTTACCTACATTTAGTACTAGAAATACGCGGAAAATCGACTAAAATATCGATAGGAATGAAATTAACGACAACATTACTGATGGATAATGGTCGACGATAAATCACGCGTCGGTATCTACTTAGCGGCAGCAAAATAAAATCTGTCAGTACTTATCGATGGCATTTTCAACGGTTAATTAAATAAATCAGTGGATAATTAATTGTAAAATTCGTTTCGCATTTCATTGGTTTAACAATAAATTTCAACGGATATGATAATATTACCAATTAGATATCCGTTGATAATTTTAAATTATTAAGTTATTATTTTTTATTTATCGATGGCTTTTTTTTTTTTTTTTGAATAATTATTATAAGGAAGAAGGCTTAACCCCAAAAAGGGGAAGCAATGCGCAGTCAAGATAGCCACAACAACAGGAAAGCAACGAAAAAACAAGAAGCAACATAAGAATCTATTCTAATCACATATTGTACCGTTACAACCAAATCTAAAAACCGGAAATCTGCATAAAATGCCGTTACCATTTCAGCATAATTGGTAACCACCCTTTACATCTGCTCATCAATTCAATCCTGAACCTCTCCCAGCAAACACTTGCATTTTGAAACACAACCTTATTCCTAGCAATATGACCACACTATTGCATAGAAGCAAAACTGCCAAGCCTTTTTCCGATCCCCCCTCAAACCAGCAGCATTCCATGACTCAAAGTTTATGCTAGGTGTGTTAAACAGGACCCAAGGTATATCCCACCACTTGCAGCAATATGACCACACCCTCCAAGCAAAATGATAAGTAAAGAAAATTGAATCTAGACATATGCATTGTCTGTTAATCAAATCTCTTCTACCAAACATATCATAGGCAATATTGATTTTGTATTCATTTTATGAATAAAAAATAATTGTACATATTTAACAATATTATTTTTAATGATTTAATATTAACTTGTGTATTAACTTGCATATCAATTGTTTTAATTATATATATTGCATTCGTCTTACCAAAAATGAATCTAATATATTTCCACCAAATAAGAAATGGTAGATGCCATTTGCCTCATGTTAAGATTTTACCTTGCATGTGGTCGATCGTTCTTTAAAATGTTAGTAGATTTTATTAGAAAAGTACTAAAGTTCGTGAGTACTGTTATTTTTCTAATACAGAAACTAAATGAATCAAGTCAGTCAACTGAATTTTAATTATATTTTTATAAAAGAAAAAATTCAACAATTTTTTTTTCTAAACCTTTAATATCAACTCTATTTAATTTGGCTTCAATTGAGTCAATTTTATTAAGGTAAGACTTTTGAAGTAATAATTTTTTTTTATTTATAAAACTTGAATTTAAATTTTATTTAAGAGAAATAAGTATTAAATAACTTAAATCAATTAATCTTCGGTAAATTCAACACTTTCTACAAGAGAAAAAGGAGCCCAAGTACATGATACGAAACCAGAGCAAATCAGAAAATGCATGATACATCAGCATCCAGAAAGAACACATCAGTCCTTATAAACATATACATCACACAGCTGTGTTTTCTTCTTCCAGTGCTTTCAACTCTTTACCATTTTTATATTTGAAGCTACCAACTCTGGAGAAAAAGGAAATCCTGAATACCACCCTTTAATTATCTAATCTCAATCATATCCGATATTCTCTCATATTTCCAATCAGTCTTAACAATTTGAAAAATACTCTTAATTTCTATTCTTTCATAAGAGCCCAACCACCAAAAAACAACAGGGAGGATGATAGGTGCCCGTATCAGAGGACCATTTTTGTTTTTTTTTTAATCCAAATAATTATAAAGATTAATATTTTATTTTAAAATATAAATAAACAGAGGAATCGCCCGCAAGTTGTTGTAATATTAAGAAGGCTAATATGCAAAAACCACTCTTGTGGTTTGTTAAAATGGCACTCCACCCTATGTTCCTCTCAATATTGCACTCTACCACACAAGTTTGAGGGCGAATTAGTTTTAGGAGACATCTAACTCAACTATAGTTAATAGTGAGTTACAAGATGGTCCACCACTATAGTCCATTTACTTTTTTCTGTAAGATGTTATTTGAGCAATTCAGATTCAGACAAAAAAAAAAATTGATTCAGATTTAAAAATATAATAATTATATAAAATTAAAAAATAAGTTAATAATTTTTAAAATTACTAAATTATCATATCTATCTTTTCTCCCTTCCCTTTAGGGGTATTAAATAAGCCAGCCCAACTCATTTTTAGGCCTGTGAGTCAAATGAATCGAGTTAACTATATAGCTGGCTAAATAGGTTAGCAGTATAACAATTCGATCTGTTTAAGGCTAGCTTGCAAGCCTAAATAGGTCAACTCGTTTATCTTTTTTTCTTTTTTAAAAAATAATAAATTAAAGCATGATGTAGATCAAATTTAATTGTGAATGATATTATTTAGAGCCTATCAAATGGGAAAAAAATCCCTTAAATTGCATGGGATTTTTTTTCTTTTAAAGAAAAAGATAAACAATTTGAATTGTTTAACCCACGAGCTTGACTACCCTTTTATTTTTAAACATTGATTAAAACTCTATATAGTTCAAATTTAATTGTGAATTATATTATGTAAGACATGTCACGTGGGAAAGAACATCCCTCACTGTGCATAGAGTTTTTTTTTTCATTAAAAAGAAAAAACATAAACGCGCTGAATCGTTTAACCCACAAGCTTAACTGGGTTAGACCTAAATGGGTTAGGTTAGCCTGCTTGACACTGCTATGAAAGGGGAAGGAGAAAAGATAGATAAGTAGTTTAGTAATTTTAAAAATTGTTTTCTTATTTCATAATTATTATATTCTTCAATCTAAAATGTTTAAATAATATCTAATGTTTAAAAGTAAATGAACCACCTGTGGTCAAAAAGATAGGGTGGACCATTTTATAACTCACTATTAACTATATTTGATTTTGAATATCTTCTAAAACTAACTCACCCTCATGCTTATGGAGTGAAGTGCAATATTGAGAGAAGATTGAGGCGGAGTGACATTTTGACAAACCTTAAGGGTGGTTTGTGCATTTTACCCTAGTAAGAATAACAAAACAAAAGTTCTGCATCAGTTATAATTTCCAACCCCATAAAGATGAGCCATGATCGGACACATGAACATGCCTTATTTATTTAGATATGTCAACAAGCTTATCACGTATAGCTCTAGAATGTCAATAATTGGTTTTTTTTTTTTTTTTGCCTTATTCATGATTCCCTCACACAAGAAACAGGACTGTAGATCCTAGAACTGGGGGAGAAAATATGAAGGATCTTATAATTTTAGTGTGACAACTAATTAAGAACTTTAATTGTAGGACGTGTATCAAATATTTTGTTATACTATAAATTTTTATTTATTAAGTCAGATGATTTTAATTTTTCACCATTTTTATTAAAAAAATATATTTTTAAGTAGTTAAAGTCTTTAATTGGTAGGGCAAATTACATTTACCTCCTCTGAGATTCTTCAATATTACACTTGCTTCCCTCTAATTTTTAACATAACACTTGACTCCCCTGACCATTAACAGAGATTAACTCCGTTAACACTAGGAATGGTAATTACTATCCTACACGCGGGTACCCACCCCACCCCAACTTGGTTGGGTTGGGTTTAAAACCCACCTCGCAACGGGGAGGGTAGGAACCAGGGGCAGGTTTGGGTGCGGGTAAGGTCGAGTTCGGGTTCAAGGCAAACCTGCCCTTACCTATATATATAACATTATTTTTCTAAATATTTCTATTACTTTAGGGCTATGTTCGTAGGGAGTAAAGATAGATATAAAAATTTCTTAATGTGTAATTTTTCATATGAAGCTAATCTATAAAAATTTTCATTTCATTTTTAACCCCCATATCAAACACATTCCAAATACAGATTAAATTTTAAAATAATTTTTTAAGTATTTAAAATGAGTAATGGGTAGGGGTGGGTAGGGTACTAATTGTGATAGGTTATCTGCGGGTAAGGTTCGGGTTTTGAACGTTAAAACCCATGGGTAAGGTAAGGGCAGGTTGAGACTTATTTAATGAAGTGCGTGGTGGGTTCGGGTTGAGCTAAAACCTGCCCTATTGCCAACCCTAGTTAACACTTAATGTGAAATATCCATTCTACTCTTTCATTAAAACACTCTTTACCCAAATTCTTTTCCCACAGTCCCTAACCCAAACCCAAACCTGTGCTCCCCTCCCTACTTTTTCACACTTCTTCTCGCTTCTCTCCCTTGCTCCTTATCTTCCCTTTTCCCTTTTCCCTTTCTTCCTTATTCGCACTTCTATCCTCGTCACGATCAGAGGAGTAGACCATGCAATTTGCTGCTCTTCCCACCTCAACACCCATTCCAAGCAAAGGACCAAAGAAGGAGTTACGACCCATGACCAAGAAGTGCGACCACGACCTGCGACTAGAGGTGTTGCTCCTTATCTGCAACCAGGAGGTGCTGCTCTGCCGCGATTAGGACCCCTTGCTACTGCTCATCCATGGCTAGAGATATGGGTCTTCTCACTTTTGTTCATCCCTTGTGTAGTTAATGTTTGGGGGTTTATTAATGTTGGTTTTGTGTTGTTGGTTTTTGCTAGGTGACATTGACTTAGGGATTAAAGAAATTTTTATTTAGGGTTGAGGAAGAGAATGGAGGAACAAAGGGGATGGAAAAATAAAAGGGGAAGGATTGGGTGAGGAGAAATTAGTAATTTCATATGTTATTTTTATGTTTCAAAACAAAAAAAGTCATGTGTAGGTCATGTGACACTAATGGAGCAAACAGTAGTTATTGTCAAGGGAGGAAAGTGCTCTATCTTTAAATTATTCAGGGGAGTCAAGTGTCATCTTGAAAACTAGAAGGAAGCAAATATAATATTGAAAGATCTTAGGAGAGGTAAATATAATTTATCTTAATTGATAATAATAATAGTTCAGTCTTCAAAGCCCCAAACCATACTTCACTCAAAATTGTGGAGTATGTTAGTGGGAGAATATTGACAAAATAAGATCCATGAATACAAGTGTATGGTGATTTTGGGATTTTTAAATGAATTTACGGTATATTTGGTTTATTTTACTTTGATAGAAAAAATGATTTTTTTAACCAAAAAATCATTTTTATAGAAGCTATTCATATCAACTTCTATTCAAAAGGTTAACAAAAAGTTGTTTTTAGCTTTTAAGTAAAAGTTAAAATGAGTAGCTTTTATGAAAAGTAATTTTTTTTACTAGTTAAAAAAATATTTTTTGGCACAAAAAAAAAAAACTGAAACAAATGCACCCTTAATTTTGATGCATTGTAAGTCTAAGTTTAACTATCTCAAAAGCTAAAGAGATCAGCAGGAGCCCAAAAATCGGGAAAATCTAAACTAATGAGTTAAGTGAGAAACCACACAAGTAGGTCGAACACTACATCTTAACCCAAAATATTAAGGAAATGAGTTTATGAGTCCTTTCAAATATATACTCTTAACTTAGCCTAAACTTACCCAACGTGTGATTTCACTAATCACACTTAAAATTCTAACATTCTCTTCCCTCAAGTGTAAGGCTCAACATCGTGTGCTCCGAGGCCCAGCCAAATCATTAGCTCTGATACCATTTATTAAGTAAAGAGATCAGGAGGCCCAAAGACCAAGGAGATCTAAACTAATTAGTTAAGTGAGAAACCACATAAAAGCGGGTCAGATGTCATATCTTGACCCAAAATCTTAAAGTAATGAGTCTATAAGTCCTACCAAATACATACTCTTTATTTAGTCCAAACTTAACCAATGTGAAATTTTACTAGTCACACTTGGAATTCTAACAAAAAGTTATGTGTGTGATCTATGCAATTGATTGACAATATATAAAACATTTTATACTAATTGTATATTAAAATTAATGTCTTTTAATGATCAACCCAAGCTATTCATTTGAATTGGTTGGATCATAAATTGATTTTATTTTTTGTTCAACTATGGTTTAACTATGTTCACGGTTCACCTATAAATTTAATGGGAAATAGGCTTTTTGGGATCATTTATCTTTATTCGTTTTCTCAATTTAGTTTCTTAGCTTTAATTTTTTTTGTCAATTTGGTCTTTTATGATACAAATCATTTTCAATTTGGTCTCTAGTCACTTTTCCATCACATAAATAATGAAAAATGATGATGCTACACAATTTGTGTCAGATCCACATGTATGCCATGTTAGCATCGATTATGTCACATCAATATTTTTCGTTAATTATGTGATAGAAAATTGACTAGGGAATAAATTGAAAACAATTTATAATATATGGAGACCAAGTCAAAAAAATTATAGATAAGAAACCAAATTGAGAAAACAAATAAAGATAAGGGACTAGAAAGCTCTTTTTGCCATTGATTGAGTTAATTGACATAACCTAATGCCTTATCAATCCAATCTTTGACTTGATTTTTAAATCACTGTCACAACTACTTCTTGCTTAATTGCTTAATGCAATTAAGCCATTGGAAATTGGCTCATAGTGAGGGCTTGGATAATTCGCATGAAATTATACGTTTAAATCTCATTATCATTGATGTACTAAAATAATTGCTTGATGAGTTATAAAAAATGGTCAAAAAAACAAAAGTTTTGCCAATTATTTATAATATTTAATATAGTAACATAATCCAATTCATCTTACAAGTTATATCTTGTATTCTAAATTGGAAATTTGATGGCTGGTGGAGTAATTAATTAAGCAGGAACACAAGTTCATGAACACTATTTTATTGTGCTCTTTGAGATTTCACCATCCTCTATATACACAGT
Organism: Pterocarpus macrocarpus; assembly: GCA_031439585.1. Taxonomy (NCBI): domain Eukaryota; kingdom Viridiplantae; phylum Streptophyta; class Magnoliopsida; order Fabales; family Fabaceae; genus Pterocarpus; species Pterocarpus macrocarpus. Next base: position 60,752,923 of record CM062515.1, read on the forward strand.
TTTGGCTAGTGACTGCTTTTGGTCATTCTTTATAGGAATAGCAAAATGGATTTGGAAGGTTAATTTTCTTTCGACTTGGAAAAATATATAATGGAATGTGCAAAATCTACAAGTTGCAGCTCTCCCTGCTTATCAAGGTGCGGAGGGAGAAGGAGCTGTTTTTGTTATCTTTGTACGGGCTCATAAGTCTCTCAGTGGTCCAAAATTATTTCCATATTAAATTATTGATTCTGTTATTATTTTTGAGTCTAAGATGTGAAACATTAGGAGATTGGGGCATTGGGCTAGTAATTAATGAGGTGTGGTCTATACTTGAATGAGTTATATTATTTCTATACCCTTTTTTTAAAACACTATACCGTAACTCACCTATCTACTATTGGATAGGGCGTAAGCCTCAATTTAAATGGGATCCATATTTCATCAAATAGCGGATGGATAAAGTGTTAGTATGGTGTCCCAAAAAGAAGTATAGAAATAATATTTTCCTACTTGAATTTTTTAGATTCGAAATGTAGGTAGTTTCTAGGTAGAAAGTTAACTTGTTCTCACCACACAATGGGGGTGCCATCAATGCAGATTGCAGGGCAAGCGTCTAGGCAGATACAAGGGATTTGATCATTTGAGTGAGAGATTGGCGCTAAATTGAGCTACCATTGGGGATTTTCTCATGTATAGGGTGAGGTAAAGCCATTAGGAGTGGTCTAATGATGCAGGATTTGGGTAGTTTGTATAAATGATATCTTAAGTTTAAATTTCATTGCTATCAATATATCAAAAAAAGGGTGAGACAAGCCCAGGAGCCAGACAGATGGAAAATCTAGATAGATCACCGGACAGACCTAATGGGAGTATGCAGAATGAGTTTTAACAAGAAAATGAGGACAAGATTGTGTTGAATGAATTGCTGAATGAATGTCATCAATGGATAGTATGTACAGTATATATATATAGTCCACCTGAATTGGATTCTAAACCCACCCCTCATTAGAATAAAAGGGTAAATCTAGCAAAATCAACAGAAAGAGTAAAAAATCCTAACAAACTTCTCATCCTACCCTAACAGAATGAAAACAGAATAAAAAACCAACAAGGCAAGAGTGTGACTCAGCAAGTATCGAAGCTTCCTGAGGATAATGCAAAAATGGAACTGCACCCAGCTTAATTTCTTCTTCATTCAGAGTATAAAGATGGGCTCGGAGCTCTTCTTATTAATTCATTTTCATTGGGCTTTTGTACTGGGCTGAAACCATCCCCTTCTTGCTGATGGGCTTGGCCATGTTTATTAGGTTCCTCTAATAAATTTTGAATGTCTGTCCATTGGTTTTCTTGTGAGGAATGCTGCAGAAATGTTTGAAGAAAATCAATGGGGTTTAAAGCATGCCAGGTGGTTTTTTGAGGGGAGGTGGATGTCAATGTTCTTTGTTTCAAGAGTTGTATTTGGTTTAAGCCTTTAAGATGTAGTTTTTTAGTTGTGTATCTGTCTTGTAGTAGTTGATTTTGTAGGTGCCGTTTGCAATGCGGTTCGTGGTCCAAGGTGTCCAAGGTGCTTATTGCACCTTGTGATTGTAGCACATTGGTAGTAATTTATGAGATATATCGATATACTAATCACTTATGATACATTATAGTAATATATTAATTTAAAAAAATTAAAAAATATGATTAAATATATTCTGGAAATTAATTTTTATACACTGATAATATAAAATTACATTGATAATATAAAATAATTTTACACTATCAATATAATATTACATTGACAGACAATATAAAATTACACTAATAGAGTAAAATTATATTGATAAAATTTTTATAATTTTTAGAAATTAATTTTTATACATTGATAGTATAAAATTATATTGACAGTATAAAATAATCTTATACTGTCAGTGTAATAAGAAAAATTTTATCAGTATAATTTTACTCTGTCAATATTTTATCAGTGTAATTTTACTTTGTTAGTATAATTTTACACTGGCAGTATAAAATTATTTTATACTGTCAATATAATTTCATACTGTCAATGTATGTTAATTAATTTTTAAAATATACTTAATTATATTTTTAAATTTTAGTAAAATTAAATATTATTACAGTGCATTATAAGTGATTGATGCATCAATACACCTCACAATCTCACCATTAGATTGCAAAGTGCACCATGCTCCTTGACGAGCGAAGAGCACCATAGATGCGCCCATTTTGTAGTATCTTTCACAGGAGACTTTTTAAGTTCTGATATTTTTTTTATCCGTGTACAATGCTCCACTCTTCCTATGGGGAGCTATTTTGAGCCATTCAAGGTTTAGTTATCAAAGAAAAATAAAATAAAATAAAAAAAGCACCTTTCAAAACCAAACCTTTCACGCAATGCAACACACGACAACATGGATATTCCATAGATTCCTGATATTGGCAGATTGTCAAGAAGCTTATACTTGCCGATAAAATAATTGATGCTCTGCGTGACAACGTGGAATAATATATATTGCTATCACATTTTGCACGGCACGTTTCTAAAGTTGAACGATGAAACTTAATAATGTAAGTATTTTTCAAGAAAAAGAATCTGTAGATCCTGACGTAATTGGTGGTCGATGGTATATCCTAACAACTAATCATTTAAGCAAATAATAATAATCAAAAGGGTAAATAGCAAACAGCATCTTAAAGTTCGAAGAAAAAGCACTCTTCATTTTTTTTAACTTATATGATTAATTCAGAAGTACAGCCACTTAATATTCTCGCACCATGTAAGTATTTCTCCTGATATAATAGCCCACCCCAAAGAGGCCATGCGGTGGCTCATTGGGTTGTCGGGTAGGTGCGGGTATGGGTTGATCTCTGAAAACACGATGTGTAAGTCACGCAGTGCTCCTGTTTTCACCATCGTGTCTACGACCAGTTTTGTGGTGGCTGACATGCGAATAGCTCTGAGGTAGATTGGGTTGTGGGTTGGGATGCTGAAATGGGATTTCCCTGCCAACTGACCCAGCATTCTAAACATTTCATGTGCCATGGGGTGAATAACCTGTGTTGCCACTTCCAAACCAATATATCATATACGTTTTGTTAGATTCACCTTATCTAGAAAATGGATTCACGCACAAGCTTAATCATATATGTATGAACCATATTTTTGTATATTAATTATTTAGTTCGTACAGAAATCAAAAGCTGCATTGTTAATTTGTTATACTAAAAAGAGATAACAGTGATACATTAAATACAAATTTATTTGATTTTAGGTGAACGTGATGGTGCGTATACATGTTGATTCTTGGTACATTGAGAACCCAGCTATTAAGGTTCTTAAAGCCTGTCTTTATATTCTTCTTTCCTTTTTCACGAAAACAATCAGTTCCAAAACCAGGATCTATAGATGAAGATCTCCATGAAGATAATGCAAATGAAATGAACTAAATAGTTAAATTGAAGAGAAATTTAATTACCAAGCCGCTTGTCCTCAACAACCTTGAAATAATGGTCCAATTTATCCAGAAGTGCTTCGTCACAAAAGTCAGGGAATTGAAGGCCATACAAGAGGGCCGGGAGGGCGAATGCAAAGGTGCACTTAGCCACTCTGAAGATGACTGTGTAAGGGCAGAAGAATTTTTCTTCTTCTTCTTCTTCTTCTTTTTTTTTTTTTTAAAAAAAAAAGGGGGTGAGTAAGGTTTCGTTAGTAGCTTCTATAATTCGGGGTGGAGTGTCATTGAAAACTAAGAATGGGTGGAGTGCATTTATCTGTTATTTACCTTAATTAAAATCTCCTTGAATCATGAATCATGAGAGCTTTGACCTTACAAAGATTAATCAGCTATACATGTATCAAATGTCATCTCTTTTTTGTTTTTATTTTCTTTTCATCATTAGTATTTGAAGTTCGCTGAAAGAAACAATTGCTGATTCACTTGAACCAACCATGCATTGGTTCAAATGTCATCTATATTAAGATATATAAACAAACTTATGAATGTATAACTATGGATTAAATCGTGTATTATTTGGAAAATTATTGGTCATTCTATATTCAGAATTGGGGGACAGGGTATCGTCAGATCCAACGACTGAGGTAGTATGCTGTTTCTTTCAATATTTGACCCTAATACTTATATAGGCCTCAAGGCATGATTGCATCACAATGGCGAATGAGATCCTCATCCAATTTTTGTTATTTCTCGCTTTTCTTATGAGTTATTTCAAGTTTTGCTGGTCACTATTCGTCTCCTTATCATTTTCTGACATGACACAAGTGCAAAAACTATCTAATAAATCTTGTTCACAGTAGGACCAATTTAATTTAGGGTTTACTCTGCATGCATATGAACTGTCTTCAACTTAAGCATACCACGGTTCCATTGCATATTATCGTTCCATGAAATAAGAAAGTTTTGTTTCTTATCGAAAAAGTTTTTATTTCTTGCAGTGGAGTTCAGGTAATTTTGTTTGTAATTATAAGATATCTCTCAAGTTTAAAGAAAAAATTTACTATATACAACCATAAAACCCAGGCAATGCTTTATGATACGGAAGCAGACAAGGTAATACATATATATATATATATATATATATATATATATATATATATATATATATATAAAAGAGACAATAATGTAATGAATAATTATATTAGAGAGAAAGCACTAGATAACATCTATTGAAAAAAAAAAAATAGTAAGATCTCTTTTAAAATAATTTGACTATGTAAGAACAAAACCAATATATAGAAGTCGTAGTTTAAAAGAAAGAAAAGGTTCTAAAAGTTGTAAGAATAAACCACATTTATCTCCCCTGATATTAAGTGATATTATATATGATATTTTTGAAATTACAAAAATATATACTAATTTCTTCTTAAATTTAGGTAATATTATATCTGATGCCTTAATATTTTGTGGAGTGCAACCTTGACTATCGTACCCCTATAAATATGATACTGAGTATCCCTTAAAGAGTGTCAGTATAGGTATGACAAATCGAGATATATCATATATAATATGATCTAATTTCATGAGAGGTCAATGTAATTTACTTAAGTTTTAAATGATGATAAAAAAGAATTTTTAAAATACACAAAAATATCATTCCTAGCTCTCCTGAGTATCGTATTTCTAGGAATGTGAATCTACGGATGAAAACCTCAAAACAAACATCTTAAATTTAAATAACTTTTGAATGTGAAAATTTAAATGACCTCTATGAAGACCTGATTTATATCAAAATATAATGTGTAATATCCTCCCGAAATACAGTACTATGCTTAAGTCATAGTAACATACTAAAGAATTGTTACTATTACCTGAGCGGATCTTTTCTAATAGCAATTTTAGCCGTCCTCGAAACTTCTCAAGCTATCTGGAGATAATACAGAAATAGGAGTGAGAATTTTAAATTTTCAGTAGGATTCACTAAGAAATTTTATATCATGTTATTATTATTATCTCCACTTGCTTCGATTTATATATATAAAAAAAGTGAATATTTTATACGAACTGTTTCGTTTTATAGTTTGAAAATATATGGTCCGACGCAGAGTTAATTTTATTCATGCACTTGTTAAATATAGTAAGGATTCAAGCATGAGTACAACAAATTTCATAATAATAATATTAATAACAAGAGCCTACTTGCAATGTCATAATGATGATAATAACAAATATTATTTGTGTGTATGCACTGTTCATCATGAAATCATGCATATGATTTTGTGTTTCCTTTGCTTTTTTTACTTGACACACCTAGGTGTTACGTATCTCCGTCCCTAGGATGTCTGCATACATATGTCCTTGCCTTTAATCTTTGCTGCCCTTAGGTAACTTGATCTAGGAATGAGCTCAACTCATAACCGTCATCACACAATACTGACCCGCAAGGGGATTCACATGCCTCTAGATCGGAGGGACTTAGTTGGCAAACTGCCTCCAATATAGAAGGAACCAAAAGTTTTAGCTGCCCTCACAGGGAGGGACCCAATGTGCAACTGCCTCCGAGTTAAAGGACCCACATCTTTATCTTTTAACTGCCTTCATCTTAAGGGACCCAAATAACTACCTCTAAGTGAAGGGGTCTCATATATTCTTCCATCATTCATATGCAAATATGCATGCTCTCATAAGAATAATTCATGATCATATCACCATAACATATTCATAATTGTATAGTTGTTCATATCATAAATTTCTTGTAAAATAAACACTCATAATGTCATAGACTTCTGCCAAAAATTCGGTAGCATAACGGATCGAGTCCGCTCCCCCATGAATAGTGTCAGTACTCAGACAATCAATTATTCAAAAAAATCACAATAGTGCATTCGCATCTCAATATCAATCTCATAAAAATAATATTTGCACTTGAATTCAAGTTGCTGCTATGTACCTTCATTATACCCGATTTTTGTAAAATAAGTCATAATTTTTATTTAACTCATTTGGATCTAAATTTTGGATATGTTGGAGTGTTGTGTGTCTATTTTCTAACCTCTTTAGTCCCATTTAATTTTGATAAGGGTAGCTCTAGTTATTAGGGTTCTATCTCAGCCTGCCCTGTAGCTGGACAGAATTACACACTCAAAAGTAAAAATTCATTAAAAAATCAAAAACTAGTTCAAATCTTATGAAAATTATATCATATTAAAGCTAACAGAACAAGCTTTTATTTTCAAGAATTTTCATCTCATTTACATGTGTAGAGCTTAAGTTATAAGCTCCATAATTTGACCCTTTTGGACTGCCCTATTCTAACCCAATTTGGACTTAGGGTGATTTTATTAGATTACTGGAAACATTTGGGATCAAATCTAACTCTAAAATTTTTATGGGGTGTTTCTCTATGTGTGAGCTTTCTAAAAAAGTTTGTTTCACTCAATTCCAAATTGTATAGGGCAATTTTTGCCCTAAACAACCTCGTCTGCCTAGAATCAAACTCAAAAACCTAGGTCAAACTTCCAAAATTCATATCTCCCTCAATACTAATCCTGTGGCTATGTATTTTATATGGTTGGAAAGCTCTAAATGTCTAGTTTACATAAAAATAAATTCATCAAACTTTGATGGTGAAATTTCGGTTCGTACACAACATACATATGGACACCGTAGGGTTTTTGCCCAACCAGCTTCTTATTTCTTTCTATTCTCAAACCTTTCCACTTCAACTTCAATTTAAACACAGATATCTATCAAACCAGCCAATAATCATCATCTATACCCAAATACAATATCAAGAAGTGAAGAAAAGTTGAAACCCCAAGCAGCTCTATATCAAAGGAAACAAGAAGAGAAGTTGAATCTCTACCTCTTCTAGGTGTAGTCTTGCTAGATTTGGGTTTTAGATTGAAGAAACCTTATTAGAGCTTGAAGATTTTGATGGAGTGTGTTGAGACGAGAAGAGAAGGAGGAGGCTGCAAGAGAGTGAGGGGGGCGGATTTCTGCTTGAAGGGAAAGGAAAGAAAAATCTCACTAAGGCTTTAATGAAGCAATTGGCAAGTTGAGTTTTGATTGGTTGAGACTTAGTGGCTAAATTTCAGCCAACTCTCTTCATTTTGTGGCCTTTCTTGTGCCACCAATTGGGTGATATGTGGCTGAGTATTTAGCCATTGAATCATAGGATTTTGGGTGCATAATCCTATTGATTCGGTTCTAACAGTTTAAAATACCAAAATCTTACCAATTTCCTTTAAATCGACAAAATGGTTTAGGAAAAATTCTATGAGTCTCCTAGGTTTCTAATCTAATTCTCTCATATCTAATCTCTCTAAATGATAATTAATTGACCTTTAAATAAATATTTAGTCGAATTATAATTAACCTCAATTATTCGATAAAAATTGAACAACTTGGTTAAAAACGATAAAAATTTTTGGATGTTACATAATGTCGCAGTTTACTTTATGTAATCAGCCTAATCTAGTGACAAATTGTTGTTATTGTTGTCATTTGTCTTCTTATTTTACATTAACTAGTGTGGACTCTGTGCTATGCATGCGTCTGAGTTATATATATATATATATATGTAATAATTATCTAATAATTAAATATTTTATTAAATTATATATATATATATATATATATATATATATAAATATAATTTAAAAAAATGGTTATAATAAAAAATTATTATAATAAAAAATTATAAAACTAATATTAAAAAAATGGTTACATAGGATAACTTAATAGTAATTATAAAATCTATAATATGTGGAGTGAAAATATTATACAAATGAAAGGTACAACTTTGCAATTTCGTTTGAGAAAAAAAATTTTATAAATTTATTCCATATAACACATTAAAACTGTAATTTGTTTTTTTTTTTCAATTTTTAAAGTGAGAATGAAACAATTAGACAAATAAAATCAGTATATTTCTCTCTCATTTTGTTTAGCCTCTTAATAAAATAATTTTAAAGCAAAATTCTTAGAAAATATTACATATAACAACACCTTAGTAAAAGTATAATTAGTTTATAAAGATATTTACTTCTAATTTTTTAGTGAGAAAAAACAACTAAAATAAGTCATTTCATTTTCTTGCCCTCACATTTCTTTAGCCTCCTAGTAAATTAATTTTAAAGAAAAAATCTATAAAATATGTTATATAACAACTCATTATTAAAATGCTAATTCTAATGTTTAAGTAACTATTGAACAACCCAAACGAAAATCATTTTATTTTTCTCTCCCTCTATAAAGATGCATGTAATTCAAATTTTTAGGTAAGAACTAAATAATTTTTTTAAAAAAAAAAAATCAAAGCATTTCCCTTCCCATTCACTTACTTAAGGAGCATAGTAAAATAATTTTAAAGAAAAGTTGGTACGTGGAGGGTTGAAGCAAAATCATGAGAAATGATGGAACTTTGCAAGAATGGTTCGAGTGGTATTAGGTAGTGGATAGTTTAAGAAGGATTAGTGGAGAAAAGATTCAAGGTATTACATTAAATATAAATTGAATAATAAAATTTAATTTTATTTAAAGTAATTTTAATTTTTGTGCAGCTCAAATGAAATAAAGAGAGATATTTTAGTAGTATATGATTTAAGAAGATTTATAATTAAATGAGAGAATCAAAGCAATATATTAATTGCTCATTAATTTACAAAATTATTTTAAGTTTTTAATAAATTTAATAGAGTAAAAGTTGAAATATTTCCTATTATAGTAACTTTTACAAAGTAATGAAGGATTACAATTTATGCAAATTTGACACATTGGCAATAATTTCCTTGTTTTGAGTCTAGATTATTAGAATTAGTAAATTAGTAGATTATTAGCAGAGAATTGTAAATAAATATGGACAAAGGTTCCGGCTTTTTGACATTTTTTTCTTAATTTATTTTAACATATCCTTGTTAATTTTTATCAATTGATGACAACTATCACTCTTACTTAAATTTATTCATTTTTTTTTTAGGTTAACTAAATTTATTCTCATTTTGCATTTTTTCTCCCTCACAAATAACACAATTTTCTTTTTGTTGGCAACAATATTTAGGGGGAAAAAAAAGCCCAATTATGTCCATACCATATATATAACATGTATAACAAAAGAAAAATGTTTTTTCAATGAGAATCCAAATTAATTACATGTAATGAATAATAGGATAACTTGAAATTCATTTTATAAATCAATATGTGTGATTTTGCTTTGAAAAGTCTGGATAAAGGTCATTTTATTACTAAGCTTATCGAAATGTGGACTAAAATTAATCATTTCACAAGAAAGCCCCATCTGCACTTTGGATCTTTGGTAAATTAAGCTTCTCAAAATCCAGTTGGCATTGACTTCCATTACAGGTTAGAGGGGATTTAGTTAGGTAGAATATTTGAAAAAATAAATTAAAAAAGGATATTGAATCTATGAATATGCATAGTCTAAGTACATGCATATCCTGATACATCCACCAAAGCCTAATCTAGAATGAGGCCAACACGACCTAGCTCGATACCTATGTGGAAAAAAGATCGAGGCCCAACTCGGAATCCACGAAAGGAGAAAATCACACGCTTGCAATGTGAGGCCAAAAATCTCGAACCCCATGTGATGTGCTAAACCATTGCTGAGAGGATGAAGTGGCCTCCCAAATCGTGGAATCCAACCGCATTCATTCTCATCCACTTCCATCTATAAATAACTAGCTAACCTGAAAAATTAGGTATGCTATTATTCTATACACACTCATATCTCTTACACTCCGTGATTTGAGCTTCAGAGTTCTTGCATGTACACCCCTATCGGATTGGAGCTCGAGTTATGTAACCATTCCCATCGCAGTTCAGCAGCTTTCGCTTTCCTATTTCGTTTAGAGCATTTTCGATCTCCTAGTTCCGACACCCACCTTCAAACATTAGTGCCGTCTATTGAAACCCTTGAAGCTACCATTTCAACATCTTCTCTCAAGTTTTCACAACTATGTATAACCCTTGTTGGCAAGAACCTGTAGCAGCACATGGCCCCGTGAATAATGAGTAACCACCTTACCTAAAGCAGGTGGACAGATACATGGCTTTTGAATTAGCATCACTTGTCGCAGAGCAACACAGTGTCCAGAATGTGGTGGCTCATCCCTCCCCGGTGTAGGCTTCGGCTGATGTTTTGGCATTCAAGGTTGAGCAAGCCTTGAAGAACCCTGTCCCATACACTGAAATAGTGTCAATCATGCGGGACTAAGCAACCCGTATGCAAGAGTTGGAGCAAAACATGGATTGTATACAGGATGCTGAAGACGAGCAACACTGTCAAGAGCATAGAAGTCGTGACAATAATGAACCACATCATCATCAGGAACGTCACCACAGCAAAGAGCTGTGCCCCTGAAATGATGATCGACGTTGGGAAAGAGGGCACGGACATTGGAAGGAGCCCCAGAATGAGCATTCATGCCGCTGTGGAGATCATGTGGAGTCATGTCCTTCCCAAGCAAGGAGTTTGGACTGGTAGTCGAGGCACCTTTCAGATTGATTTAAAGACTCGAAAGACAGTGACGAAATGCCATTCTTCGGCTACATTATGAGCATTCTACTTCCCAAGGGGTTGAAACCTTCGATTGACATGGAGCCTTATGAAGGAAGCATAGACCCCTGAGAGTATCTGGATGCTTTTAAGTCTAGGATGACTCTAGCAAGGGCTTCTAACCCCATCAAATTAGGGCTTTCTCAATCACATTGAAGAAAACAGCCCTCAAGTGGTTCAACTCTCTACCCCCAAGGTCTATTAGCAAGTTCTTGGACTTCTCATCTCAATTTTTGGCTTATTTCACCACTTGGAAATCCAAGTCTAAATTGGTATCCAGTCTTTTAGGAGTATTCCAACGCCAAGGAAAGCCACTCCAAGATTATCTTGAGTGTTTTAATGCGGAGCCACTATTGGTGGAATAGTTAGAGACTCAGGTCGCAGTACTTACCCTTCTCAATGGGCTCCGACCTGGTCCCTTCAAGGACTCATTATCCAAGTGCCTAATAAGGACTATGCACAAGATCGAAGTAAGGGCGAAGAAATACATCTACCTAGAAGAGACGCAAAAAGCTATGGCAAACTCGGGAAAGAATCATGATGCTCTGAGGTTGAGCCCATAAAGGGAAGAGCATCCTAGGAAAGAATCTCGAACACCGAGGGTCAGAAAGCTTTGCAAATATATACCCCTCAATGTCTAGTAGATTTGTACAAGGAGAATGGGCAAATTAAGATATTCCCTAAACCAAAGACACCTTGGATAAGAGTTAACACCAATAGGTTCTTATTCTGTGAGTACCATAACGGTTTCAGGCATAGAATGAAGGACTACTATGACCTCCGCGATGTAGTTAACTAACTAATAAGGGAAGAAAGATTGACGAGGTATATTGCCTCTCAAAGAGGTCCTAGGAAAAAGAGGGCATCCCCTATAAGGGATGAGGAGTGCAAAAACCCTAGAATCTCAGAACTTGAGAAAGCCACAAGATCAAGAAGAAATGGGGGCGGTCACAAGGACTATTAATGTCATTGTTAGATGATTTGTGGGAGATGGCACGACCAAGTCTGCCCGCAAGAAATACCTCCAAGAAGTCCTAAGCTTGTCGTCCAAAAAGATGAAAAAGACTCATAAGTCGTCATCCACCCTAGAGATTATCTTCTCGAGCTTTAATCTCAAAGGAATTGTCCCAGGGCATGATAACCCCATGATCATTTCAATAGTGATTGTCAATGCCAAGGTAAAGAGGGTCTTTGTCGATTAAGGAAGCTTAGCAGACATCATTTTTCGAGATACTTTTGACAAGCTCGGATTGAAGAACTCTTACCTCCAAACTTATAAGGAGGAGCTCATTGGGTTCTCAGGAAAAAAGGTGCACCTTGATGGGTATGTCACACCCCACTTAAACCTATGAACCCTACCTTGAACTCAGACAGTCAAAGTTGACTTCCTAGTTGTTAACTGCCCCGTAGTATACAATATGATTTTGGGAAGACCTATTCTAAACAAAATTGAAGCCATTATTTCCACGGCTTGCCTTACCATGAAATTCTTCTTAAATAACAGAGAAATTGCAATAGTGAAGGCGGACCAGTTAGTCGCCTGCCGATATTATAACGCTAGTTTGGAAATCCACAAAGGGAAAAAGAAGTTGTTCAGAAATTATTCCCACCCTTTGAGTTCATTGAAGGTCATGATGATAGACCTCGATGGTCAAGGACGTTAAGAGATGAAAAGGCCTGAGCTCAATGGATAGCTTGAAGTCGTGCAAATCGGATCGACTGCCAATCAAACAACCTAGATCGGTAAAAGCCTCCTAGCCTTTCTAGAGGTGGAGCTCTTGACCTTTCTAAAAAAGAAAGTAGAATTGTTTGCTTGGATTATTGTTGACATGCCCAACAATGACCTAGAATTCATGTGCCACCACCTACTACTATTCCCTGATGCCTGACCAATAGCCTAGAAAATGAGGAAAATGAGCCCGGATAGGGCCCTTACCATGCAGGAGTAAGTTCAAAACTTCTTAGATGCAGGGTTCATCTATGAAGTTGTGTATTTGACTTAGTTGTCTAACGTTGTCATGGTAAAAATATCTAATAGGAAATGGCAAATGTACGTTGACTACACCAACCTTAGCCAAGCCTACCCAAAGAATTCCTACCCCCTCCCAAGTATAAGCAGTTTTGTTGACATAGAGCCCTATTTTTGATTTCTTTCTTTCATGGACACATACACGGGATAAAATTAAATTTCGATGCACCCCTATGATGGAGAGATAACATTCATCACTCCAATGGCTAATTATTGCTACAAAGTTATGCTATTCGAACTAAAGAATACGGGGGCCATATACTAGAGGTCGATGAACAAGATTTTTTCTGTTCACATCGGAACCCTAATGGAAGTCTACATTGATGATATGTTGGTAAAAACAATGAAAGATAGCAAATATCTCTCTAACCTTGAAATCATCTTCAGCTACCTACACAAGCACAAGATGAGGTTAAACCTAAAAAAATGCGCCTTTACTATCGAAGCTAGAAGTTCTTGAGGTTCATGCTTACACATCAAGGAATTAAAGTAAATCCTGATTAGTATCGAGTGATTTTGGAAATGAAGAGTCCGACCTCTGTGGAAGAGGTTCAGTATTTGATAGGGAGGATAGCATCTCTCTCCAGGCTCTTGGTGGCATCAACTTGGAAAGCACTTCCCTTCTTTGTGTTATTAAAGAAAGAAAGTACCTTTGAATGGACCCTGGAGTGTGAAGTAGTGCTCATAGAACTCAAAGAGTATCTTTGTAGTCTACTGGTCTTGCACAAACTCGAGGTCGACCATTCGTTATACCTATATCTCTCAATGAGTAGTGCGGCAATAGCCAGCACGTTGATTCGAGAAGACTCCAGGCAGCTACACCCAGTTTATTTCATTAGCAAAACACTCCAAGGATTGGAGCTCTGATATCAGAAATTGGATAAATCCATCTTTGTACTTTTGGTGACTGCTTGACGTCTTCGGCAGTATTTTCAAACTCATCCAATAATAGTAAGGACCGACCAAGCATCTGGTAGGTACTGCAAAAGTCAAACTTTGCAAGAAAAATGGTGGTATGGTCAGTGGAGCTCTTGGAATATGAAATTTGATATGAGCCCAAAACCACCATAAAAGCCTAGGTATTGGTGGATTTCCTAGTAGAGATGGTAGATGAAGAAGAAGCATAAGTGCCAAGCTAGACAGTGCATGTAAACAGAGCATCTGGTGCCAGAGGATGTGGAGCTGAGTCTCATATTGGAAAAGGAAGGTGATATTATGGTTGAGCTTGTGATTAAGTTCAACTTCTCAATATCCAATAATTAAGCCGAGTATGAAGCGTTGATCGCAGGACTTCAGCTAGCTTTTGACATTGGTGCTACTCGACTTACAATCTACAGTGATTCCCACATCGTGACGTTGTAGGTAATAGCAACCTATCAGGCCAAGGATATGTTACGGCAGAAATACTTGGCCAAGGTGAATGATTTGATAAATAAGCTCGAAGATTATGAGGTCAAACATCTTCCAAGAGAAAAGAATATCACAATTGACATCCTTTCCAAGCTCGTCAGTACTAAGCCAAGAAGGAATAGCAAGAGTTTGATCCATGACACACTGAAGGCCCCCTCTATAGCTAAGGAAGTTCCGATTTTTCCTATTGAGGAATCTCCGAGTTGGATAAGTCCGATTAGTACTTACAAAATGGAACTCGGAGATCTTGTGAAGGCGAGAAGGCTAACAAAAGAAGCAGCCTACTACATTATCATTAGAGGACAACTGTGTAGAAGAAGCCTATCTCAACCACTTCTGAAATGTTTAAGCCTAACTTGGATCTCTTTCGTTGTTGAAGAAATCCATAAAGGGTCCAATGGCCATCACCTTGGAGGGAAAGCATTAGCATTCAAGGTCTTACAAGCTAGATGTTATTGGCCCACTGTGGTCAAAGATTCAGTCGACTTTGTGAAGAAATGTTTGAAATGCTAGCAGCATGCCCACTTCTAGATCGCCTCAGCTGACGAACTCTCGACGATCATGTCCCCTCGGCCCTTTAATAAGTGGGGAATTGACATCGTAGGTCCCTTCCTATCGTCTTGGGATAAGTGAAGTATCTGATTATAGCAATGGACTACTTCACTAAGTAGGTAAAAGTAGAGCTATTGTCCACCATCATTGTAGCTCAAGCTTGGAAATTCCTATGGAGAAATATCTTTACTCGCTTCGAGATACCAGGCTCCGTGGTCACTAAAAATAGAACACAATTCATTGATCAAAAGTTCCAAGGTTTCCTTGCTAGCTATTGTCATAATGTACCCAGAGGGCACCGCGATGAGAGACAACAAAAAATTATTGAAAAAATTCAATGCAATCACTACCCATTTTTATTTTAAGGGAAAAAGTGGAAAAATCTCTTATTGTTGGAAAAGTTGATCTTTTAAAAAGATCAGGTTCAGGGGTCTAATTATACATAAGGAAAGGTAGAAACTTAATCCCACTACACTCCAAATACATCTGTCATATGATGGTTACCCTAGAGCCTTTTACGCAAATTAATTAATAACTTTAATAATATTTATTTTCCCCCTTAGAAAATATTTACAATTATTTGCAAAAATAATAAAAAAAATTATGAAAAATATTTTTGAATAAAACCTACTCTTGCATAGGATTCAAATTAGCATTAGATTACTCAATAAACACCCCTCTTTGAGGCGGTGCTCCTAAGGAAGGAAGTAGCCTCTACTTCTGCCTTTTAAATTAAGAAACTAGTGAAGTCTCCCTTTCAATTCAAGCCAAGCAGAATAAAATCTAGTTTTTTTGGAGGATTCTTGTTCCAGAGATGTAGGATTCCCATTCTGAATAGTTCATGCAGTAAATATTCTTCTTTCTCACATCAAGTCGTGAGCTACTACTTAGAGAAAAGCAGGAACGAAAGAAAGCCTGTTAGAGATCTATTTCTAGTCTTTTTTTATTTTTGGGGGGGCTCCTCCCCCATTTCATTCTTTCTGTTAGTGAGCTAATGAGTTTTTTAGTTTTGGAAAGCCACTTTGAAAAGCAGGAGTCTTCATTTCAAGCTAGGGATCCATTTTTTCTAGGATGTATTAAGTTTTTCATGGCGGGCTAGTTACAAGGTAATCTTTATACAGGCCTAGTGCCCCTTTACCAGTGAGTAAGAAATTTATAGCCTCAATCCTAGTGTAATACCCTGAGAGCTCTCTTGTGAGTTCTTCATTAGCCAATACTAGTTCTATACCAGCTAGTGGTAGTTCTGTTACATCTCGGCCAACTACATTTGATGCAGGGGAAAGGTCTCGAGTTTCAGTCCTTCTTTCTGCCATCCCCGCTATTTTAGTTGCTCTTTCCTTTCGCCTACTGGAAATTGGACTTTCTTTCGATGGCTTTCCTCTCCTTACAGTCGAGTGGGATTCAACTCCTCTCGAGATTTCTTTTCTTAATCTGACCTGAGAAGGATAGTCAATCTTCGAGCTAATAGAGATATATATATAGTAGGGCCTAACAAGAAGATTGTAGAGCTAAGGCTAAGATTCCCTGATAAGGATATGCTTTCGCTTTCTTTGCAGCACTCTCAATCAATATCAATAGGACTAGCAGGAATAGGAATGAAAAAAGAAAAAGCACCTACCCTGTAGTAAATATAAGGCATAACATTAAGGTACTCCAGAAATAACTCGGGATGGAAGGCCTTAAGTAAGACTGTTTGGTTAAATATATTCTATTTGTATTAGTTTATATTAGGAAAGCGCTTAGTAATAGGAGCAACTGGCTTATGATTTAAAGAGTAATAAAGGTAGCACTAGCTACTCAATCACCCATAATGATCATTGCTTGGATTTAAAAAAGATTTTAATTACTTTTTATCATTAAGAAAAAAAAAGAGAAAGTCTTGATTGCTAAAGATTGCAAAACAATTTAAAAAATAGACAACACTCACATGTTCAATTTTCAAACAACTCAAATATACTTTCCTCTTTTGGATTTTCATTATCTAATTATTTTTGTTTTATTTTGATTAATCCTTTTAAAAAATATATGTACATTGAAAGAAAACACTTGACTAAAAAACAAAACACTCATAAGTTAACTCATTTAAACCACTAACCTATTAATACAGCTAAAAAATAATAAAAAAAGAAATCGGACCCAAAAAAAAAAAGAATAAAGCAAAACAAATTAAAGCATGAAACACAAGTACAAGAAATAGGAAGAAAAAAAGAAAGGGGAGAATATGATGCACAAAGGCAAACGAAGGAATGGCTACACGCATGAAGTCAAAGTAGAAGCACCTGCTGGATTGGTGACAAGAGCAGGGTCGATGAGTTCACGGATGCATGACATGGGATGGCAGCGATAGGGAGGTAATGCACCAGATACTCATGCTGTGTTTGCTACGCAACATCGACATCGATGTCTATGTTAACATCGACTTCAACATGGGTGGATGCTCGATGCCGTGACGGTGGCCCAGATTGAGAGTAGTGGTTGTGACTTTGTGTGGTGCAGTGGTGAAAGTGAGGGCAGGAGCTGTTATGGTGGGGTGTTATATTTGCTATAGTGATTGCTAGCCTGAGGGTGCGGAGTTGATAGTGGTTGGCAGCAACTAAAAGTAGTGGTTCAATGGTTGTGTGCGGTGAGAGGAGGCTGCAGTGGGTGGCAGATATGGTGACTTGAAGTGCTGTGATGGTGGGGGGTTGAAGGCTTTTGCAAGTTGATGATGGTTTAGGTTGTTTGTTGCAAGTTTGTCTTTTATGTTTTGGTTTGGGTGAAAGGGGTTGAGACATTCGCAATGGAGGAGGAGTTATGTACCTCTGACAAGAACTCTATGAGCTCAAGAAAATAAAAAAGTTAACCAAGATTCCATCGTAATGGTGCTCATAAAATCTAAGTGTTTGGTGATATTTTTATCGATAAAAATTATTTTCTAATGCTTCGATGATTTTGAGTATATCTTGATATTTGTCAATGGTTGTTAAAGACTATTTATACTGGATTTTGACCTAAAATGCAATTAATTACAAAATAAATTGATTTGATTTGGGATGAAAATTAATATGATTAACTCTGATTTTTATTTGATTGGAATTGATTGTGAAATTTGATTTGATTTAAAGGATGTTGACAAAATTAAAAGATGTTGATTTGATTTTTTCTTTATTTTTATTTTTTTTAAGTTAAGATATACCATGAGACATGGGTAAAAAAGGATTAGGCCTTTGTTATTATTTTTTTTTTCTTTTTGGTCTTTTTAATTTTTTTTAAAAAAAGATTTGAACAAAATATGGTATTCACAACTATAAGGTAAGGTACCATTTCACCTCAGTGGAGCACCCCAAGCCAATGGGTAGGTCAAAGCCACAAATAAGGTTGTGCTCTGAGGTTGGCAGAAGAGACTCAATGAAGCCAAAGGAGCATGAGCCAATGAGTTTGGAAGCATCTTATGGTCATACTAGACGACCCTCGAGTCAACTACAGGCGAATTCCCTTTCAAGCTAACTTACAGGTTGGATGCCATAATTCCAGTGGAAGTTGAAGAGCCTAGTCCAAGGCTCATTTTCCGGGCTACAAATTTTGAGACTCTCTAAGAAGAAGTAGATCTCTCCAATGAAACCAGAGAGATGACATATATTTGAGAAAAAGCTTTAAAGCAAAGAATTGCCAGAAGGTATGACTCTACCGTAATTACTCAAAAATTTGAAGCAGATTTGGTACTCGACATACTAACATCAAACCACCACTATCCGAGCATGGTAAACTCACTGCAAATTGGGAAAGCCAATATCGAATCATTGTAGTTCTTGGAAAAAGAGCATATAAACTCTCTACTTTGTCAAAATCGAGGTTCCAAGGTCATGGAACACCTCAAATCTTAAGAAATTTTACACATGATGTAAACCATGCAAGTCAACATACACTTTTTCCTACCTCAGGTTTTGTCCAACTGGATTTTCCTGAGAAGGTTTTAACAAGGCAGAGTTTTTGTGGGCAAGTGGTATTTACACAATGCTACTTGGTTTTTTCTTTAAATTTGGATTCATTTGTAAGCTCTAATTCATTATCAATAAAGACATTATTTCTCATCCTTATTTATTTTTGTTTAGATCCTAAGAAATTGATCATCCTTTAGTCAGAACATTTGAAGCCCAAGTCCAAAACCATGAGTATGGCTCTAATTTAAAAAAATCCAAGCCAGCAACGACCTCGGATGTTACCTGGGTACGAATAACCTTAGAACAACTTTAGGGTGCATTTATTTCAACTTTTAAAAAATGTAATTTTAAAGCTTAAATTTTTTATATAGTTGAAAAAATTGAAAACTAATTTTTTTTCCAGAAGAAGCTACTCTTTTTAGCTTCTACAAAAAAGCTGTAAATTAATTTTTTTCAGACTTTGATTATTTTTTAAAAAATTATCCAAGCATAAGAAAACTGATTTTTTATGAAGAAAAAAGTGATTTATTGCCCAAAAATTCCAAACAAATCCTTAAGTATCTAACTTAAGCGAAATATAAATCCAGGTCCCATACGATCTCAGAAATCAATTAAACTAAATTTCCTTAGACTTATTAAACTTAAGTGTGAAAATAAAAGTACACATGCAAAAAACAAAAGCATTAAGTTCCTACATTAATTAAACCCAGAAATTGGGTAACCAGTTCAGTAGAAAAGCCCATGAAAGGGTATATACGAAATACATGAAAAATAAAAATACAAAAGTAGAAGGCTTAGGGTTAGTCTCTTGGTTGAGAAGGTCGAAGTCTTGGCCAGTGCTGTCATCTTCAACTAGAAAGTTCACAATTCGGCCATCCATAACATGGTGATGAAACTTGATCTTGTTGAAGTTGGCCTCAGGACAAATAACTTTGGCTCGAGCCAAGAAATTTTGCTTGACCTCGAAAGCTGACCTCATCCACTAGTCCTCTACGTACTTGATTTCATCCTTGAGCTCGGAGATCTTCCTACCAAACTTGGTGCGAGCCTTCTTGGAATCTTCCAGTTGGCTCTTCAACTCCTCCAACAGGTAGTCCTTGGTCTTAAGCTGCTCCTTCCTCCCCTCGACTTCGAAAATCAAGTCCAGCTTGGCCTTATCTAGAGCCATCTTTTCATTTTGAATGAAGGTCACCCTTTCCTCTAAGTCTTTCATTTCTCGGTAAGTCTGGATCCCGAAAGTGACGATCGACTCCAAGTACTAGCATACTGTAGCTAACTTCAAAAGTACATGGCCAGCCCTCTAGAGCTTCTCTACTAGATTGTCCTCATCCTCCCGAAATTGCTCGAGGCAAGGCCGAGTCATCAAGGACCAGTCCATGAACTCTTGGTAAGGAAAGTTCTTGGCCAAGATATTGAGCTTCAATTTCTTTATTGAGGTTAGGGAGACATCAGCGTTGACCTCCATGACGTCCTTTTCCTTCATCGTGACCTTTTTCCCCTTGCGTTTTTTCTAGAGCTATACCTAGGGGGCATAGAACCCTGGAGCAAGAGAAAATTTGCAGTTCTCAAAACCCACTGACTCAGTACTGTTGCTTTCACCTTCCTTGTAGGGCCTTTTCAACATCCTACAACGGAATTCGGGAATTCCACTTTTGAGACCATCTTAATTGTAAAGAAAATAGAAGTCAGTAATAGAGCATAAATGTAAAAGTAGGAGAAGATGGCATAGGTAAAAGGGAAATGACCAAAATGCCTCTTGGCCACCTCGAAACTAATGCCAACAATATTTTTTAAATTAAGATGGTTCTTCCCAAAACTCATTAGGAAGAACTCAGCAACTGCCCTCTCCTCGGACAAGAGATCATCCTCGTCCACTTAAGGTACCTCAAAATTCTTATTCTAACAATAG
Source organism: Pterocarpus macrocarpus (assembly GCA_031439585.1). Classification (NCBI taxonomy): domain Eukaryota; kingdom Viridiplantae; phylum Streptophyta; class Magnoliopsida; order Fabales; family Fabaceae; genus Pterocarpus; species Pterocarpus macrocarpus. The sequence goes on from CM062515.1 coordinate 60,773,753, forward strand.
TTGATTTTGAATTCCCCTTCTCGAGCCTACCAAAAGGTGCTTGTCCCTAGAGCTCTGAACATCTTGAAATAAATGGGTTTAAAATTATGGAAGGACTCTTCATACAACTAAAAAACCTTCTAGTTTATGTGAGCTTGGAAGAAAGCCAACTCGTTGTCGATCCTCCACTATTAGATAAAGTGAAAGTGAAGAGGTAGAAGAAGACGTTGGAGGAGGGAGGAACTTTGAGATACTTACAGATTATCTTGAAGCCCATTATCATTGCTTAACTATTTGGATGGAGTGGGGAAGAGCGACTAGGATCTACAGCGGAATTGCAAGTCTGTGAACGGAATTCAAATGTCGAACTTCGAGATGAGGCAACATACATCCACATCCAATTTGGCCTGCTTCCATGGTTCATGTAGGAGACTCTTTTATCCACATCGGGAACTTTGAGGAAGTAGTCCTCCTTGTACTTTGGCCTTTGGGGTTATTAGGTTTTCTTTTCTAAGGGACCTTAGAAACTCAAAAGTCACTTATGAAGGGGTTCCCATCATCTTCTAGTCTACCCACTGGTATGTGAAGTTGATCAAAGGTAGAAATCAAAGTATTTTGGAACTTTTTCTTTACCTATCTCCTTCTCCAGGGTGAACCTACAAGAGAAGCCATCACTAAAAGATGATCTCGGGAAAAGACTTTCCTAGAAATAGAGACTATACACATCCCATAGTGGTTTCCCCTACTAGGGGATATCACTGCTGTGAGTGAGCGATGGAAAGAAGAAAGGGGGTGGTTCTGATAAACTCCCAAACTGAGCAAACGTAGTAAACAAATAATGGACAAATGGCTAAAGTAGAGCAACAATATCACAAGAATATGAAAAGGGAGTAGCAAACATATCTTAGTTGGATATGAAAACTTGAAGTAGTTGCAGAATGCCTCTCAAGTATCCCCTAAAACTCCTCTTCTCCCTCTAGATGCTCAAACCAATTTTAGGACACAATTTGGTAAGAGAGTGGAAAATGAGGAAGAAGGAGTGAAGGGGTCTTTAAAGAAACCCTCATGTCCCTTACCACGCAACCTAAAGGTCGCGAAGGGTAAAAGGCATCTTTTTACATCATAAGCTTGGGGCAAAATTAGGAAAATGTCTCAATTCAAATTATGAAGACGTAGGAATTGAGTCGCCAAAATGCCATGCGTCTTCTCGGGACGAAGGGACATGACCTGTGATAAGACATCCTAACAAAAGAAGAGAGATCATGTCATTCAGAAGCTTCTCATAGGGCTTCAGATATGGAATTCAGCGTCTGAGAATGAGCCACTCAACATCGGGATGCCTTACTCTTAAGTTCACTCAATACAGCACAAATGTATTGTTAAAAACTTAGCATATGAGGTTATAACCTCATTACCGAGTTAGGGGCACTATTCCGGAATAATATCCATGGCCAATATCCTATTACATCCACCAAAGCCCAATCCAGAATGAGGCCAACACGACCTAACTTGGAATCCATGAAGGGCGAAGATCACACGCTCGCAACATGAGGCCGCCAATCTTGGACCCCATGCAACTTGCTAAATCGTTGCTGAGAGGACAAAGTGGCCTCCCCGAACACGAAATCCAAATGCATTCATTCTCATGCACATCTATCCATAAATAACTATCCAACCTTAGAAATTAGGTAGCTATTATTCTATACACATTCGTATCTCTTGCACTCCCTAACTTGAGCGTTGGATTCCTTATAGGTACACCCGCACTGGACCAGAGCTCAAGTCACACAGCCATTCCCATTGGAGTTCAACAGCTTTGGGTTTCCTGTTTTGTTCGGAGAACTTCCGATCTCCAATTTCCAACACTCACCTCCGAACATAGATATTAAATTAGTTATTTTTATTCTTATTGATTCATTTTATTGACTTGTATTACTTTTATTTTATAATATTCTAAATTTAAAATTCTACTTTTTCAAAAATTGATTAAATCGATTCAATTTAAACAGATAAAATTTGAAGGATTTGGATCCTCTAAGTGAGGAGGTTTATAAAGTGAGAAAGTGAGGGATTAACAACCCTTGGATCAATAACTTCCATTATAAATGGGACCCAATAAGGCATAGTTTGGTAGTGCTCTTCGAAGGGGTGCTCTGGCTTATGAAAAGTGTAAGCCAATTTTTTCTGTTTGGTAAACCGAAAAACTGGAGTGCTTTTACTCCTGGCTTTTGAGATCTACGGGGTGCTCTCAGGAGTCTTCATGGAGTGCTTTTCGGAGCTGGCTTATGCTCTCCAAAATTTAAAAACTAATATAACCTTACTTTATTTAATGACATTAAAAATAGAAATTATTCTCTTTAGTATTTATAACCATTGTAGTCATTTTAAATATTAAGAGCAATTTTATCAAACACTACTTTTGTGGCTTCTGCTTATTGAGAGCAATTTTTATATTATTTTATCAAACGATATTATTATGACTTTTTGAGAGCAGCTTTTAGAGAGTTGAGAGAGCTCAACAGCTTTTAAAAAGCCACAACAATACCAAACTAAGCCTAAGTGATTCAAAGGTTATTAACTCCTCACTTTCTCACTTTACAAATTTCCTCACTTTAGAGGATTTAAATCCAAAATTGAATCGGATTGGATTAGATTTAAAGTTTAAATTAAACTAGTCCAATCCAAATTGGAATAAATTATATTATTTGGATTATATTAATTTTTCACTCAAAACTGATCCAAACCAAACTACAAACACTCCTACTTTTGAGATAATTGGTGTAAGAATCAAATACTGATATAACAATAGTTAATAAAATGATAATATATAATATTTTTACATTAATAATATATCAAAATTAAACAATTGTATAATTATTATAAATTTATTTTTAAATATAAATAGAACAGAGGAATAACGCGCAAGTTGTTGTAATAATAATAATAATAATAACAAGACAAAAAATCTGCATCACTCATAATGTCCAACCCCACGAACATTACCCATTACAGATGACATGCCATGCCATGTCGATAAACAGGCTTATCATCACGTATGGATCCAGAACGTCAATAATTTGAACAATAATTTGTATTTTTCCCCCTCATTCATGGTTAACTCACACAAGTCACGGTACTAGGTCCTAAAAGTGGGGAAGAAAAATATTCTATATATACAAAGATCTTAATTTTAACGTGAAAATCAATTAAGAATCTCAACTTTGAAACTTATTAATTAAAGATCATAATCTTCTTCTGATCACAAATCAAGGAAATTATCATGAATAAAAATATTTTATTAATATTTATTAATTGAAAAAAGAAATTTAAGAAATAAATGCTATGAGTATTATTAAATCATAAATTATTTTTTATTTACGGAGTTGGATTTTCTCATTATTTTTATTAATAAAAAACTTTTTATAAGTAGTTGAACCCCTAATTGATAATAATAAAAATTCGGTCCCTTATTTTTTTTTATTTGACCGTGTCCCTTAATTGGTTTATAACAAATTAAAGAGTTTAGACCCCCAAACCATACTTCACTCAAAATCAGGGAATATGCCACAGGAAGAAACATTGACAAAGATCCATGAATAGAAAGCGCTTGTTGGTTTTGAGATATCTCAAATTTGACTTAACTAATAAGCATTAGGTATAGCAAAAAGGATTAGTCCTCTATGAAGTGGCAAACCACAATTCGAATCCTAATTGAGAGACATACCCAAATTTCATGCTCGGCTGTGCTTGGAACAGAAATGCTTCTGGCAAAGGATACCTATGGAAAATCGGAAAAAAAGGATTTAATTTTGTTGCACTTCAAGTATCAAAATTTTTCTCTCTCTCTCACACACACACACTATATATATATATATATATATATATATATATATATATATATATATATATATATATATAGTCGTGTCATTAAAACTACTTAACTTTTATAATAATTATCTTAAAAATCATGCATATTGATATAATTCCAATTAATTATGTTAGTTAGTTAGCTGGGCAATACTCAGCTAGTCTGAGAATATTCTCATAATAGTGGTGTATAAATAAGTCAATACTATTAGTTGTAATTTATAAGTGAGAATTGAATAGAAAGCCTAGGGAGTTTTCCCTGACTCAAAGGGATATTATCACATATGATATCATATGATCTAACGATCAATGTAAAATACTTTACATAAACCATACATCAGAATTAATTTCTTTAAAAAAATTCGACTAGAGCTATTCTGTTGAGTTGATTAGATCATAAACTTTCTTCAACTATGGTTCAATCCAATTCAACTATAAATTTAACTTATATAATAAACTAATTAAAATTTAAATTTTTTAATATAAGAATCTTTGTAAAGTGAGAAACTGAAAGTTATTCAATATTAAAAAAATAGTTATAAGAATAAATTCAAATGTCTGGCACAGTATTTTATCGTTTTAAATTTATTGGCCCAAACGCATGCTTTATTTTCTCTCTCTCACTCTCTTACTTTACATTTGCTATAACAATTCCGAGGACAAAGGAAAAGGCCTTTAACCAATTTTTACTTTTTACTCCCTTCTTATTAATTTATATAATTATATTGGCTCCTGGCCATTATTCCTCCCTAGTCTCACTTCATGGAAATGCTAAAGCGTTCAACAAAGTGAAATGTAATTATCCTATGGCATACTTCACACATGCAAGGAAGCCCCGTGATCTGATTCGCGCGGGGAATCTCCACCAGATTCAGTTGCCCGGCATGGGGCCAGGCCAGGATCCCAGTCATCTTTTCCATGGGGACCTTAATTATTGCCTCACAAACAATTTTGCTGACCTCAGACAGGGGCGGTTCCTGTGTAACGCAAGGAGGCGGTGGTCCCCCTAAATTTTTAGTTTTTCTATAACTTTATCTTTTTGTTTTTATATAATTTGGCTCTTTTTAAAATTTTTTATTTAATTATATGTTTAAATATTATAATAGATAATATATTATATATGTATGTGTCTCTCTTAAATTTTGATTATAAAATATTTATTTATTTTATATATTGTAATTTTTTGTTAAATATTTAGATAAGAACAAAAGTTAGGAAATATATTATTCTTTCCATAAAATTAACTATTAAGTGTCAACCCCTTTCACCAAAATGATTTAGCTCTACTCTTGGTCTCAAATCACAATAAAATAAAATAAATTTCATCTTAATCAAACACCACCAATCGTTGGAACTTTTTCTTTGGGCACAAATATACTTTTTGGTTCCTTATTTTTATTTTATATTTTAATGTGATCTTTATTTTTTATTTTTTTAATTTGATTTTTTATATGTCAAGTTATTTTTAATTTGATCTCAAATTACTATTATGTCACTTAATTGACAGAAAATGTTAATGTAGTACCATCCACGTTAAATTTATGTGTGCGCCATCTCAATATTTTCTTTCAGTTATGTGATGGAACAATGATTTAGGATTAAATTAAGACTAATTTAAAATATAAATATTCATATTAAGAAAAATAAAAGATAATAGGATAAAATTAAAAAAAAAAAGGTAAAAATAAAGGACGAACAAGCCTATTTTGTTTTTTTATTTATTACATCGGATTTGAATAAACTAAAAGGAAAGAAAATTTTATCCAGTATGCCTATGGCTAAAGTTTATATATATACACAATTTGTTTATCATAAAAATCAGTAACGTATACCATGTAACTAAGGAATAACTATTTAAATATAATAACCATTTTTTTTTTATAGTTGATGGAAAGTCTCTAAACTCTCCAGAAATGGAGAGAAGCACCAAAACAAGATATAACAATAGCAAAACATACAAACTCAATAAAGATCACAAAAAGAGCTCCTAACAAAGTAGGTGTCGAATTCAATAGTCCCCTACATATTTTGGAGACTGACATGGTCCGCATCTTTTCACCAGTAGATTGGCATTCATTAAAATCTGCCAATGAAGAGTACATCCACTATTTAGTGTTGTTATATTTACTAAGAGAAGCACACATTTTTTAATATTACAAATGAGTCCCTCTTATGTTATTAAACTGGACGAGAGTAGTAGTTGCTGCCACTGGCTTTTAGGGTTCGTTTAGCTCTACGAATGGAACCCCTATTTATTTTCGAACAAAGCAGGGCTACATTCATCGTCATCGAATGGCGACACATGTTTAGGTGGTCGATTTTGATACTATTAGATTTTGATGAAGGGGAAGTTGTTTGAGGTGGCAAATTGAAGTTTGCAATGTGTTACTACTATACCTTTTTGTTGATGTGGTCCTAGTTTCAAGTAATTTTGCCAATCCATTTTGGTGTCAATTTTTGGTGTTCTAATGCAATCTGGTCTACTCCTTGTTGAAGTGTGCTTTACTTGCAGCGGCACGGAGCTTGTAATTAGAGCTCATACCTGTAGTTTTAGTAATCGATTTTTCCCTAATTTTATCTGGATACAATTTTTTCTCTTGGCTTCTGTGTGCTGATATTAATTGTTGTGATAGGGGCGTTGTTAGTGTAAGATAAGATATGCAAAAATGATATTATGAGCTTGTATTGTGCTTCTTGTTCTTTGCCTTTTCTTCTATTTCTGTTGTCTAATCCCAATATTTTTTGGTTTGTATAGTTTTTTATGAAAGAAGAACATAGTAATGCTACTTACACAGTCTGTAATCTCTCTTTTATGCATTATTCAGCAATCAAAATTTTTTTTGCCTTATCCCTTAATTTTATATAGTCTATAATCCTCGTTGTGTCCAGTAATTCTACATGGTGTGCATTGTGTAACCTAATTTTTGTTTTTTATTTAATTAGCCATTGATGAATAGAGAAAAGTACAGTTATCCAAAGATTTTCCTGTTGCAAAGAATGCTTTTTCATTCCTGCCAGAAAATGTACCATGGTGCTTTACTTTCCTTGGGTGGAACAAAGGTTGCATTCAAATTTGAGGTGCAAAGTGGAGCTATATCATCCAGATTTGATTTGCAAACTATGTTGCACGGATACGGGTATGGTACTCGTATTGGGTACGGATACGAGTACAGGGTACAAAAATTTTGTAAAAACTGGGGTACAGGTACGACAATATATATATATATATATATATATATATATATATATATATATATATATATATATATATATATATTTAAAAATATAAAAATTTCACAAATTTTGTAAAATAAAAACTAAAATTTCATATGATAAATTAGAAAACACACCAATTTTAACATAAAACAAGTCTAAATTGTTCAACATCACATCACAAAAATAAAAAACTACAATATTTAAAATATTATTCTAAACAAATACAAACAATTAAACTTTAATAGTCTCAAGCTCATCATTTCCTTCCCTATCATCAGTGAAAAGAACAATCTCTAAATCAGGTTCATCAAGTGAAAGACTAGCTACTTGAAGAATTCCAGCTCCTTCAAATGGATCCTATTCATCTCCACCAATATCCCACATTTTTGTCCCACCCTCATGATAGCTCTTAGTCCTTCTTGATAGGAGACGAAGATTAGTGTGTATGAATACTAAATCTTCAGCTCTTTTAGGATTAAGCCTATTTCTCTTCAAAGAGTGAATAAAAGAATATGTACTCCAATTCCTTTCACAACAAGAAGAAGAACATGGTTATGAAAGGAGCTTCAAGGCTACATTTTGAAGTTTTGGAAGTGAAGATCCATACATCACTCACCATTCCTTGGGTGATAGGTTCCATCTATCTTGTAAGCTATCAAATTGGCTAAGCTCATCTTCACCACTTGAGAATTTGACAAACTCTTGGGTTGCCTCTAACCTATCCTTTGATTCTGGAAAATAACTCCTAAGGCATTTGTTCCTCCCCAAACAAATCTCATTATCCTTATGTGGGAGAATTCTATTTGGAGCTTCATCAAGCCATTGTTTGCAATAATACCTATAAAATAAAGTATAAGGCATTACTAATTCTAAGAGTTAAAGTACATTTTAAAAAACAAAAGGTAAAAGAAGTTGAAATTTAGACATTTAAACTTACTTGGGATTAAGTGAATAGGCTAAGCAATAAAGTGGTGTGTAACTTTTAGTCCATCTATCAATTAGAATACTGTGTACCACTTCATAAAAGGATGACCGTTCACTCAACTCTTTGCCTTCATGTTGATATATTGCCTTCTTCACTTGCTCAATCATGGAATCCCATTTCTCATAAACCAGATGAAGGGATGGCTTATCAGTATCACAAGATCGAAGCATGTCATAAATAGGCTTTGTGAAGCTCAAAACATAATCAAGTTGATCCCACCAACTGTCATTTAGAATTGTTTCTTTCACAAATGTTGCTCTTGGAACATCATCTTCTTTATAGTGAGACCATTCTTCACTAATAACCATAGATTGGAGACCGTGCTTAATGGTTCTCAACATTTTAAGCATAATAATGATGGAAGCAAATCTAGTCTCAGCAATGGCAAGTAGTTTCAGAAGCACAAATTTGTTAAACATGGCAAGTCTCATGGAATGATTCATGATGAAATTTTTAATGAAAAAAGCATCATCAACAACAATAGAAATCCAACTACATTCAGAATAAACAACTTCATTGGTTGGTGTATTTTTAGGAGCACAAATGTTCTTGAGAGCAAGGTTTAGGGTATGCACTACACATGGTGTCCAGAAAATATGAGGATGCATATTCAATAATTGATCCAGCAGCCTTGCAAACAGGTGCATTATCTATAATGACTTGAACTACATTTTGTGATCCAACTTCATCAATGGTAGACGAAATTAAGTTGGCAATATAATGTTTATCCTTATATTCACCTAAACCATCAATAGCCTTCAAGAACATAGGTCCCGAATCTGAGATAGCCATGAAGTTAATCAACGGTCTTCTTTGTGCATCAATCCAACCATTAGTCACTATACTTACACCCTTCTCCGGCCAAGTGTCTTTAATAGATTGAAGTAACTTCATTATATTAGCTTTCTCTTTTTGCAATAATGAAGTTCTAATGGCATAATAACTAGGTGGAAGAAAACCAAAAATATTGGTGTTAGCAGCATACGTAAATGAACTAACAAAATAAGGATTTCTGGCAACATTGAAAGGCAAACCAGCAGAGTAAAACAACCTAGCTATTTCACAAGTCAAATGTTCTCTTGCTTCATTATTAAAAACCCTCTGTAAAGGTCCTTCATTACCTCTTCTTCTCTTGCTCTCATCAAACATATTATCTCTAGGTGGGTTCAAACTTGTAGTTCCAGTAGAAAAAGGAACTTGCACCGACTTTGTTCTTTCAATAGATTCCCTTTCTATTTGCTTCATCTCTTCATGATAATCATTATTCACTTGTGTACAAATAGCAATTCCATTTCCTTTTTCTCTCAACAAATGAGATTTCATCCGAAAATAAGATCCCTTGTAAGCTCCATTACAAAAATTGCAACACCAATTTACATTCCTTCCTCCGGATTTCTTATCTTGCAACATGGTTAAATAAGCCTAAAGGGCACCACTATTCTCAAATTTTCCAGTCGCAAATTTACTAGTCAAAGAAGCAGAGGAATTGGCAGCATTATTACCACTTCCAGACCCTCCACTACCACTACCAGACCCGACTATTGAGCCTTGTGAAAACATCTGATAAATAATTATAAAGTTTCTATATTATTCAAAAGTAAAACATTTAATTTTTAGCAGCAACAACACAATCACTTCAGATAACAAGTTTTCCAAAAAAAAAAGAAACACAGAATCAGCAGCTCCAAAAAAAAAAGAACACAGAATCAGCAAGAAAAATCAACAGCAGCAATAGCAAAAAAAAACAACAAAAACCAAATAAAAATAAAACCACACCAACAGCAAAAATCAACAACAGGAGAACAAAAAAAAATCAACAAAAATAAAGAAAAAACAGAACAAAAAGCAGAGGCAGATCAGACGCTACTTGGGTGAAGTGGTCACAAGCCAGAAACCCGTTGTTGTCTTCACACTTTGCTGCTCCTCAGATCAGGCCTTGTAGTTTCTTTGGGTGAAGGGCGTTTCAAATGAAAGAAAGAAGAAGAAGAAGGGGAGTAGGAAGGTCTTAGAAGGAAGCGGAGAGTTTTGTTATTTAAGGAGAAAGGGGTGAGTATTTGAAGAAGGAAGGGGATGGGTATCAGTATCAGAAGAAAGAAGAAGAAGAGGGGTAGGGATTTTGAATGAAAGAAAGAAGGAGATAGGGCTCAGGAAGGGAAAAACGAAAAAAGAAAGGGAGAAGTGGGTAGGCAACATAAGAAAGAAAGAAAAAAGGGAAAAAAGAAAAAAAGAAAAAAAAATGCTGCAGGCACCAAAGAAGGAAAAAAAAAACCTCAAAACGACACCGTTTTTATAAACCTAGTACCCATAGCCGTATCTAGCAGTATTCGAGCCGTACCCAAGCCGTACTCAAAATTTTTTTTAAAAAAAAATAATGGATACGCACTGCATCTTAAGTGTCTTCAGCCTCAACGTGACACGCGTATACTTTTACTAAAGTCCCGTACCTATGTTTCAGAGTTTGCAAAGTGGTAAAGCTAATGATGTTGATTCTAGAATAGAGAGTATGAGAACAGAGCCTCAAACAAGTGCAATTTAGATCTAAGATATATAGAAATTATATTCATAAACTGATTCTGTACTTGTACATAAACTAATGGTACATTGCTTCATTCAAATCATTATTCATTCATGATAAAATAGTACTGCTACACAGTACGAATACATTTTGACAAAAACACACGAATGACAGTTTTTAATTGGAGAAAAAGTTGAGGTAAATGTAACTTCACTTTTGACAAAATACAAGGTCGGGTATGTGCTAAGATTTCAAACACGTCAACTATACGAAATTTGTTTCGTACCAAAAAGCAAAATTCATGGTACAAAAGACATTGTCAGGGAAATCTTGCTTGGATGTCAATCTATATACAATTACACTACCAAACGCAAAACATTAATAGTAGTAACCAAGTCAAAAACCACCACTGGACTGAAGTGATTATTGTTGTAAACTACCACTTGACAAGAGATTTATGTTAGTAAATCATCCACTACTCAAAAGTACTCTTCCTTCCTCTTATTATCTTATCATTGAGGCTAGGGACTTAAGCAACTTCATCACAAGGAATGGTGAGTCCCGTATCATGGTTGAAGCCAAACTCCTCCACAGCTCTTTGAAGCAAACTTTGGAATTATGGATGACTAGCCATGATATTGCGATAATGTATCTGGTCCTATTCTCCCCAGCATAAACTGCTAAATATGAAACTGATGAGTGCTGATTCTGTTCTCCCCAACATAAGAGAAGCCATAATAAAATTTAACAATTATGTGACAAAATTATGCTAAACTTCTTGGTAAAATATTTTGCTACTTATAGCTTTATATAATTATTAAAAATGAAAATATCACCTAGAAAAACATAAATAGTGGCAAATGTAAGTAACTATTAAGTAAATGTTTTTTTATCTGAACAATTAACTAAATGTTAATAGTTAAACATGTAACATACTTAGTTTATAAGTATTAATGTTATTTGTTTGTGTTGCATTTTTTATAATAGAATATGTTTCGTTTGAACAGTAAGCGAGATGCATGCAGCTTGTACCAGAATGTATCTTAGTGAAACAGATACCATCTCAATGTGTCAACAAGTGAAAAATTTAATCAGCCATGTATAGGCTTTTAGATGCACAATTAATTAGACCACAAAACATCTTCAAAAACAAAAAAATAAAAAATAAAAAATCTCTAGATTCAACATAACACAACTGGCAAATTCAAATACATAAAAAGTAAAGAAAAATTACCTTCCTATGATTCTAAGCTCCAGTCCACCTCCCCGCACCCCGCTGATCGCCCTCCTTCGCCGATTGCTTTTGTAACTATGTTGTCATGATATGCTCAGCCACAGTGACTTCGATTATTTCTAAGTCAAAAACAAACTCAAGTCTTTGATGTTTCTCAAATTGCATAGCATTTATTGTCTTCGAGGGTTCCTGACCCACAACACAAGCTTATGGGATGCACCGTATCTCAACAACTTCCATTTTCACACAATACAAGCGCAAAATGCACCATTCCTTTGGCAACAAGGAACTGAAAATGCCCTGACCCTATTTGTAAATAAAATTCAAAGTGACTTGAAATGCAATTTTAATTACAGAGAGGTAGTGGCAATCTTGTAAATATATTGGAGGACCATCACAAAATCCAAAACACATGGAGGACCATGTTAACATGCACCAACAAAGTAAACCCCATGACAAATCTGCTTCAAACACAGGCTCCCACAAAGCACCCCCTAAAAAGGATGAAACACCACCATTCATTGGCTCTAGTAAGATTCATTATAACTCCGCAAAGCTAAACCACCTGCTAACCATGCTAATATAACCTGCAACATCAAGAGATGAACCTGTAGCTACTCCCCATAAGCTAATCACTAGCGTGTCTTATTGAATATCATAAACCGATTTCACCATTTTCCATTGAACCAAACTAAGCTAAAATTGAGATTCTCGAGCATCAAAGAAAAATTCAAAAGACCATGGCAACACCATGAAAAATCAAGACACTCCCTTGATCACCATCAACTGCCAGATCCTATAGAAAGAAGCAACTTTGACATTTCTTCAAGGCATGAAACCATTCATCACATAACACCCAAACCTCAAAAAAAAAAAAAAAAAAAAATCTCCTGCTACAGCTATTTCATTCGTTGCTCATAGAATTTGCATAAACAAGTGATAAATACTGCAGCTACAATGAATTGAAATTTGAACAAGCCAATCCCAAATCCATAACACAAACAGCAAGCCAAAATGAATTGAAGGCGTATGCAAATTCAGAAAGCCAAAACTTCCAAACCACTGAAATCAATAGCCAATTAGCAAAAAATCAAAGGAGTTCTTCACCAAAACATCCAAACCTGAGATGCTCGAATGTTATCCTGCACCAAACTCAATCTAGCTAAACAGCCAAGTACAAACTAAGAAAGAAAAAATCTTCAGACAGCCAACCACCCACCAACTCCAACCTTGACTCTAATGCTTTTCCTTTTTCCTTCCACGCTTACTCCATCTTGAATCTGATTTCTTCTTGCTCTTTCCTGATTTTCCATTCTTCGCCAAAGCCCATATCATATCAATTTCACTTGATGAAGACAAATGTTACACCCCAACCCATATTAATAGTTAGTTAGGCCTATATTAGTTAATTAGGGATATTAATTAGTGATTTGGAATTATAAATAAGAGTATTAATTCATTGTAAATCATATTGTGAATAATCAAATTAGTGAATTTATTGAAATTCTTGAAGTTTGGGAACTAGGCTCAAAGATAGTTCTATCAACAAATCTAAACATTTCCCCAGATTCCACGCTCTTTTAGCTTCCTTCCGAGTCAAATTTTTTGATTCGATAGCCAAACTTTCCTTATGATCATCCAACTCCTTCGAAGTCACTTCCTCTAACTCATCACAAGTATCATCAACGTTGGGGTTCATTGGCTTCGAGCTAGCTTCCATAAAGACTGCATTTATTGCACCCATACCACCTTGAAACTTGAATCCTGCAGCATTAACAAAGTTTGCGACTTCCCTATACTGGGATCTTCTTGAAGCGACACCCACCACCGAGGATACATCAATTCGATCCTTTTTGCTACTTTCAAGATGCCTTTAATGTCAGGTTTTTCCACTTAAAACCTGGAGGAATGGAGCTAGCTTCCCGATTACCAACTTTTAGGGGCTCTTTATCTTTAGCATCATCACCACATCCTCCATTTGTGCCTCTTAGATCGTTGAAATAGAAACCCATCTCTTTAGGGCCAAAGCCAGATGGTAACGTAGGCCCAGAAGCTTCAACACTTGGGTAGAGACTAACTTGAGAGTTATGAGACATTACGCCCTGAGGACTAGATTTTGGGCCATTATGATTATGTAGCCTGGCTGGATACTTATTAGAGCGATGGAAATTGGACTGGAGCCACTTTCTTTGGCAATCATTGATCACATTGCAGGTCCATCTCTCCTCACTAAAATGTGAAATACTTGCATCGTCCCCAGAGTACTACATGACTATGATTCCAATACAAACTATATTTATATAATTGGTTCGGGAGCAGAACAACGTGATGCTATAGACCATGCAATTATTTTTCCACTAAAATTGGCTGTATTGGTCTTGCAAAATAAGACACCCGAGAAGTCTCCACTCTTAACTGCGCTGTAATGATGGTATTCATGGGAAACCTGCAAATTATCATTCCCAATAACGATTACCATCACATGATTTTCTACACCAAGATACGTAAACATGCTAGTAGGTTATCACCCATACATTAGAACGTCAACCATTCGCACCATTATTAGTCTATTCTTTATGAACTTTAGTTTCTTGCAGTGTGTTTTACATATTTTAAATTACTCACTAGTGAAAAACTGGGTTACGCTTCTGTAAGAGGCAAAATTATTATTATTTTTTATTTGGAATCTTGAACTATCATTTGAGGAATTAATTGATTTATGTAACGAGGGATAATGCTGGTATATAATTTATGTTAAAAATCATAAATATCTCAAATTACTATTAGACTCCCATGCAAGTTAATGAAATGACAAGACTATTAGTGCAACTTTTTGAAAATGATACACATTTGGGTCCACTTTAGAGTTTATAAAACAATAAAATATGTGAAAGTTGGGTGAGGCTATTAGTATTTTTAATTGTCTATTTACATTCTCACACAACCAACTTATAATTGTGATTCTCTAAATTACTATTACTTAAATAAATTTTATTCAAATTAAAATTAATTAATTATATTATTATTAATTTATCTATTTATATTTTTAAATATAATACTAATAACTCTCACATTTTTTATGCAACAAAATTTTTTACTATTTTATTTTTTATAGCTTTTTTCTTCATCATTATTTTATTTTTTTCCCACAAGATAAATTATTGGTTATAAATTATTACAAACTAAACCTTAATAGAATACATTGTCCTAATGATAAAAATTGTTTAAACTTCTTTTTTTTGATAAATATAATGCTCAAACTTCCAAACAGGGGGAGCAAACAACAACACAACAATAGCTTAATACAAAGAAGCAGTTCAAGTAAGCTAACAAAAACAAAGCAAAGATAGAGAACAAAACAGAAACAAAGCAAAAGAGCAGTCTAGTGCCTACGTCAAGAACCGGTCAATGAATAAAAGCCGATGAGTACTTGACTTGTTGAGCAACATCATTAAACTCCATTATTGATCCATCTCCACTTCCATAAAGCCGAAGGATTGGACTAAAGCTCCTCCAGCATATTGTTTTTATTTGGTAACCAACCCTTAAGCCAAAAGCCCCATCTCATCTTGATATGTCTTTTCTCCAAATCCCAATCTGGTCTAAAGCTCTCAAATACAACCATGTTTCTTAAATTCCAAAGAGTCCATACTACTACATAGAATAGAGAAGACCACATCTTTTTTTCCAATCCTCTAATAAGCAATCCACACCAAGCCTGGAAAAAATCGAGAGGGTCCCTAGGATAGCACCATTTCAATTCCCACCAACAAAGACAAGAAGCCCATAAATTCCAAGAGAAATCACATACAAAAAGAATATGGGAGATTGATTCCACAGTTGAATGACAAAAGGGGCATATTGCTGCAACAGGGGGAATAACATTTAAGACAGCAAGTCTTTTCCTAGTATTTAGCTTCTCCTGAAGGATAAACCAAACAAGGATCTCTACATGTGGTGGTGCCAAACCTTTCCAAGCAAGACTAGCATAAAAAGAACCAATAGAATTTGCAGCAACAGAAGATTCTACTACAGAACAAAGAGATTTAGAAGAAAAGGAACCAGATGAATCAAACCTCCAACAAAGAACATCTTCAATATCTGGTCTCAGGGGATACTGTTCAAGAGCCGATATAAATCTTTCATCAAAATGTTCCTCCCATTGAAGGAAATTGAACCTCCAAGAGAATGTCCACCTTCACCTTTGACCATCCCAAAATCCCATATCTAAGATGAGGGTCTTCTTTTAGTTTGATATGCTATAAAGGTGAGCGAAAGCTTCACTTAGTTCTTTGTCACCAATCCAGAAATGCTCCCAAAATAGAGTGGCATTGCCTTTTCCAATCTTCCTCCATAAACCTCTTGAGATCACCTCAGATATACCATGACCCATCTCAGGCATGGCTATAATATGACCCCATAAACCAGATTTGCTGCCTTCTCTGACATCAATCTCATGTATGTTGGAGCAGGTATAATGATTAGATAGAATATCCTTCTTCCAGAGAGGATCATCTTCTTGAAGAAAACGCCACCACCACTTAAAAAGTAAGACATCATTCTTAATAACAAGGTCTCCAACCCCAAGACCACCCAAATTTTTAGGCTTCTAGATAGTTTCCCAAGCCACTAGAGGCACACCTTTTTTATTCTAATCACCAACCCAGAAAAATCTTCGTTGAATATAAATAATTCTTTTAACTATTGCCTTCAGAATTTTGAAAAGTCCCATATAATAAATTGGCAAACTATTGAGCACCAATTTGATGAGAGATAGCCAGCCTGCTCTTGATAAAGATTTTGCTTTCCAAACAGCAAGTCTTTTTTCAATCTTGTCTAGCATCGGTTTCGAAGTAGATACTCTATTTGGGTTTGCTCCAAGAGGTAATCCAAGATAAGAAATAGGCAGAACCATCATTTTACAACCAAGGAAATTAGCCATATCCTTTGTACAATCTTCATCACAGCAGATTGGAATAAGAGCTGCTTTGCTATAATTAATGCTTAAACTAGAAGCAACAGCAAAACAATTAAGAATTCTTCGAATATTTAGAATGTTATCTTCCTTTGCTGGGCTGAATAAAATTGTGTTATCAGCATATTGTAGATGTGAGATATCCACTTCATTCCTTCCCACCTTAACCCCTTCAATAATGTCATATCTTTGCCCTTTTTAGTAAACAATTCAACACTTCAGTCACTATCACAAAAAGGAAAGGCGAGAGAGGATCTCCCTGTCTCAGTCCCCTCTCAAGCTTAAATGGTGCCAAAGGAGAGCCATTTATAAGAATGGACACTGATGCTGTTGTAACACAGCATTCAATCTATTTTCTCCAAGTCACACCAAAACCCATCACCTTCAACACATTATCCAGGAAGTCTCATCTTAGAAAGTTGAAAGCTTTGTGAAAATCTAGTTTCATCAATACTCCTTTCAGCTTTTTCTTTTTCATCCACCAAATTACCTCATTCACTACTAGTACACTATCCAGAATCTATCTTTTTTGAACAAAGGCGGATTGAGTGTCGCCCACAAGCAGAGGCATTATTCCTGATAATTTCTTAGCTAAGATTTTTGAAATAATCTTATATAAACATCCTACCATGCTTATAGGTCTGTACTGGCTGAGTTCATCAACATCATCCACTTTTGGGATAAGAGTAACCCAAGTCATGTTGATTTCACTTAGGAAAACACCAGTTTCAATGAATTTTATAACAAAATCCACAATTTCCTCACCAAAAACATCCCACAATTCTTAATAAAAGTGAAATTATAACCGTCATACCTGGGAGATTTGGAAGACTCACAATCCCAAACTGCTTCTTTGACATCATCACGGGTAGGCAATCTCTCCAAAAAGGCAGCTTCCTCGCGATTTATCTTTGGGAGTAAATCCTTAGGCAGTAAGATCTGTGGGGCTGCTAGTTGTGAATATAGTTTTTTGAAAAACTTTCTAATCTCCTTTTTGATCGCTCTTGGCCCTTTGATTCTTCTATCTCCAACCTACAGAAAATGAATCCTTTTCTTCCCCCTTCTTCCCATTGCAACTGCATGGAAAAATTTTGTATTTTTATCCTTCAGCCTGATGGAATTCTCTCTTGATAATTGCCTCCAATATATTTCTTTCCTAGCATACCACAAATTGAGTTGTCCCTATAATGCAATCTGTCTAGCAGCATCAATTTCATCAAAACCAACCAGATCTTGCTTTTCATCAAGCTTTTCATCAACCTTAACAATTTTAGCTTCATATTTGCTGATATTTTGGTCTATATGGCCAAATTTCTCCTTGTTCCAAGTCTGCAGCGGCATCTTCAACTATTTCAACTTCTCAACCATAGACATATTACCAAGTTGGCTCCATTCCATTCCTACAATCTTCATGAACTTAGGATGTGTAAACCAAGCATCTAATGACCTGAAAAGGCTTTGATCCCCAATTGATATTCTCGGTTTCAAGTAGCAAAGGACAATGATCAGAAACATATTTGCCTAAAGCCCATAACTTCATCTCGGGAAATTTGAGAGTCCACTCCACCTCCACTAATCCACGATCAAGTTTACTCTGAGAATTGCCTCTAGATCATGTGAACTTTCTCCCAATTAAAGGAAGATCAACCAAACTCATATCTTGAACCCACTGTGAAAAGTCTTGAATATTGCCTATGCAACCGCCACCACCACTTCTTTCATTAAGATCAAGCACCTCATTAAAATCTCCTATGAATAACAGAGGACCCAGACCATTTCTTTTAATCTCTAACAATTCCTGCCATAACTCCGCTCTTTCTTTTCTAGAGTGCCATCCATAAACCACAGCCACAGCACATCTGAACTCTGATTCCTGGTGAAATCCTTGAAAACATATCCATCTCACTCCATTTGTAACAGTCGTATTATTGAATGCATCTTTCTTCTAGCAGCAGATCAAACCCCCATGGCCTTCCAAAGCTTCCACATGACACCAATTGACCTGCTTCTCATTCCACCAAGATCTAATTTTTCTTTCATCCAAAGTGGCATGTTTTGTTTCTACCAGACCAACAAAATCAGGGCATTTCTCCTTCAAGAGCTTGGATATTGCAGCTAATTTATGCCCACCACCTAATCCTCTAATATTCCATATCATAATCTTCATGATACTAAAAATATGACACCAAATCCTTACCTTTTGATTAATGATTTTTCTTCCTCGGCCTCCCCCTCTTTCTCTTCAGTTTTGCTTCTTCACCTTCGTTGTCTTCTTTTCTGGCAATCTTTTCCAAGGCTTGCAATACCCTTTCCTCGTTAGCAGCCTACAAACCTAGAGTTGTGCCAATAGACCATATTTGATCTGCTTCATCCCTTTCAAGATTTTCATTGTGCATCCGTGGTTCCTGTTCATCCTGTGAGTCTTTGTGGGAAACCTCCAAACTGTTGTTGTGTCCTATTGAATCAGGAACAATTTCTATCTCATTATTAAGTTGAGTACAAAGGTTCCTATCAACGATGGGACTGAATCCAGGTGGCACATCATAGGGCCTCTCATCCACATAATTCTGAGTGAGACTATTAAAGCTCAGAATCATGTCTCCTTCCTAATTTTCATGGGCCATCGGTAAAATTACTCCATCAGCTAAAAGGGCTTGCCCTATTGAAGTCTCCTTATCTTTGCAACTGGTCCTTATCACATCCTCTGTCTTCTCCGGTCCAGAGAATGAGACCATAGGTGTGCGAATCAAATGGTGTCTCCCATATACAACTTGGCTTTGACTCAAAGTTACCTCACGTGATCGCACGTGCTGGACTAAATTGTCTTCTCCTTCATGTGTCGTTTCCATTTCATCCACTTCCTCGTACCGAGATCATTCATCTTCTTTACCGATTCCATCAATCCTCATCTTCATTCGACTGTTTGAAAACAATTCCTTATTACCAACATGATCAATCATGCTAATCTCCTTAATATGAACATCGAAAGTTTGACCATCCACAACTAAACATATCCAAGTCTCAATGGAAGGAAAGATTGTTGTATCCACTTGAATTCTAGCTGACATGAAGGAAGTTGCTGCCATAGTCATCTTGTCACTTCTAACAAACTTTCCCCAATAATTTTCGATTCTTCTAAAATTCTCCAATGTCCACCCATGTATGGGGATCCCTGTACACTCCAGCCAAATTCTCCTAACCTTATAGACCTCTTCAGTTGACCAAGGTCTAATCTGTTGCACCTCCGGATTCAGATAACCACATCCATTTTGAATCAGATTCTTAGCCTCATCCTTAGTCTCCAAGGTGATGAGCAACTTGTAACTATCCACCAATCTTATACTTAGAAAGTTTAAATCTTTTGCTCTCAACTTCTTTTCGACTTCACCTACATTTAAAGGATTTAAGCCTTCCCCGATAACACCGCGGATCAACCAATCTTTGTTTTCTGCCGATGCCTCTCCTTGAATAACAATTGTCTTTTGTTCCGCTGTCTTCTTTGAACCTGTCACTGTATCCTTGCAGGTTCTTTGGTCTCTCCATGCATTTGAAAACTTTGCAGTTTTCCTTTCACCCTTTATAGCATCATTCCTTTGTCTATTAACTGTCTGAGTCCTCCTGCCATATCTTGCCTCCTTGACACTAATAATACAGTCTCTGATTTTCTATCCATCCAATCTTCATATGGCTTCCAAATAATTAACGGCTAATAATAAAACTTATATTGTTAGTGTAATCTTTTTCAAAGATCTTAGAGAAAAATTCTATTGTAGCATAAATATATATTAAAATGTTTCATTGCAGATAATTAGAAGCAATACATAAATTTATATAAATTGAAATAATTGAAAAAGACCTTCGAGAAATTTTCTTTTTCTTTTTTCATTTTCATGGGTATTCTCTATTGAAGACAATCCTATTTGAAATATAATTGGATACTAAATATGGACATATGTCTAGGTTAGGATTTGATTCACCACATATACGGGACTAGCCCTTTTTGCTAGACCCAATTCTCTTTAATTTTGAGAAATAATTTTTTTTGGTACGTTGACTATAATAAGGTTTGATCTTAGGATCTCATGTAAACTATCTAAACCCCTCACCACTAGGCCAATCCTAGTGGCTTTTTGAGAAACATTCTTTTATTCCTTGAAATATGATTATCTTATAATAACTACATGTTGAAAAATACAATTAATTAAAGGATTAATATGATATATTTTATGTTAGAAAATTAACATGTTCATTTAACATACGATTCCATTAATATTGTTTAAATAACAACAATTAGGGTAATTTGTTTTGTTTTTTTTTTTTAAAAGAAGAAATATTTTCTATTAAAAAACATGTATAAAAATTTTAAGATAATTATATTAATTTTAAAAAATAAAAATAAAAAATGTTTTAGTGATTTTTTCATAAACTAAAAAGAATAAATTTTGAGAAAAGCCTATAAAAAAATTACATCATAATATTTTTTTCCCTAACTTAAACAAAATTTCCTTTAGTAGATTTATTGTTATGACTTTTTATTGATTAGGTGTTATGAGAAAGACGATTAATGGAAAAATAAATAAATATTTTAAATAGTTTGAATTATTATACACATATAAATAAAGAATATAAAATAATTTGAATTGTAAATGAGCAATAAAGATTAATGCAATTGATTAAAGTTAGACTTTTATTTAAAAGATGTGTTTATGTTAGGGTAATTTAGGAAAATAAAATTATAAGCAATTAATAGGAAGTGTAGATAGACAATTGAGAGTGATAATAGTTCCAAACTCCAAATTTTATGGATGTAATATATAACATATAAACTTTCAAATCTAGTTGTGGATTTTATCAAGAATTTATTCAATTAAAATGTTATACAATGGTGTAAGATATATCACCTTTGTAACATCCTGATTAACAGTATGTCTTGACTAACACTGTTAATTGATTTACTTCGATGCGTTATAGCTATACAAGTAGTCAGTATCAAAATGTGAATGTTAAGATTATATAAATTCAAGTTTCTTTATAGAAAATTTTATGTAGGCAACTTAGCAATATTTTACTAGTTTAAGAGAAATTGGGTGAAGTACGGTGTTTTGTAGTGTAAGCACCAAATCGGTAGAAATCTATAGTGTAGGATAACATGAGTACCAATTAAAAAACCTGGACTATATGGCTAGAAACTAGCCACCTACCTCATGTTTGTTGGCTAAATTATAGCCACATGATGCAATAATCAATAAAAATTAAAATTATAATGGAAACCACCAATCACCTTCTTTTTTCCATTCTTCTAACTTTGTCCACAAGCTATCAAAATTTTCCCCCCTTGTCCCTAAATTTTTGGCCAACCCATTTAGATACCACTCTCCATTTCTTGCTTCATCCTCTCCATCTTCATCTCAAAGCTCTGAGTGATCTTGCTTTCTTCTTATCAAGGTTTCCACTCTTTCCCTGTATTCCTTCAAGAAAACCTCAATATCATCTCCTAATCTACTTACCTTTAGATCCTATAGCTTCAGCATCAAGGAAAAAAGAGAGAAACAATCATCATCTTGGAACCGTACTTAAGGGAAACTACAAAGGATCTTCAAATTTTTAAGTTACAAGTGGTGTTTTAGGTAGGATTTCTTAAATTGATTGATTTTTTTTGGGTTTATGAGACTATTAGAGTTTCTTATGTCACCCTTTGTTTGATGTTGTTTGATGATGATATGCCTTGATTGTGGTAATTTAAGGTAGAAATTATTGGTTTGGGTTGAAGATTTGATTGAAAACTAAGAAAGCATAATCCCTGTGAAACTTGAGGTTAAGATGACTTAATTCGAAATTTTGGTGAATTTCCAAATTTCTAGATAGATTTGGTGTTTTACGTGGTTTTGTTTAAGTTTTTCTATTGGAATGATTTATGATGTCTCCAAATTATTGGCTGAGTTTTTGCAGTTCTTTTAGGGCCCGTTTGGTATGCTTGATAGTATAAGACTTGATAGGATAAGAGTGATAAGTATAAGGCTACTATCAGATAAGGCTTGATAAAAATTTAATACTATACAGTGTTTGGTATGTCATTATATAAGATATTGTATTATATAAAATATAATAAAAAAAGATATTATAATAAATATAATTTTTAAATAGTTATCATAATTATTTTAGCTATTTTTATTATATATAAAAATAATTTTATATTAAAAATTATTTATTTATTTATTTATTTTTAATTTTTTTTTATAAATATAAAAATATGTGAGAGAGAGAGAGAGTGAAATGGAGATAGAGTTTTTATATATCAAAATCTAAATAGGCTTAGTATTACATTCCTATATTTGGTTGTGTTTTTTATTATATATAATTAAATTTATATTAAATATTATTATTTATATATTTTAATAATAAATTTTTATTCTTATATTGAATAGTTATTTTATAATTTTTTTTAAAAAAATTATTTATTATTAAATAATATTATTTTTTATTTATATATTTTTATTTTTTATTATTTAGTTAATAACTAATTTTTTAATAAAATATATTAAAAAATAAAAAAAGTGAAAGAACCCTTATACATTAAAAGCTAATCAGGCCTAATACGGTCTCCCTAGGCCGTATTAAGTTATCCATCATTATAACGTATAAGGGAGGTTTAATGGATTAGTTTATACAATACGTTGACTACACCAAACAATGGATAAGATCATAACGTATTGTATTACCTTATCCTATCATGCCTAATACAGCATGCCAAACACCCCCTTAAGCATGGGATTCCTGCTATTTAGGATTGTGATAATTATATGAGTTTAACTGAGTTGTGACTGAATAACTAACTATTCCAATCTTGGGGAACCCCTAGTAGAACCATTGTGCTGCCGGAACTCTGCCAAATTTACTTTTGAAAGATAATTCTTATGAGAATATAGTTACATGCAGGGTATATAGTATGAACATAAGAATCTTATAAGTTAATTAAGTGACATGTGGGCCTTAATCACATAGTGGGCTAAGATGATACGATCACCAGTGAGATGCTGGGCCTCCACCAAGCAGTGGGCTAGGATGACACGATCACATATGAAGGAATTTGCCTACTGAGGATGACGATACATAACGCTCAAGTAGGGTTAAGTTATTATTCTAGGGACAACGAAACATAACACCTAGTCATGTGAAAGGGATTGCATCCTGAAGACGGCGACACGTAATGCTCAAGCATGTCTAAGATTGCACTTTCAGAACGGTGGTATGCAACACTCAAGTGTAGATATATGTTAACACCCTAAGGATGGCGAGACATAATGCTAGACGTGTTGTCATCAAGGAGAGTGAACCAAACCACTTACTAGATTCCTTTGCTTAAGTCAGAGAAAGATGTCTAACTTAAGTTAAAGCACGATAAGATCCCTTTGCATTAGTCAGATAAACATGCCTGACCTAAGTTAAGGCACAATAAATTAACAGTAAGTTTTAAAGTCAAGAAAGTAAGGAAGATCAAGAAAGAAAAGAGTAGGTATCCTAAGGACGGCGAGAGGTAACACCTAGATGCGTTAAGTAAAAAGAACAAGGATATGTAGGTCAAGGAATATTATTTCATTTTCATAAGCATCTTTATCTTATTTCTAAACCATGATAAGTAGGGTTTATTAATTGTTAAGTTATTTGGATTAAATGCTTGATAAAAGAAACCCACTTTGGAAGAATAGTTTTGGAACTTTGTAAAATGAATATTTTTTTTCTAGTATGATCACACTTTTTCGTAATAAACCGAACTAGTTAGGGCAATAATGATCACACTTTCTCACCCTTGTGTGTTCCCAGCCATGTCATCTCTAGATAGCGTAGATGACCCTTGCAGGCTAGTTTCCTAGTAGATTTTGATTAAGACCGACTTGTTGGAGAAGGGTTGAAGTCAAGCAATATGTATTTTAGTACTAAATGACTGACATTGTAGTTGAATCTCTTAGTAGAGCTCTTTTATGAATTTTGGAAATGTTGCTAAGTAAAGCTACTAGGATGGTATGTATCTTAATAAATATGACTATGATGTGGGTTTTAGTGTATTTCAAGTAAAGTTTCTATTTCCTTCAATTTGTTTGTTATATTTTATTTAGTACAACGAATAAATTTTATGCTACTCCTCCGAGAATACTATAAGTAAATAGATAAGGTCTACTAATATATTTTTAGCAGCTCCTAAGTGTAACAGTATGACTTAAGTATGGTGTTATATTTAAGAGGGTGTTACACAAATCACTTAAAGGGTTGTAAAAGCACTTGAATTCATGGACAAATTCTTATAATATTTTCCAATTTTCCATTGATTTAAAATCAATAGTTCAACTTTATCAAATGTGCATTTTTGTTTTCCGCAAACTGTATCTAAATTTTCTTTACTTTTCACAATTTTTGCAAGATATCTAGTAAGCTCATTAACCTTTTCTTGAAAAGAAACATTTTCATAAATCAACTTTTGTTCATTTTCATTTGAAATTTTTTCTTAGTTTTAAAATATTAAATAATTTTCTTAATTTCTCAATTCAATTAAATCATCATGATATTTGGAGTATAGAGTAAAATATAATGTGGACAGATTTATATAGAATCATCTAAATTTTTTTTCAAATTCATCGTTTAACTCATCATAAGTCTAACGACTGTCAAAATCATTCACTTCATCTCCTTGTTCACTCTTTGCCATGAAGCACATATTAATCATTTCATCTTCATATGTTCCTTCTAGCTTATCCCACATTTCCTTGGTTGTTCGGCCTATTGAATTTTTTTCTAAAATTGTAATAAAATTGTTTTTGGTTCTTACATTTTTTTCCATTTGTTTTGTATCTTAATTGTTGGATTCCTCGTCTGCTTTTTTCCAGCTCTTTTCCACCTACATTTTCCTTGGTATGGATAGTCTGTTCTTGACCACGAATTATAGCTTATAGTCAATGAATTATATTGTATAAAAATTCTAATGAGCTTCTTCCAATAGGTATAGTTTGTCCCCTCAAAGTATGGAGGTCTTGAGTTTCCGGCAATTAATGGATGGGAGAAAGAGACTTTCACTTACAGTCTCTTATTAAAAAATTAAATATAAAAATTTTATCTATCAGATTTATGAGTCATAAGACAATTCACGATTCATGGCTTAGGGGATTTGGAAGACTAGAAAGGAATAGCCGGATTGAGTTCATGGATTTGACCTAGGTATCAATAGAGCAATAAATGATTTTTATATCCGAAACCCATTAGAAAAGAAGGGACAGTCTACGAGAAAAAAATCATATAGAAATGAGATTATCCTTCAATTATTATTTAGTTCATCAAATTTTTTGCCACTAAATTTACAAGGATCATCTTGTTAAACCGTTAGGCCTTAAAGAAAATTAATCTCGAATACCAATGAATAGATCACATAAGTATGAGCACGGTGAATTGGTTCCATGTGTTCAACAATAGAAAATTTGGAAATTAAAAATTTTTATACAATTGAAAAACAACCAAATAAAATACTTGAAAATAAAGAGGATATGGATATGAGAAATGCATGAATGATTTATCTTAGTTTAGCCACAATGTGTGACCAAAATTTCGTATCCAAGCAACTAGCTAGAGATTTTCTTCACTTGTCAATTTTTTTCTTACAATGACTTTGATGAACCTTTCTTCACTCGATTCCAAGTAGAGTATATGGTGGTTTGTTTCTTCCGAGGATGCTACAAAATCCTTCATCTACCTCAATGTGAAATAAAGTAAGCCTATGGTTTCTTTATCTCAATGACACCATAGAACATCTATCTATCTATATATACCAATGATTTCTTTCTCTCAAGTACACCACAAAATCTTCCCCTATATGAAACCGAAATAGAGTGCCCCTTTCAAAGTATTATTGCTCTTATAAATAATTAGTTACAATGGATTTCAACTATATTCTCTCTCTAAAATATTTAAGATAGTGTAGGTACAACAACAAAGAAAAGAACAAGTGATGAATAATGCAATCTCAGATACTTTCTAAGATTTAAAAAAAAATTATGTACTCAATCTAAAAGGGTTATGATGCTTACCACCTTCACTTACTCCTTATGAGTAAAATTAGATCTTAATCTCTACAATTATTACAAGATCTTTTATTGGTTAATTATTTAGTAAATTAGTTATCTAATTCTTCATATCATCAAAAGAATATAACTAAAAGTTTAAGGCTCACCTAAAAATTATCTAGAATTATTTTTTTAAAATAGAATAATTTTGAGAAATTCCTGAATTTTCTCCATGATCTTCCTCTCATTCTCAAGCCTATTTAGTTCAAATTTTGAAGCTGCACCGACTCTGAAGAGGGTTCATTTTTAATAACAACTGATCTTGCTTTTTTGGATTGAATTGTTAATTAAGTGCAACCACTTTCGGAGATGTCAAATCAAATTAGAGTACTACTAAATGGTGCTAAGATGGAATTCATGGATGATGTATGAATACAAGTGCTAAACAGATCTTTGCAAAATCATGGTTTTAATTTGCATTGGAGTCATGATTGTGGTATGTTATAATGCGGAAAATTGCAAAAAAATGTAGTTGATATAATTGTAATTGTCGTTGCGATATGGTTGCGGAGGGTACTACAATAGTAATATTGCAGATACAATTGCGGTTGCGGATCACAATTTTAAACCATCCTTCAAATATAACCATTCGCAAAAAAAAAGTATGAGTGCAAATTCACGCTGTTCATCATAGTCCTTTAAACAAAGTATAAACCGAGAAGACATTTACTAATGAAGACATTATAGGTAGGTTTATTTTTGCTGCCTTTCCAATACCAGAGAAATAGATTCTCATATGCAGAACCCATGCTTTGACCCCTAATCATTTTCGCTCGTCTATCCAATTGTGCAGGACGTTGCATTCAATGTTATTTCGTCCCTCAATCTATGAAGTTTAACCAAAAGCTTAATTTTTTCACTAAGTAGAACAAACAGAAATATGATCCAAATAATAATAATAATAATAATAATAAGGAGACTGGCGCATAGAACTAGCAACTGTTGGAAATGTGCAATTCGTATGTAAACTTTAACATATATATTCTCATTCCATTGCATTAATCAATAGAAATGAGCATTAAGACCATAAAGGTCTATAGCGTTCGATGGTATATAGATACACCTAACATAATCACCATGAAAATTGTGTCATGGACCTGGTTTTCTACTGCAACATTTTTTTTTCTCCTTTTCTGGATATACGGGAAAATATCTATTCATAACTTTTCAAATCACGCAAGTGTTACTGCAAAAGTAAGAAGCATAAAGAGCAGGATAACAAGCACCATTGCTAATTTGAAATTAAAAGTTGAGGTTCATTCGGAGCCTATACCACCCTCTCTTCCACATGCCTACGAATTTCCATCCACTCCCCACAAGAAATCTAATACTTTTCGACCTACTCATCTTATGGTGCTCCTCCTGATGATCTTTTGGCCTTGAATCACCGAGAAGATCTTTTGATGACGACATTGGATCTAGCCAACAAATAAAGCGTGTGGTGAATTAGGTGAAAAAGCCTCAAGTGACAAGAGGGGTCAAGGTCTTAGATTCTGATTCTCTTATAATTTTTATGAAAAGAAAAGGGATTATAGAGACATCGTCTTCTAATCAATTACACACCTTGTTCTTTGATTTCCTCTAGGTTGTCTTTTATATTGCATGTTGAGTTTGTTATGAACTACAGCCAAGTTAACAGATTTTGCACTGTCTTTGTTGATGGTTATTCGATAGTTTTAAGAGTGTTTAAACCGTGGGAATTGAGAAGTTAATTATGGGAGTATTTTATCCGTTTGTCGCAGCAGTACGTGTGCATAGTGTGTTGGAGTTTCCATTTTGTTTAATTTAGTTTATTAACAAACTTTTCTATTCTTGGCTAAATTGGTGTGCTAGATTGATTGTTGGTCCATATTTGTAGCTTCTCTCTCCAATAATTAGACGAAAAGGGGAAAAATAGATATATCTCAAAGTTTATGTCTTTCCATCATGTATTTTCCTTCCTTATATCCAAAATACGATCGTGCTATTGCAATTTAATGAGCCCTTTGCTCTTTATTTATTATTATTTTCCGATTAAAATTGTTGTGTAAGAATTTAAAAAATAATTAAATATTTTTTTCAACAAAAGTAATTTTATTTGACTAAATTGAAATAAAAATATTGTTACCGTTCAATTAATTTTTCTCTGGTGCATTAATACTCGATGTAAAGTTGAAAATAATACCTTATTAATTTGCCATTGTGACAAATAAAAATAAATAAAAGAAATATTTTAAAATAATATATTAAAAAAGGGACAGAGTATTAAAACGATAGCACATAATAAATATCTGAGTTAGCAAAAGTAACATATATAATGTCATATATAATAAGTTATACTCTTAAATTTATTATCTAATATAACAAATAATGTTTGTAAAAGATTACGAAAAGAACAAATATATTTACTTTTTAAAAGTTAAAAGATGAATTTAATATATTTATTATTTAAAAATGAATTTAGAATCTTTATTAAATTTAAATATATAAAATAAATTAAGAGACAAACTAATTATTTTTGCCAAATAAAAAATAAAAAAGCGAGAGAAAAGTAGAGGCGGGAGCCGTAAATTTATATTAAAAAAAGATGAAATGAAATGACGAAAATACCCTGAGTGCACATCAAAAGTTCACAACCAAAATGTCGAAGCTGGGGAAAATAACGGTCACGCTCACTGTACTGTAGTATGGCCAACTACCATTCCAAGGGAGGAAGAAGAAACAACAATGACTCACTGGTTAACAGCACCACGCTCCTTCACCTCAATGGACCTCCTCCACACAACACCCAAGCCTTCTTTCTCCTCCTTATCGTTAACCTTCTGCTTCTCTCACTTTCTCTCTCTACTACAATGGCTGAGCCTCACTCCGCGGCAAATCCTCCTCCTTCTTCTTCTTCTTCCGCCGGTAACCGTGACTCTGCCGGAGCTTTGCCGTCTTCGAGCACTTTGCGACACGGCCACGAGGATGAGAACGTGGTGGACCGCTCTCAAACTGGGTTCCGGTCGCCGGAAGTTGAGCCAAGCGTGGCATATGGAGGAGGAGGAGGAATTGGTTGGGGGTTTGGTGTCGAAACGTCTGTTGCTAGGGAAGATGCCTGGTCCTGCTTCGCCGTCATCTTCACGTTTTGGTTCTTCGGTAACAAGCAAAGCTTGCTTTCAATCTCTTCTTGATAATGCTACCTTTTTTTTTTTTTTTGGTTGGATTTGGATTAGGATAGCAATTTGATTTTGAGAATGTAGCTCTGTTCGTGATTTTTAGTTCTTAATTTAACTTAATTGTGGCTTAAATTATTCAAATTCCGTTCGTGCTGCTATTTCTGGCTTACTTGCGTTTCATGATTTAAAATTTATGGTTTTAAATTGCAATTGTGATTGGAGAAATGACTTAAATCAGTGAGCTCTTGGTGCTTTTTGAGTTAAATAGTAATGTGGTCCTGAAAATGTATTCATAATTTAGTTCGTAGTTCAACTTAATGGTATACATTGAACTACTCAAAATTGCTTCGTGCTACTTTTTTTGGTGTTTCTGGTTAACTCACCTTTCATGATTTTAAATTGTGATTGGGATGTTTGAAATTGTGATTACAGAAATTAATTAAATCAATTAGCTCTTGATGCTTTTTGAGTAGGATAGCAATCTGATCATAAGCATGAACTCTGTTCGTAATTTAGTTCTTAGATTAAATTAATTGCGCCTTAAATTATTCAAATCTGTTTCACGTTAGTCTTTGGTTAGCTTACCTAAAGTACGAAGAGAATTTGTAGGAATTTGAATAATTATGGACTGAATTGTACTTAGATTTTCTAGAGCATACTTTCCAATTTTACCCTAATTTAGTTATTTTTTTCATAAATTTGAAATTACCGTTGCAATGTTGTCGAGATCGTTGTCTGGATGTGTTGTTAATGCTAAATGTTTTTGTTTTGGTAGAATTTTTGACATTATGTTACAATATTACAGTGTCGGTGACTATGATACTGGGAGTTTATGGGTCAATGAATCTCGTGCTTGGTCCAGAAACATCAATGGTGTTCAAACCTAGCCCGCTGTTCGTGCAATATGTGAAGGTCAGTTTCAGTTATTGCTATTTCTTTCTCCATTTTCAGTTTGCCGTTACCGGCTAGGTTTT
Source organism: Pterocarpus macrocarpus (assembly GCA_031439585.1). NCBI lineage: Eukaryota > Viridiplantae > Streptophyta > Magnoliopsida > Fabales > Fabaceae > Pterocarpus > Pterocarpus macrocarpus. The sequence continues at coordinate 60,804,741 of CM062515.1, forward strand.
TTTGTAATCTAGGTTTGTTTGCATTAGGTAGAAAACTTAAAGGAAAACCCAGGACCCCTTCTGTATGGTACATATCAATATCCAGATCTTGATGTTGCTACCACTTGGGAAGAAACTCTTAATGCATATATTCCCTCTGACTCACATCAGGCAAGTATATGTACTTTCCCCTTTCTCTTTTACCCTCACTCATATAATACTATTACAAACGTATCAAATTTGCATATATTCTTACAACAATGTTATCTATGCATAAAAAAATGATTTTCACATAACTCACTTATTCTCATCACCGCCATTCATTTTCGTCTCCCTTTATTCATCAATATTTATGGCACACAATACCCTATTTGGGTTATATAAGTAGCACATTATGTGCAACTGACAGCACTAATATGTTACTGACGCCTCAGAATCCTGTGGTTGGACTAATACCCTTTTTTATGTCCTCCCCACCCCAGGAATGGAAATATTATCTCAATAGAGGGTCAGAAGTAAATATTTCATATCGCTTGAGCTCTGGGAGCTCCTCTATTTTCCTCGTAGTTGCAGAAGGTATGCCTTGTAGAAGAGATTTTGGTGATTTCTATTTTCGATTTTGTGAATTTCTGTCTCATGGAACTACCACTCATGCGTCAATTGTTTATCACTACTGCTGGTCAAGTACTACAGCACCTGCACAGTTTGAATATTTCTGAAGCACCAGTTTGCTTCTAAAGAACTTTCATCAAAAGCCCTTGGTGATCGGTAAATGCAATACAGAACTGACAAAATGGATGAAATCTGAAGGTTGGGTCGATAAACTATCACTAAGACTAACAATAAGTCAATAACACACAAATGTACTGAACCAAGTAATCTACTACAAGACCAGATCAGTAAATCACAGAAACAAGCATGACAGAGTTTGAAGAGAACGCAAACCAGGTTGAAAATATAAATGGCTTCACCACCTCACTCTTGGTAGGACTTTTTTTTTTTATTTTTCTGTTTTTTCCAACATGTAAGCTCTGAAGCCTCTAACATTCACAGATGGAGCAGCTCTTTATTTACTTATAAAATATTGCTCTGCTGTATAATTTTATATATTGCGCACATTCAAACTTTGATTACAACTTAATAAGCGAATGAAGGCCATGGAAGCAATCCCTCTAATTTATCAGTTTTGTGAAAAGTAAATTGCTTAAGCATGGAAGATAATAAAAATATTGCATGTACAATAACACAATTTGTAAAGAAAATGTATCGTGAAGCCCAAAAGTTGACTGAACAATTGTAACAGTGGGGATAGTTGGTTTGGGTTTATCCTTAAGACCTAAATTCTGAGGATGAGTTACATCTAGTCATCTATCATAAACGTTACATTCAGATGTATATAATTTTTGGAAGCAAAACGCACTCTCTGGTTTTAGTTACCATAAAGCCTATTGTACATATGACACCACTATATTATTTCTGTTACTACAGGTTATTATTTTAGGTCACAACAAATATCTGCAGACCTATACCATTTTAGTAAACATGTTATTCTGTTGCCCTTACTTGCAGGGGCTGAAGGCCTCACTCAGTGGCTCGAGGACCCAACATATCCTAATACTACTCTGTCATGGAACGAGATCCATGGTAAGACAGTGGTGAAGACCATATTTGTAATCATTTTAGTCCTAAATTGATGTTGGTTTATTTCTTTATAGGAACTGGTATGATTACACAGAAAATACCCAGGTCTTCGAGCTATTACGTGGCACTGGGTAATTTGAATGAGGAGGTGCAGGTATTTTTGTAATCCTATAGGACCTATACCATACTTGTTATTGTTGTTGGCTTAATTAATTTGAACTCTAGAATGATTGAAAGCAACAACTTTAATAGATAATGAGGCCATGACATTTTTTTTCATCAGGATCTACAGACAACAATCTCTGTTGAAGTATCCCTTTAAATAGTTAAAACAGGTATTATTTGACAGGATCTCTTGTTCAATGAAGTATCATAACTTAAGCAGAGATTATAAAATATGAATTGAACCTTAAGTTCTGATGGATTGTGATAGAAACTGGTATCTTATATAACAGAAAATGGCAAATTCCTGGAGCAAGCTCCAATTAGGCAATTACAGATTAGCAAATCAACAAAACAGTGAAATAGTGTATGAAGAAGTAGCAAGAAGAAAGCAGAACAATCAAAGACCAGAAGATGTCTCCGCCCTCCCAATGGCCTAGGCGACCCTTTTTACCCAAAATGATACCCGATGCCCTTCATGCCTCAACCAGCATCCCTGTACTCCTCAAATCATTCCTTCCACTCTCGAGCTGCCAGTGGTCCTCACTGAATGCTCCGTTCTCTTTCCTCTAACTAACTCCCTTTCCCCTTATTCCCCATTCCATAACTTCCAGCAATTTTCCTCTGGTCCATTTTTTGTGGCCCAACTATCACCCTTGTAGCCCTCCTCTCATACGCATGACTCAGGGCCTATCAGATTGTTTTGCTTGGTTAGTAGATTTGTTCTGTGGAAATTTTTCGTAAGTCTTTTTAACATAGACATGGACTTGCATGCATGCTTGAAAACCTTTGAATATTCAGTTGTTAAACTTCAACATCAGAGCATGGAAAACAGACAACTGTGAACCGGAATCTAACTGTGTTTTGAACCTGACCTAGTCGTTAGCAGAAATGACCATGGATATTTTACATGTGTAACAGCTTAGTAAACTGAATGGCCAAATACTACTACAGGCCATAGCTCAAATCACTCTCTACCCCAACCAGATCCCATTTCCTCTTCAATTGGTTCTTCTTGATTCTACCACCACTCCTCTTCTTGTTCACTCAAACACGTGCAAGAATCTAATCTCATGTCTTAGCTTCCCAACTCCTTTGCTTGACTAACCAGAAAAGAAACAAAGATCTTGCATAGTTATAATAGAGAAGCCAAATTCAGAACAGATTAAGTTATTGTTTTACACATCATATTATAATAATATCAAATTTTTAGAGCCCTATGTTCTCTTTTTTCTTTCTTTTCCATCCTTTTCTTCTAATTTCAACACATCCATCTTAGTTCAATTGAAAAAAAGTCAGAAAGTTTTTGTACTGTATTTGACACTGTTGCTGTTTAACAAATGTAGCGATAATCCTGGACCAGAGTGTTCTTAGTGCGGGAAAGGTGGTATTTGATGCTGCTGTTAAAATCAGATTTTGTTAACTATATTTCTTATAAATGAGAATCATTGCCCCTCCCACTCCTCTCTTCTTTATTATGATATTAACAAGTTTATATATTGTCAAGGCAGTTGTGATAACTTTTACTAGACACCACTGATCATTGATAGTTACTTTCCTTGGTTTTTTTTTCTCAATAAATAGGTGGAATTAAACCTCACAGTAAGGGCCTACTTGCACAATACAACGAATGCTTACTCCAAATGTGCTGTGACTAGTAGTCCATGCAGTTTGAGCATTTTCTTTCCGGAAGGAAATGCAGCTATCTTGGTTACTCCTGGTCCACGACAGGCAAGATTATTATCATATACTTGCTTCAATGACACGAAGTAAATAGTCATCCTCATAAATCTAAAATGGGACATCAAATTTTTAATAACCTGGCACGCTGGTTTATCTCTGAAATTGGAATCTTGAAAATCACGTACCTTCTCCTTAAAATAAAATAAGATCTCTAGGTCCTAGTAGAATGGATATTCTTTATATCCCTTAATTGAAGATATGGATATATCAGTTCCTTTGCTTTTACAATTTATTTATGTTTTCTCTTCTTTGGTTCAGAACGCTTCCTATGATGAGTGGTATGTCAAATTGTCCTACGGACCTAGATGGGTCACATATATTGTTGGCATAGGTATAGTTTTCATATACATAGCTTCTTACGCACTTATTAGTCTTGAATGGTTTAATATACTGCTATCTCTTCTACATCTCCTCGCAGGTGGATTGACTCTGCTTATGTGTTGGGGCTTCAACATCTTGAACAAGATCCAGTGTGCCCGTGAACATATAGCAGGAGTTAGATATGAGGGAACAGCCCCCGAGAGAGACCCTTTGCTTTCTCGAAAAGATGATGACCTTTCAAGTTGGGGTTCATCATATGATTCAATGCCACAAGATGAGGAGGATCTTGACCTTCTGACTGCAGGTTCCACGGACGGGAAGTCTCTAGTTGATGGTGAAACCAGTAATAATACCCGGCGTCTCTGTGCTATTTGCTTTGATGCTCCAAGAGACTGCTTCTTCCTTCCATGCGGGCACTGTGCGGCTTGTTTTGAATGTGGGACTAGGTAAAACATTGTTAGCACAACAAACACTACCAAATTTCTAGGGCGATTTTATTTAAAAATAGCTTCCATGTCCAGATTATTGCCGTTTCTACTAGATAAATGATATTTGTACGTACTTATTTAGTGAATTCATCGACACTAGAGATACAAACAGGGAGGAATTCAAGTTGATGACTGAATAATCGGGGACTATAGTGGTAAGCAATAATACCGTCACCCGACCAATGATGTATACAAATGACTTGGGAATCGGGTAACAGTACTATCACTTACCGTCGGAGTCCCGTGATTCATTGATAATCAATGTGAATTCCCACTATTTGCATGTGACTCCCAATGTTGATGGATACATTAAATGGAGATATTTACAGATATTATTTCTATTTTTACTGTCCAGTGCTCCTCAGGATGCCTCTTTGGTCGGTATGAGATGGGGTAGGGAAATGAGGGGGACTATTCAACTATATACTCCTCTCAAATGTCCAAGAATTCCCATTTTAGAATAAAGATCGAACAAGTATAATTTCTTAAAATGGGAATTCTTGGACGTGTGCTAGTTAAAAGTGGTTTCTATAGTTATTGAAAATGGTTTTTGACATGCACATCAGAATGTGTTGATCCACTTTGTAAGTACATGTATTAACAATCTTTATTCTGTAGAGCATATTTCCAGTGGCAGGCATCTTAGTACATTATTCATGTGTGGTAATATATGTTACACTAATGTTTCTATGCAGGATAGCCGAGGCAGCTGGTACTTGCCCTGTCTGTCGTAGGAACATGAAGAAGGTGAGGAAGATTTTTACTGTCTGATCAGTGCACAGGCTTGAGGAATGGCCACCAGAACTATAGATTACTTTTACATTTTATGTACTCATTATTTTTCTGGCAATCATTAACAATGATCAAGCTAATGGTACCTGCTGTAAGGGTCGTATTGACCATTTCAGGCAAACTTGAGAGAGAGAGAGAGAGAGGGAGGGAGGAAGGGAGTTGGTAACCTGGTATATTTCTAATTTGATTGACCTTAGAGATTTTATCGTGGTGCAATTTATTCGCGTATGAATGTCTGAATAAAAATAATATTGTGTAAATGTTGTAATAGGATAATCGTATAGGGAGTGGAAATTGCCACTCTTTTGTGTTTATTGCCATCCATATTCAATTATGGCAAACTTGTCTATGAGAAAGAGTTTGATTGGTATGCACTGACAGTGTAAAACAGTTTTACACTGTCAACCAATAGAAGTTCTGGAAAAGTGAGAAATTATGGTGGGTCCCTCATTATCATGGGTGGTTATTTGTATGAGTTGACATTTTCTACTATTTCTATTGATTGACAGTGTATAATTATTTTACACTGTTAGTGCATTTAAATTAAATTCTATGAGAAAACATAGAGAATCATGTGTTAATAATTATGGATTTCAATTACATTATTAGTGAAATCGATAAATGAATTTTACATCATTATTAGTATCCTTATTATGTTAAATTTTTAAAAAATTAATTTACAATGGTAATATAACAAAAGATAAATTGTTGAGAAAGTAATTTAAAAATGATAATTATGGTAATTTGATGCTAGTAATTATTAATAGATAGGTATAATAAATGGATATCAATTAAAAAGTTGTACAATAATAATGAAATTTGAGATACTTGGGGCCATTATTTTTATGTGTCAAAATTTGAATAGCATACCTAAATGTTGATGTGGTAAAATATGAATAGCATGCCTAAATGTTGATGTGGTAGGCAGTACCTACCTAAGTGATATCAGAGCTGATGGTTTGATGGATCGGCTTGATCAAATACTGGAGGAATGGTCGCTGTTGGATTCAAGTGTGGGATCCCTTATATCAAAAGTCTTTCTGGCATTGCAAAAGTCAAGTAGCAAGTTCTATGGATGCCGATGGTACAAGTGAAGAGAGTAGGTGTAACTCTTGTTGACACTACTAGATAATCGGAAGGGCTTTTACTAAGGAGGAAGTATACCAAGTTGGATCTCACACTTGAGGGGGGACAGTGTTGAAATTTCAAGTGAGTGGTGAAGTCTCAAATTGGTTAAGAATGGACTAAATGAATAATTTATAATATAAAGGAACCATAGACTCATTGTCTTAAGATTTTGCATCAAGATGTGGTTTCTGACCCACTATTGTGATTTTTCACTTAGTCCATTGATTTAGATCTTCCCAGATTTTGGGCTCCTCCTGACCACTTTCCCAACAAGATGTATACCCCTTAATAAATCTTCTATAGTAGCCTATTAACTCAAGAAAACCTCTTAATTGTTTAAATTTTGAGGTGCATGCCAATCTAACACAACCTTCACTTTATTCTCATCCATTGTCAATTGTCACACCCGTTCCTGAAACTATATGACCCAACTAATCGATTTATGTGACCCCAAAAGAATATTTTAACAATTTTGCAAACAAGGATTGCTTCTGCAAGATCCCTAGTATAGTCTCTAGGCATTGTGAATGAATTGGCCAACTACGGTCACATATCAAAATATCATCAAAAAGACTAGACCATACTTTCTTAACAACCCTAGGAAAATGTCATTCATCAAATATTGAAATGCATGACGATGTATTGAGGCCAAATCGAATTACCAAGCACTTAAAGTGTCCTTGATGTGTTCTAAAATCTATTTTGTTTCTTATGTCTATTTTTAGGGTTAACCAAAATCTAGTGATATCTTGATCTAAAGTCCAACTTTGAAAACTATCGAGCTCTATATTACTCATCCAATAATTCATCAACTACCAGCACAAGAAAATTATCTTTGATGGTGATGGCATTAAGAGTTTTATAATCCATACAAAATCTCCATCTCCCATATTTCTTTTAACTAGAAGTATAGGTGAGGAATAAGGATGACTAAAAAACTCGTTTAAACGGATACCCGCAGGGATTACCCGCAATGGGGATGGGGACGGGGATGAGTTTGATCCCCATGGGGACGAGGGCATATCCCCATTTAGCTAATGGGTGCGGGGATGGGGGATAAGGTCCCCCCTGGCCACCCGTGGAATCCCCGCATAAATATAAAATTACTCAAATACCCTTCTATATATATAATATATGAAAATACCAAAGACTCACTTCACTTTCTCCACTGCCGTTCTACTTCTCTATAAGAGTGTGACTGTGGCTTCTTTCTTTCTAACCTAAATATGAAGTAGCTTGTTAAAGTTTTTATTTGTAATTTGTATATTTGAGTTTTTGTAATATGAATATTTTTATTTTATGATTTGGATATTTCTATTGTCTTATAACGAATTTACGATTATGTATTTATTTGTCATTTAAATTGTGTTGGATAATGGTATAAAATATGCATAATTATAGATGTTTTATTTAGACTTAAGAGTATTTTTTTAAAATTTTTCTCTTTTTTAGATTTTTTTGAGTTTTTTTTATAGAAACCCGTGGATATCTGCGAAGATCTGAGTCCCTGCGAGGAACGGGGAGTAAGGACCCGCGATGGGGATGGGGACGGGGACGGGGGACAAAATCCTAAATGGGGACAGGGGATGAGGGGTATGTCCCCGCCCCCATGGAAACCTATAGCCATCCCTAGTGAGGAACAGGGGTTTTACTTGGCTAAATAATTTCTTCCCATAACATCTCTTCAACCAGATTTTAAATTTGCTTCTTTTGGCTATGAGGGTATCTATAGCCTGACTTTAACTAGACTTGATCCTTTCCTTAACGAAACTGAATGATCTTGACTTCTTGTTGCTAGCAACCACATTGGATTGTTGAAAATATCTTTATAAGCATGCAATAATAATGCCATCTTAGGCTCTACATTTTTTTGGTAACTTTAATAGTCGATCCTTAGGCTCTTCAAGTTTAGCTAATTGTATGGCATAGTATTCAACAATTATCTTTGTATTTGTGCAGTCTTATGTGATTGAGCTAAGCTTGGATCGATAGTTTTGGTTTTTCTACAAGTAATATCACAAACTTCCCCTTATGATAAAATTTGATACATAAAGTATTGTAGTCTACCACATGAGGTCCTTATGTGGCCAATCAAGTTTCCCTAGGATATATATGCTTTGATATCGGTAGAAGGTACACTAGCAAATGTAAATCATGCCCATAAACTATTATTACCAACTTTCAAAGCAAACCCTCAACTATCATTGAACTTCTATTCCCAATTAACACTTTAAATATTGGTGTAGGCTCAATGTATAATTTCATGAATTTGGCTAACGAGGTTGTAGGAAATTATTTGAACTTCCATTATCCACCAATATTTGAACCTTAGTGCCACTAATTAGTCGTGAAAATTTGATGGTTCTGCTCTATTAGCTCCTTTCAATGAATTCATGGGTAAGTGATGCTCCAATTCCTTATTGTACTAGTCTAAGCTGGTTGGTTTGATGGAGTTAAATCTATCTCCTATGGTTTTTCTTCTTCCTACTAAAGAACTATCAAGTGCTTATCAGGACACTAATTCCTGATGGTCCCCACTCCATTAGCTCCTTCCAATGCATTCATTAGTTGTTTTTTTCTTTTTGACAATGGGATTCATGGTTAATTGGTTGCTAGGTTGTATGGCTAGTGTAGGTAATAAGGGCAACAAGCTAGTTTTATTTGGGGGTTTTGTGTTTAGGTTTAGAGGTCAATCTTTAGTTAAGCAATTGGTTTTGGGTTTGTGATTATGTTTTTCTTCAAAGAGCTTGTCAAGTAATACTACTTTCAATAATGAAATAGGTCCTTCAACAATCACATCCTTTTGGTATCTGGTTACAACCCATTCAGAAAATAATCTAATAATTCATTTGAGCTCAATCAATAAACTGAAAGAGAAAGAAAGGAAATTCATATAGTAATCAATTTTTTTTTTTTTAAGAATCATATAGTAATCAGTTACTAGTCCTATTTGCATCAATTTGAAGAAGTATCAATTCTATTTCTAGGGCATTAGTAATAGCATCCCAAGAATGAAATGGATTTGTTGCCTGCATCATTTGGTACCAATAAACCACTTCCTTATTTGAATGAATGGCTGCTAATGGTTAATCTATCAACTTTAGAGGTGCCACAGTAATTAAAGAATTACTTTGCTCGAAAAGTCCATTCAAGCACATTTCTCCTACAAATGTGGGAAATTCCAACTTTATGTTTCTAAATTGGAATGGTTGTTTTTGTGTCATACTCATCTCAAAATGTGAGCTCCTTCCAACATGACTTGTTGTTGTACTTTGCAATAGACTTTCAAGGGAATCTTTAATTTGATCTAATCAAGCATTGCTTGTAGCTTCCACTTGATTTACTTAAGTTCTTTGCTATTGATATTGAATATCCATAATCTCAATTAATTTCCTCACCTCTGCCTATAAATCTTCGAATCTGGTATGATCGGCCATGATGGAGATGAAAACACCAATTGTAATAGATTAGTCACACTAAAACTAAGTCTAATGCAATAGCTCAAATTACAACATGAACAATTGAAGAAAATAAACTTAAGCAACAATGTGAGAAAATCACTTGGATCGAAGTTGCTCCTATGAGATTACTATTCCATTGATCTTGAGCCTTACAACTATAGCAAGAATAGCAACAAGAATGATTAATGAAGAAATAAATGAGGCAAAATTAATATGAAGAAAAATGGCACTTGAGAGAGATTTAGTAAAGAAAGGGAAGAAGAGAAATCATACCACTCACATAATGTCTTCTCCTATGTTTTCCTTGCTTATACTAGCCTTCACACATAATCTTTGTACCAAGAGTTAGTTATTTCCTTTCTATTGCTCCTCATCCTTTCCATGTGTCACAAACTCAATGCCACCTACCCAATTTCCCTAACCTAGTTCTCCATTTTTTTTTTAATATTTTTGTGTCATCTCTTTATACTAACAACCGCTAATATGTCCATTATAATAAATTTTCAATTCAATAGTTGGATTGATAAAATTTAATATTAATAAAAAAGTTGGAAAAATTCAACTTTATCTCCCTCGACTACAATCATGTGCATTTTAGTCCCTATACTAACAAAATTTGAAATGTGACCTCCTAAACTTTTCTAAATGTGCACTTTACTCCTGTTAAAATTTTGTCCACTGTTAATGGAAATAGTGTACATTCAAGAAAGTTTAGTGGATAGAGTTAGACTTGTTTCTTATTTTAAGGACAAAAATGCACATAACCTAATATTCAGAGGAATAAAGTGCACTAGTTTTTTATTAATAGTAGATGAAAACTTAACACAATGACTAAAGTGCATATTCAAGAAAGTTTAGGAGATCATATTGCACATTTTTTTGGTTGTGGAACTAAAGTACATATGACATATAGTTAAAGGGGATAAGGTGAAGTTTTCCCTAAAAGGTTATTCAATTAAGTAAGCATGCTTAGATTTACACTTAGAGCAAGTGACTTCCCATATAGGTCATTAAATCCTAAACCCTAAATAATGGATGATTTTTTAGAAAAATCCAAAACGTGGAAAAAAAAGTTCAAAAAAAAAAAAAGATACTAGAGAATCCAAAACAATTTTTTTAAAATTTTATTTGAACAAAGGAAAGAGAGTGAGAAGTTCGAGATGATAGTCACATAAATTTTTACATTAAGAGCGTAATCCCAACCACACAATTAGATCCAATAGCTAAGAGCCTCTTTCTTACTTCTCATATAAGAAAATCATTGTCAGTTAATACAATCTCTATATATTTGTATGTATGCATGCATGCATATAAAGAACAGGTAATATATGAAAAGTTTTTCAAAAAATAAAAGATATCATAAAATAAAAAATAATAGAATACTAAGAGAAATTCTTTTTAAAAAAAAGTTAGTAATAGTTAGTTGAATATTGTACTATTTGCCTTTATTTTTATTTTTTTACTCACTTTTTTTTTCTAAAATACTCATTGTTATATTATTTAAATAATTATCGTATTAAGAAAACTTTAAAAATTAATATAATATTTAACATAAATAAAATTGTATACTACCAAGTGTTGCAATATTTTTTAAAAGAAACTATCAAGTGCCTCACATGCCACTTGAGCAATAGAAGGGGATATGCAATTGATAAGGGTTTTTATAAGTCGACTTGATTCGGTTAATATTTGGGTAAAAAGAATCTAATCAATCAAATTTAATTGGAGTCATTTAATCTCATTTAAAAGTTCTTTCAGCAAATCTAATTAAACAAATCTAACTTAGGTTAATTTGTTTGGTTTAGATCATTGGGTTAAAGTATGAAATAAAAATTTATATTTTAGCCAAAAGATACATATATGTTTTAATTAAATGTGAGATAAAAAGAGGATAGAGTGACCTAATTACTAAAGCCCAAACACACAACTTTGAAAAGCTTAGAAATAAAATAAAACATAGCTAATCATAAGACTGGGTTAGGTGTTTAGGATTCCAGGTTCAAAAATCATAAATCTAAAAAACAAAGCTATTGGTTTGGATTGACTATAACTTGAAATGATCCAATTATCTTAACCAACCTAAACTAACTTAGTTTATTTAGTTTGGATTTGTCGATTCATTAGGTTAATCTAACATGATGAACTAATAGTAAATGGTTTGGATTGATTCTGACTTAAAATCATCAAATTATTGAAACCAATCTAAAATAGTTTAACTTATTCAATTTGGGTTTGCCAATTCATTAGATTAATCCGACCCGTTGAACGCTTGTGCTAAAGGACTCTTGTGGAGGATGTATCACATCACAATTCACAATTAAGACATTTGAGTACTTATTTGCTTAGACTATCCTCACATAACAATTTTTTTATTTCAAAATTTATTTGCTAATTATGAACATCAAATTTTATCTGAATTATTTAAAAAAAATTAAAAGAAATAAAAATTAAAAACTAAAAAGAGTATAAGTGGTAATAAAAGGTGAAGTGAAGGACAAAGAAACCCAATCTTTTAGCCCAACTCTCTCATAACTTTTCTTCACCCAAAATAAGAGAAAAAGATCAGAAAATAGAAAAAATCAAATCAGAAAATAAAAAGAGAATATTTGGCCATGATCATTAGTAGTCTATCATATCATCAATTAACAGCTAACTAAGTCACGTTCAAAAGTCATCATAACATTTTGTCATCAATTAACATTCAATCAAAGCAAAATTACACTAGTTATTACCAGATAAATCAGATTGTATCAATCAAAGCAAACTTACACTAATTATTGCCAGTTAAATCAAATTGTATCAATCAAAATCATAACCCAATTATTTTGTAATTAATCCCATAAGAGACCAAAGGTATATAGACATTAAAGCCTCAGTGAAAAGGGCACCAGAAAGTCATCAAAAAGACGAGAAAAAAGGCTGAATTTGAATTCTCTCACAGCAAGAGGAGGATGTGAGTATTGTCGGGGGTGACATTTTTGTCTCAGTACGGCGAGTAGCGCATTCTTTCTTGACTATACCTGTTCATTTTTTCTTTCGAAATGCAACAGATCATTTGCGCTGCTTTTTTTTTTCTCCTCCTTTCACAACACACGCACCTTTCACTTTGCATCAAATTTAGCGATGGCAAATAAGCCAACCCATTCTGCACAGCCCTGCCCCATCTCACTGTAGGTCAAGCTTTAAGTAGGGTAGAGTGGGTCAATCTTTATTAGTAATTTAGGTTGAATATATCAACTCGTCCCGTCCTATCGCAGGTTAGCGGGTTGGTCCGTCAAAAAATGAAAAATAAAGAAGTTTTTAATTAAATATAATAAAAGAACATCAATACAAAGAATCTTATTTTATTTATTCATTAAATATTAAATTATTTACTCAACTCTAAAATAGTTAAAAATTACAATTCTCAATAAGAATAAGATGGAACTTCTAACCAAAATAATCATAATAAGAGACTCACAAGCCAATATTCAAATTCAAACATGTTAAAAAATTCATGCTCTATAAATTAACTATATTTATAATAAAATATAAATTTATAATCAACAAGATAATAATATAATTCATAAAAATATAAATATAATCAATAATATAATAAAAAAACTATAAAGTCCATTAATATTATATAAATACCAACAAAAAATATCTAATATTATATATATTATGTGAAAAAATAAAGAAAAAAATTTGACCCACATGTCAAATCCGCCCTGCCCGCTTCAACCCGCAGGTCAAGTGGAATGGATTATGTAGATTGAATTTTTTTTATGACTTAAAAATATCAACCCACCCTATAAAAAATTATGGATTATGCGGACCAAACCAACGGAGTCGACCCGTTGTCAAACCGTTCTCGTTGTCTCTATCCACAACACACACTTTTTTAATGCTGCACAGTCACAATTGTTGTCATAAACCAGAATCAAATAAAACTTGTAAAAAAAAAAAAATCACCACGCACCATAGTCGTCACCCAATCAGCCGTAGTAACCAATCACCACAATCCATCTTAAAGTGCAACTGCCACCATCTTGCCTTTCAGTTGTTGCAACGGCGCCGCTTACCTCCTCCTTTCTCAATCTCTCTTAGCTGGATCGGGTTTCTGTTAGTTCTTTATATATATATATATATTTCTTTTTTTAAAAATGCATGTGTCTTTTGGGCCATTCATTCATTTTTTTTTTTTTGTATGCTTGGTGAATTTTCTTTGGTGGGTTGATTTTGAGTCTATTGGGTTTGTTTCTTTTATTTGTTGGTTTGTTTCGTTTTTATGTGAATAAGTCTTTAGCTTAGATGGCTCAAATATAAACTAAAAATAAAAATTGATCAAATAAAAAAACAATAAAAAACTTAAATTTAAAAATGTTAAAGCTCTTCCTCTTAAATTATTTCAGCTCTAAATTGTCAATTGTCATAGCAATCAGAACCTTCATTTTTTAATTTTTTTTAATCTATACAGTGACTAATGAGGGTGATTAAGTAACCAAATGCTTCTTTAATCACTCTTTGAATCATAAGAGTTTATTGTGTGGCCTAATACTACTTTGAATTCTATGCAAAAATGGATTTGGTTTTCAAATAAAAATATCTTATCAAATTATTCTTATAACTTTATCAAAATCTTTTCATAAATGCATTAAAATCGTTTCATAAATTAAACTCATCAACAAACAATCATTTTCTATAAGGATTATATACACAGTTTTCAATTCTCATTGTACTAGAGGATAAAAAAAAAAAAGCACAAATCAAGTCAAAATTAATTTTTTTTAAATTTTCTTTCTTTTTCCTTTCTCTCTTTTTTTTTTTTTTTTTTGTAAACAATTGTTTGCATTTTTAAGGGAAAATATAAATTTATTAAAGTTATTAATTAATTTGTATAATAAGTTCTAGGCCTAAGATAACTATTATAAGATGGATATATTAAGAGTTTAGTGGATTAAATTTTTATCCTTCCCTATGTACAATTGAACTCCCGAATCCAATCTCATTTTCAAAGGATAGTATTTCAAAAAGAAAAAGTTTTTTTGATTTTTTCTATAAATAAAAATTGGTACTAAATATTTTTCAATCAATTTTTGTTGCCTCCCATTGCAGTGCCCCTTAGGCACGTTGTGACAAGAATATATAACGTTTTATTAACCCTCACATTGATATCTCTATCTTAACTATTTTGCTGACAATTTGAAACTTCATGTTAATTATTTTATTCTCATTGAAGATCATGCATTAATGACTGCCTTTTAGAGAGTTCTTCATGTTAATTATTTTATTCTCATTGAAGATCATGCATTAATGACTGCCTTTTAGAGAGTTCTTCAATTAACAATGTAATTTTATAAAGTAAAAGTTAACTTTAGTCCCTAAAGTTATAGACATGCTTCTATTTAATTAGTTCTTGAAATTAAGAGATTAATTTTTTAATTCCTAAAGCCACAATTGATGTGTCACTTTAGTTCCTAAAAAGAAATGATTGGAGACTAAAGTGACATATAATCTACAATTTCATAAATTAAATAATTAATTTCTTAATTTCAAATATTAAAATAAAACTTGCCTGCAACTTTAGCGACTAAAATAAACCTTTATTGTAATTTTATATTAACAATAGTAATTGATTTTGTACAAGATGTATCACATCACAACTCATAGCTAATACATTTGAGTGCTTCTTTGCTTAGACTATCCTTACATAGCAATTTTCTTTTCGAAAATTATTTAATAATATGTAATGTTCTATTAACTCTTGTATTGATTTCTCTAACTTAA
The DNA here is from genome assembly GCA_031439585.1 of Pterocarpus macrocarpus. NCBI lineage: Eukaryota > Viridiplantae > Streptophyta > Magnoliopsida > Fabales > Fabaceae > Pterocarpus > Pterocarpus macrocarpus. Next base: position 60,820,225 of record CM062515.1, read on the forward strand.
CTATTTTGTTGACAATTTGAAACTTAATATTAATTATTTTATTCTCTTTAATATCATACATTCATGGCCACAATATCTATATCTTAACTATTCCGTTGACAATTTTCTTTGGTCTTTAAGGAATCTTTACCCTTGAACACTATGGTGATTTAGATAACCTCCCAACAATTTGAAACTTCATATTAATTATTTTATTCTCATTGAATACCATACGTACATTAATGACTGCAATATTGATATCTTAACTATTTCGTTGAGAGTTTGAAACTTTATATTAATTATTTTATTCTCTTTTAATATCGCATTTTGGAGAGTTGTTTAATTGACAGTGTTTTTTTTTTTTTTTCTTTTTGATGGAATGTTTAATTGACAATGTTATGTGAGAAAGTTACTAGGATGAAATTGATTGCCCTCCTAAATCAAAAAAGACACATAAGTAACATAGTCAGCCAATTGTTTAAACCAAACCAATATTAATTGGGTTAGATTGATTTTGACTTGAAATCATCCAATTATTTAAATAAATTTAAATTAATTTACTCCCTCTATTTCAATTTATCTGTTAATTTGGACAACTTGATATATTCTTAAATCAATATATGTAGATACAATTATCTACATACATTGATTTAAGAATTTTAAAAATGTACCACATTGTCCAAATTAACAAATAAATTGAAACGAATATAATAATTTATTTAGTTTAGATTTGCCGATAAATCAGGTTAATTCAACATGATGAATGCATCTACCATAGGACTCTTGTATGGGATGCATCACACCACAACACACAACTAAGACATTTTGGTGCTTCTTTGCTTAGGCTATCCTTACATAACAATTTTCTTTCCAAAAGTTTTTTAATACTATGTAACGTGCTAACTCTTGTGTTGATATCTCTGCCTTAACTATTCCGTTGACAATTTTAAACTCCATATTAATTATTTTCATTGAAAGTTATACGTTAATGATCGCATTTCGGAGAGTTGTTTAATTAGTAATGTAGTTTATATTAATTCTTACATAAATGAATATTCATTCATTATATTATTAAATTACTTTGTGCAAAATATTAATTAATTTTGCAAAATGAATGCGAAAAAAGGAGATGAAAAGTGACTTAGTCACTAAATCTAAGCACACAATTTTGAAATCTTGAAAATAAAATAAAAAATTTTGTGACTAGGATTGGGTATTCGGGTTTGGGTTAAAAAGTCATAAGTTCAAAAATCAAACCATTAATAATTGGTCCAATAAGGATTATTTGGATTAGTTATGAAAATAAGATTATTTCAATAATTGACTATGATAAAATCAAATTTATGTTTGAATATTTTAACTAAAAAATGATTTTAAGGTAGTGTGTTTTGTTTGGATCATATAAAAAAAATATTTTTTTTATATTACAAATTAATAAAAAAGGTATGGTGTGATTGTTTCATAATGTTGTAATTGGAAACATATATATATCTGGTTTTCATGAATTGTTATTTGCTCAGTCGTTGATGCAACACTAGCCTTTATGAATTCCATTTCTAGGTAAGTTAACAACCACGATCAACAAACAGAAATTATATAAAGACAGATATAAGACAGAGAGAGAGAGAAAGAGAGAGAGAGAGATAATGAACAAACTTATAATGCAACTATAAGATGACATTAACTTAGAATAGATGACAGATTTACCAAGAAATTCAAGGGACTTAGAAACTAAACACAAAAAGCCAAGGCCCTTGAGTTACAAATAGAACCAATGAAGCTGAAAGGCACAAACATACATGCAGAACTGAAAGCTAACAAAGAAACCATAACCCAACATCTTCACCAAAAACACAAACTTTCACACAGTCACTCACACTAGATACCACACGCCAAGGCTGATATGCCAACTTCAAACTTGTTTAGTTCTTTGGTGTACGATCTTCCATGGCTTCGGGCAACGGGTTTGGAAATGGTGTATTCGCGGTAGAAGTTGCGGTGACAAATTACCTCTTTCAAGAAACTCACGACACTCATCATAGGCAACGCGGCCAAGGGAGGCTGCACGGTTGCGCATGCACTCCTTGTACACCACCATAAAATCTGGCAAGTTGACATTGACATCAGCATGGTTAATTTTCTCTGAGATATGATATATTGCTCTAGTTGGTTGGAATTGAGAGGCGGTTTATATAGAAGGGATAGGAGGAGTGGAGAAATAATTAGGTGCTTATGAAAAATCAAGTTGGATTATATTCTAACCACTTATAAAGTGATATTTCAGATAAATATATAAATTAGTGGTAGATTTTCCTATCACTTGAAATTGAAATGTCAATCTATAAGTGGTCATGTTTATTATAATTAGCAAATATATTTACTATTTTTACATTTTTAAATAAGTAACTTAACAATAATACTATATATTACAAGAAAATTTTAAGAAATATAAATTATTATCCATGGAACCAATTCTCTTTATTAGTATAACACTCATTTAACCAATTTGGTTGGTTTAAGTAGTTCAATATTTATTCTTCTTAAACAAGATTTTGAGTTCAAGTTTCATAGATAGAAAAAACTAATGTTGGGAAAATTTTACTTAGTGAACCGACCGAACTTAAACGAGATTAGTTGAGATATGGTGGATTTTGAATATTAGTGGTCTAAAAGGTCTAACACTCATTTATCCAAACCTTCGTGTGTTAAAGGGTAAAGCCGGGGAGTAACACCATGGCACATCACAATTGAAATGTGCATTTTTTATAGTGAATAAAAATTTTAGAGATAGTATTGTCCTATTTTAAAGTTAAGACATACTAAAAGTTTAAGTAAAGCGATACTTAGAAATGATTTATAAGTAAAAAAATATACTCCACCTTTTTTATGAATATGACCATGAATTAATCTTTAATATAATTTTGTTCGTCTCTAAATATGATATTTCTATTAGTGATTACTTAATTAATTTTGGGATATTAGGCACAATTTATCTAAAATGATGACTTCAAAATTCAAAACTTTGACATTGTAAGTAAAATTTGTTAGGAGTCACAATTTATTTCTATTATGACTAACTATTTTTAACCTCATTAATTACTTTCGATTATATTATATTGTGTTCTCCCTTGGTGTCGTAACGCCTATAATTATATTCAATTTGTTGTGGTTGGAAAAGTCAAACTTAACATTTGATTAGGCAATTAAGATACATGACTTAAAATCCTTACAACGAAAACAATATAATTAATTCAATTTGTGAGTAGTTAATGAGATTTTTTGTAAATAATAAATGCAAACATTCATTGACCCATATTATTAATTCTTTCTGTTTGAGAAACATGGCGAATGCCAAGAAATTGTATGCAGAATGAAGGGGGAAAAAAAAAACAAAGAAAAAGAAATTTGGTAATTATGATAAAATGAAGAAAGATGTTTACAAATGATTTACAAAGAACTTACATAATAGGTGAAATATAAATAATCTTCCAACTAATTACAATAAGCTAACAAATTAGCAAACACTAGAAAAAACATGCGGATTATTAATGAATTTAAAAAATTTCTATTGGTAACTAATTTTTTTGACAAAAACTTTGGCTAAAAGAGTCCATCAATAGTTGTTGGTAAGAATTACCGATGAACTAAATATTTTGTTGGTATAATATTGACAGAAAATCTATCAGTAAATATATAATTTCCATTGGTGTAATTTGTGGTATCTCGTTAGTGTCATGACCCAAATCGAGTCATGACATGCGCTTAAGGAACCTCAGCCCCTTAGCAAAGCCTAATTGAGGTTTCTTATGAAAAACGGACAAAATAACACCTAAAGATTGAGCATTCATAAAATATACATAACCCTGATAATAGTTTAAGTATACAAAATCCTAATTCAGAATTGAACAAGCATTCTCAGAACACTCCCAAAATCCAAAATACAACATATATACATACGCATGTGAACTTATTCCATTATTCTTGAACAACATAGCGGAAGCAAGTCCCTACTTGTGAGCTAATGGAGCTTAACTAAGATCACATGCCTACAAATATCCAAAATGAATACAAAACAGCTACATGAACAACTTTTAAAGCCACATGACCAAGTGTGTGGGTTCATTGGAGATCCAACAGCTTTGGTTAGTTGGGAAAGTTGGTTCGCAAATCATACCTGAATCTGAAATATGGGAAGATGAGGAGTAGGTCAAATAGACCCAATGAAAGATAATATATCTATAACAGAAGTAGGACAAGCTTGAGCATAAGTGTTTCGCAAATTGTACTTAACAAGTAAATATTTCAAGGCTAAGAAACAATACATAAGAATAGTAGCTCAATCCATATATAATATCAATATCAAATCAAGTTTATAGAGGATCAAATGCTAATATAGTTTAAGTATAACATATCAATGACAAACTTAATGTAGCATAAATCACAGTTTAAAACAATTTAAATACAAAATACCAAATCCAATACAATAGAGAAATCAAAGAGGGAGTTCTCAAATCCAGAATCAGATATTCAAAATAATTCCAAATGTGTGGGCCAAAGACACTGGGTTAGCATTATTGCTGCTAGCTGGGGTTCAGACCGAGGTGCATTAAGACTAACATCACCACTGTTAGCTACAGTTTCTGTCAAAAATCCCTCTCATGAAAACCATGTTCCAAAAATCCAGATATAGCTATGGTATATGCATCAATATGTATCAAATTCTCAAATAGTCATATTCTAGAAAACCACAGTATCTAAATCAACATGTACTCATAAAACAATATCATATTCTTCTTATTGAAATTGGTTAGAGTATCAAAAACAATTTGTAAAGTGCTTGTCCTAATTTTATAACTATATATACATAACTCGTATAATTTAAAAAAAAAAAAATTAAACAAGGTGCTGAGTAAAACAACAAAATTATTCTTTAACAATTTACATATCAAAACTTATATTAGGCATGTATTTCCAAAAATAAGGACAATAAAATATATTATAAATATACTATCACTCACAATATTCTAGCCAAAAGAAATAATTCCAAGCTTATCATGCCACGGGATCAACCATTGATCTTCAAGGGTATATAGTACCACAAGGATCCTTAACCAAACTCTATTAACTCCAATGCCCTTCAGAAGCCACTCCATGATTTGTATCTTAAAGTTACAAGGTTTTGATAATCAACAAATCAAGGTTTAATGAAATCTTTTGTAAAGTAACCATTTGTTTATGTGTTTAAATGTTTCTGTGATTTAGATCAAACAATTAATGCAGAAACGTATATTAGAACATACAAAGTTCTAGTTCTTTTGCGTATCTCGTTTCTACATCACAAGAAAAATGACACTTTGTCATATTCATGATCTCTCTCAATCAAGAAGCATATCAGAAAGTTCAGAAGGTAGAATCTATGACTATTCTAGGACCACGATCTTACATTGACTTGAAATCTTTTGATTATCCGACTTATTCAGTTAATTAGACCCAATGAATGTCCTTACCAAAGTTAAAACCATTTTTCTAATACTCAGTATTTTTTAAAAAATATATGTAAGTTAATAAATCTCAATGATACGATTTAGATTACAACCTCTAATTATATTTTCGACTCAGAGGATCTTAATCTGATTACACATGAGATTCGATCAGATTAATTTCTTTTGCCATCTGTTATGGCATAAGCTTGATTCATAATGTTGAAACATACATGTCTCGTTTTTATGAATTTTTATTCGCTCTTTCATTGATGTAGTATTTGTTTTGTGGAGATATCATACCTTACTGACATTTCGAAGAGCTATTAATTAATAATGTTGTTTTATATTAATTCTTGCAAAAATAAAACTTTATTTATTTATATTTAAATAACTTTTTGTAAAATATAGATTGTGCAAAATGAATGAAAAAATAAAATGAAGAGGGACCTAATTACTAAAGCCTAAACACACAACTTCGAAAGTTTAGAAGCAAAATAAAATAAAGAAAAAGCATAGTTAATCATGTGACTGAGTGCTTGGGCTTTATGTTAAAAAATCATAAATCAAAAAATTGAACCACTGGTAACTAGTTTGGATTGGCTACGGTTTGAAATTATCCGATTATCCAAACCAATCTAAATGAATTAATTTGGATTTCTCAACTCATTACGTTAACCTCGCCCGATGACCGTCCTTCCAAGGGACTGTTGTGTAGGATCCATCATATCACAAGACATAACTAAGATGTTTGAGTGCTTCTCTACTCAGGTTATCCTCACATAACAATTTCCCTTTCAAAAGTTATTTAATAATGTAACGTTATATTAACTCTTGTATTCATCTCTCTGTCTTAACTATTTCGTTGACAATTTCAAACTCCATATTAATTATTTTATTCTTATTAAATGTCGTACATTAATGACCGCATTTCAGAGAGTTATTTAATTAATATTGCAGCTTTATATTAATTCTTTCATAAATAAAGCTTCTTTCTATACGGCTGAGAATGAACTTACATCAATCTAAGTTAAACACGTATCTTATACTATCAAATAACATTTTATTGAAGGCTTTTTTTTTGTAAAATTGGATTGAAAGTTTATATATTATAAATTATATTTATAAAATTTTATATTAATTTAAAATTATTTAATATACATTTTATATGCATATAAATCAATACAATAAATACTTCTTAAATGTATATAAGTAAGAACTATTTAACCACATCATTTTTTAGTCCAATATTTTAAAAATCTGATATAAACATTCAACATGATAGATTTTATAATTTAATAGTTGGATTAATAAAAATTATATTATATAAAAAGTTATCAAAAGTATAAGTGTAACAAGTTTTACACCAATATTAACAGATCTGTCATCTATTTGTATTATTAAATAAATTTTTGTAAAACATTAATTTTGAAAAAAAAAATACATAAAACTAATACTAAAAATGACGTAATCATTAAAGCCTAGGCGCACAACTTTGAAATCTTAGAAATAAAAAATAGAAATCATATGACTAGGTTGGCTATTAGGGTTTTAGGCAAAAAGAAAATTCATAAATATTCCAAAAACAGAACCATTAGTAATTGATTTGGATTAGTTTTGACCTGAAATCTTTTGATTATCCAACTTATTTAGTTAATTTGACCTGTCCTTACCACAGTTGAAACAATTTGTTCTATTATTCAGTATATATATATTGTTTCAAGGAGCTCCAACTGGATCGTAATTATATTTTAATGATACGATTTAGATTACAACCTCTAATTATGTTTTCAACTCAGAGGATCTTAATCTGACTACGCATGAGAAATTCAATCGGATTAATTCCTTTTGCTATCTATTAAGGCATATGCTTGATTCCTAATGTTGAAACCTACATATCTGGCTTTTATGAATTTTTATTCGCTCATTCATTGATGTAGTATTAGTTTGGTTGAACTCTATTTTTTTTGGGTAAGTTATCAATCACTGCCAATAGAAATTCCATAAAGGCAAGAGAGAGAGAGAGAGAGAGAGAGAGAGAGAACGAAAAAATTAAATGAACAAACTTAAAGCAAATCTAAGATGACATTAACACTGATGACAAATTTACCCAGAAACTTAAGGAACACATGAACAAAGAACCACTAAAAGGCCCAAGCGCGGACTTGAGTTACAGAGAAAAGTAGAACAAAGCTAAAAGACGCAGACGGACACGCGAAATCGAAAACTAACAAAGAAACTATAACCCAACATTCTCACAAAAAACACACACTTTCATACTTATCCAGTTCTTTGGTGATGTTGCTATTCTTAATCATGATTTTGGGCAATGCGGTAGTAAATGATGCATTTGCGGTGAAAGTTGCGGTGACAGCCGCATGCGGCACACTTCAGGGCATTGTTCTCCCCATTTCCCGCGACAAACTCGATGCAACCGTCGTGGGCGACGCGGCCGAGGGAGGCTGCATGGTTGCACTTGCACTCCCCGAACACCACCACTTGATCGAAAGCTGCTCCGGCTGGTAGAATGGTGTAGACAATGGGCATTGTTGATTTTCTCTTGAGATATTTGGTACAAAGCTTAAGCTGGTTGGATGTGCATTTGTATTTATGGAAGGGGAAAGATGACTGTGGCGCTTCGAGAGGGGCTCCCATACGAAAAATTCTTATCTGTTGATGAAATTTTATATCCTATTTTTATTCTAATACCAAACATATTTTTAAAATAAAAAATTTTTGCTCTATTTTAGTGAATGTTTAATGCTTTGACTTTGTGGACGATCATCATCTTCTATTATACCTATATTTTTGGAAAAAAAAATTATATGCTCTTAAAGTAAAAAATATATATATTTTTAATACAACTATTAAAATATCAAGTATTAAATAATTTAGATAAGAACACAGAAAGATATCTTTTTTTTTTTCGCATGATATTTATGCATGGTATACACGTCACATCTCGACTTTTATTTCAAAACAAAAAGTGTCTGAACTCTATTATATCCGAACTAATAGTAGTGTCACTTGAAGCAATAAGCGTTGGCTGCTGAGCCTCAACTGTGGATCCTAATATGTGTCTTAGACAAAATGAGAAGTGCATTTTGAATTTTTTTTTTTAAATGATAATTATGCATGCAACAAGGGTGATAATATCTGTTTAGCGTTATTGCTGTTTCCTTTATTTAAAATGAGATTGTGTTTCATAATCTTAAAGAATATGGAGTTCATTGGACGAATTTCTTTTTTTTTAATATGTATATTATCACCTCTCATAGAAAATAAGATTTTTTGAATGATTTCAGTTAAAAAGATGATTTTCTAATTTTGTTATAGTCAAATTTATTTGATAATATAACAATACCATTCGTGCAAAACGATCAGTTCCCCTCCATGTGAAATTACACATTGAATTAAAGAATTTTCTTTTGTTGTGATAAAAAGGAAAAAAATATAATGTAATTTTAATCAGTATTTTAAAATTAATTATATTAAATAATAAAATAATTAAGTGATTATATGTATCATTCAAATATTAATTAAATAATTATAAGAAGTATTTTTATTATATTCTTCTTTGAATCTTAAATTTTTTATCAAGATATATTTACTCTTTTTACAACTTCAAATGATTAATAGTAGTAGTAGTAGTAGTAATAATAATAGTAGTAGCAGTAGTAATATATTCTACATTATAAGAAAATTCTAATAAATACAAATTGTGATCCAAGAAATCAACCAATTCTCTTGATTAGTAGTTAGTATAAGTAACACTCATTTATCCAAACCTTCTTGTGTTTAAGGGTGTAGCCCGCAATCAAAAGATGTATTTTTTATAGTGAATAAAAGTTTAGCGGATATGATTCTGTTCCATTTTAAAGTTATCACATACTACAAGTTTAAGTAAAGTGATATTTAGAAAAATGATTAATTAGTAAAAAATCTACTGTATTTTTTTTATAAAGGTGAATTAATTTTTAATATAACTTTTTTTGTGTAATAGTTGCATACTTAATTACAGGTTGGGATAGTAAGTAAATCCTCCCTAAGGTAGCAACTTCGGTTTGAAACCTTTCCATTACGACTAAAATATGTTTGGAGTCGTAGTTCCCTTTTAATATAGGATCGACTATTTTTGGGTTTTTGGATACAATTTAGGCCAAAAGGGGTTTTTGACCCCTTATCTTTATTTATTTTTTTAATTTTGTCTTTTATAATTAATTTTTTATTAATTCAGTTCCTTATATTATAAATTATTTTTAATTTAGTCTCTTGTCACTTTTTCGTCATGTAATTAATAGAAAATGCTAATGTGGCATAAATAATACTAACATAACATACATATGGATCTTATATAGATTATGACATATTAGTATTTTTTATTAGTTATATGATAAAAAAAAGTGACTAAAAATCAAATTAAAAATAATTTGTAATACATTACGGATCAAATTGAAAAGAAAATAATTATAAGGGACCAAATTAAAAAAATAAATAAAGATAAGGGACCAAAAAATTTATTTTACCTATAATTTATAAGCAAATTGCTAACTTCCATACCATCGTATAGAAGTTAATATGCTCCACATTTTTCTTTAGACAATAAACCCCTTCTTCTATTTTCTTTAGACAATAATTTGGATAATTTTATAATTTTCTTTTGTGGGTATTAATTGTTCCTTTAATTTTTTTCTCTCTCCGCAATTAATATTCTCTCATATCAACTAACATTCACTCCCTTAACCGATATTATTATATTCAGAAAAAATATATATTACTAATCTAATAAAATATTTTCTTTTATAAAACTCCTAAACAATTCACGTACTTGTTTAATTATGTTTTAAATATTTAATTAAATTAAATATAATTTAGTTTTCATGTATCAGTATGTGAATTGTTATATAACAATTCTGAAACATTTCTATCATATAACAATTCTAAAATATATGACTAAGAATACATCTGTGTAATCGAAGACACAGCTAAACAAATACGTGAATTGTTTACAAATTTTTTAAAAAATATTTTATTAAATTAGTAATATATATTTATTTTGATTATAATAATATCAGTTAGGGGAGAGAGAGTGTTAATTAATGTGAGAGAATATTAATAGTAGAGAGAGAGAAAATTAAAGGAACAATTAATATTCATAAAAAAGAATTATAAAATTGTCCAAAATTATAGTCGATTAAGAAAATAGGAGAAGGGGGTTATTATCCAAAGTAAAATGTGAAGCATAGCAATTCTCAATTTATAGCAAAATTATAGTCTCCTTTGGCACTGTAACACCTATAATAATATCCCATTTGTTGTCGTTAAAAAAGTCAAACTTACAGGTAAATTAGGCAAAAAAGATACAAAACTTGAATTCCTCACAACATTAACAATATACTCTTTTGATTTAATATCAGCTATTAGAAAATTATTTTTGTTTCATACTATTCGTTAATTTAAAATTACAACAAAGTATTATTTTTTAAAAAAAGGGTTTTTTTTTTTTTTAACTAGTGACCAACGGTGGTTATAGAATAAAATATGAAAAGTTTAATTAAAAAATAATACTTTTAAACTTCCAATAAATTGAATGCACTGAAAATTTTGAAAAAATTTTGCTCTTAATTCCTGAACCAATGTTCTTATAATACTAGCATAGAAAAACCTTTTAAAAAAAGATCAAGATTAGTAATTGCTTTCTCAATTATAGTGCAAAACTTTAAAAGACAATAAATATAAAATGGAGGGAATAATTAATTCAATTTATGAGTAGCTAATGAAATCCTTTATGTATAATAAATATGATCATCTATTGATCCATGTTATTAATTCTTTCTCCAAATTCTGTTGCATCGGTGCAAAAACATTTTATACAAATATTTAATTATATATTATTGTATCAATAAAAAATTTTGACTCATATATTACTACTTCAAAAGTTTCATATATAACAATATGTGATTAAACAACAGTGTAAAACTATTTTACATAAATGATGTATTGAAATCAGTCTCTTTTAAAATATAATTTTGATGCATTATCAATATTAAAATATTTTACATAGACATTTAATATAGTTGAAAGTCTAAATAACTTGTAATTGAAAGCCACGCCTAAAAGGGTGTATTGTTGTTGCAGCCTTTTAAAAGTTGAGTTTGATTTGAAAGTCTATTACTATTTTTGATCTACTTTATTTGTCACTTTAAATAAAATTTCTTAATACATTTTATTTGCCATTTCATATATGAATGAAAAATTTATTATTAATTTGCTAATTTTACCCTTCACATATATCTAAGTGCAATATATCGTTTATGAGTTTAATATGATGAATTAATTTATATAAAAAATTAAATAAGGGTAATTTAATGAACATTCTTTGTAATTAAGCATTGATTTTAAGTTTCTCAATTCTCGTATATATGGCTAAAGCGATAGATAAAGTAAATCGAAAATGATATTAAATAAGCCAGTGGGCCTCTAAATAGACTAATACACCTTAACACTTTAGCTAACAATATAATAATATCATATTGCAAAATAAAAAGTCCAAGTCAAAATTAAATAATCTTATATATATATACATACAGGGGGAGGCAGGATCAAATGACATTAATGTAAGTTTTACTTTTACACTAATATCCAATCATTAATTATTTTTTAATCTAATAGTTTAAAATGATATAAATTAATAAAGAAAGAAAATAATAAATTACAGTTTCAATGAAGAGAGTGAAATAATAAATTTAATAATTAATTCAAAAAGAGAATTGGTTATATAAGCTAAAACTTATAAAATAATGAAAAAATAACAAAAGTTAATGAAATAAAAAAATAAATTTTTTTGTGAAAATATTTAAATTTTAATAAATAATTATAAAAGATATAAATATAAATATCTTGAAAATGAAATTTTTAATAGATATTATAGAAAACGTACATAACATAAAAATTAAAAGTCAAAGCCTAACATATTTAATAAATAGGCCAATTTAGATTATAGCCGGTGATAGCAATTAGGGGGAGGGGGCACGAGGAGTAATCCTCGACTCACGTCTTTAGAGTTTCCCCCCATCCCCATTCTTGTGATGGGGAAAATTTTTTTCACATCCCTATTTCTCGCGAATCCCCGCTCCCCCATAGGAATTCACATAGACCCCCAAAAAATATTTTAAAAAATTAAGAAAAAATTTTCTAAACAATTTGATTATCTAGAAAATTTTAAAAAATAAAAATAATAAAACAAAGTTAATCCAAATTTTAAGACTTTTAGTCTTATATCACTTCCAGTTGCCTACAAAAAGGAATACATAAATTAATTCTTGGGACATATATCTCTATGGGGCATGGGGCATAATCCTTGTCCCTGTTCATATCTCTACAATCACGACGGAGAGTTCTTTGCCCCCATCCCCACATTCAAATCCCCATTGCAGGGATCCCCATAGATATCTCCGTGTACATATCCCCATTGCTATCCCTAGCAATAGCTCCCTTGGTTGATCGTTTAACCTACTTTCACTCCTAATTGTTGGGAAATATTGATGTTTAACTTTAAAAGTTTACAACCAGAATATATAATTTATTAAATTCAAGAATGTTTTATATTTTTTTATAATAAATATGATTAATGATGCATAATATCATCATTTTCTTTAAATTGTATTGCATCCTTGAGGTTTTTTTTTTTTTTTTGGGTAACATAAATGAGTTATAAAGAAATTACAATAGGCACTCCATCAAATTTTTTTTTTTTTTGATACATTAGTAGTAATAAGATTTGAATCATTGCATCATCATGTTACATCCTCGTGTTGCCTCAAATCTTATTTCTTGTTTGTATATTTGAGGTTCGTAACTGTTGTAATTGTAGCCATTTAATTAAGAAAAATGTTGGAATTTGTTTATCAATATTTTTGACATAATAATTTGACATGCTTGCTTAGTCTTATATTATTGAGGCGTCTGCTAATAGAGTTGACTCATTTGGTTGACCTTCTACTCATGTATTGCCATGATTTGGATTCAATTCTTAAGCTTTCTCATTGGTGGATGTTCTGTAAGTATTTCCATAAGTGTTTGACAATCCCAAAGGTATATCCTAACCTTGGACTAAGGGCGAGCCTTTCACTTGACCTAAACAATTATGTACCAAAAATATTATTGAGGGGACTCTCTTTTTGTCTAAATCACTAGTATCTGAAGTCTATTAGGCCTTAATTAATATGGTTCAAGTTGGGTCGATCTACTAATTGAGTAAAGCTCATTCCATAGAATCCAAACACCCCTTAAGAAACCAACATGGTGTACACAATGTACTTGTCCCTAATTCTTCCCACCTTAAGAAAAGCCCATTTTCTTTGTCCCTAATTCTTCCCACCCAAGATCTTCATATCTTTGGCAAAATGATCCCATAAATTTTGGGATCTTCTCCTAGGGTTTTGTTGGACTAATATCCACGACCCAAACTCCTCCTCCAACACAACGATTGCTAGTGGCTTTGTCAGATTCTTCCTCTCGAAATTACCCAACAAAAAAGCATTATCCTGCAAGAGAGGGCAATTCTCCTTACGATGACCATAACAATCACAATGGAAGCATATAAGATGGAATCCTTCATATTTAGCTTTATATACCCTTTTGCATAGGCGAAAACTTGACAAGAACATTACTCAGGTTAAACTCAAGATATACCTTCACAAATATGGCTCGTTTAGTGACTAATGCATCATGACTATCTTGAGATTTCTGACATAACGTGTTTGTGTCCACCTTTAGTATACGATTACGACCTAATTTGTTTCCAGTTCTCCACAAAAGGTGTTTGTCATAATACTCCAGGAAATCCAGGGATTCCAATTCATACGACTACCCTCTTGTTTAGTTCACTAATCGTAAAAATGTTGGTTTCCATTGTTGGACTATAATCAACAATCACCAATGGTCCATTTGATAATGCATTAATGATATATCTTCGATTAGCACACCGTACCAAGAAGTAATCATTGTCTAGGTCAATAACCCCCAAATCATCCACTATGTTCCATAATTTGTGGAGTTTAGCTTTTAGGAATCTTAGCCTAATGCGACAACCTAACGGGCATTTGGTAGAGGGAAATGTTTTCATATTTCTGAGAATGTGAAAATGTTCCCATATTTGGTACATAATTTGAATAAATATTCCTAGGAATATGGTATTTCCGAGAATGAAAAATCCCCAAATCAGTCTCCTCTCTCACATAAGAATGCAACATTCCTATCGAAAGGAAATATTTTCCCTTATAAAAAGATCAAATTAATGCTATCGCCGCTCATTGCCACTCACCGCTGATTACCGTTCATCGCCACCAACTGCCACACCACCCACCGTTGTCGACTGCACCTATTGTCATCAAGGGTATTTTTGAAAATATATAAAATATTCTTGATCTGCACACCAAATGTGCCTAAAATACCATACCCAAAAAAATAATTCCCGAATAGAAATGAAAATTCATTCTGTCTACTAAAATACCCCTAAGTTTGACCAACGAGAGGGTTCTTCCATCAGTTATTTGTTGTTGTGTTATCACACGTTTGGATAGTTATGCCAAACAAATCAATATTATTAATGAATAAAACCACGTTGATAAATCTTGATACGATTTAATATAGCACATCAAATGGAAAGTTGATGTAGCCTTGCCTGTTAACTAGCCCCAGACAATTATGTACCCGTAAACCAATAACTTGCCAAAACTTTCCATCGCCACAAATGAAGGCTGACCTCCGAGAAAAGAAAAAATGGTACAATGTGTTCCAGGTCAATATCAGACAAAGAGCGAGCAAAAACATGAACTTCATTGAAATCATATAATAAAATTAGCTTAACATAATCCATACAAATAAAGCACATTCAAACAGCTCTAAGGATATTCTGCTGCTTGCAGTAGGCTGAATTAGACAACCAAGGAAATTCACAAGAGATGGGACTTACAGATACATAATGATCACTGGAGGGTACAGTGAAAGATTTCAAGCTGCTGAGCCGGCGGGTCAACTGACCAAAATAGAATAGGCTTTCGGCTGACCACCAGGTGCACATTAAATATATATTGAGGTATGCTATTTGGTACGAACTCAATTTCGTAAAAACATGTATGAAGGAGCTGTTAACCAATCAAAAGCAAGGTAAAAATAAAAACAGCAGAGAGAAAACTAGACAAGGGAGGAAATCACGGTAAAACAACCAATATGGGTATTCGTATAGGAAGTACGAAACAACTTTTCTTACCACAAATCATTTCTCTTTTTTTTTTGGGGGGCGGAAATTGATGTCAATTCAAACAAACTCTAAGGCCGAAATGAGCAACACAGGTAGAGAGAGGGCATACACTAGAAATCTCTGCACAATCCCGCAGATAAAAAGGAAACAATTTGGTGGCAGCTGTGGCATCAACAGTAGAATGACGAGGTAGAGCACAGCTACGGCTACTGTAAATCTAAATTCGAATTGCACCAGTCACGGGATCACGCCCTGAATTGGTGTCCATGTTTTAAAGAAAGGTTAGCAAACTGGGATTCAAGGTCTCTGCTATTCGTGCGTCGATGGCTGGCAGATGGTTTCGGCGGAGACTGCTGTGGCTGCTGCTGTTGCTGCTGATACAACACACGTAATCTCCCAATCTCTCTTTCCAGTACTTCCTGCTCCACTGAATTTCACATTGCATAAACAGTCACCAAACTTCAATAAACAAAATGTGCTTCTTTTTCTATTTAAGAGATGAATAAATAAATAAACTTCACAAGAATTTATCTAGAGGGGTATGTGAGTGTGCCTTGAAATGCACAGTATTGAGATCGACATTTCCAAGGAACAAAAGACTTCCAAATTACTTGAAAACCTATTGGCATATTCTCAATGATAGAAACTTACTATATTTGATAAGCTGCTCTTGTGCTAAACTTTCTAAGCGTTGCTTGAGAGCTTTATTCTCCATACTCAGGATAAGATTCTGCCGGTTAAGAAATTCAAGCTCTGCTGATACTTCAGACCCTTCTATCTATGAATTGGCATGTAAAAAGTTAGAATAAAAGTTTTCCTATATAGTATAAACAACATCACTATGAATTCATTCAGACCATTGCCTCATACTGAAACCTACCTGTAAACCTTGTACATTTCCTTCCAGTTCAGCTATGTATTGAAGTTTACGGACCCGTGAACGCTGAGCAAATTGCCTGCAATACATAATTGTTTCAGATTTTTGGCCTTGCAAATTTCCATATATAAATCAATTGGCAGCATAAAAGTCGATCCCCCACTCCAACCCCCCCCCTGAAAAAAAAAAATTCCCAATTTTTTTGTTCATAATTGAGAATTAGTATTCACAGAGCATTAGTAACACAGACTTCACTCTATGTTGTCACTACTAATTGTTAAACTTTTGTCATTCTAAGTGTATCGTTAGAAAGTTATGCTTTGATAATATAATTTTCTGTTTCACACTCTATTTGGACAAACTTAAAAAAAAAAAAATAATAATAATAATAGAGCCAGAGATGACCTCATGGGTATGCTACTATGCTATAAAAAGCATTCTGCGTGGAGAAGAAATAGGTGAGAAAAAAGCAGCAGAGGATCAAAATATTTACCATAACTTGCAGCCTCCAAGTCAGGTGCTAAAACCAAGGAAATTACTATAATTACCATAGATTCATATAACAAAGAAAATAACTACATACTGGTTAGCATGTTTTGTATCTGTTTCAGAAGCAGATGACTTTGCATTTGAACCATCCTTTCTTTCAGAAGATAATTGTGCATCCTGTGCACCAGCTTCTACTGATTCATGTTTGTCACTTGCAGATGATGGAACCCTATCTGCTTCATGCCATGGGCACAGCAATCCTGAACTCTGAAAAGCAGCATTGTCTTTGCCAGAGGGAACCCTACCTGGATGCATCGCAGCATTTAAACATGAGTCCCATGCTCTATTTGTCAGTTCTTTTGAGTTCATTTCTAAATACATGGGTATATAACGAGCATCTTCGCTGTGATCAAAGTCTTGAGATGACCAAGATGGAATAGACGCTAAATTCCTAAATTTAAATTCATCCTTATCTGCATAACTGATGTTAGAAACATTAGTTGTGTCTAAGTATGCAAAAGAATCACTTGCTGAACGTCGATGACCACCCGTTCGGACAGGTGTCTCTGGCTCATTAAGGAGATCATCAAGCCATGAAGGCTGCTCCTCTATAACAAGGCTCTCAGATGAAGTACGTTGGTGAAGTGTGTTTCCCTCCCTAAGTCTCTGCGGAAGCTTTGCACCAATTGCAGGATTTGGCACATAATCAGCATAAGCTTGGGAAACATTAGGAAATGGGATTTTAGGAGGAAGCAGAGCATGCTTTCCAGAATACATCAAATTTCTGATGCCTGATGAGCCCTTTGAATTTGACATAGAATGAGAACTAATACCTGTCAAAAACACACTATAAATCAGAATTACCAAAGAATGTTCCCAAGTAATAAATTAAAGTACTGATAAAGAAGGGAATAAAAGCAACATGGACAATTGCTGAAGGATCCCTGGTGACAATTAAGACAAGACAATGTCATCTTATGTGCTTATGTTCTCAGTTAAAAAGTCTAACCAAACATCCGTGTTACTTGGGAATGTCCTCCATAGCAGTTTAACAGAAAGACACCATAGGGATACAAGCATCCAACCGATCGCCGGTCTATTCATTTTCATTACAAAATGCACACCTCACATGAATAGTAACAAGCACGTTAGCACACACATTACTTGGATCATGAATAATGATAACCAATGTTTTTAAGCCAGTGCTAGCATGTTTCAGCTTATTGGTTTTGTCTGTTGGATGCGCATTTGACATAAATAAACTTCAAATCAGAACACTTGTAACTACCAAACTCGAAAGGAAACAGTTCATTACCAACCTAACCAAAAAACTCAAAACGATAACAAAATTTACTTTTTAAAAATAATGGCTTCCTGGGGAAGGAAAAGCCAAACTCCAGTTAGGTGGTCGCTACAGGGCACTGGTTGAAAAGAATATTCTAACCCACAATTCAGCTTCAACGAAAAACCATAGTAAACCCTTAACTTGGCTCCTTACAAATTCAACGTTGGCCACATTGGTCCTTGAGGAATAAAAAATAGGTACGAGGTAGCTAGGAGTTACAACCATCAATCATATTAATCCTTTTAAAGAGTGTTGTGCCCTATGATTTGACCAATATTTGTAACTCCGGACAGACTAATGATTTGTCCGTATATAATTATTTTTTCTCAACGACTAATGAGACAGACATTGAATTTGAATGAGACGGACATTGAATTTGTTAGGGACCAACAAGGAGGTCGGGAAAAAAGAAAACGTTGTTCTATCTCAATTAGCTAAAGTTTCCACTTAGAATCTACCCAAGCATGAATTTACAAAACAAACATTTTCAGCATGCATTCGGAAAAAAGAAGAGGAAGATCCTACCCCAAAAAAAAAAAAGGGAAGAAAGAAACTGGTGTTCACATAAAAACGAAATGCTGCAATGTGCGAGGCTCGGGAACCAATTAATCAGTAATTTTAAGCTCACTTGAACGGATTGAGAATGGGAATGAAGATGGATTCGTCTCGCAGGCAAAAATTTAAATGTAATTTTTCGTTATAGAAAAAAAAAAAAAAAACTCAACCAAAAAAATTTAAATAAAAAAAATCACCTTTGGAGATTGATGAATCGAAATCCCGAAATGCAATGCGAAAAAGGAAAGGTTCTCTCTGCTAGGTTCTCCTTTGCAGATGGCAACAACCTCTCTCTCTCTCTCTCTCTACAACTCTCTCTCTTCTCGTTGAAGCTGAGAGAGACTGAGAGAGGGAGAGAGGCTGAATAAGGTAAGGCGCTTGATCGTATATAACAAACCAGGGGTAATAGTGTTCGTGCAGCTTTTCTTTTTTCAGTCTCATTCATGCGTTTGGAATGGAAAAAAAAGAAATTGATTTAG
Source organism: Pterocarpus macrocarpus (assembly GCA_031439585.1). Classification (NCBI taxonomy): domain Eukaryota; kingdom Viridiplantae; phylum Streptophyta; class Magnoliopsida; order Fabales; family Fabaceae; genus Pterocarpus; species Pterocarpus macrocarpus. The sequence continues at coordinate 60,839,693 of CM062515.1, forward strand.
TTTGTAAAAATAAAAAATAATTTTATTTATCAAATTTTATGTATTTAATTATTTTATATTTAAAATTTTATTAAAATTAAAAAGATTTAATAGAATTATTTGGATTTAAAGTTTAAGGATAAACTAATTCAAATTAATTTTATTTTTAATTATTTTAAATATTAAAATTATTTTTAAATTAATTTAAATTTTATTTTATATAATTATTTTAAATATAAGATTTAATTTATAAATTAATTAATTCAAATTAAATCAAATCAAAACATAATTTTAATTATGTCAAGTACTATCATAAATCTTACCTATTAACTCAAAAAAACCCTTTTTCTTTTTAATCCCAAAGTTATCCAATTACCATTAGTTTTTCTTTTTTTTTTTCAAAAAAAAAATTTACGTTATCCACAATTCCCTTACTCCTTAATTCGAGTTCGGTAAGGTCAATAAGAGATAAATCTACTTTAGTATTAATATTTTTATTTATAATATGCAAATTAAAAATCTATTCCAAAGAAATAAATATTGAAATAATTAAATTCAACAATTTTTTATATAAATATTTAAGCTTCATTTTATCACATTGCAAATTTGGCTCTTTTATATATAATACATTTAAAAAGATAAAAAGCATACAAATTTTTTAAATTATAATGAGTTTATTTTCTTATAATATAAATTGAACTAGATCTGTTGGCCCTATAGGTTGACTCGAAAGGGACAAACTAAGTCCTAGCTCCAAAAGGGCCTATTAGGCCCCAAATCACTTTTATAGATACTAAATGCCATAATAGAGGAAACGATCTCGAGGGATCAAGCTACTAATGAGGAATGGATTCTCCTCCAATTTATCAAACTATAATTAAGGAATGAATAAAAGGATATGTGTATCTCGATTAATAAGGAAAGATCCTGTGATATTTTGTAACAATATAATGCTCTACCATAAAATGATTCCAAGACCTAAGAAAACATCTATTTAGCCAATTCTAACCTAATACATCTAGAAGTGTCTTTGCAAGTCCCCACCGGTGCTATTCCAAAGCCAAGAAAGGACGAACTACCCTACTAGTTCTTCAGGTAAGAACATTTGGCATCCACCATGGCGAGCATTTTCTTTGGCTTTAGAGCAACCGTGAGCTTCTGCTATGTGGGTTGACTATGAGCTTCCTAATGGTAACACCCTTTCCAACTAGCCTAGATATAGGGTTCTAGGCTGAGGCTACTTTTTTATCCTTACCACTAGAGATGGCAAAGCGAGGCGGGCCGAATTAAGAAGGCGGACTCAACATTCTAGCCCGCCCCTATTTAAGGGCAGATTGGCAGGTTGGTCTACCAAAAAAAATATATAAATAAATTTATTTTAATATTTTTTATGAGTTAAATTATTTTAAAAATTAGAAAAATATATTAAATAAAAAATCTACTTAAATAAAATAGAACAAAATAATTAAACTATATAATTTATATCCAAATTTAACTTAAATACAAATATAATAAACTAATTAAAATATATAAATAAGTTTATAAATAAAAATTAATTATAAATTTATAATATAAAGTCTATAATATAAAGTTCATAAATTAATAAAAATATAATAATAACATAATTTATAATAAAAATCTAAAATTTGTTTTTAAAAATACTCTTGAACCTTAAAAAAAAAGTGTGACAAGCTTGGCCCGGCGGGCCAACCCACCCCGGCTCACCAAAACCCGCGGGTTAGGCGGAGCAGATTAAGCGGGCCAAAAATTTTTGACGGGTTAAACATATCAACCCAACCTGTTATTTTCGACGGACCAACCCAACAGGTTGAGCATGTTTTGCCATCTTTAATTACCACTTCCACCTTTTTGCAACCTAGCGAGGAAGTTGGTAGGCTTCATCCTTGGGATCATCTTATTTACAAACATAAGCATGCAATATTAGACACCCATTCTAAGACAATAAGAATTACGAAAATGATGATAATATGATATTCAAGCATGTGGAAAGTAACAAAATGTTGAAAAAGGAGGTCCTTGGCCTTACTAATATGTTTGACGACCTTATCCTCGTCGTCATCCCATTTCAACAGATTCCTGTGCAGGAAAGGACTAGAGGGGGCAAAACTCTTTAAGAACTCCACTATTTCCCTTTCCTTGGCAGATAGACTATCACTCTCCAGCTCTAAGATCTTAGTGGGGTTAAGCCTCCAGTGCAAGGGAAGCCTCTCCAACCCCCCTTCACTATCATACAAGTAATAAGGTAACCTTGAAGAATTTATTTTTGAAGTTCTTATATGAGCTGCGGAACAACTTGAAAGAACTTGAAAAGCATCTTTCTAAGCACAGCATTGATGAACACCCATGTCCCTTTGCAAACCCTTTTTGCTTGGAAGAACGAGAAGAAGACGTTGAGACTAGGCTCAATGTCTAGATACTCCATCAAAATTTCAAAATAGCCGACTCCCTAGGCCTATCTCCCTTGCCTCCCTTCTTTCCCATTTTCCTAACCAAAGACAATGACGAGCTTGAGCAAAACCTAGAAGGAATGAAAGCTAAGGCTTTTATATATATATAAAATAAAAAAAATATTATTTACCTAAATTCACTATTTTAACATTATTTTTCAAAATATCCTGATTTATTGGATTGTTGATAAATTGATTTGTACTACATCAAATTATCATTGTTTTAAATTTTTTACAAAAACATGGAAATCGATCTGACATAAATCGAATTATATACTATGCAAGTGAATAGTGCATTAATCGAGTTGCAGTGCATAAATCGATTTGAAGCAAATCGATTTATGTGCTATTCACTTGCATAGTGAATAGTGCATAATATCAAATACTTATAATAATAAACAAATATTATATTATAAATAAATTTAAATAATATAATAAATTTAAACAAATAATAATAAATTTATAAATTATAATAATAAACAAATAAAAAATATCAAAATTAAAATTAAATAAAACATAAAATAATAGGTAATGAACAGTATCAAATAGTGTATAATTTGATCTGACACAAATCGATAGTGTCAGATCGATTTATGCACTATTCCTCCTCCATTATAAGTAGCGATTTATGCACTATTCCTCCTTCTCTATAAATAGCAGCATGAGAGCGATTCATTTCACATTCGATTCAAAGCATATCGATTCTTAAGCAAAGTAGAGTATTTGAAAAAAAAAAGAGTTTGAAAAAAATACTAAGAGCAAAAGTTGAAAGAATGGAGAGCAATAATTTATATCGGATGGATGCCTATAGACATATTTATGCAAATTTAGATATACATGTAATTTTAATATTTTATTTATGTTTTGCTTATTTTATATTTTTATTTAAATTTAGTTTTTTTTATTTGTTTATTGTTATAATTTATAAATTTATTATATTATTTTAATTTTAAATAAAATATATTAATTAGTAATATATAGTTATAATAACTTAATTTAATAAATTTTCTACAAGAATAAAAATTTTAAAATTATATATAAATTGTTTAATTTAACTATTATGAATTTTACTATTTTATTCTCTAGTTTATTTTCAACGAAAATTTTTATATATTTAAATTATTATTAAAATAGGGTATATTTGAAAAACAAAATCACTGCAATGATGATATGCGTACACTAGATACATTACATAAAAAAAAGAATATGCCTACACTGGATACATTGCATATAAAAGAGAATATGCGTACTAGACGCAGTGATGCATACAAAAGAGAATAGTAACATTGCATGTAAAAGAGAATATGCGTACTAGACGCAATAATTCATACAAAAGAAAATAAGAGTACATTCTAAAGTAAAAAAGACTTGTTTATTTATTTATTTTGAGGTACAAAAATATTTTTTGATCTGTAAATAATATTTTAGGTAAATAATATTTTTTTTATATCTATAAAAAGGCCTATATTTAGTTAGTAATTTAATTTATTATTATACTTATATTTTTGAATTTATATTATACAGCAGCCTTGAATCTTAAATACTAGGCGTTACTACACACCTTAGCCGCATCCATTAATTGAGTCATACTTACGTGAAGCGAGTTTATGGGATGTATCACAGATTCATGAGTATAATTATAATCGTGCACTAATTAGCGCTTTTGTTGAGCGGTGGCGTCCCGAGACACATACATTTCATCTGCCGTAGGAAGAGTGCACCATCACACTCCATGATGTTGCATTTCCTGTTGGGGATGCATATTGATGGAGAGCCTATTAGTGGATGCATGTCTTCATGGCAGTATTTTGAAGGTAGTGATATATATAGCATTTGTAATGAGCTGTTGGGGGCTGTGCCAGATCTACAGAATCGCTAGGGGCAGTTTGTGAATTGCCACTGGTTTATAGACACATTTCAATTGGGTGATAATCAAACTCAGAATATGATAGCATGCCATGCTCGGGCATATATCACGATTTTATTTGGTGGCTTATTATTTCTAGATAAGTCAGAGTTCAGAGTTAGTTTAAAGTGGTTGCCTTTGCTTCGTGATGTTCGCCATATACGAAGCTTTAGTTAGGGTTCTGCAGTGTTGGCTATGTTGCAGTAAAATTTATGTCACGCTGTTAATTGCCAAGTGACTGATATTGCTGGTTATCTAACCTTGCTACAATCATGGATATGGTATAGAATACCAGAATTCAGTCCTCCAAGCAACTACGAACTCATATTTCCATTAGCTGCGAGGTAGGGTACTAATCGACTAGTAATGCCCTTTATTTTATTTACATTTATTTTGGCAATATTTTTATAAGAATATGTGTATTTTTTAGCTGGCCAGCTCAGGCGGTCACAAATGATAGGATGGGATGTCGATTGTTGGCATATAGACAATAGATTGGCAACATTAGTATTACAGGGGTAAGATATGTGATATTTATTTGTTATCATTGATTTTTTTATTTAGATTTTATGAAATTATTAATATATAATATTTAATTACTGCAGTTTATCTGGAACCCATATTATAACCAACAAGTCATTGAGATCATACCCTCATGGATTTATTAAGAGGCTAACATTTGGTCATCTGTGACAGTGTTGATATGTTTTGCCACTGTTGAGTGGTATCACGTGGATCGTGTTAGCTGATAGCTTGGCGGACAGCAGCCCATACCAGAGCAACCGCTGAATATTGATAGGCTGCATGAGATCGATGGGCGTGGCCATAATGATACTTGGTGGCTAGATTTTCATAGGGACTTTTACGATTATTGGGGACAAAGATTTACTCGAGTGCTTCGCTTTATGATGGCCGAAGACCTTCGTCCATCAATTGAATACGATTCATGGTATTCAACTATTACATGGAGGTTTTTGTCGACAGATACAATTCTTCATGACCCGAGGCAGGTCGAATTAGCAGGTGATATACCATCGCAGGTCCCACCAGGGCCAAGTGTGCCTTGACTAGCTCACGTGCCAGATCAACGGTGTCGGGAGCGTCGATTACGTCTCGGGACACGTGCTTCTCAATGCCAACAGCTAGTGAATGCAGAACCTGAGGATGATGATACTGATAACAAGGATTGTAGCAATTCCCAGCCCCACTCATATCCCGGCCATGTTGAGTCTAGCCATCAGAATATGGAACAGAATATGCATACCTCAAGTTCAGAGTTCAGCGACCTAGATGCTTTATTTACTGCAGTCGGCCCGCCCATGCCATCTATGCATCCACAAACAAGCATAGAAGAGACACCGATATACTAGTCACTTGCATCAGATTGCTATCGACCATCATTGGATCGGTTACAATTGAATCCCAATGATCCAACGATTACGGCGATGCCCTTCCCTATGCAGATGTCACAGGAGTTCACTCTACCTCGCACTAATCAGCAGATATTAGGATTTGATCTTCTTAGCAGGACTCCGCCCTCTGCATTTACTGCGGACCATTCTTTTCAGCAGATTAATCAAGGCCACCAGCAGTAGCAAGGGCAAGGGCAAGGGTAGGGTCATTCGAGGTCATTGTTGTTTTACGGGTGGACATTTACCAATCCCTAGGCAAGATCCATGAGACCATTAGCTATTAACAAGCTCAGGTAAATGGTATTACTATGTCTACATTATTTATATATGTTGGTTGTAATGTTGATTGTTAAATGAAATTTTTTATTTCTTTTTGTAGGCATGGTCGAGATTTGTGGCAAGGAGCTTTCGTTTCTATCCATGTATTTTGTATTGATTTCTTTCTTTTTTTTAGTTGTACTAGTTGTATTGTTTTCTCTATATTTATTTTGTATTTTTTTTTGGAAAATCAAAATGTATAAGTACATGAGATTTTCTAGTGAATATTAAGAAATTAAAATCTAATTTGATTTTATGCATCCATGTCTAAATTAGTAAACACTATATTTTAATGCAAAAGAGTTTACTAACTTTAATTAAAAGATACATTAATAAAACATATTAATATTAGCTGATAACAAAATACACAACACACACAAAGTTACACAAAACTAACTATCTTCACCTGTGCGTTTGGAAGATGAAGCATGTAAGCTTGGACACCTTCGTCTAGTATGACCCTCTTGCCTACAAAGACCATAGCGTTTGCCCGAGTTCGATAGCATCCATTTCATTCTTGATTCTGGTGGATACTGGACGACCCTCAGTAGCTCACTTAAGCTCTGGATTTGGCCGTATTCGAGGTCCACTATATGGAGGCCAGTAATCTTCATTTGCAATAGCTGCAAACTCCATTCTATAGACATTAAATATAGTCTAGATGTGATACACATCATCAGCAAAACTGGCCTAATCAAGTCGTGCATATGGACACGCAGCAAGAACATGCCGGCATGGATAGTGCAATGCTTGAAAGTACCCGCAATCGCACCATCAATCCGTTAACCTCACTCTGTATGACCTTTAAGTCCAACCACCAATTGGTCCGAGTTCTTCAACCACAAATGATGAGATCGACCGAGAAAATCTAGACACCATCATGGTACCAATTGACTGTCTATTTTCCTCAATTGCCCATTGTAAGGTCTGCGAAAACATTTGTCCGACTGCTAGTTAGGCCTCTGCCTTCCTCCCTTTCCTAACAAATAACTTAGCAAGTCGAAAATAAGTGGACTTGACTAGATCCGTAATCGGAAGGTTTCGGGTGCCTTTCAGCACAGCATTAATGCATTCGGACAAATTGGTCATCATATGGCCAAATCTGCGTCCTTCATCAGCATGTTGTGCCCATTTCTCAATAGAAATTCTGTCAATCCATTCACACATGGCTAGATTTTCATCTCTCAACAACCCGTTATAATAAAGATACTCTCGACGAGTCTTTGCATAGGCTGCATTCATCAGAGCTTTTTTTGGATCTTTACTCTTACATGTTACAGCAAAGTCTGAGACAATGTGGCGAATGCAATACACATGATGGACCAATGGAGGATGCCAATCGCTGCTTTCTGCATTTATAGTGGCTCTGATAGCAGCATGCCTATTAGAGATTATTAGAATGCCCTCTTATGGTGCCACATGACGCCCAACATTAGCCAAGAAAAAGGACCATGCTCCTATTGTTTCCCCTTCCACCATGGCAAATGCAATAGGCAGAATATTTGAGTTCCCGTCTTGAGCAATTTCCATCAACAATGTCCCACCATACGTGCCGTATAAATGCGTACCATCCACTGAAAGTAATGGTTTGCAGAATTTGAATCCTTCAATGCATGGTGGATAAGTCCAAAATAAGCGGTGGAATATCACAGAGCAATGGTCAACCAAATTTCCTACATAGTATGGCAGAGTTGAGAATTCAAAGATTGTACCTGTCAAAACAAGTGGTGAAACATAGCAGATTTAAGGTCAAATACAATTTCCCACATAGTATAGCAGAGTTGAAAATTCAAAAATTGTACCTGGCATAAATGTTTGAAGACCTTGCAACCATCTCAGAAGCACGTTGTATGACTCTTCCCAATCACCAAAAATGCGAGCAATAGCCTTTTGCTTGGTAAGCCATACTTTTCTATATGATGTTTTGAAGCCAAACCTGTTTTCAATTGCTCCCTGCAGCACTTTAATGGAAATAGTTGAATCAGCCTGTATCATAGGAAATATGGCAGCACAAATAACGTTGGTGTCTAGCTGTGGGTGGTCTTGTGAAAATGATGCAGACACACATGTATGTGGTCTGTTAAACTTCCGAATTTCCCACAATTCCTTCTTCTGATAATATGTCACGCGAATGCTCCAATTATACCCATTTCCAAAGTACTTACACTTGCCATGATATTTTATATGATCTGACTCCAACACCTTATATTCAACCGATCTTCGTATGCTGTAATTTTTTATCGTAAATAGTACAACTTCCTTATCACGAAATTGTTGCCCCATCTGCAATTCATTCTCCCTTGTCAATGATGGCATTTCGCCCCCATCTCCAATATCGAATCCTGGAAAAGTTCTTGCATGCATCGCTTCCAGATTGAGAGATGAATAGTGACCTACATGCTCACTTGATTAGGATTGAAACTGAGATTGGCTCCTACATACTTGGCTCTCGGTAATGGGTTCTGCCACTCCATCCGAGCCACTATCGCTGTCAAACAGCATTTCAACCGACTCCTCTTCATCATCTCCATAATCAACACTGAAATCACAACCAGGAATATGACCAACTTGTGCCAATGGCTGTGCAATCTGCATTGCAAGCTAGTAGAAACTTGGACCACCCATCAAATCATCAGCATTTTCTTCTTGAATATTTTAATTATGCACGGGACTTCCACAGCAAGAGTTGCAGAACGCACTGGCTGTGACATAAAAATATGTGCTGGATCGGGAGCAGATCCGCCAAAGCTGAAGTGCGACTCCTCCAAAATGACAAACAACTCAATAAAGTGAATTTCTAAATGTTGAGCATGGAAAGTGAACATGAGATCAACATCATTATTGTTACTCAGCTGCCAACTTTTATAGCGAAGTATACCTTTTCCCATCACCATGGCCAATCGATATAATATTTACATCACATGCTTGTTATCTTGTTCACCTAATTTCTGTAAAATCATATTCTGTAACTCTAAAAAAGTAATAGGTGGATGAATAGCTATAATATGGGGATTTTGACTGTTAAAACTTATACCCTCATCTATGTTTATAATTTCACCATTATAATGGATAAAAATATATCTCTCACTCATTTTTGAATTTTTGGACTAAAATCTCACTCTTTAAAATGGAATTCAAAGAATGATAAAAAAAAATGGTGGGATTCAAACACTACTAGAGAGTGCTGGAGTGGGATTTGGAATGAGATAAAAGTGGAATTGAAATAGCGGAGTGAAACTGAGAGCCCGATGGAAAAAACTATGGGAGTCAAACACTGATGTGGGATACCAAATATATATAGGGTTTAGAGAAAAGAAGAATTTATAGTGGGATAACTGAGCTGACACAATAGTGTATAAATCGATCTAACACAAATCGATTTACACACTATTCTGATTTATATACTATTCAAGTAATAGTATATAAATCGATTTATGTCAGATCGAATTAGACACTATTTGACACTATTCACTACCTATTATTTTATATTTTTATTTAAATTTAGTTTAGATATTTTTTTATTTGTTTAAATTTATTATATTATTTAAATTTATTTATAATATAATATTTGTTTATTATTATATACACTATTCGATACAGTTGTTTAAATTTATTATATTATTTAAATTTATTTATAATATAATATTTGTTTATTATTATAAATATTCGATCTACTTGTTTAAATTTATTATATTATTTAAATTTATTTATAATATAATATTTGTTTATTATTATAAGTATTCGATACTATGCACTACTCCCTTGCATAATGCATAAATCAATTTGTGTCAAATCGAATTATATACTAATTTTAAATAGTGATAATTCGATGTAGTACAAATCAATTTATCAACAATCCAATAAATCAGGACATTTTGGAAAATAATGTTGAAATGGTGTATTTAGGTAAATAACATTTTTTTTATATATGAAAAAAGGCTTGAAAGCTAAAATCAGCACTAAATATTGAAAGCAAGGGCTCAAAAGGGGTAAAAACAAAAAAAGGACTCACTAAATAATCAAAAGCGAAGATGATAAAATCACGGATGGAAAGCCACTTGCATAGTTATAAAACTTGACCAGGTAATTGACTCGGCCAAATCACCAAGCCATTATGTCACTGATTGAACCAGATATGATTAAATAAATATATTAAATGTATTAAAATTCAAATAAATACAATGAAATAACATAAGTAATTAATAATTTAACAAACTTTAAAAATTTGTATGCTTATATATATATTTAAATTATAAAAAACATATATCTAAAATAAAAATTTATTTTAATATTTTTAAATCTCATTCAAGAGCCAAGACACAACAAAAAATAATTCACTTATGAGCTGAGGCTCGTTCTTCATGTGTTAAGTTAAGAGATAGGGCCCATTCCCCATAAGCCCATTATTACTTAATTTTTAATTTTAAAAAACAACAACAAAAAAAGCTAACCCTAATTGACGTAACATTTCTCTCAACTCAACTCTCTTTCTTACACCGCACCATAACTCTTTGAGCCCTTTCTCAACTCCTTAAGTCAACTCTCTCTCTCTCTCTCTCTCTCTCAACATACCGCCAACAAAGAAGCAAGGACTGACCAACGCACATGAGGCTGCTATAAAATAAGACCCAACAAAAATAATAAAGTAAATAAAGAAACATAGCAACACTGATAGTCTAAGTCAAGTCAACTTGCACTACCCTTAATAAATAGTTCAATGCGGTGAATATTTCGTAGAGTACAACAGACTCTTCTATGTAACATCCCAAAGCACGGTACTTTTGATTAGTGTTGTTAATTGATTTATTTCATTGCATTAGAGAGATACACTTAATTAGGGTAGAATTGTGAATGTTTGGATCTAGAATATTTAGTTTTGCCATGAAGAGAATTTCATGAAGGACATTAGTAATGTCTTGCCAATTTAAGAAAAATTGGTTTGATTTCGGTGTTATGTAATGCAAAAACCGAGTCAATAGAAATTTATACTGCATGATCGCATGGATACCAGTTAAAACCCTAAATTGAGTAGTCAAAAATTGAGCCACGCACACCCCTTTAGTTGGCGCAACATCAGCAGCATAAAGGGAAGCTAAATGGAATTCAAGTTGAGTAGAATTCCACAGATCATCTTTAAGTGAGACAACTTGTGTCATGACTCATTACAAACTATAAATTTCCCAATTCCTCCCCCCATAATTCGGCCCTAAACCTGACCTCTCTCCCTCTCATTTTCTTTCTATACTTCACTTCTTCATCCTACTCAATTTCCTTCACCCAAGACTTGCTCTCTTACTAGCTCAAACTTGAAATTAAGATAGGATTCTTGAGTGTTTCTTGATATTAGGATTTATGTGGCTAGTTAGGGCTTCTTTGTTTCTCATTAATATGACTTGTCTCAACTGATTTAATATGGAAATTATTGGTTTGGGTTGGAAAATTAATCAAAAATTCAAGGAAGAATTCAAACAGAATTGCTGGAAATTGAAACCCTAAGACCTATCCGTACCATGAGCGATGCATTTTGACCTACAGAGGTCAAAATTTGATGAAACCGTTTAGATAAAACTAGACATCAAAGGCTTTCAAACCATATAAATTATAAGGTCATTGGCTCTATAATGAAAGAGTTACAAATTTTTGAAGTTTCCTTGGAAATTTTATCCTCTGCTCTAACCAGTATGGGTTGTGAAGGGTATAACTCACTCTATATAATTCAAATCGAGTGTAACAAATTTATTAGAAAGATGACATATAGATTATCTTCCATAAAAATTTCAAATTCATATCTTAAGTATATTACTCCCAAAAAATTTTCAAAATTACCCTATATCTTATTCAGGTTGAAACAGGACAGTCTCTTTTAGCCCAATTTTAAAGCTTGTAACTAGGGCGGTACTTACCCATTCGAAATGAAACTTGTGGAGGATGAAAGATAGCTCAATTAGTTTTACTTAAATATAAATTTCGAATAGAATTAATAAAGATTGTATTTTTAGTGAATTTTTACATTTAAGTACTCAAATATGTCCAGTAATAGGGCAGCTCTAAGTAAAATGTTAATAACTCAGTTGATATTCATCAAAACTTAGTGGGACCAAAAAGACTAAAAATAGACTAATAATGCTATAACATAATAATATTTAAGATTTAAATGAGTTAAAATGAAATTATGATATAATTTACAAAATAGGGCAAATTCAGGGATATTGAAGTACATGGGCAATTTCAAGTAGTTGAAGCTCTTGAACCATGAATTGCAATTGATTGAGATTATTTATGAAATTCTCTATTAAATTGTTGAAATATTGATGTATGATTATGATGATTCTATTATTTGAACTGGCTAGTTGAAATTTGCTCTGCTGCATTTGGGGAAGCTTTTGTTCAGCTATTATGTTGCCGAATTTCCAGCAGAACATATATGAATGATGTTTTATGATGTTAAGTTTTTCAAGTTCAATTATTCATGGGTACATGCATTATGAGAAAAGTAAGGATTCTATATCACTTAGGCCAGCTCTGGAATAAATTAAGGGGAATAGATCGGCAGGAAAGTTGGGGAAAGAAAATCCGGCTATCCTATATAGGAATAAACTCGATCCTAAGAAGTAGACTATTACCCAAGAGTTATATGTTCTAAAACTCCTAGGGGACCAAGTATGAAAAATTATGAATACAAGTCAAGAAAGGACAAAAATTAAATGCATCTATATTGATATTCTAATTGCACTCACTTATGCATATTATATGATTAATTATAGTCTAGTTTGAATTACAAATTATCCTCTATGATAATTACTTTGTTTATCAAATGTGTTCTTTTCTGCTTATTAATTCTACTGGTAAAAAGGAACTTTGCTTCAGACCACATTCTGTAATACTCATGAATTGAGGCATTTATTTTATTAATCATACTTTCACTAAATTTAACTAAACCGAAGCAACTAAGAATGATTCTGATATCAATGTGTACTAGATAGGAAATCATATTGAGAATTTTCCAAATTCTCATCCTATTGTATGTCTGTATCATTCTCAAACAACGGTGATGGCTACAATAGTCTTCTTCGCTCAGGTGCCCAAGTGGCAATGGCATTGTAATCATACTTTGGACTCTCTATACTTGACCGCTACTTCTCGATTCCACCTATATGTATTCTTCTAGCAGGCCTTTGTCATACCCATCTTTAGCCCCGTGTTTGACCTAACTGCTCTATTTTTAGCACTTTATCTATATATGGCTCACCCCTATCTAGTACCACCTCACTGGGCGTAGCTAGCCGCTGCACCATCCTAGCCTGTACATCCTATATCCTCCGAGAGTGATCCATCAGAGTGGATGGATTCTTCCTCCTCTTCATCATCAACACCCAATGACGGACACACAACAGCCGCTGTTAGATCTGCGGGCATTATACCGAATAGATTCCTCTCCTCAGAGTTCGACTAGTGGAGTGATTCAACCTCAATTACCATAGTTTGTATAGCATGACCCTCTTTTGGTGTCTTTTATGTGACCTTGGTCATAGGCACAATTTTTTTTTAGTTCTCTCATGTATCCATGCTAGTTGAAATGTTCTTCTAAGGACCTTTATTGAGCCGATGTTCATAGTCATGGACCAGGTTTTTGTTTTGACGGTCCTATTTGATGTACTTAGTACTTATATATTTGAATACATGAGGTGATATTTATATATGGGTGAGATATATTGTGATTAATTACTACGAAATTTATGTCTGTACTATTTATATTTCTTTATATTGCGACGCGTCCTGCACAATACGCAACTTAACCACCAGATAAACACCACGTAAATAAAATGATAATCCATGCCTGATTAAAATCTACTTCGCTGAATTAAGAATCTAAAGGTAAATTAAACCGAGAGTTAGTCATATGTGGCAAACTATCGAGTATAACATTATGACTTAAGCATAATATTATATTTGATAGGGTGTTACATTCTAGTTGAACCAGGATCTCAAGAACAAGTATTATCTTATGTTTAACCCAAGAGAAAAAGAGAACCAACAGAATAAGAATATAGAAAATTGAGAAGAAGAGATAGGATACTAGTGTATATGTTAGTGATTTCCAAAATAAAATATATATAGTTTTTAAATGGTAACATCAAAAAAGATCTGAAGAGTTGAGGAAGTACGGGATCGTGGGCTAGTTTTTTGTGATTCAAGTGTTGGAGATATAAAAGCAGTATCTCTTGATATATGAATTGTATTTTACAATTTAAAATATAAGATAACACATAGAACATAGCCACTAGCTTTATTGAGGTGGTTACCATCTAAGGAATGCATGGTTTTCTATATCATTGTAATGGTTGCAAACCATTATAGTAGCAATAGTCATGTTGTACATGGCTTTAAGAGACACGGGTTTTCCCAAATTGATGCAACATTGCCGATGTTTGAAATTACAAGTCATACATTGCATCAATGAAGGATGTGATTTTTGTTATAAACCAATTAATGTGTCCTTTTAGTACATAATAAACCAATGTGTCTATTCATTGCATACATTCATGTAAAGACATGACTTTCCTAAATTTCATTTTTTCGCTTATAAATCACCCTTATCACTAGAAAGTTAACTCACTTTTACTTTATGTATTGTGTGAGTTTGAAAGTTCTGAAAATTTTACAAGTCTTATCTTATTTTTCAAGTTCAAAGAGAGCAAGGAAATTTCTTATTATTGCTAAATAAGAAACTAATAGAGGTTTCATTGTATCTTGGATAAACATCATCATCAACCCAACAACAACTACATGTGGGGGCGAATATGTCTCAAAAGATATCAAAATAATTCATGCCTTGAAACCACAATAATATTCAAGTTCTTGATCATCTTTTGCACAATTTTTTTGTGACAATTTTAAAGAGATATTTTCTTAAAGATGACCCAAAATCAAAGTACTACTTTCAACATCATGAATCAAGAGTTTGTTAAATTAGATCGGTTTGATGGAACTAATTTCAACCGTTGGAAAGACAAAATAATGTAATCTTTCGATACTCAACCTTGTTTATATGCTTAATCTAAATACTACTCCAATTCCTGATATTGTTGAAAATGCCTCCAAGGAAGAAAAGGTAAGGATTGCCCAATTAAAGAAAAAGCATGATAAGGATACTTTTGCTTGCGAAGGTCATATTCTCAATACTTTGTCCAACCGACTTTATGATTTTTACATATCAATTCAATCGCCACTGAAGATTTGAAAATCTTTGGAAGATAAATACAACAATAATCAACAAGGTACGGATAAATTTATCATGTTAAAGTATTTTGAATTTAGTATGGCCGATGATGTGCCTATCATGGATCAAGTTCATGAATTACAATTCCTCGTAAGTGGGCTTCGAGATTTATAAGTGGTGATCCCTAAATCATTACAAGTCGGAGCAATTATTTCAAAATTGCCTTCAATTTGGAATGATTATAGGAAAAAATGCTTACATCGTAGTGAAGACTTCACTGTTGAGAAATTACTAACACACACACACACACACATATATATATGTTGAAGAGTAAACTCGAAAATGTGATAAATGTATCTTTCTCAAAATTATAAAGTGAATCAAATTGGTGAAGGAAGAGTCACTAAAGGTAGAAAGAACTCCTTATTGGATGCCAAGCAAGAGAAAAAGAGATAGAGAATGTTATCATTGCCATAAGAGACGAGATTATATCAAGGATTGTCAATTTCTAAAAAGGGGTCATGATTCCAAAGAAGGATCAAGTTCAAAGGCCAACTTTGTGGAGGAAAAGGACTTAGTTGCTATGATCTCTAAGGGGGTTCAATGTATTCATATTTTTTAAGAATGATATGTGTAGGAAAAGGATATTGTAGCGAAGACACATTCAAACTTGGTATTAATATTAAAGTAAATGTTTTTGTGTATATTGCTGTTTCTTGTGATTTACGGTATAATAGTTTAGCACATTTAAATTACAAGTCAACTGAATATATGCATAAATATAACTACATCGATCTTAATAGTAACGATTTTAATAAGAAATGTAAGATTTGCATACAATCCAAAATTACTAAGAAAAATAGTGATGTTTGTGAATTAAATGGAAATAATACTAGAGGATCGAGGAAACGGTATTTTATAACATTCATAGATGATTATTTTAGATTTACTTATGTGTATTTGCTAACAAGTAAAGATGAAGCTCCTTAAAATATATTTTTTTAAAGAAATGGAAGTAGAAAATATGCATGATATATAAGAATATGAAAGTTCTTTGTAATGATAGAGGTGGAGAATATTGTCTAGTAAATTTGATTCCTTTCGTGAGTTACACGGTATTGTGTGTGAATTTTCTGCTTCATATACTCCGCAACAAAATGGTTTAGCAAAGAGAAAGAATCGTAACTTAGTGGATATGATTAATTCAATATTGCTAAATGTAAGTTACTTTACAATATTTGGGTAAGGCATTATTGATGACACATCATATATTATGTATGACACCATCAAGAAATAGAACGGTTTCTCTATATGAAATATGGAAAGGAAGAAAACCAAACTTAAATTACTTGAAAGTGTGGGGGTGTTTAGTATTTTATTATGTTCCTAATCAAAAGAGAACTAAATTAGGGCCAAAAGCTATAAAAGGCATCTTTAGATGATATGCTCAAAATTCTAAGCCATGTAGACTCTTAGACTCAATGTTTAATATAGTTGTTAAATCAAGAGAGGTTCACTAATGATTCAACCTCCCAATTTGGAATATCCCCAAGAGGATATAGAAGTTTCTCAAGAAACGATTGTAGATCAAAGCCTATAGGATGCAAGTGAGTATTTAGAAGAAAGTATAACACATATGGTTCAATACAAACCTTTAAGGCAAGGTTGGTAGCTAAAAGATTTAGACAAAAGAAATGTCTAGACTATTTTGATACCTATGCACATATGGCAAGAATGACTTCTACTAGGGCTCTTATAATGTTAGCATCCATTTATAAACTTCACATACATCAAATGGATGTTAAAACAACTTTTCTCAATGGAGATCTTAATAAAGAAGTTAATATGGAACAATCGAAAGGCTATTGTTACCTAGAAATGAAAAGAAAGTTTGTAAACTAGTTAAGTCTTTGTATGGCTTAAAATAGGCGCATAAAACAATGGCATGAGAAGTTCGATACCGTGGTATTATCAAATGGTTTTTCACATAATAGTACACATAGATGTATATTCTCCAAATTTACTAGAACTATGGAGTAATAATTTGTCTGTATGTAGATGGTATGTTAATTATTAGGATGAATTTAGAAAGAATTCGTTAAATAAAGAAGTATCTAACTTCTAAATACAAGATGAAGGATTTGAATGAAGTAGATACAATATTGGGCATAAAGGTGCATAAGCATGAAATTAGATTTACTTGAACTAATGGACTTCTAAAGTAGGCCAACCCTTAGGTAGAATCTAATGGACTTTGAATACTGGTGATTTAGACAAAAAATAAAATAGAATCCAATATTGATTTATGCTTCTCCACAAAATAATCCAACCTTTATCCACTTGGACAAAATAAATCAAATTAATATATTAACATGAAAAACCCCATATTAATCACAATATGTGGCCATAATAGGATGTCAATACTGAGCTAACACTCTTAAACACAAGTCTAGGATAGGATAACAAACATCTCAACAATGCAAATTTATATTCAAAAAAGTACTGATATTATTCATGCAAGATACTCATATCTTAGCGAACCAACAAAATGTAGAATATGGGTAAATGGAAAAGCACAACAAGATAGCATGCCAATATATGGTCAAAGTGCAATTCCCAACAAAATAGCCCAATCATTCGCCTAAGATGCTATATATATGAGATTTAATAAATCTCATCATAACATCAAAATAAAACTAGCCCCAAAATATCTCCACAATATATCATATCAACACAAAAATGTGCAAAAGAACAATATATGGCTACATAAAGCACAGCCCAGGATGCTTTTTGAGATTCAATAAAATGTCTTGGCATAATAACAAAATAAGACTGGATCCAAAATATCTCAGCAATATGTCATTTATATAAATTATATCAATAAATATCAACAAGTGAGTTGTGCAAAGATTATGAACAAAATGAAAAATGATAGCAATAATAATCACTACTTAATGTCTCAAGACATTACAAAATATGATATCATAATAAATCTATAAAATAAGCTCCCACTAACCCAAAATATCAAAAGAACTCATTAAACCCATATGAGTTACGTGATCAATAAAATTTTTAACAACAAGCCTTTGGTTATTAAATTAGTAACCATAAGTTTTGTAGGAATATATTTGATATGAGTTTGAAACTCCTAAATCTTCACTCTAACAAATTAACATGAATTATAGAGCTATTTTATATTTGTTTATTAAATATAATTTATTTTTTCTTTCCTATTTTTTATATATCACTTCACTTATTTTCTAAACTTTTTCTTTGTTTTAGAGGGTATACTTGTCATTTAACCAACTTTTTTTTTTCACTCCCCTATTTTTCTAAACAAGTGAAGAGAAAAATTTTATCGCGGTTCTCAATAACTTTTTCTTCTTTCTCTCCCTTCTATTCTCTTAATCAAACAGAAGAAAACTATCTAATTTCTCCATTTTCTCTTCACATATTTTTCTTCTTCTTCTTTTCCGTTGAAACAAAGAGAGTGTTAAGATTGTGAATCAAGTCTAAATTTTTGTTAAAATACAATTCGATTTTACTTAACAAATTTAGGCCACTTTAATTATCATTCTTAATCACATTTTCCCTTATTCTAATTTTTTTATTTTATCTTATTATTTATTAACAATTATAAAGGAGATAACTCTTTTGGTACTATTTTTTTTGTAAATCTTAAATATGTTTTTAGTTTATGTAAATAAAAGTTGTCTTGGTTTTAATCTCTCTAAAATTTTTTCTTGGCTTTTGGCCCCTATCATTCTAAAATTTTGGTCCCTATAAATATTTTAGAATATATGTTTAGTTCTTATAAATATTGAAAATTTTCTTTTTAGTTCTTAAAAATATTTTACGAATCTTTTTTTTACTCCTATAATATTTACCACTTAATAGTGTTAGGCTAACGGTAGGGAACAAAAACTTAATGTTGGTGAAAAAAAGAGGAACCAAAAGTCAAGAAAAAAATTTAGAGGAAATAAAACCAAAACAACTTATCTTTATAGAAACTAAAAATATATTTAATCATTTTTATTAAAATAAATTTGTAAACATATTAATAATAACCACTCATATTTTTATCCCATTATTATTTAAGATTTGCTTCAAAATTATACTTGCTCTGGGGTTAATAGATCATTACTTTAGAATTCAAAAATTCAAAAATTTTCTTTTATCATTTTCAAAAACTTAAATATACATACAAAGCACAAATTTAAAATTATAAAAACTATAAAACTTAGGTTTTGAGAATATATTGGGAGGGTAGTGAAACAAAGAATTAATATAATTGATTGAAGTAAATTTTTTCTTTGAATTTAATTTTTAATTGATTGGTTTTTTTTTTTTTGAATAAATGAATGTGGATCAAATAATGAGTTGGGCCATACATAAGAGAAAAAAGAGACTAGCTTGAATGAGTTGTGGGTTAGATAATGGGCCAAAGCCCAAAGGAAAGGAAATCACCAACAATATGCTTGCATTGAACAAATCTCTCCGCCTTAGGCATTGTGACTCTGTCTGAGGGATCTTCCACTTGCAATTGTAGTTCCATGTCCATGGCTGTTTCACTTTGGAGACCTCATGCAGCTTCCTCGCTTCTCGCCGATAACACCAATGCTTTTCGCCATTTCTCTTTAGGTACCATTCTTCTTATATATTACTTCAGCTGTTCTTTTGGGAACATGAGTTTCATATATTACTTATTATATATCTTGTACCATAGGGACCAATATGAAGAAAATGACAACTTTATCTTAGTGTGATGTAGCTTTGTCAAGAGAGATGGCAATTTGAGATATTAGTGTTTCCTTTCACATTGATGAGTTTATTATTTCATTTGTTGACATTTTATTTCTTTAATTTTACCAATTATTGATATAAATCTGGGTCAGTAGCTTTTGGTGTAATTTTCAGTAGTATTAGCATCCATTTATAAACTTTACACACATCAAATGGATGTTAAAATGGTTTTTCTCAATGGAGATCTTAATAAAGAAGTTTATATAGAACAATTAGAAGGCTATGTGCTACCCAAAAATGAACAAAAAGTTTGTAAACTAGTTCAGTCTTTATATGACTTAAAACAGGTGCCTAAATAATGGCATGAGAACTTTGATACTATGGTGTTATCAAATGGCTTCTCACATAATAGTGTAGATAGAAGTATATACTCTAAATTTACTAAGAACTATGGAATAATAATTTGTTTGTATGTAGATAACATGTTAATTATTGGGATGAATTTGGAAAGAATTCGTCAAATAAAAGAGTATCCAACTTCTAAATTCAAGATGAAGGATTTGAATGAAGTAGATACAATATTGGGCATAAAGGTGCATAAGCATGAAATTGGATTTGCTTGAAGTCAATATCATTATATTAAAAATGTATTGGAAAAGTTTGAGCATCTCAAAATTAAGGAGTCCAATACAACCTATAATTCTAATTTCAAATTAGAAGAAAACATAGGGAAACCTGTAGTAGAATTAGAATATGCAAGTGCTATAGGAAGTTTAATGTACGCTATGCATTGCACCAGGCTAAATGTAGCATTTGCAGTATGCAAACTATCAAGGTTTATAGGAAAACCTAGTAACCAACACTGGAAAGCTATAATAAAAGTTCTTAGTTATCTTAAAAAAACCAAAAACTTGGGATTATATTATAGTGATTATCCTGTTGTAGTAGAAGGTTATTTCGACGCTAGTTGGATTACAAATTTGAGTGATAATAAATCTACTTCAAGATAGATTTTCACCATAGGCGGTGGAGTAATAAGTTGGGCCTAAAAAAAACAAACATGTATTTTACATTCTACTATAAAGGTTGATTTTATAGCTTTATGAACCGCAAGTTAAAAAAAAGGAATGGCTTAGAAATTTGTTATATGATATAGAGCTATGGGCATAACCAATGATTACTATTTTGATCTTTTGCGATAGTGGGCCAACCATTAGTTAGAGTCTAATTGACTTCGGATACCGGTGATTTAGACAAAAAAATAAAATGAAATCCAATATTGATTTATGCTTCTCCACAAAATAATCCAACCTTCTTCCACTTGGACAAAATAAATCAAATTAATATATCTACATGAAAAACCCCATATTAATTGCAACATGTGGCCATAACAGGATGTGAATACTGAGTTAACACTCTTAACCACAAGTTTAGGCTAGGATAACAAGCATCTCAACAATACAAATTTATACTTGAAGAAGTACTGATATTATTCATGCAAGATACTCATGTCCAAGTGAACCAAGAAAATGTGGAATATGGATAAATTGGAGAGCACAACAAGATAGCATGCCAATATATGGTCAAAGTGCAATTCCCTACAAAATGGCCCAATCATTCACCTACGATGCTATATATATGAGATTTAATAAATCTCATCATAACATCAAAATAAAACTAGGCCCAAAATATCTCTACAATATGTCATATCAACATAAACAAGTGCAAAATAACAATATATGGCTATAGAAAGCTCCACCGAAGATGCTTTTTGAGATTCAATAAAATGTTTTAGCATAATAACAAAATGAGACTAGATCCAAAATGTCTCAACACTATGTCATTTATATAAATTATATCAACAAATATTAATAATTGAGCTGTGCAAAGATTATAAACAAAATGAAAAATGATAGCAATAATAGTCATTACTCAATGTCTCAAGACTTTACAAAATATGAGGTCGTAATAAATCTATAGAATAATCTTCCACCAACACAAAATCTCAAAAGACCTCATTACACCCATATGGGTTACATCATCAATAAAAACTTTAACAACAAGCCTTTGGTATGAATTCAGTAATCATAAGTTCTGTAGGAATATACTTGATATGAGTTTTAAACTCTTGAATCTTCACTCTAACAAATTAACATGAATTATAGAGCTATTTTATATTTGTTTATTAAATATAACTTTTTTCCTTCCTATTTTTTATATGTCACTTCACTTATTTTCGATACTTTTTCTTTGTTTTTGAGGGTATACTTGTCATTTAACCAACTTTTTTTCGTTCTCTCATTTTTCTTTGCACAAGTGAAGAGAAAACTTTTATCGCGAGTGTCACATATTTTTCTTCTTTCTCTCCTTTTTATTCACTTAACCAAACCGAAGAAAACTATCTAATTTCTCCATTTCTCTTCATGTATTTTCCTTCTTTTTCTTTTCTTTTCTATCGAAATAAAGAGAGTGCTAAGGTTGTGAATCAAGTAAAAATAGGTGAGACTTTCAAACTAAATTTTTGTTAAAATACACTCCTACTTCACTTAACAACTTTAGGCCATTTTAATTATCATTCTTGATCACATTTTTCCTTATTCTAATATTTTTATTTTATCTTATTATTTATTAACAATAATAAATGAGATAGCTCTTTTGGTACTACTATTTTTTCATAAGTCTTAGATATGTTTTTAGTTTATATAAATAAAAGTTGTTTTGGTTTTAATTTCGCTAAATTTTTTTTTTTTTTTGGCTTTTGGCCCTGTCGTTCTAAAACTTTGGTTCCTATAAATATTTTAGAATATGTGCTTAGTTTTATAAATATTGAAAAATTTCTTTTTTGTTCTTAAAAATATTTTAAGAATCTTCCTTTTGCTCCTATAAGTATTACCACTTAATAGTGTTAGGCTAATGGTAGGGGTCAAAAACCTAATGTTGGTGAAAAAAAAGAAGAATCAAAAGTCAAGAAAAAAATTTAGAGGAAATAAAATCAAAATGACCCATCTTTATAAAGACTAAAAATATATTTAATTATTTTTATAAAAATAAATTTGTAAACATATTAATAATAACTACTCATATTCTTATCCCATTATTATTTAAAATTTGCTTCAAAATTATACTTATTCTGATGCTAATAGATCATTACTCTAGAGGTGGATCAAATAAATAAGTTGGCCATACATAAGAGGAAAAAGAGACTAATTTGAATGAGTTATGGGTTACACAATGGGCCAAAGTCCAAAGGAAAGGAAATCACCAACAGCACATTGGCATTGAATGAATCCCTCCATCCTAGGCATCGTGACTAAGGGTGGGAACAGGCCAAGTGGCTTGGCATAGACTTTTATAAATAAATAAATAAAGCAGACTCAGATCTTTTCAAAAGCTTGTTTAATTAGACATATAGAATTACTATGAATGGGATTCAAACACAGCACTAAAGTATGCCTAATACTACTATTGCCATTGAACCACACTGGCTTGCTATGTAGGATTGTGCATATTAAACTATATGTAAATTATATATATATATATACACACACCTACAATGAGACTTACCACCTACCACATTCGTCGGCACTACACTATTGATCTTTTATCGATAGAGTAGTGATAAAGGGACGTATTTTTTGTGATATAATACGCAACGCATGCGAAAAAGTGAGTAAAACAATAAAAATATTTGAATGATAGGTCCCACATAATTATTGTTATTTTTATTCAATTTTTTTTATTTAAAAACTTACCAGCATCTTGAGCAAGATGATGATAAATTTTGTATATATATATATATATTGATAAATTTTTGCATTAAAAAAATATTAAACAAAAATAACAATAATTATATAAGATATATTATCTAAATATTTTTATCATTTTACTAATTTTTTTTGTATATGTTTCATACTGCATCGCAAAATATGAGTCTCCGATCATTTTTCTTATTGATAGCATGCCTATTTTATACTTCTATCTTTTCATATTATTATTACGTTTAAAACGTAACATTTTTATTCTCTCTTCACTCGGTAAATACCGATTCACTCTTTCCCCTTTCTTGCTCGATTCTCTGAGCCCTAGCAGTCGCCCATCCCCTTCTCAAGCTCTCACCGCCGTCCGCCGCCCTACATTCCACGTCCTGCTGCAAACCGCGAAGAGCCTCGCCGCCTTCACCGGAGCCGCTCACACCGCCGGATCTTCCTCGCCGGTTGTGGATCTGTTACTTCGCAGGTAGTTTTTCTTTTGTTTATAATAGACTTTGGGGATTTCTATGTGTGCTGGACATGTATTGATTGTTGTTGAGAATTTAAATTTTGCTTCCTTGATATGTACATTGTATGGGTTTTATTATTCAACAATGGTTGGTTGCAGTAGACTGTTACCCAGGCTAATTTACTTGCAGTAGGGTTATGGTATCTGGTTTAAGACAAATAAATTGTATGGGGTTTGCACTAATTTTTTGGTCCAAGTTTCGTTTTTTTTTTTTTTTTTTTTTTTTTTTATGAATGTGTTTTGTTAGAATTAATTATATATATGCATTGTTATTATTATTATTTTTTTTTATGATTTATGGAATAGTGTGTTCTGTATTGTTTTTTAGTAGAATGCAAATGTTGGCATTCCTTTTTGATAGATCTTATGGATAGACATTAGCATTGGGCATCATCTTGGCAGAGCAAGTGACAAATTTTCAAGTTTTTTGGGATCTCTAGGGT
This sequence comes from Pterocarpus macrocarpus, assembly GCA_031439585.1. Lineage (NCBI taxonomy): Eukaryota > Viridiplantae > Streptophyta > Magnoliopsida > Fabales > Fabaceae > Pterocarpus > Pterocarpus macrocarpus. The sequence continues at coordinate 60,864,460 of CM062515.1, forward strand.
GCAAATAGCAGCTGTTTGTTTTGGTTTTCTTTACATGTTATTGTTCTGTTATTTGTATTTTTTAATTTGGTTCTGATGTGCTTTGCTTTTCCCCTGCTGGGGTAAAGTCTCTCTTTTCCAATTATTAAAAAAAAAAAAAACCTTCTATAATTTTCTTTTTAGAGTTTTTTTTGTACTAAAATAGGCTTTGATAATAGCCTTCAGGCCAGGCCTGGCCTCTCAAACAGGCTAGGCTAGGCCAAAACTAAAGCCTTTGATAGGTAATAGGCCAGGCTCAGGCCCAATATTTATGATATAGGCCTGGCCTATTTAGAGTATAGCCTGGCCTAGCCTGTTTCCATCCGTTATTGTGACTCTGTCTGAGGGCTCTTCCACTTGCAGTTGCATGTCCATGGCTATTTCACTGTGGAGACCTCGCGCAGCTTCCTCGCTTCTCGCCAATATCACCAATGCTTTTTGCCGTTTCTCTTCAGGTACCATTCCTCTTATATATTACTTCAGCTGGTCTTTTGGGAACATGAGTTTCATATATTACTTATCGTATGTCTTGTATCATAGGCACCAATATGAAGAAAACGACAATTATCTTAGTGTGATGTAGCTTAGTCAAGAGTGATGGGAATTGGAGATATTGGTGTTTCCTTTCACATGGATGAGTTTATTATTTCATTTGTTGACATTTTATTTGTTTAATTTTACTGATTATTGATATAAATCTGAGTCAGTAGGTTTTGGTGTAATTTTCAGAAGATTTGATTGCTTTTTAACCTTGCACAAATGAAACTATATTCATTTCGATGCCTTTTATATTCTGTTTAATTGTGCTATACCACATTCATTCATCTTATGTAAACATTCTGAATCTGAAGTAACAGGCTTTCTCTGCTATCATTTGTGAATAATTATTATATCTCAAAAAAAATTAAAAATAAAAAACAAAAAGAAAAATACAAAAGTAAAATTTCTTAATCAGTTTTTATGAATAATTGAAAGAAAAAATCTTTTTCGAGGAAGATAAATAAACATTGTCCAAGTTATTATTTAATCTGTATTACTAACTCTATCATTGATGTATCAAGGGTGCAATGTATTCAGATTACACGCTTTCTTATATATAATTTAGACTCTCAAACCTGATCTTATTTTTTTAGGACCAGATTTTGCAAAATTAGAATTTTTTTTCCAATCGGTTTCCTAAAAAGATATTGATGGCAATTCCATTAAATTTTTCAATAAATTTTAGTCGCAGCACTTTCTGGGTATATTGTGACACCATTGAGTGTTGACCCACTCGAATGGAGACTATAGCCTCTGCTGCTGGTGTCTTTCTGTGATGTTTGGTCAGAGTGTATGGTATATTGAACCTTATGTTTCATTGCTTTTGTTTTTCACAGATGTTGCTGCAAACACAAATCCTCATAATGCACGTGAGAGTATGATGAATCAAATGATGTATTCTGACATAAATTCTCAAATTGGGAGTTGCATGCCATTATCTGCGATGCGAATTGGAACTATCATTCACAACATTGAGTTGAACCCAGGGCAAGGTGGCAAGCTAGTCCGGGCAGCTGGAACTAGTGCAAAGATCTTGAAAGAGCCCACATCAAGATACTGTCTTATCCAACTCCCTTCAGGTGTTAAAAAATTGATTGATTCTCGCTGCAGGGCCACCATTGGTACGGTATCTAATCCAAGCCATGGAGATCAGAAGCTTAGGAAGGCCGGACAAAGCCGATGGCTTGGTCGAAGACCAGTTGTTCGAGGAGTGGCCATGAATCCTGTAGATCATCCTCATGGTGGAGGAGAGGGCAAGAGCAAGAGTAGCGGGCGGTGGGGGCGAGGATCTCGTACTCCTTGGGGCAAGCCGACTAAGAGCGGCTACAAGACCGGACCCCTGAAACGGAGAAGGTAGTATCCAATATTCACTATAGCTGTTTCTGATGCTTCAATGTTAGATGCCTGTAATAATTGTGGTTGTGGAGACTGTTGCTCCTCGTTGGGAAAAGTCTACTGCTAATCATGGAATTGGTTAGGTTCAGCCAGTTTGTGCAAGTTGTATAGTTGTGGAAGTAAAATGTTTTTGAAATATTTGCATATTCTGCAGCAACCTGCACTTGCATTCATGTTGTTATTGTTCACACGACATCCTTGATGGCTAATGGTTTGTCTTATGGGGGGCAAAAAAAAATACCTTTCACTGTTCACGAGATGGAGTTTGCAATTCTGTCTATTATGCTTTTATGAATTAGTTTGAGATTAATTTTGTTGGCTTGCTTAAATGGGAGAGAAAGAGAGATATCAGAGGATGCTTTTGGTTTCTTTTGTCCTTCTATCTGCTTATTGGTTAGGTGAAAACGAAAATGCTAGATATGCCTATGTATCGAAATCAGACCATGGGTAGAAAATGAAGCGGGTCTCATTGATTAATAACAAATGCTAAAATGTGTGGAGATATGTATGACATTGTCTTTTTTTCTTAATGATTACTCACACAATTTCAGGCTGTGAGTGATGATTAAGTAAAATTCTCTTTTAGTGACTCGAAAATTTTAATCTCTGATATCGCAAGTAAAGTTCGTCTTAAGTTGCTGATCACTTCGATTTTAACCAATCACTTTGTATGTAGTATATGACAGTGTTTAAGGAAATATGTAGATGTTCTTCTATATTGGTTATTGAGATATGTTCAGAGCTTAATATGTATATTTTATCCGCATACGTTATTTTTTCTTTGATCTGTTATTTTTTCTTTGATTCTTTCGTTCTCTTCCTTAAATAAATATACGGAAAAATCTTTTCTTAAAATATTTATAGAAAAAGTTGCCTTAGGAGTTTCATAATCTATTGTTACTTACTGAACTGTGAAACAGGTCGAAAAAATGAATTTCGAATTTCCATCCTTTTTCGTTTTGTAAGAAAGCCGAAACGTCAAGACCTGTAACTTACCAACCATCATGATGTATCTTCAAGCTTCCGAGCCTGGGCATTAATTTGATTAAATGATTAGAACCTTTTCATGTTAAAAAGAACTGGAGCTCAGCTCTTAGCTAAAACAAGTGAATCGTGGGGCTCCGGTTAATTTGTTATTCTTGAATGTGTTTTTATTACAATTTGTTTAATTTTATCCCACCATCCAACTCTGTTGAAATAGTTAGCAGTGATTGCTAACGTGATATCATGTATCCTCTTCTGTATTGGTATGGTGTCGATGTGGGTGTCATGTTGGCAATTCGAAAAACCGTTTGTGAAACGTTAAGATAACAATTAAACTTTAGAAACTAAATTAAAACCCAAAAAAAAAAAAACTGAGATTAAATTGAAATGAAAGATAATTTTAGAGATAAAATTAAAAATTATAATTTTTAATTACTTAAATATGTTTTTTCGAGGATATTATATAAATATAAAATGCGACATTGATTACACACTAAAAAATGAATCGTGAAGGTTTGAGGGTTCTGCAAATAAAATAATTATGTAGAAAATTCCTACTCAAAATCACACTCATTATATCAAATTTCGTAAATTATATTTATTTATATGAATGCCACTTCAGCAATCAAAGCAACGCTAATTGATGGTACAACAAATTTTACAATCACTGTGTCAACGTTAAACTCAAATGTAAATGAGTAATATTTAATGTTATTGCCTTATCTTTTTTTTTTTTTTTCAAAACCATGGATATATTATGGAATAAAACTCTCTTAATACTAGTTATTTTTATACATCAAATTTAAATTTAAGATTTTACTTAAAGGAAATAAATTTCAAACTACTTGAATTAACAAAATTTTAGTATGTGCCTCATTATTTCTTATATTGTCTAAAGATGTTTTAATTTACTTTAAAAATTATACTCTTATTTATCAGTCATCTTTTAATATAAAGTTATTAAATAAATATTTAAAATTAATTTATTATTATTATTATTATTATTATTATTCTTATTAAATATTATTTCGCATATTACTGCAAAACCCAATAAACTCAGCTTATCACATCTCAAACCAATTTTTGAAGGGTGCGAGTTAAATTTTAATTCATTTTAATATATTTAATAAAACCATGTTAAGCTCCCATTTAAACATAATTTTTAGTCTTAAATTATGGTTCGAACATAAATGAATAAAAAAAGTTATTTTTTTCTCACTAAACCAAATCATCATCTTCCAATGTACCCAAAAAAATAAAAAAAATAACTATCATATATATATATTTAAAAAAGTTGGAAGATTAAAATTATTTTAATAATTATTTATTTATATGATCACTTATATAAGAATTAATTTATGTTTGGATAATTTAACTGAAAAATAGTTTAAAATAATTTATTTTATTTAAATTATATGAAAAAATTACTTTTATATACTAAAATTACTAAAAAAAATATAAAATAATTATTTATATTATATAATATTTATTACTTATAATTAATTTAATAAAAATATAATAATTATAAAATAATCAACTTTTATTTATAATTATAAACTATAAAATATTATTTATAATTATAAACTATTTTTATTTTAAAATTATTAATTTTTAATTATAATCTATTTTCATATTAATATTTTCAAAACAGCTTTTTTTTTTTCCAAAAGAAAGCTATTTTAGGGCATTACCCAAACATGCACATCATCGTTCCTAAACACACCCGGAGTAGTTGGGCCTACCAAATGCATTGACCTCCATTCTCCCAGTACTTGCATTGTAACGGAAGTAACGTTATATCATCATCATCGTCATGTGTTTTCTTTTGTCCTCTCTAGTTAGTGAGGAACTGAGGAAGGCTAGGTATATGCTATGAGATAATCCTTCCTCCATCAACTTTTGTTGAGGGGTGACTGGTGAGAGTGATTGAGTGTTCACAACAACACAACACAACGCATAGAAAGAGAAGAGAAGAGAAGTAGAGAAGAGAGAAAAAGAGAGGGGGGGGGGGGTGGGTGGTTATGGGGGTGGACTACTACAAGATTCTTCAGGTGGATAGAAGCGCCAAGGACGATGATCTCAAGAAAGCGTATCGGAAGCTTGCCATGAAGTGGCACCCTGACAAGAACCCTAACAACAAGAAGGAAGCTGAAGCTAAATTCAAGCAAATCTCCGAAGCCTATGATGTATGTAACAAACTCTCCCATTCTTCTCAATGTCATGCCAATTGTTTTCCCAAACCAAAAGGAAAAGTGGGTTTTTGTGTTATTTTTTTCTTTCTTCTTCTTTTTTTTTTTGGTTACAAAAATGAGATTCTTATAGCAACTCAATTTTTGACAATTTTTATTTTTCTTTCAAAATTTACATTTTTTCCCCCAAAAGCGGTTCAGCTAGAGAGTGGTTTTGAACTTGTTAGTGTAACCTCACCCCCTTTTTATCTGAATGTTAAATAGCTGAGTGCTTTAAAGCAAGTCAAATTTGATTTTATCCTCCAAAGTTGCAATTTTTCGGAAGGATTTTCAATTTTGAGTTCGTGGGGTATCCTAATTTGAATGTGAAAAGCTGAGGTTTAAAGCACAGCTCAAAATTTGATCTTTCAAAAATTCCTCATTTTTTTTTCTAAGGGGATTGAGCCAGGAGGGTTGTTTTGAAGTGGTGGAGTTATTAATTATTATTATTAGTATTATTCTTACTATTTTTTTTTCATATTTGAATTTTGAACAGGTTTTGAGTGATCCACAGAAGCGTGCAGTGTATGACCAGTATGGTGAGGAGGGGTTGAAGGGGCAGGTGCCGCCACCGGGTACTGGCGGTTTCCCAGGTGGAAGCGATGGCGGGTCGACGACTTTCCGGTTCAATCCCAGAAGTGCAGATGATATATTTTCGGAGTTTTTTGGATTTTCCAGTCCATTTGGTGGAATGGGAGACATGGGTGGCCGTGCCGGTGCTTCTGGCTTTTCCAGGGGCGGCATATTTGGTGAAGATATCTTTGCTCAATTTAGGAGTGGAGCTGGAGAGGGCTCTGGGCACGTGCCAAGGAAAAGTGCACCCATAGAGAAAACATTGCAATGTAGCTTGGAGGACTTGTATAAAGGGACCACAAAAAAAATGAAGATTTCAAGGGATGTTAGTGATGCCAGTGGGTGAGCTGTCTACTCTTGCTTGTTAGCCAGGTTTTACTTTTTAATTTCATGTAGAGATTATGTCGTTTGATGGATTTAAACTAGGCATTTAACCCACACGTTTTGTCGAAACCTGGCTGTTAATGTTTGTCGTTAGTGTGCTTATTGTTGAATTAGGAATTTGTAAATATTCTAAGAGTCTAGTATATCAATGTATATACTTATAAATTAAATGATGTGTGCTTAATGTTTTGATTGGATTATTTAACTACTATTGATGATGCAACGCATATAGTTAATAATAGTGTTTTTATTCTTCATTGTAGAAATTGTTGAGATTGTAAAAGGTTAGTGGTTTATATGGTGCAACATCAGCAAGTGATAAGTAAAAGTGATAAAATGGGGTTATTTATTAGCAATTTTTAGAAGGTATAAGCATATAGTTGCTAGAGCCAACTTTAGTAATATGTATATTATGGTTGAAGTAAAGTTCAATGATTTGTTTTGGGTGAAGCCATGTGTTGTTATTTGGTGATAACTTGGCTTGATCACTTTGATAGATTTGAAATTGTACCATACATTTGCAGTCTAGTTACACACGCCCTAGTTGGTTGTTCTGTATGTTTTCATTCTTCTAAAACAGAGGTGTCACGCAGTCATTTTATATGGCTCCTAAGGCTAAGAAAAAGGGGAGGAAGGAACTTACCTGGGAACATTGAACTGTTCTTGTCAGTAAATACTTGTTAAATGTAATGATTGGTCACAAGCAATGTGGGGTTCTGCATTTAGGATGGATCACCATTTAGCAGGAAGCACCAAAAATTATGACTCATAAGTTTAATTATGACTTATGGCATATGCTGGTATTATGGTATTATTGGAGTTTACTATTTCATTGGAATTCAAGTATTTATTCAATACTTGAATGGTTTCTTCATGTTTTAGGTGTAGCATCATGTGTATTTAAGTTTTGTGTAAATGTGTTTTTGAATTTTACATTATGTTACGATTCGTGACTCAAATTAAACAAATGGTTCTCGATACAATGCACGATTTGACAACTTTGATCTTGTATGCTTGGAGCAATCGACTTTGACTTATGAAGTGGCTGATTCTGAAATTGGACAAGATCTTTGAGATATATATTGTTTTGATTCTCTGTAGTCCTCATGGGACTCTGCACATTAACTTGCTATATGCTGTTTCCGTGAACACTTTTCTTAATTTGTTAATGCAACTATATTGAGCTTGGTATTTCGCTAGTGATTGTGGACCTATGTTCTTCATTGTGTTTATAATTTCATTCTAGAGATTGAAAAAGGGTGGCTCAATGCATGAGGCTCCCACCTGGTGGGATTTGGAGAGGGTAGATATAAACTACCTTACTCCCACTAACTGAGAGGCTGTTTCCTGGATTTATGATAGAGATAAATAAAAAAAAAAGAATTCCATGTTTACAGTTTATCTCACTGATTCAAACTAGTTTTTGGTGATGTATAAGTAACGGTATGCTTTCAAAATTAGGCAATATGATCGAGGACCGTAGTCTTTAAACTTGGATAGTGGTGTGGAGGGACCAACTCCAAAAATGCTGTAGCGGGGTAGCGGATAACAGGATTGCCGCTAGTAAAAACAAAGTTGCAATTTATACTACACACATTCATATGCTCAAAACTAAAAATTATGCACAATTAAATGCATATTCATCATTGCAGCTGAGGTTCCCTGCCATAGCTGAACCTAAGGAAATAAAACAAAGATATTGAAATTTGAAATTAAATGAATTTCATGTGGTCATGGCAGCTTAACACAGGAATGAGAGTGAGAATAAAGAGGTGAGAGTGAAGTTGGAGTGAAAGTGAAGTTAAAAGAGTGCCTCAATGTCATGGCAACAAGAGAAACAGAAAAGAGAAAAGAGCAAACCAGCAGAGAAACAAGAAAATGAAGAGAGAGAGAGAGAGAGGAGCTTGACTCAAACCTACAGGGGAGGGAGAAGAGAACACCAGGAGCTGACCAGAACTCTGGGTCGCTGCAGAGCTGCCAGGTTTGGCTGAAAGCAATGGTGGCTCGCTGGAAAAATGGTGCTTTCAGTAAAGAGGAGAAAAGAGTTGTATGACAATGGAGGTGGGTTTTTCTAACCATAGATGGCTTATGATAAAACAGAAGCAAAATCACCAAAGAATCCCCAAAACTCATTGATAAACGGCAGAAGAGAGGGGTAATTCTGGGTTTTTGTTCCTGATCAATATTGCGGCTGTGATTTGGTGCAATGGCCGCTATGCTGAAATGTGACATGATGATGCTAGCATCACATTCTCCAGCCCCTCCATTCCGCAACGGCACCATAGCACTGCTATTATATGTCTAGGCCATATTTTCTCTAATGATTACTTTCATTTTTCTTACAGAACCTAGGATTTATGGTGACTTCTGACAAATTTAAGCAAATTTGCTTTGATATTTTCTGTTCAACTGTCTGGATTTGTGACCAACTACTTCCTTTTCTTTTCTTTTTTTCTTATTGCTTGATCATGTGGATCCAGTCTTGGATTAATGAACCGAACTTTACATCCTTGTTGGCACAAAAGTTTGGTACAGTTATCAGCAGAAAGTCAGTGCCATTTGTCTTCCATGAAAACAAAATTTTCTGGAGCAAAAGCTCCCCTTTAGATAGATGTATATTTGTGCTGTTCTAAGTTACTAATAGGCATCCAGACATTGGAATTTAAAAGAATTCATTAGTTGCTATTAATTTATATATTTGACTTTTTTCATGCTTCATAAACTTTTTTCGACTGTCAATGAGTCTGGGATTTATGCATAAATGGGTTGGCTTACTGTAATATCCTTTGTCTTGATATCCCTACATTAACCACCTTGTTCATTCTTGTATGAGTTTGTTCTTTAAATTGGTTAAACGTGATGAAAACTGCAGTATTAATGTTGGAATATGATAAACCATTACTGCAAAAGGTCTTTGTTAGGCATGGGTTAAAGAACAATATGGGGGAAATTGGGCCAAGTGAGCTCAATTGATGTAATCAGTTGAATGGAAAGCATGAGTGTGGAGGGATTAGCTGTGCTGAGTCAGCTAAATTTGTTAGGGAGAGAGAAGAAGTATGAATTATGAGGGGAGCGAGGTCAGGATAGTTAGTGAGTTGCCGAGTGAGTAAGTGAGTAGTGTGGAGTGTGTGTGTTAGGATACCAAGTTAGTTAGGGAGTTAGTTGGCTATAAATAGAGAGAATAGGAGATTAGTTAAGGTCTTTGATCATTGGTTAGTAAGTCTTGGGAGAGTTAAGAGGTTTCTCGAATATCCTCTCTATCTTGTAATATTGAATAAACACTAGTTTTTGATTCTAATTCTAACATAGGTATCAGAGCCCAAATTGATCCAAGGGAGGGCTTTTCATGGTAGCAACTAGAGCAATGGAGGCAATTCTAGTTTTTGATGGGAAAAATGCACAGGCTTGGGAATGGGATGTGTGGGGTCTTTTCCTTGAGTGCGAGAAACTTGGGCAAGAGTCACTGGAAGCACATAGTTTAGAAGAGATGGGAGATGCACTGAGAGGACGACATTACTAGTGGTACGTGTTTTGGAAGATAGATAACCCAATTAGGAAATGGTGGGAATTCCTGAGGGCATTCATTGACAAGGAAGAACAAGAAGTCGAGCTTAGGGAGAGACAGAGGCAAGAGCAAAGGGTTCTTGATACCTCTGTTCAAGATCAAGAAAATGGCACAAGAAAAAAGGAAGGGAGTGAGGAGATGAAGGTGGAACAGGGACTACAAGAGGAGCAGATGGCGTTAGGGGAAGAGAGCGATGATGACAATTTGCGACCACCGACAGATTCGCCTGTTCACGCAATCAAGATCGTGGTCATCAGCAAAGGAGAGCAACAGTGTTTGAGCATCGTCAAGGGGAAGGAGAATGAAGAGATAAATGGTGGCCACAACAAGAGCAACGGAGGTGATGCGGCCCCTGTGAGGAGGATGGCGCCAGGTCACTGGAAGAGGGTGGAGGACAGACAGAGATGGTGTCGGACGAGGCGGCGGTGCAAGCAGAGAAGGCAACCGATGGTGTGTCTTCAACAGCTGCGACAGCCGCAACGGCGGCGCAATTAGAGAAGGCGGCTGGTGTGACAGCTGCGGTGACAATTGCAGCAGTGGTGCAGGTGGAGCTCACGGCAGCTACTCATCGCGCCCCAAAAGGAGGCTGTGCGACGGGTGGGTTGAAGACAAGGGCGATGGCGGGTTTAGAAGAGGAGGAAGGGGAGTTCGCAATGGCGATGGTGGCGGAAGTCGCATCGCACTCAAAAAGGGGGCAGCATGAAGGAAACGAGAAGGAGGCAGGGGCAAAAGTGGAAGTTTCCACATGGGGCTCATGTTCTGCCCTAATGGGCCAGGTCCACATCAAGGTAGAGAGGAATGGACTGATGTCAATAACAATTTGCTTTCAAAGACAAATGGTCTGGGCCCCAATACCAGAAATAAGGAAGCCCATTTTGGAAAAGGTTGTACAAAAAATTGGTTGCCTCTACAAGCCAAAGGAGAATTGGCTATGTAAACAAATGTGCCGTGGCTCGACCCTAATTGTTGGTTTGGCAGGGAATAAGTGGTCCGACAACTCTAATAGCTCTTTTGAAGTCAGGTTTCCAGCAATGGCATCTCGGAGGAATTTCTTTATACATGTCTAGTAATAAATCCTTATACCCCCACCTTGAGGACAAGGTGGAACTTCTGGGAGCGAGTATTGTTAGGATACCAAGTTAGTTAGGGAGTTAGTTGGCTATAAATAGAGAGAATAGGAGATTAGTTAGGGTCTTTGATCATTGGTTAGTAAGTCTTGGGAGAGTTAGACAACTCTAGAATTTCCTCTATCTCTTGTATTATTGAATGAACACTAGTTTCTCATTTCAGTTCTAACAGTGTGGAAGGGGTGCTCTAGAGTCAACCTCTCCATTGTATCCTTCCTATAGTCTATCTTAGGTCCTATGGTCACCTTGATAAGAACTTATACACTAATACATATAGAAAATATAGAAACATTTATACCTATTATTGTGTTTCTTCTCCTTTTATTTCATTTCTCTGTTACAGAATACTTATTCTTTTATTAACTTAATGTTGGATAAACAAACAAATCATTGAGGGAAATGGATCTATACCTTCCCACATCACTATGTTATTGCATAGAAGGGCATAGAAGATATATTACTACTTTGCGACTATTCATAGGGGTAGGTCAATGATGAGTCCTCTTAATAATGACTTCTGGTGAGCTTAATATAGCATTTTATTACTACTTTGAAACTATTCATGCTTCCTAGGTTTGGATAAATGATGAATATTCTTAAAGAAGTCTTATCTTGAGTCTTAAGATTAACTAAGCCAAAAGCGGTTTAGCAGGAATTAACATTGATATTCAAACTATGAATGCTTTTGCTTCTTTGGTAGGGTGTCAGGTGCTTCAATGGCCCCTCACTTATCTAGTATTCCTTTGGGAGGTAATTCTCGTGCTTTATCTTTTTGGGATCCAGTAGTGCGTAAGATTTTTAAGAGGTTAAATTGTTGGAAAGGTGCTTATTTCTCTTTGGGAGGTAGGATCACTCTCATTCAGTCTTGTTTATCTAGCATTCCCTTGTACTTCCTCTCCCTCTTTCGTATTCTCGTGGCAATAGCCCAAAATATTGAAAAACTCATGAGGGATTTCTTGTGGTTAGGGGTAGGGGATTCTAGAAAAGATCACTTAGTTAGTTAGGAGGTTTGTTGTAGACCTAAGAAGGAAGGGGGTTTGGGCCTGGGTAATATTGTTGCTAAGAACAAATCATTGGCAGCTAAGTGGCTTTGGCGCTTTCCTCTACATACTAATTCTTTATGGCACCAAGTCATTTGAAGAAAGTATGGTTTGCACCCGAATGGTTGGGATACCAAATCCGCAAGTAGAGTAACTCATAATTGTCCTTGGAAATTCATCTCTCAAGGGTTACCCTCTTTTTGTTTTCTCTTATCCTTCCGCTTGGGCGATGGTTCTCATATCAAATTTTGGGAAGACACTTGGGTTGGCAATGCCCCTTTTTCTATTACCTTCCCTCGCTTTTTTCACCTATCATCCATGCATAATGCCTCTATTGGTCAATTTTTTTCTCAGGATGATTTCTTTTGGAACTTCCATTTTATTCGAAACTTGAATGATAGAGGTTAATGAATTAGAGATGATAGAGGTTAATGAATTAGAGTCCCTTCTTCCTTTGCTTAATCCTATTCACGTATCCAATACCCCAGACACTAGGATTTGGACTCTTAACTGTTCAGGTATTTTCTGATGTAAATCTTATTTTCAATTCTTGACTTCCTCTCCTAACATAGACAAGTTTCTCTTGGACAAACTCGTTTGGAAATCTAAATCTCCCTTTAAGGTCAAAGCTTTTGTGTGGACTGTTGTTCTTAATCGGATTAATACTAATGACATGCTCCAAAAGCGTAGGCCCGTCACGGTTTTGTCCCCTAATATGTGCATAATGTGTGGTTTAGATTCCGAATCTTGGGCTTATCTTTTTTTGCATTGCCCTATGGCAAGATCTCTCTGGATCAGGCTTTTTGGGATCTTTGGAGAATCGTGGGTTTGCCCTAAGGATATTCATCGGTTTCTTCTCACTAGGTTCAAAGGTTTTGGCTTTCAGAAAGAAGCTAAGATTCTATGGCAGACCTCAGTCTTTGCAATGTTCTGGTGTAATTGGTTGGAAAGGAATTCTAGGGTTTTGTATGATTCCTTTTCATCTATTGATTTTATTTGGGATAGGATTACTGTTTTGGCCTCCCTTTGGTGCTCATCTCATGGCTTGTTCAATGGTGTCTCATTAGCTGATATTCAAAGGTATTGGCATGATTTATTACATGGTTCATCCCTCTAGGCTTTAGCCTTATATTTTGTATCTATGTGAGGATGTCTCATCCTCTTTTGTACATTCCATTCTCTTCTAATAAAATTTCTTTTTCTATCAAAATAAGAAAAAATGTACTTGCATTTTCCTATTCATGCCTTCTGTAGTAATTTTCCTGCAGGATTAAGTTTATGAGGTTAAATGGTCTCTATCGCAAAAAAAAAAAAAAGATGTTAGGTGGTCATTTGTCTTGTAGAAATAAATTCATGATATTTGACTTGCATATATATGTAATTAATGTCTTAATTGCCTTTTATAATTTTGCAGTTCAAGATATAATTGCACATTGCCATGCTTCAAGTCCTAGAGGTGTTCCCCTAAACTAAAATGATTGTGTCTGGAAAGAGCATTTAGTCACGCAGCTAGGTAGTCCACAATTTAGACATTTATATTTGAAGATGTTGAAAGTTATTGTAAATAATTCCTTACCAACCCCAACACCCCACCCCCCCCCCCCCAAACAAAAAAAAAAACAAAAAAAAGCCGCCCCTTTTTTCTACATATATCGTTCCATTAGGTCTGTCATGGGTGGGAATCTAACAGACATTGGAGGACAATTCATTGGACATGGCTTTTACATAGTCAGTCAAGTGATAATGCTGGTCTTGTTGCATGATTTTTATGAATATTCATTTTTGTTACCTTTTTATTTGTATGATAGATTAAGGGCAATTTTCATATGGTTTTAAGAACCGTCTTGGGAGGAACTTCAGTTGAATTAAGGTAACATACGATAGATTATGAGAATTCTTATTGCTGTTTTTTAAAATGTAGGCTTTGGTTTAGGTTTAGGAGGATTTTTATGTGATTGTGCCAGTATGTGTTTGAAATCTTCCACATTACTTACCATTATGACTACTTAATCTACTAAATGTTTTCTTCTTGTGTGGTGATTATGACTATTTAAACTATTATATGTTTTCTTATCGTGTAGAAGATCCACCACAGTAGAGGAAATCCTTACAATTGAGATCAAGCCAGGTTGGAAGAAAGGAACAAAAATAACTTTTCCAGAGAAGGGAAATGAACAGAGAGGAGTTATACCTGCAGACCTTGTCTTTATTATTGATGAGAAGCCTCATAGTGTCTTCAAGAGGGATGGCAATGATCTTATTATCGCACAGAAGATATCCCTTGTAGAAGCCCTGACAGGTTACACGGTGCAGCTGACAACCCTTGACGGGCGCAATCTTACGATCCCCATTAACTCGATCATTAGTCCATCATATGAAGAAGTTGTTAAAGGAGAGGGCATGCCCATTCCCAAAGAACCTTCCAAGAAGGGTAACTTGAGGATCAAGTTCAATATCAAGTTTCCCTCCAGGCTTACATCAGAGCAGAAAAGTGGCATAAAGCGATTATTGACATCAATGACGTCTACATAAGCATGGTAAAAGCTCTTCCTTCCATTTACCTAACAGTGTAAGATTGCAATTATTTTATTCTCGTGTGTTTCTTTTTCCACTTTCGAATGGAAATTCTTGCCTCTGTGAACTGGATTTCAACTATAACAGTTTATTAGAGTTTGGTATTTAACTGTTTCATGTCTTCTTTAGTTTTTGGTGGCGACAACCCCCCCCCCCTCTCCTTCTCCCCTTTTGCCTTTTTGAGAAGTGTTGGAAAGATTGAATTTCTTTGTACTTGCTCATTAGGGCGGTTGATGTTGTCATTTTTCTTTGACGATTTCATCTTTGAGAGAAATACTCTACATTGTATAGGAGTGTCAAAAATTTCAGCAATCCATGTGCACATCAAAGCCAACATGGAATCCACTTGATGACTTGATATTGAGCTAGCATTTGCTGTATTTTATGTGGAGGACGAAATACTCAATGTTTTGGAAATTGGTTGGTATGTCATTTGATGGTGATTTATGTAGTTTTGGCATGAGACCGTACCTTACATGAGTTAGTGAATTGAAGATATCTATATTTTGGATGTTTCTTATTTTGTGGATGCCTCGACTAGGTTTGGTGTCTTTGTTGGCACCAAACTCGACTAGTTCTTTTGTTGTGCAATCGTACCTTTCCTTGTTTGTTTAAAATTATTACTTTGTTTATTTGTTTAATTTAAATAAATAATAATAAGGAAAAGGTAAAAAGAGAAGTAGAAGTGGCAAGCAGGGAAAATACATCCTCTCATGTGAAAATTTCACATGATTTGTTTGTATATAAATTTTTATCATTTATTAAGAAGATAAATCTTTAATCTAAGTCTCATAAAAGAATATAATATATGGTGAAAATTTACGTATGATAAAATTATATAAAAATTTCACGAGGGGATCTTCATTATAATTCTTCCAGTTTTGGCAGGAATTGTCGGCCTGAGAATTGTTAGGTCTGCTTGCGGGAGTGGTCTGAGTATAATGAAGATGGTCTGAGCATGAATCGGACAATTAGCTAGTTGTGGCTCTGTCTCAATTCAATTTACTTTGGACCAGTCAAATTTATCAAAATCAATCAACATTCTGTTGTTGAATCAAGTAGGACAACCAGTTGCACCAGTCAACTATGAAATTTTAACTTGATATTTTTTTTCCCATATTTCTTTAAAGTATTTATATATTCAAATGCTGCATTTTTTTTTTTTAATTTTTTTGACATTAACTGGTTTTACCAGTCAGTATTAAAAATTAAGCTTGAAACAAAAAATCTGAGTGGTTCCTTAACAACATTAGATAATCAACCCAAAATTGATACTTCTAATCAGACCTGATCAGACAAGCAAAAGATCGATTCATTTGTGTCAACATCCATTTTCAAATCAAGGTGATTTATAAAAATGAACCTATAGAAACATTATTCCAATCAATGGGATTTTTAGACTAATAAATACTGACTAAGTCGAACCCAAGACCTAACCAAATAGAAACTGAGAGTTCTAGACTCTAGACGGAAGTGACAAGAGTAAAAGTAGGCCACATAATGAGTGTTTGGTTGTCTTTTTACCATGACATAGGTATATTTTACTTTTTAAAAAAATGTTTCTAATAGTTTAAGCATTGTATATTTGTGCTTCTAAAGAAATTACTTCTATTTTTGCTTTTACTTCGAATTTTATTTTTAAAAAAGTACTTTTATCAAAATTTTAATTAAATGGGTCCAACGTGTCATATTAAGGATTAACAGTCTAATTTATTTTTTGAATTACTTTGACTTAAACTATTTAGCACATTATTAAGATATTTGGTCTAGCAATAAGGGAATCATTCTATTATAATGTGGTGAATTATGATTCAAATTTTAGTTAAAAGAGTTATCTATATTTAACTATTTTACAGTACTTGAATATGATTACTTTCTATGGACGAGTAAAAAGATTGATATAAATGTACATATCCAAGGAGTGTTTTATTTTTTTATTTTTTTAAAAAAAAAATCTGACGGTCACAGACTCAAAGTGCACAAGTGCTCGAGCTTTTAAAGTGAATTTAAATTTAAATATTTTAGTTTCATGATTTAATTAAAAGTTCTTTACAGAGCGGACCTTTAATTCATTAAATTCTTATATTTTTATATATAAATAAATAAAATCCTTTAATAATTAGTTATCGTCAATTTTATAAATAATCAGTTACATTATGATAGACATTTTACAAAATGGACTAGCTACAAGTCAATCCTATAAGTAACCAGTAACGTTATTAGCTACATTATTGTGGATAATTTACAGAAACAAACATAAATCCAATCAAGCAAAATTAATTACTTTACTGAACCTAATTTATTTCGACCAAGTGAAAAAGAATCAGAGGTCTCAAGCAATAGTGTGTAAGGAAGAAAAACAAAGGTGGAGGATAAGGTTTAAATAAACTTTTTGCTCATTAAATTTTTATCTCTTCATAAATAAACCAATCCTTTAATTAACTGGCTATAATAATCTTATTAATAATTAGTTGCATTATTGTTGACATTTTACAAAAGAAACTAGCTACAGTCAAATTTATAAATAACTTTTTTGGGTGGAGCCACCGATTTATTGGGTTCTATTACCAAGAATCCGATTAATTCGATTCGATCCGTAAAGGTTCCAGAGAGGGCTTTAGATCTTCCAACAGGAATCTTTCCATTCTTCGAACTCAAACTTGAGATACCACCACTTTGATCAACCCCTCATTGGTATTCAAATATATAAATAGCCAGTAACATTATTAGGTACCTTGTTGTTGACAATTTACAAAAACAAGCATAAATCAATCAAGCAAAATTAATTGCTTTACTAAACCAGATTTATTTCAACCCAAGTGAAAAGGAGTAGAAGTCTCCAGCAGTGGTGTGTAAGGAAAAAAAACAAGAGTGGAGGATCCCTTTGAAGTTTTTTGATAGGATGTGTTTAGTAGCACGATAAAAATGGGGAAAATATTTCATGAATGAGTTATATGCGTAAATTGTTACCTCACCAAACACACCCATTATATAAACTTTTAACTCAATAAACATTTATATTGTTATAAATAAATCAATCATTTAAGTTATTGGCTCCAAGCAAACTTATTAATAATTGGCTATGATATTGTTGACATTTGACAAAACAAACTAGTTACAGTCAGCCTTATAAATAACTAGTAATGTTATAAGCTACATTATTGTTGACAATTTACAAAACAAACATAAATCCAACCAAGTTAAATTAATTACTTTATTGAACCTAATTTATTTCGACAAAGTGAAAAAGAATCACAAATCGAGAGTAATGGTGTGCAAGAATAAAAATTGAAGTAAAGGATCCCTTTAAAAGTTTTTGATAATATAAACTTATAACTCATTAAATTCTTATATTTTTATAACTAAATCAATCCTATAATTAACTAGCTACAATAAATCTTATTAATAATCAATTGCATTATTGTTGACATTTCACGAAACAAACCAACTACAATCAACTCTATAAATGACTAGTAATAATATCATCAATGTTATTATTCACTATTTACAAAAACTGACATAAATCCAACCAAACAAAGCTTATTACTTTAGTTAACCTTATTTATTTCAACTCAAGTAAAATAGAATCACAAGTCTCAAGCAGTGGTATATAAGTAAGGAAAATACGAGTTGAGGATACATTTAAATTTTGTTATTTTACACTATAAGCTTTTAACTCATTAAATTCAAATTTTTTTAATAAATAAATCAATCCTTTATGCAACCAGCTACAATAAATCTTATTAATAATCAGTTATGTTATTGCTGACAATTCACAAAACAAACTTGCCATGCTCAACTCTATAAATAATTAGTAACGGTATCGGCTGCATTGTTGTTGACCTTTTACAAAGACAAACATCAATCTAACCAGGTTAAATTAATTACTCTACTTAATCTTATCTATTTTCAGTCAAGTGAAATAGAATCACAAGTCTCAAGCGGTTGAGTGTAAGAAAGAAAAAATAGGAGCTGAGAATATATATATATATATAACTCATTAAATTCTTAAAATTTTATAAATAAATCAATCCTTTAGCTAACTAGCTACAATAAATCTTATTAATAATTAGTTGCGTTATTGTTGAAATATAAACCTGCCACAGTCAACTTTATATAAATAACTAGTAACATTATCGGCTACATTATTGTTGACCATTTGCAAAAAAAAACACCAAAATTCCGACCAAGCTAAATTCATTACTTTACTAAACCTAATTTATTTTGATGAACTAAAAGAGAATCACAAGTTTCAAGTAGTGATGTGCAAAGAAGATAAACAGGAGTATAGGATTCCTTTAAAAGTTTTTATACTATAAGCTTTTAACTCATTAAGTTCTTATAGTTTTTTATAAATAAATTAATCCTTTATGTAACCAATAACAATAAATCTTATTAACAATCGATTGCACTATTATTGATAATTCACAAAATAAACTAGCTATGCTCAACTCTATAAATAATTAGTAATGTTATCGGCTATGTTATTGTTGACTATTTGCAAAGACAAACGTGAATCTAACCAAGCCAAATTTATTACTCTATTTAACCTTATTTATTTTCACTCAAGTGAAATAGAATCACAAATCTCAAGCACTGGAGTGTATGGAAGAAAAATAGGAGCTGAGGATACCCTTTAGAAGTTTTTTTTTTTTTTTTTTTAATTTATAGTATAAGCTCCTAACTCATTAAATTCCTCTATTCTTTACAAATAAATCATTCCTTTAGGTAACCGGCTATAATAAATCTTATTAATAATCAGTTACGTTACTGTTGACATTTTATAAAACAAACTAGCCATAGTTAACGCTACAAATAACTAGTGACGTTATCAGCTGCATTATTGTTGACCATTAACCAAAAACAAATATAAATGCAACCAAGCTAAATTAATTACTTTACTAAACCTAGTTTATTTCAACCAAGTGAAAGAGAATCACAAGTCTTGAGCAGTGGTGTGCAAGGAAAAACAAAAAAAGGAGTAGAGGATTCATTTAAAAGTTTTTATATTATAGGTTTTTAACTCATTAAATTCTTATATTTTTATAAATAAATCAATCCTTTATGTAACCAACTACATTAAAACATATTAACAATCGATTGCGATATTATTGATAGTTCACAAAACAAACTAGCTACAGTGAACTTTATAAATTACTAGTAACATTATCAACTGTGGTATTGTTGACCATTTACAAAAACAAATGTCAATCCAACCAAGCCAAATTTATTACTCTACTTAACCTTATTCATTTCCACTCAAGTGAAATTGAATCACAAGTCTCAAGCGGTAGAGTGTAAGGAAGAAAAATAGGTGCTAAGGATGCCCTTTAAAAGTTTTTTCTGTTTGTTTTTTTTTTAGTATAGCATTTAACTCATTAAATTCTTATATTTTATAAATAAATCAATTCTTTGGATAATCAGCTACAATAACTCTTATTAATAATCAGTTGCATTATTGTTGACATTTTGCAAAACAAATCAGCTGCAATCAACTATATAAATAACTATAACGTTATTGGCTGCCTTACTGTTTACCATTTGCAATAAACTTCCTTACATTTCTCATTGTGCTGTTTGTCCATTGGCTAAACAGAAACAATTATCTTTTGAATCACATAATCATATCTATGCTTCTATTTTTGAACTTATACACTGTGATATTTGGGGACTATTTCATGTCCCTACCCATTCGGGTTATAGATACTTTCTAAGCATTATAGATGACCATTCTAGATATACTTGGATTCATCTTTTAAAGACCAAGTCAGAGGCCGCAAATTAGTTACAAACATTTATTTCATGGGTGCATACTCAATTTGGTCTTGTGGTTAAATGTTTAAGGTCTAACAATGTTATAGAACTGAGTTTAACATCTTTCTTAGCAGAAAAAGGCACTGAACACCAATTTTCTTGTGTGGAAAGACCACAACAAAATGCTGTGGTAGAAAGAAAATTTCAGCATCTTTTATATGTAGCAAGAGCTTTGTATTTTCATTCTAGAGTTCCTCTTGAATTTTGGGGTAAATGTATTGCTACTACTACATACATTATAAATCATATCCCTTCGCTCATGTTAACGTTTCAATGTCCTTATTATATTCTTTATAAAAGGTATGTTGATTATGATATTATGAGTGTTTGGAAGCCTTTGCTACACCTCCACCCTACCATCCAGTAGACACAAATTTTCTCCCCGAGCCCATCCATGTGTTTTTCTAGGATAAATGATATAAGGGTTATAAAGTTTACAACCTAGTCATTAAATCCTTCCAAATATCCAAGATGTAACATTCCAAGAAAATATCTTTCCTTTTCATTCCATATCTCATTCTAGAACCAATATTGATCCATTTCCTGACACTATCGTCCCTCATATATCTCTCACCATTGACATACCATAAGTGACAGCAACTCAACCAAACCAAAATACACTTATTGTTACCCCCTCACCAAAATCACTTACTTGAGAACAATATTCCTTCATCATCAAATGACTGACCAAACATGCATCCTCCTCCTACCAGAAGGTCAACCCGGAACACTAAACCACCTACTTATCTCAATGATTACTATTGTAACAATGCTTCTTTTGTCAAATATCCTATTACTGATCACATCTCTTATCACAGATTACAACCTATGTATCAAAATTTCATAGCAAATCTTAATGCTATTTATGAACCACAGTATTTTCATCAAGCAAACAAATTCCCTGAATGACAATAGGCCATGAAAGAGGAATTAGATGCTATGACTAACAATAACACTTGGTTTGTGGTCAGTTTACCCAATGGCAAGCAACCAATTAGTTGCAGATGGATATTTACTAAGTTAAATACAATCCTGATGGAAATATTTCTAGGTACAAAGCCCGCTTGGTAGTCGAAGGCTTCCTTCAACAAGCAAGCATTGATTACCTGGAAACCTTATCACCAATAGCTAAATTAACCAATGTAAGAGTTCTACTTTTAGTGGCAATAGTAAAGAAATGGCGTTTCTTACAATTGGACATAAACAATGCCTTTCTCAATGGTGATTTATTTGAGGAAGTGTACATGCAGTTAACTCTCAGATATCCTTCTCCTTGGGTTAAAAGTAAAGGGGAGCAGCTTGTTTGTCGCCTAAATAAATCCATTTGTGGCATCAAACAAGCCTCTAGGCAAGGGTTTACTAAATTTTCTTCAGCTTTGTTAAACCATGGTTTTACACAATCAGTGACTGATTACTCTATATTTCATAAGGGAACTGGTGATTCTTTAGTTATCCTTCTAGTGTATGTTGATGATATTATACTAGTTGGACCTAATCTCACCATGATTAATGCAGTTAAAACTACTTTGCAATCTCCTTTTAACCTCAAACATCTTGCTTCTTTGAAATATTTTCGTGGTTTGGAAATTGCCAAATCTTCTATTGGCATTTTACTTTCTCAAAGAAAATATACCTTAGAAGACACAGGTTTCGTAGCCAGAAAACCAGTAGGATTGCCCATGGATCCCAATCTCAAGCTGAATTGGGCTGATTTAGATGTCACTTAGTATCAAAGACTCATTGGAAGGCTGTCTTATCTCACACTGACTAAACCAGACATTGCATTTACCCTGAATAAGCTTAGCCAATATGTCTCTAAGCCTCACATAACTCACCTGTCTACAGTTCATCACCTTTTATGATATCTCAAGGCCTCACCAAGACAAGGTCTTTTCTTCCTAGCTCAATCCAATCTCAACCTCACTGCTTATGCTGATATTGACTGAGGAAACTGCCTAAACATAGGAAAATCCACATCAAGCTACTGTATATTCCTTGAAGATAGCTTGATCTCATGGAAATCAAAGAAGCAACCAACAATTGCAAGGTTTGCTATTGAGGCAGAGTATAGGACGATGGCTAATGTTGCTAGTAAGATACATTGGTTTGTTAAACTTCTACAAGATTTTGGAGTCTCTTCAGGATTAGTCCAATTACTGTGTGATAACCAAGCGGCCATCCATATTGCCTCTAATCCCACCTTCTATGAGCGGACAAAACACATTGATATAGATTGTCACTTTGTGAGAGAAAGGTTCCAATCTGGCTTGCTCAAGTTGATCCATGTTACAACTCAACACCAGTTAGCAGATATAATGACCAAATTTTTAGCTTCTACACAATTCAAATACATCATGTCCAAGTTAGAAACCAAAGATATTTACTTCCTAACTTGAAGGGGAGTATTAGGGTATTAAAGTTTGTTAGTTTTAGTGATCAATTAGTTACATGACAATTAGCATATGATCAATTAGTTACATGATTAGTTACATGACAATTGGCATATGACTGTTGCTGAGAATAGGAATCCTCTAAGTGCTTATACATGTAATGATAGCTTACTCCCTCATGCTTTGTATATGTACTTCGATCCCAATAATAATGATGTCATGCTTTTATTTTTGTAACACACTTATGGTTAATACATTATCAGCTACATTATTATTAACCATTTACAAAGACAAACGTCAATCCAACCAAGCCAAATTTACTACTCTACTTACCTTATTCATTTGCACCCAAGTGAAATAGAATGACAAGTCTCAGGCGGTGAAGTGTAAGAAGGAAAAATAGGTGCTAAGGATACCATTCACAAGTTTTTTTTTTTTTTTTAATAGTATAAGCATTTAGCTCATTAAATCTTATATTCTTATATTTTTATAAATAAATCAATCCTTTGAGTAATAGGCTACAATAAATCTTATTAATGATTAGTTGTGTTATTGTTGACATTTTACAAAACAAACTAGCCATAGCCAACTCTAAATAACTAGTAATATTATGGTTGCGTTATTGTTGACTATTTACAAAAAAAGCATAAATCCAACCAAGCTAAATAATTACTTTACTAAACCTAATTGATTTCAACCAAGTGAAAGAGAATCACAAGTTTTGAGCAGTGGTGTGTAAGGAAGAAAATTAGGAGTAGAGGATTCCTTTAAAAAGGATTTTTTTTATAGTATAAACTTATAACTCATTAAATTATTATATTTTTTTATAAATAAATCAATCCTTTACGTCACCAGCTATAATAAATCTTATTAATAATCGGTTGTGTTATTGTTTACAATTTATAAAACAAACTAGCTACAACAAATCTATAAATAACTAATAACGTTATCGATTGCATTATTGTTAACCATTTGAAAAGCCAAACGTCAATCCAATCATGCCAAATTTATTACTTTACTTAATCTTATTTATTTTCACTCCAGTGAAATAGAATCACAAGTCCTAAGTGGTGGTGTGTAATGAAGAAAAATTGGAGTTGAGGATACCATTTAAAAGTTGTTATAAATAAGCTTTTAACTCATTAAATTCTTATATTTTTATGAATAAATTAATCCTTTAGACAACCGGCTACAACAAATCTTTATTAATAATTAGTTCCGTTAATTATTGACATTTTGCAAAACAAATCAGCCACAATCAACTCTATAAATAATATAACATTATTGGCTACGTTATTGTTGACCGTGTATGAAAACAAACATAAATCCAACCAAGTAAAATTAATTACTTTACTATAGCTAATTTATTTCAACCAAGTGAAAAAGGATCACAAGTCTCGAGAAATGGTTGTAAGGACGAAAATAGGAGTAAAGGATCCCTTTTAAATTTTTTTATAGTATAAACTTATATCTCATTAAATTCTTATATTTTTATGAATAAATCAATCCTTCAAGTAACTAGCTATAATAAATTTTATTAATAATTTGTTGCATTATTGTTGACAATTCACAAAATAAACTTGTAACGTCTTGATTTAACTATGACTGTAAATAATAGTATTAAAGATTATTAGTGATAAGAAAAGAGAAGAAGAAACAAAAATATGAGAAAGGGGGGCAAAAATTTGAAGAGTCATGTGGATAGTATGTTAATTATGTAAATTATATATCATATCATGTGGTTACTACATATGTTAAATAAATTTTTACATTCTACAACATAATATATGGTATTGTATATTTAGAAATTTGGCCACTTAGTTAGTTGGTAAGCTAAGTGGTTGAAATCCAATCACATAGTTAGAAACCAAAGAGAAACATCAAGTACATAAACAACCGGACCACTTTACATTAACTAACCATAAAACTTCACTAAAAATAACACAAAACTCTCATTTTTCCCTCATCAGCTGCAACCTTTCCTTCTTCTTCCTCCCTCCGTTTTCTTCCTTACTCATCCATTCTTGCGTCCTTATGCACCTTTAAAAAACCTATACCCATCCTAATTACTATTACTCTCATAAAACTCAAGATTAAAGCCAAAAACTCTCCCCTTTGGTCAAATACAATTTCGGCCAAGGTAAGTGCCAGAAAGAGTGATGATATTTTGGTTGGATTAAAGATGAGTAGAGCTTCAAGGAAATCAAGCTAAGAGGTTACAAATATTGGAAGTGAGGTAGAAAATCCTAAAACTTGCATTACCTTTATATATGTGTTTATGAATACTTATAGCTAGGGCTCATTAGCCTTCTTAATATGAATATTTAAGTTAGAAATTTATGATATTTATCCTTGTGTTTTCATGTTATAAAGCTATGAGATTTAGTTATTGAGAAGTTATTGTTGTGGTATCTAAAGAAAGACTAGAGGCAGAATTATTTCCAGGTAAAAATTTGGGCAGTTTGTAGTTCAACCCCCATAACTGAAGTTAGGAAACTCAAAATGAACTAAAACCAATTTTATTGAAAAGGTAAAACATAGGAGAATAATGCTTTATACTTTCGTAGTCAAATTCACTTTGTAGAGGTCCCAGTAATTATGTGAAGTGACCATTACCCTATTAGTAACCAAAATAGGACAAGTGTTCCGATTTCTGAGTAAAGTGACTGTTACCTTATTAGTAACCATAGCAGGACAGGTGTTTCGAGTTTCGAGTTTAACAATGTTTCATACCATAATTTCAAACAAATTTACATCAAATCCGAGGTGTTTCGGGTTTCATTCACTTCTCCCAAATTTTCAAGTTTTGAGTTCCAAGTTTGAACTTAAATTGACTTAAAATCGAATTTTGGTGAATTTTCTAAATCTGGGACAGATTCTAGGTATTATGTAATTTATGTTTCCAATTGAGTTATTTTTAAGACAATTTATATTCTCTCATTTCCCACTTGAAACTTGAAGTATGAAAGTTCAACATTCATATTGATATGACTATGTTCTCTCAATAAAGAAATGCATATGAGCATATGGCATGAGCATGTATGCATTCAAATGTCCTCGTGAATCATTAGGATAAAGAAATGTATATGAGCATATGAATTAAGAAAGTATGTGAACAGATAAAATGAAATCTCTTTACTTCAAAGGCATGTGGCTAAAACGAGATCCATCTACTTTGGAGGCACGTGGCTAAAATGAGATCCCTCTAATTTAGAGACATGTGGATCCCCTTGTCGACTAGTACTGTGATGATAGTCACGAAATGAGCTCATTTCCCATATCAGATTACCTAAGGGAAATATAGATTAAAGGCACATACTAAATAAGAAAGTAAATCAGTTGCATCAAGTCATGCATTCATGAGCATGTAACTTATTTGCTTTTATTTGGTAGCATAATCTGTCAGAATAAAGTATCCCTATCAATTGCATGATTATTGCTATGTTTGAACTAAGTGTATGAGTTAAAATTAAACTGCTTCGAAAAGGGAATGCTTTTTGAACTTATTATCCCCATATGTGAGATCACACTTTTCTTAATAAATTGAACCAGCTAAGACGACAACAATGATATAGAATGTTTGATAGCTTAAGATGCCTACTAAGAATATAAAATTCTCACTCCTATGTGTGTTCTCGTGTCGTCTCCAGACAGCTTAGGAAATTCTTGAAGATGACCAACCTGGAAGCATTTGACTGAGTCTAGATTGGCTATCGAAGGTTGCTATCAAATACATTCATATGTTAGTCCTAGATGGCTATTTCGCTAGTTGAAGCTCTTAGTAGAGCTACTTATGGAATTTGAAGGGTTGCTGTGGTGATGTAAATATTTCTGTATGTAAGGAAATTTCTATTCTCCCTATATCAATCAAGGTCTGCTTATTTACTAGTAACAACTCCTAAGTATGATACCATGACTTAAGCATGGTGTTATACATAGGAAGACATTATATTTTGGAATTAGAGCAGTTCGTCCAAACCGAATATGGGAATGGATTGACTATACTTCCGAAGCATACTCTAAAAGTCTAGAAAAGTTATGCTTTAAGTCATGCTTTCAGTCATTACATGATAAGGACATAAGTGTTTATGCATGGCAGCCTTGTTATGTATGTTGTAGTTTATCTATTACACTTAAATGTATATTGAGCCTAATCACCTTACTATAACGTTTTGTGTAGGCAAAAATCTATAGCATTCAACTGGCTTATTAGGGATAACGAAATTTTGAGGGCAAAATTCTTTTAAAAGGTGGATAGTAATGTAACTTCTTGGTTTAATTGTCACTGTAAATAATACTATTAAAGATTATTAGTGATAAGAAAAGAGAAGAAGAGAAACAAATATGAGAAAGGAGGGCAAAAATTTGAAGAGCCATGTGGGTAGTATGTTAATTATGTAAGTTCTATATCATGTCATGTGGTTACTTTACATGTTAAATAAATTTTTACATTCTATGACATAATATATTGTATTGTATGGTTAGAAATTTGGCCACTTATTTAGTTGGTAAGTTAAGTGGTTGCAATCCAACCACATAATTAGAAACTAAAGAGAAACATGAGCCACATAAACTACATAACCACTTTACATCAACTAACCATAAAACTTCACCAAAAATAACACAGAATCTAGTTTTGCTCTCATCAGTCATAGTCCTTCCTTCTTCTTCCGCCTTCCATTTTCTTCCTCACTCATCCATTCTTGCATCCTTATGCACCTTTCAAAAACCTATACTTATCCTAATTATTATTACTCTCATAAAGCTCAAGATTAAAGCCAAAAACTGTCCCCTTTTGTCAAATACAATTTCGACCAAGGCAAGGCCTAGAAAGAGTGACCATATTTTGGGTGGATTAAAGGTGAGTAAAGCTTCAAGGAAACCGAGCTAAGAGGTTACAAACATTGGAAGTAAGGTAGAAAGTTCTAAGACTTGCATTACCCTTGTATGTGTATTTATGAGTACTTATAGCTAAGGATCATTAGCCTTCTTGATATGAATATCTAAGTTAGAAATTTATGATATTTATCCTTGTGTTTCCATGTTATAAAGCTGTGAGATTTAGTTATTGGGAAGTTTTTGTTGTAGTAACTAAAGAAAGACTAGAGGTAGAGTTGTTTACAAGCAAAAATCTGCGTAATCTGTAGTTCAACCTCTATAACTGAAGCTAGGAAACTCAAATTTATTGGAAAGCTAAAACATAGGAGAATAACCCTGTAAAATTTCGTAGTCAAATTTCCTTTGTAGCGGTCCTAGTAATTATGTGAAGTGACCATTACCCTATTAGTAACCAAAATACGACAGGTGTTCCGAGTTTTGAGTTCAATAATGTTTCATACTATAATTTCAAAGAAATTTACTTCAAAATCTTAGGTGTTTTGGGTTTTGTTTGCTTCTCTCCATTTTCCGAGTTCCGAGTTCCAAGTTTGAACCTAAACTGACTTAAAATCGAATTTTGGTGAATTTTCTAATTCCGAGACAAATTCTAGATATTAGGTAATTTATGTTTGCAATTGAGTTATCTTTGAGATAATTTATATTCTCTCATTTCCTACTTGAAACTTGAAGTATGAGAGTCTAATGTATATGTTGATATGACTATATTCTCTTAATAAAGAAATGCATATGAGCATGTATGTATTCAAACATTCTCATGAATCATTAGGATAAAGAAATGCATATGAGCATATGAATTAAGAAAGTATGTGAAAAAATAAAATGAGATCCCTTTACATCGGAGGCACGTGGCCAAATAAGATCCCTCCAATTTAGTGGATCCCTTTGTTGATTATTACTATATGACAATGGTCATGAAATGAGCTCATCTCCCATATCAGTCTACCCAAGAGCAGTAAAGACTAAAGGCATATGCTAAATAAGAAAGTAAATGAGGAGGTGCATCAAGTCATGCATTCATGAGCATGTAATTTATTTGCTTTTATTTGGTAGCTTAATCTGTCAGAATAAAGTATCTCTATTAGTTGTATGATTATTGCTATACTTGAACTAAGTGTATGAGTTAAAATTAAACAACTTCGGAAAGGGTATATTTTCTTAACTTAATAAATGAACCTTTATCTTATCCTATAAGTGAGATCACACTCTTCTTAATAAACCGAAGTGGTTGGGATGACGACAATGACATAGAATGTTTGATAACTTAGGATGCCTACTAAGAATGTAAAATTCCTAGTCCTATGTGTGTTCCCATGTCATCTCTAGGCAGTTTAGGAGATTCTCAAATATGACCATCCTGGAAGCACTTGACTATGATTGGATTGAGTGTCAAAGGTTGATGTAAAATACATACATATATTAGTCCTGGACGGCTATTTCGCTAGTTGAACCTCTAAGTAGATCTACTTATGTAATTTGAAAGGTTGCTATTGTAATGTAAATATTTGTGTATGTAAGGAAATTTCTATTCTCTCTATATCAATCAAAGTCCGCTAATTTGCTAGTAATAACTCCTAAATGTGATGCTATGACTTAAATATGGTGTTATACTTAGAATAATATTACAAAACTAGCTACAATTAACTCTATAATTAACTAGTAACATTATCAGCTACATTATTGTTGACAATTTACAAAATCACATGTTAGTCCAACCAAGCCAAATTTATTATTCTACTTAATGTAACTTATTTCCTCCAAAGTGAAAAAGAGTCACAATTCTCAAGCATTGTTGTGTAAAGGAGAAAAGCAAGTAATTTAGAAAGGGGAAAAAAAGATAATTAAGTTATTTTACCAAAATTTTTGGGTAGAATTTGTCTAAAATTATAAGAGGGTGATCAAATTAGTTAAAAGAGAAAAAATCACTTGTTAACCTAAGAATTAGAAATAATACTATATCCTAAGAATTAGAAATAATACTATATCATTTTACCAAAACTTCTAAAAATTTAATTTTAATATATTGTAAATATAAAATAATTTTATACAATTACTTAATTATATATTATTATATTATTAAATATATTCCATTCTTAAAATAATTATCTCAAAAATTATTTATATAATAATATATAATTAATTAATAATTAATAATATAAAATATTTTATACCATCAATATATCAAAATTAATCTCAGTTTTTAATAATAAAATTTTATCTTTCTAGAATTCTTTCTTAAAAGAAAAAGCATTATTTATGCACACGTCCCCCTTGACTCTCTTATTTCCCATCTTACTCCCCCATCTTTTTTCTTCTTCACCCCCCTCTCTCTCTCTCTCTCTCTCTCTCTCTATCGACCCCTTTGATCCCTCTTGATCTATTCTCATGCTCTCACTTCCCAACCCTTCCACCCAATTCAGTTCCACCTAGTCCCTCTCCCAAAGCCCATTCCTTTGTGCTCAGATCTCAATTGGGTTAATGGAAATGGCTTCCAGCCCCCGCACCGTTGAAGAGATCTTCAAGGACTACAGCGCTCGTAGAACCGCCGTTGTTCGTGCTCTCACTCAAGGTACTCTCATCTCTCTCCAAAGTTCGCATCTGGGTCTCTGATTTTTTTGCGCTTTGCATCTCAAAGTTGTTAACTTTCTCCTTTTTTTATTTTTTATTTTTAATTCTTTCAGATGTTGATGAATTTTACGGCCTCTGTGATCCAGGTAAAGTGTAATTAATAGCGGATCTGATTTTTTGATTATCTAATTATTTTTCTGTGGTTTGGTTTAATTTATAAAATTGGATTTTTTTTTTTGTTGTTATTTGTTTTGTTATGGAATTTTGTTTCTGGGTTCTGTGTGAATTGTTGCGTGCTTGTTGGAGTCACTCAAAGTTGACTTTTTTACACCCGGAGGAGATATTAAAGGGAAACAAAAAAGGGTGTGTGCAAAATTGATAGAAAAAAATAATTTCAATGACTCGTGTGCTGTTTAGTTCTTGTAGAGATATTACATTTGAATTGGTATTGGGATTGTTCCATGTTATTTGAGAATGTGATCAGAGGGACACATCCATGTTTAGTTTGCTGGATTTGTATTTCTGTTTAATTGGAAATGTTAATTTCTGTGGTCTTATAATTAATTAATTAATTTTTATCGAAAATTAGTGAACTATTATTATTAATTTTTTATTTATGTGTCCTTCCGTTTAATTCCAAGTTTATTGTGTATTTGTTTAAGACAAGGAGAACTTGTGCCTCTATGGACATCCAAATGAAAGCTGGGAAGTAACTCTGCCAGCAGAGGAGGTTCCACCAGAGCTCCCTGAGCCAGCTCTTGGAATCAATTTTGCTAGAGATGGCATGAACCGCAGGGACTGGCTTTCTCTTGTTGCTGTGCACAGTGATTCATGGTTGCTTTCTGTGGCCTTCTATCTTGGAGCTCGTCTTAACCGCAATGAAAGGTACAATCTGGCCTTGGTAGCATGCATGTGGTGATAATTCAAGTTCATTTGTGACACAATTAAGCACATCGTTTAATGTCGAGGGATATGGGTAACAATTTTGGAGTTATTGCTTAACGTGTATCTAAATCCATCATGGTTGATGAATGCCTCAAAAGAAATTATGTTTTTATATAAACTGGCAATGATTTTATTTTTCCTTTGGTCTGTACTCTGTGGTGATGCTAGATATTTATACATGCATTCCTTAGATGGGGAGTATTTAAAAAACAAAAAATTTGAATTGAGGATGGCAACAGGAGTATAGAATGCCTTCGTGAGGGTTTGCATCTTTAATCAACCATTATCATGTGAAATGTGACAAACACTGACAATTTGAATTTACCTTTTGATGCAGTATGAAGCTCTGAAATGCTTTTACCTCTTCCGTTTCATGCAATTGAGTTTTATTTATCATTTGTATGGTAGATACTCTATTGCTTGGTTCTTTCTAGTCTTTCTAGCTTTCCCTTCAATTACAAACTGCTGCAATTGAAAAGATGTGAATAAATACAACTATCAGAATCTTTATTGACTATTGTAGCATTGTTGCTCAACATTTTCTGCAACTTTTTATATCATTCTGTCCATTAACAGTTCCCCTGATTCTTTATGGCAGGAAGCGTTTATTTAGCTTGATCAACGATCTTCCCACCGTTTTTGAAGTTGTGACTGACAGGAAACCAAGTAAGGACAAGCCCACTGTGGATAGTGGAAGCAAATCTCGGGGAAGCACCAAGGTTACTATTTTTCCCCCTTTCTTAGTGATAATTGTTTATATTTCTATTGGTTATGCACCACCAAAGGCTGGTTCAAAGGCATGCTTTGTAATGCTTGTGCATTCTGAAGGTTGCTTCTAAAATCTTATAATGAACATTAATATGCCGATTTCAACATCTTTATTTTTTATAGTTTTTGTGGTTAGCTTCCAGGTAGCAGCTTTGGTGAAGTACAGTCAAATACTAAACTAGGCCTTAGAATTTCTAATCTTCATGAGGACAACTAAGCTTGGAATACATCACACTGTTATACTTCACTTTTCTCTTAGCATATGTGAAACATCAAGAAAATGGAAACCAAAAAGTATCTGTGGACTACATTTTAAAAAGCTGCCAATACCATGATGATTGGTTTTGTATATCATTGCACCATTAGTACAAATACTATTAAGACTATGATTCAAGGCTTTCAGGGGTGCATAGTCATGCCACACCATACCTGTATTCCCTATATGATGCAATTGCAAGCTTGTATGTTTGTTTGCAGAGATCAAGTGATGGGCAAGTTAAAAGCAACCCAAAGTTTGCAGATGAGGGTTATGAGGAGGATGAAGATGAGCACAGTGAAACCCTCTGCGGTAGCTGTGGCGGAAATTACAATGCAGATGAATTCTGGATTGGCTGTGATATATGTGAGAGGTGGTTCCATGGGAAATGTGTGAAGATTACCCCTGCAAAGGCTGAGAGCATAAAGCAATACAAATGTCCATCATGCAGCATGAGGCGGGGCAGGCCCTAGGCTGAAGGCGATATGTGAAGTGCATGTTGTGTTGCAGCTGACAGGATACTGTAATATGTTAAATCACTTAGAGATGGGTATAGTATCTATGTCTAATGGGGTAATGTCTCAAGGATTAAGTCTGTTTCACCAACATGGATCCTTGGTGTATGTTACATATTTTATAGAATAGAATATGATAGACTCTAATTTGTCAATCAATTGAAATTTGCTTGAATGTATACATTGTATGCTTTTTTACCTTGTTCCAGAAAATAAAGGTGGCTATTTCACCTTTCCCCTCCTCAGTTTCTTCTAATCGCAGTCTGATTATGCTGCTTTATTGGTTAATCAAAGGATTAGATGAATGGTGTGCCTCATGAGCATGGAGGCTTTCTAAAAAACTCTGTTGTGTTTGTGTTAGATATGATATGAAATTTTAATTTTTAGGGTGTGATTGGTATGGGGTGAAATTTTATAGAGTAGTTTCATGTGTGTTTGTGTTATACACATAAGCTACTCCATCAAATTTTATTCTGATTTTTACCCCCCATACCAAATACGCCTTAATGAGACATTTTAAATCTTGTAATGCATTATTTGTGTCTCGAGGTTTCTTTATACCCATCACAAAATTACCTGGATGAACACATAGTGAACTTGATGATATAAATATCTCTGCATGCTGTTTATGAAGCAGGCTTTTAACATCCAGAAAAAGCTGTCAAAATCAATTTGCTTGCTAAATTAGTAATTCCTATGCTTGAGGGTTTTATACATGATGGAAAGGAGTGGCTTTCTTGTCTAGAATTAAAAGGTAAGAAGTGGAATGAAATAGATTATGTCAATTTTCCAGCTGTTCAATGATTTTAAATGAGGGTAGGATAGGGATAATGCATTCCTTTCCTCCTTGTTTTCCAACTTGAAGGGACAAGAATGAGAACTTTGTGGGCCAAGAGGAGGACACTCCATTCACTTTGTAAGTCATTCTCAAGCACATTTCTAACAAAGTTGATATGTTTGAAAGGATGACAGTGGAAGGCAAGAAAGGGAACAACTAACCTTATTAAAAATGTTTGGGAGTGATTTAGTAGAAGAGAATGGATGGACAAGGAAGGAGCACCTTGTCCCTCCCTTCCACTTAAAATCCTGTTTTTTGTCATTTCAAATTCGGGGGGTTTAAGAAGAAAATGACATGCATTTTTCCTTCCACTCTCTCATTAAATTCCTTAAACAACTAAATGAGAGGATGAGATGTTTTATTTCATTCAACTCTCTCCTTGCCTTGTCATTCTATTTCACTATTAGTCACTCTTTCATTATGTATGAAACTCCCACACATAACCTTAGTAAGGTAACGTACATGGCAAGCCTTCATGTGGGATCTAAAATCTATGTTTCTAATAATAACACCAAGGACAACAATGACACGCTACTATAGCACACAAGACAGAAAACCAAATCCTCTCCTAATGATTTCGAATTGACGAGGAAACCACGTGTGTTACACATATAACTAAGGACATTAACAGAAACATAGGCATTCTCGCCAAAGGATCCTTGCCTTACAGACAGAGAATACTACACGAAACTTTGACACGAAATGTTAAGCTTTAGAACAAGCATATACCTGGTTGTTTTCGACAATTACAGACACTAGCCAGAATCCAAGGCAATTAATTTACCTTAGTGAACACCGCCACCTTGGTTAATTCTCTGTCCAACTACTGTTTTTTGTCATATTTTGCCATCTATGTAATATAATCCTCCTCTTTAGTGCCCCAATGGCTTGGGCCTCTTAGACCCCAAAAGTAGTTCAGTTATGGGTTCCAGTCGCTCAGATGGCTCTGCCAATGGCAAAGAACGCCTACGCTGGACACAAGAACTCCATGATCGCTTTGTGGAGGCTATAAATAGGCTTGGGGGCCCTGATAGTAAGTCCTTGCATGATTTGTGCCAAGTAGTGCCAACAATGTTGTGCATGATGAATATGTATAGTGCAAATGTGGAACTTTGTTTTTCATAGCTCTGTAGAATTTCTAAAGTTCTTAGAAAAGATCTGAAATGATCAATTGTATTTTTAATTAAGGCAGCTCAAAAGTTGTTGGATGCAGTGGAAGTGAACTGCAACCTCGGACGAACTTTATCTAGAATGTCAGAGGTTTGAATCATGGGAGTCGCCACTTTGGAGAGGGCATTTCCTAATCACCACCCCAGCCCAAAATTATGAAAGCAGTTCTTTAGATTAAAAAAAGAAGTTGCATTTTAATTAAGGCGACTAAGATTGGGATAGTATTAAGAAATTTCAGTAATTTTTATTGCCATCTTTGTAATGCAAACTTCTCTTGTTGATTAGCTGTGTTTGAAATATTTAAAGTGAGTATTATTTATGAAACTTGCCTGACGTTATACTAGCCTTTTTTTTTTGGGGGGGGGGGGGTGTTAAAAAAGTTCCTGATGTTTTCTGTGTAGTATTTAATAAATCATGATTTATACATTTTTCCAATGCGTTTAGTCTTTTAAACATAGGATAAATGTACACGAGATATTACTTAGTTGGAGTTAGTTATAACCAGTAACATTAGCGAGGATTTAATATGTTATTTGAACAATAAGTCATATTAAATTTTAAGAATTAGGCACTAATATGCTTTGGTTGGTTTGTCAGGGGCAACACCAAAAGGTATATTGAAGGGAATGAAGGCTATGGGTGTTTCTGAACTAAACATTTATCACGTCAAAAGTCACTTGCAGGTTCCTATCTCTCATATCACTCGTTTGAACTAAGCTTGTGTAACAATCACTAGTTTAATTAAAAAAGCGATGTTATATGCACATATGCTTAGCCTTAATACACGATGTGGATATTTTTAACAATTCATCATAGCATCAACTTTTGATTGTGTGATGGGGATCTTTCCAAGTTGAAAAATGTGAGGAATGTGAAAGGTTGCATGTATCGTGTTCCATATGTAAACCTAACTAAAGTTTCCATTATAGTTCTATATAAGTAGAGTGAAAGGACAAAACCACACACACATTTTTTTGGTGCAAAAACACACAACATTTATAATGAGCATTTTATTCTTACATCAATGGGCATAAAAGTTGTCTGAGAAAAGAATACAGAAGACAGCTATAAAAAATTAACAAACAACAACTTGCACTCTTTCCCCCGCGTGGACCTAATACAGGTTGTTTGCAAACTAATAGAATTGAATTCACTCAAGAAATTGAATTCAATTCCTTAGTTTAGAACCAATTAATGCCATAGAATTGAAATATGAATAGAATTCAATTCTTTAAAAAAGCTTGAAAGTAAATCAGACTAAAATAGGTCTGATTTGCAATTCCTATTATAATGAATTTGACATTAAAAAGTGATATGTCAAAAATATCATTCAACTCAATTTAATATTTCTTTCCTCTAATCTCATCACTCTTCTCTCTTCTATTAATTAAAGGTAAAATAGTCAAGATAAAGAATTTAATTCATTTTTACATACATTCCAAATAGTGTAAATAAATTCAATTCTATAATTTGTTAGTTTATTCCAAACATAAGAATTCAAATCATAATAGAATTGAATTCAATTATTAATAAAATTGAAATTCAATTCCACCTACCTTTATCATTCCAAACAAGGTGATAGATTCCTTTAGTCAACTCTGGGCTTAATGGTTCCCATTTAATTACGGGTCCATCTTAAACTAACCTTAAAAGTTCATCCCCAAAATGCATTTAAACTTTAACTGGCCCTGATCGTATGATAATGAACATTAATTTTTTATGCATTTAATAATTATACCTGACCGCAGTTGGAGGCCAACTTAATTGGTAAATGGTATTGTCTCTTATAAATCTGCATCCGGGCAACCTTAAGGAGCTGAGTTCAATTCTGGCATAAGAGTCTTAAGACCCTTTGATCACCCCTCCCCTGTCTGAAAAGACCAAAAGAAAAAAATAATAATAATTATACCTGGCCAAAAAATGTATATTTACTAATTACGATATTTTCATCAGAAAACCTATATTTACACATCAGATAAAGTTATAAGTTTTTGTCATCAATAGCTTACTTAATTTTGTTTGGAAATTCTTCAATTTTAAAATTTCCATTTTATCAGGAATTCTAAATTTCAATTTTGACTTTTAAAATGTGCAATCAAACAATTCATTTCCATGATGCTTCCAAATAATCCTAATTTCTCATTCATCCAAAAAAGAAAAAAAAAATTCAGACACCACTTGGGATTTAAACATTGACTGGTAATTTCGTTTTGGATGTGCTCAGAAATACCGGATCTCCAAATTGATTCCAGAGTCTACCACAAGTAAGCTTTCGAAACCTGGGAAAGTCAAGATACTGATTAAATACAAACAACACTAAATTCATGTGAAATTATAGACTAGCTACTTGATCACTTGTATTCTTTAATTTTCCTTGTCAAGAAGGAAAGCTTGAGAGGAGAAGCATATCAGACATACTGCCAAATTTCAGTTCTACATCGTGAGTCAAAAGCTCCCTTCGACAACAATTTTCTATTTGTCCTATTCAATTTTCATTTTTGCTACCATTGGCATATTAATTATATTTTTACTGCTACTGTTCTGTAAGCAGTGCTCTTCAGCTAAAGGAAGTTCTTCAAATGCAGATGGAGGTGCAAAAACGCTTGAGTGATCAAGTAGAGGTATTGACAGTTTGACACCCAAATTTGCGTCTAATTGTTTTTTCTATATCTTTAATAAAAAATATAATATTATGGTTTGTCAAGGAAAAACGTTAAAAGTAATATTATAGATAATATTATGGGTTGTCTAATCTGCGTAGGGGACTCACTTAGTTAGACAATATTTATTGTTGTTGTATTTGTTTTTAATCCTAATTTGTGTACTAGTATCAAAAGCTACTACAAAAAGGTTTTACTCTTTTTTTGGTCGAGAATACTAGAAAGTTTTAAAGGGCATTTTTGAAAAAAAAAACAAAAAAAGGAATCTACGCTGCACTTTCTCTTCTGTAATAGAAGAACACATGAAAAATGGAAAACATCCATTTTCTTTGAAAAGGACAGACATGCATAGGGAATTTCATTAGTGATAATTTTGTTTTAACTTGGTTGGAAGGTTCAGAGAAGCTTGAAGTTAAAAATTGAAGCACAAGGAAAATACCTGGATAGAATTGGACAAAGTCATCACAGCAGAACAATCACTAGAAAATCTTGCAAGCCATTTGCTGCTAGTGCTGCACCTCTGCCTTCTCTCTCTGAGGAATCAGAATCGTTTGAAACACAGCCTGAAGAAGAGCATCAACCATCAACAAAGCAAAGGGTAGTGGAGGAGGGTGTTTTTCCAACAAGTTTTGAACTAGGATCATCAACCACGACCCCAGAATTCTACAACCAAACCTGGAATCTTTCATGGAGTCAGCTTGCAGAAGCATGTCAATCACCTTTGGTGCCAGGATTCTTATTATAAGTTTTGTATAATTAAAATAAGTGTTTTCCAAATAAAAAATAGATGATGATGCTGATGATGATGATGATGATGATGATGTTGATCTCATAAAGTGTTTACATGATCTTTTGGACCTTCAAAGCATTTTCATGGGCACATTTATATCTTGGAGGACCCAGATATCTGTAATATATGTTGTTGGACTACAATAAAAATTTCTGCTTGGCTAGCTAGAACTATCATATATTTTGGTAATGGTCGATTCTGTGCAAATAATTGATATTCTGATTTGGATCCTTGGTTATGGGTACATGTTATCCGTTCATATAACAGACATTTTTGGGGTATAAAAGGATAAAACTGAGGATAATCAGGATCCAGAAACATGCTA
The DNA here is from genome assembly GCA_031439585.1 of Pterocarpus macrocarpus. Taxonomy (NCBI): domain Eukaryota; kingdom Viridiplantae; phylum Streptophyta; class Magnoliopsida; order Fabales; family Fabaceae; genus Pterocarpus; species Pterocarpus macrocarpus. Next base: position 60,902,823 of record CM062515.1, read on the forward strand.
GTATGAAGTTGGCTCTACCTCTAAGTAATTAATAATCTTCTCATTTGAGAATACACCAATGCCAAGAAATGGGGGATTGATATTACCTTTTTATTCCTTTAACGAATCTGTATAATTAACTTCCGCGTCTGGGCTGGTTATCCATAACAGTATAGATTTGCCTTAAGAAAGCATCAATACCCAATAATTTACAGATAATTTATCAAAAACAATTTACAGATAATGTAGAAGGGTAGAAGCGTAATTGCATTATGTATATGCCACTAATCTTATCATGACTACACAAAAGTTTTTGAGAGAAATATTGTTAAGTACCACGTTAAAAAGATTCATTCGATATTTGATTGATTCAAGTAGTTTGATACTTATTCCTTTTATAAGTATGGTCTTTGATTGAAGTCTTTTATATAAGAAAAAAATTAATAGTAGAAGAGTTTTATCTATGTAATAGATTGACCGACATCAATTAGATTAGTTTAAGTCTAATGAACTTTGAATACTAATGATTTAAACCTAAAAAATAAAATGAAAAAAGGGACTCTTGCCATTCTCATATTTTCTTAGGTTCCAATACTCTTTAATATGAGTGGTATTATTTGTACTTACCTTGGGATTTATTTTGAGAGAATATATTTAGGTGTCTTTTAATTATTGGTTATAAAAAAAAATAAATGAAATCCACTTCCAATCAATGATTAAGGGACATTTTAATGTGTCCCCTTAAAAATAATCCTAAAGTGAGTATAAATAATATTTTTCTTTAATAATTGATGAATAATATTTAATTATGAATTCATAAATTTAATATATATTTTTATTTTAAAAAATTTAGCTATATAACTTAATATTAACTCTCTCTCTCTCTCTCTCTCTCTATATATATATATATATATATATATATATATATTATTTCTTTAATAAAAAAATTTGGTATTTTGTAGTTATTTTTTACAAAAATAAACTTCAGAATTTTTTCAAAAAGGTGGTACACCGCAAAAAAAAAAAAATCTAAATAATTGAAGTGATTAACTTGAAGCCGACTAAACTTCTTTTTTTCTAAAAATAAAAATTGTTACTTTATCTATTCTTCGGATAAGAACAAATAATATATACACGTGAATTGTGCACTAATACAGAAAAAGGAAAGAGCACAAAAGGAAATTTCGAAATAAATAACATAACTAACAGAGTTTCTTTAGGAAACTCCATATTCTTATTGCCGACAGAAGCTGTTGTGAAAAATATAAATGATAGAGAAACAATAATATACATCTTATGAAATACTTTATATTAATATGATTGTAAGCGAGTTTTAGATTGGTTGTATATTGAGATAAAATAAATATAATATATATTTATGTGAAAAAAAATCATATTTTATATTAAATTTTGTTGTATACATGAGAGAACTTTTATCTAAGTTTTATAGATTTTACATTTTTACGATAATCAAGAACGAGATAAAAAAGAAATACACAAAATTTAAATTACTCACTTTACAGGTGGTGGGGCTGCTGATATAAAACAAATGAAACATATTATATTTTCATAGAAATAACGTAAAATCAATGTCGGCCTGGCTTGTTTCACGTGAATCAGCTCTGCGTAAAATAATATATATACTAGACATTTGGATGGATTTATTGTTGAAATGAAATATCAGTGTTGCAGAATTCGATTTGAACCAGCCGGTTGGATCAGTGAATCATTCAAGTAATTGGTCTGAGTTACACAAAAAATGGGTCTAACTCGGCCGATTTTTGTAAAATTGGTGACTCGGCCTTATTTAATCGAATTGGCTGGGTCATACATATCTAAAATCTTGACAAAAAAGTCATTGCAATTTTTTTTTTTATAAAAATAGATGATTTTATAAAATTTTAACTTTTTTTAAAAAATAATGGACGCCTTTTCTCCACTTGAGCCTTGAAGTGAAAGTTATATCAAAGTTGAAATCCTTTTATTTTATAACTAAATATTTGACTTTCAATTCCTTCACTATTCGATGTGAGATTAAAATAGTGAAAGTAAGCTCTTTTATTTTATAACTAAATATTTGGCTTTCAATTTCTCCGCTATTCAATATGGGACAAAATAATAGGAAGCAGGTTGCATATAGACAGGGGGCTCCAATGCAAGTGACATGTTGTAGGATATTCACTAGCTTGCAACTAACATGCTTTTTATTTTATAACCTATATATTTTTGCATATTTATTTAATTATATCTAGTTGAACCAATGACCCCACCGGTTGAATCAATGACCCAATGACCCAGTACTTTGGTCGAGTTGATCATCGAGTTCAATTTTCTAACTATATAGAATATCGTTTTGGAAAGGCTACCTATATTTTATGTGAAGCTTCTAACTTGGGTCGTGTAGAGTTATAAACGATGATTGTCCTGAAGCACTTTTTTTTACAAAAAAGATTAAACAGTTTAAGGTGCAGTATGTGAAATTTTGTTTTTTCAATTTTTAGACCCATGAATTAGTAATGTCAATATTGTAGATTAAAATTAATCCTCATTAAGCGAGAGTTTGTTGGAATATTTTGTGAACTTGCATGAATCAAAATCGTATTTAATTTTGGACCCAAATTAATTAGATATAAAAAATTGATTAAACCCAACTGTTTAAGTCCAAATTATTGTAATTATTGTTGTTATTGGGTCTATTGGACCTATGCACTGCTCATTTGTGGATATTGTTATATTTCCCTATATATATAGACCCTGCTATAATGGGTGGCTTAACCCATCACTTTCGTTAACACAAGGGAGAGGCCATTTCTCTGGGCCCTATATATGTGTGTGTGTGTGTGTGTGTGTGTGTCTGTTGCTCCATTAAGATAGAATATGCATTCTAGGGAAAAGGAGGAGTTCCTCTCTCCCTTTGACCTCTTTTGGCCTGTTTCTCTCTCTTCTCTCTCTTTAGATTTGAAGAATAAAGAACGAAGAGCTATGAAAAGATCGTTCTTCCTCAATCAACTTAGGTATTCCTCACCTAATCTTGCTTATGGGTTTTGTTGCTTGGATTGCATGTTGTAATCAGAACCAAATCGTTCTTACTCATGTTGTAATCTAGATTTGAGGGTCTCAAAATTTCAAAAAGTGGTACTAGAGCCCCTTTGATCACTAATTATAGCTATAGAATTCGTTCACAGGAGATTAGGTGATTGAAAGAACAAAACGGTACATGCATGAACCTTACAGTAACCTGATTTGGAATTTTTGATTCTAGACCGATTAAATTCAAAATTTCTTGAGGGTTCTTGTTGGCTATATTGTTTTGAAACTATTGAACCAAGTATTGTGTGATTATGGATTGAGAAGAAAATTCAAAAAGAATTGAAGAACCTTAACCCTATTTATCCATGACCCAAAATGAATTCTTGGCTGAATATCCCTTGATCTTCATAGGGCTTTTGTAGAGCTTTTCTACACAAATCTTGCAAGACAAAGAACATAAATTTTAGTTGAGATTTGAGGGAGAAAACATGATGAACCCGAGCTGAAATCATGGGTCTATTTATCGCGGTTTTTGAGCAACAAGAAGCCATGAATCCGCAAGTTGTTTAATGGGTTATGTTTGAAATGTGTTCCTCTTTGATTCTAGGCTAGAACTGTGTTTAAAGGACGTGAAAACAAAACTTGAAGTGAGCTCTAATTAGGGGTGTCAAAAAAATCCGGCATGAGATCCATGGGTAATATCTAACAAGGTGGAGTGGAGTGCAGGGGAAGATTTTGCCTCTACGGGTAATGGGGACAGGGATTTTAAATACCCGCACGTTAAACGGGGCGGAAGCGGGGATCACTATCCCCATACCCGCGGGTACCCGTCATAAAATTACTATTTTACCCTTAAATTATTAACGTAGTTAAATTAATATTATTATTATTTAAATTGATTAGACTAAGGTTTAAATTTATAAGTTAGATTTATTTGTACTTATTATATATTAGACTAATGATTGGATTACTATTATGTGTTTATTTTTATTTTAAGTATTTTAAATTGTTAGAATTTAGATTGTAGAATTAGATTATTGTATTTATTTTTTGTTTATTTTATGTTTTTATTTTTATTTTAAGTATATTAAATTGTTAGAATTTTAATTGTTAAATTAGATTATTATTTATGGTTATTTTAAATATTTTATGATATTAGAATTTTTATATTTGATTTAAATTTTTAAAATTTTTAATATTCTAACGGGTATCCATGGATATCCACGGGTACCCATAAACCTGTGGGTAAGTAAAAAATGGGTACCCGCACGGATATGGGGCGGGATGAGGGCGGGTATTTACTCACGTAGGCCCCCGCCCCTGCCCCGCCCGTTGACATCCCTAGCTCTAATATGGCAGAACCCCGCCTAGACTCGGATCCAACTCGGTCTAGAGGTTGAAAAGACACTATTGGGCAATTATTATGAAGCCCACTCACGGGCCTAATGGGTGGATCCACTTCTAGTGCCCAAATTTTCACTAATTTTTAAGAGAAAATTATTGGTAAATTTTAATTAATTTTTTGGGCACTATACATATTTATTATGAATTTTTCCATATTTAAATTAATTAAAAATATGTGACACTATCCAATTTTTCAATCTAGAAAATTTTGTGGATAATTGTGACATATCTAGGCATTTCACAATTTGTACACTCTCAGAGTTGAAGTGTTTTGAATATTGAAAAAAATTTTGGATACCTCTATTGTGTATATTAATTATGGAACATTGCAAGTTTATAATTATGTGGCATTTTGTGCAATGTTACTTGAAGAGTTGCTTTCTGAGATATTTTGATAATATTGTTGGGCATTGTCATGATTGTGAGCTCGCTTTTATTGGACCAATTGTGACAAATGCTAATTTTGTGAATAATTTTGTGCAATATTATTCTGAGAATTATTTTCTGAAATTCTAGAACATGATTTTGTTGCAAACTCCCATGTTATATGTAATAATGTTTTATAAAATTTTGGTAATCTGATTTATGTAGTCTAAGTAGGAAAGTGTTTGCCAAATTTGTGGACTTGCATAAATCATAATTGGATTTAATTTTAAAATCCAAATATAATATATTCCTAAATATTAGAACATGTTGTGACTTTGAAAATATTGATTTCTTGGGAGTTTTCATTGCATGAACATAAATTTTGTGATAGTCAAAGTGTTATTGCCTTTGACTAAAAATCCCACTTTCTATAAAGAGAAAGTTATTTTAGGTGACATGATACACCATTACAAAATGAGAGATAATTTAAATTTTGAAAATCTCTCTATGTTTCATTTCACAAGTTGAGAGCCATTTGCTCTTTTGTTTTGAGGGGAGTTTTGCTTACAGTTTGTAATTTATTATATACTCTTTTGTACTCCATTTTTGAAAATTCAATGATTTATTTCTAACATTGTGAGCATTTATTGATATATTCAAAATTTTGTTTTCTCTCCCATATTGGCTGTGCTGTGTGGATATTTTAAATATTGTTACTTATATTGCTTTGAGAGTTATGTTGACAATGAACTTACCCTTTGGTTTATCTTTATTGACGTGATTTTTGATAATTTGAAAATTGTGTTTTATGGCTTTCAGTATTCTCTAAGTACTAACTTTAGGGACATGATTTTAATATTTGTGGGAGTCTGCTCATGTATTAAATTTTGAGACCCTAAAGGGCGTTGTAATTGCATGAGAGCTCCATTTGTTGGTTGGGTATTTTAGAGCAATCCAATATTTTGTGAATTTTGCTTTCACATATAGTGAAGCTTATTTATGTTAAATAATAACTATTTTATGGATTGCAAATATTGTTGGGTTATATAGATAATGGACATACCTTTCAGTGTGATATTATTTGGCATAATCATTGTGTAATAGAGAAGAATAATTTAACTATATTCTTAGATATTGTTATATAATTTTAATATTATTATTCTCTCTATTAAGTGGAAAAGACTTGTATATTGTGATCCGAGACCTTTTGGCGGGATTGCAATAGTATAAGGTCTCTAGTTCAATTAATTGGCCAATTAATTGAACATGAGAAAACCAATTAATTTGTGCTCATGTTATAATATTTCGATGCATGGTCTTCTCTTTTCCCATTAATCTGTCATCGCTCCATTATTTAAGACCTATTTTAAGGACATTTTGAGTTTCTTAGAATGTAATGTTACTCCCATTTATAGATAGAAACTATTATTATAGTAGGAGTTAAAGACTTTATATTTTATTCTATCCTTATTAGTGGCTACGTATAGGTCCAAAATGCTTCCGCTAGTATATTAATTTTGTTATATCCTTTATAATTTGCTGTTGTTTGAGTTTGCAATGACAGAGAGGGGATATTTATTGTAAAGTGTCAAAGACACTTATGATGTAAGCAGAGTATGCAAAACTAATTTTATAAGACCCTAATTGTTGGATTTTGATGACTTTGCACTTTTGTAATTCTCTCTATTTTGTACTTTTGTTGTGAGAGAGAATAGTGGTGAGTTTTAGACACATATTGCGCACTCTATCACAAAACTATTGATAATCCTACTACTTGCTATTGTACCATTAGAGTATATTGAAACCTTATGGTCTCTAATAGGAATGTCTGTGTTATTTTGATATATTGGATTAGTGGGAGAAGTATACACTGTTATTGTTATGTTATTATCTCAAGATTTAGTGATATTTTGCCATATATTGTTTGTATTCTTTTGCGATTATATGGCATGTTGTGGTAGACTCTTCTTGAGTATATTCCTACGGAACTTATTGTTGTTAATCCCCTAACCAAAGGCTAGCCAATAAAGGTTTGCTATTGATTATGTAACCTGTATGGGTATATTGAGGTCTTTTTTGTGTTTTGGGTTAGTGGAAGCTTGTTCTGTAGGTTCATTATGACCTCATACTATTGTTAATGCAATTAAGTCTACGCAGCTTAATTGCTTATGCAATTTTGCATAATGAAATTATTTTTGAGACATATTGGACCCAGTTTTAATTTTTTTATGCTGAGATGTTTTGTTGAATCTTAGAGAGCAACTTGGGTGAATGCTTGTGTTTCCATATATTATTGTGCACACTTATGCTGATATGACACATATTGGAGATATTTCGGACCTGTCTTATATTGTGATGAGATTTACTAGAACTCATATAGCATTTGGGGTGGATGCTCGCCATTCGTTGGGAATTGCCCTTTGATAATCTATTGGCATGCCTTTTTTTGTTGTGCATTCCCATTTACTTATATACCACCATTTGTTGGGTCATCGAGAGATGAGTATCTCACGTGTATAATATCAATACTCCTTCAAGTATGATTTTCCATATTGTTGAGTGCTTGTGATCCTATATCGGACCATTTAGTTGAGAATGCGAGTTTAATTTCGACATTATATTGTGGCCACATATCATGAATCAATCTAGGGGATTGTTTTGTAATGAATTGATTTATGCCGTCCAAGTGGGAGACTGTTGGAATATTTTGTGGACTTGCATAAATCAAAATCGCATTTAATTTTGGACTGGCATTAATTAGATGTCAAAAATTGATTAAAGCCAATTGTTTAAGTCCAAATTATTGTTATTATTGGTACGCATTAATCCTTGCTGTAATGAGTGGCTTGATCCATCACTTTTGTTGACACAAGGGAGAGACTACTTCTTCTAGCCCTATATATATAGGTGCCTATTGCTTCATTGAGACAAAATGCGCATTCAGCTATTTGGGGAATAGGAGTAATTCCTTTCTCTCTCTAGCCTGTTTCTGTTTCCTTTCTCTCTTCAGATATGAAGAACAAAGAATGGAGAGTTATGAAACGATTGTTTTTTATCAATCAACTCAAGTATTCCTTACCTAATCTTGCTTATGGGTTTTGTTGCTTGATTTGCATACTATAATCAGAATCAAATCTGGATCTGAAGGCCTTAAAATTTCAACAAAGTTTACATCGGGAAAGAAATCGAAAGAAGGGTTCAATGAAGTCCTTTAAAAATTAATTTTGTTGAGCTCCATTAAAGTTGTCTTGCACTATTCTTCCCTAGGCTTCATCAGAGTGGGTCGAGTTTGAACAAGACATTTACATCGAGCAACATAACGAAAGAATAAGAGGCTTTCTCCTTATTCTCAGTGATTGCAATCTGGCATGAGGTGATTCCACATTGTTGCTAGAGAGAAAAAGAGAGTGTGTGTTTGTGGGATGAGTCAAAGAAAGAGGAAGAGGAGAAGGCAAATAGGGAAAGGTGAAAGGCCATTATAAAGAGTGATATACCCAATGCATACTTGGTCTTTCCCCGCCATTGTCCCTTCATCTTTTCTACTTCCTTGTTTTAGTTCAAATTGATATGCACCGCTACCATGTCACCTTTATGTGTCATCAAAAGCAGCATCACCTTTTCTCTTCACATGAAATCCTTGTCATAACCTCTGATTTCACTCCATTGTGTCGTAAAACCTCTGTGTTATTAGCTCTTGGTTACTTGTTGTGTCCATGCGTGAATAAAAATTTTATTTCCACTCCTCTTCCTTTCCATTTTCACAACTTAAATTTGAACAATAGCATCATATTTTTAAAAATAGAGCAAAATCTCAAATTCATTATTGAAAAAGTTCCAGGACATTATTTTGATCCTCAAAAGATATCTGATATCAATTTAGTACTCAAAAGATTAATTTTCATTTTACGTTAATCCAAACATTAATTATCCTTCATGAAAATATTATTTAATTGATGTTTGATGTGTCACATTATGTAATGATTTGCCACATTTTTTTGCTGAAATGAACCTCAACTTGATCCTCAAAAGAGTTGTAGAACATTAATTTGGTTCTCAAAATATTTGCAACATTAATTTAATCCTTTGAAATATCAATTTTCATTGCATGTTAGCCACAGTGACTAAATTGTTAAAAGTTGTCTAATATGTCATATTATGTAATGATATTATCATGTTATTTGTTCATATAACCTTTTTTTTTTTCACTTGTCATAATACCATTTATGCTAATATTTCATGTATACATACATGATATAATAAGTCTCCATTCCTAATTTTTTAACCCTAAGTTGTTAGCAAACCCTAATTTATCAAAATCTTGATTCCCAATTTAGTGGAACTTAAAACACTAAACCACCAAAACCCATGAATAATACCATACAATAAATGTCACTATGAAATCACTCCATAAATCCTAAATTGATTCCATTTTCTTACCTAGCTTTGCAATCTCATAAGTATGACAAGCGTTAGTTCTCAAGCTCAATCTTGGTAGTGGGTGCTCGATCGTGGATCAACCATTTTTGGTCCCTCTCTTCATTTTATTGGTTTAGCATTGTTGACATAGATTCGTTGAGAAACCTAATAAGAAAGGCAAAATCTTTTTTTTTAAAAGGAAAATTTCTAGACAAGTGGGTGCATTTGATTATGAAATTTTTGAGAACGCTGGGGCCAAAAGAAGTTCTTCCAATCCAAAATTAGACAACAGGCAGAGAAATTGAAGCCTGTGTGTGGTTCCATCAACAATGATCAGAATTCGAATAGGGTGTTCAACCACCAAATAGAGCTTAAAGCACAATGTAGTATTAGAAGTGAAATAGGTATGAAAGAAACGAGGTTCAAAACTATTAAATGGTGATGCTTATGTGATCCAAAGGGTTTCACAAATGGAGGAAAGTTGGAAATGATTTTTTTTTGCTTACATGGTATTTGAACATGAAAGAAAAAAAAAAGTAATCTCAATTGATAACATGACACGTCATTACATAATGTGACAAATCAGACACTAGTTATCAGTTAGCTAACATTTGGATTATCATGAGATGAAAATTAATCTTTTAATAGTCAAATTGATGTCACAAACTTTTTGATAAGAACCAAGTTCATGTCCTGCAATTCAAGGACAAATTTAGGGTCAATCTCACAGATAATATACACATGAAACACCAATTAATAGTTTCTTCTAAGGGTATTTACGATTCAATTTGGATCGATTTTGAGTAAAAAATCAATTCGATATAAATAATATAATTTATTGCGATTTGAATTGGAGCGGTTTGATTGGTTTTTGAAAAAAAAATAGAATTTACAATTTAGAATATTATAAACTAAAAGTAACATGAGTAAAAAAAATGAATAAATAAAAATAAAAAATAACTCATTTAATATTTATAAAATATTATTTAAGCGAGAATGTTACATAAATAAAAAAATTATGTAATAAATTTAAATTATTATAAGTAAAAGTATAAACTTAACAATAAAAAATATTTTGTATAATATTATGTGATGCGGCTCCGGCAAGTATACCAAGTTGTACAAATAATAAAGCGATGAGAAAAAGTATCGAGGATAGTTTAATTGCAGAGATTAACTAAATTGAGTGTCAAGTTGAGCAATTGAAATAGAAGAGTTCAAATAGAAATAAAATGCAATGAGAATGAATTAAGCAAACGATAGCAAATCGGATTAGACTCAATGGCAACAATGCTAGGGCTACTAATTTCACCTATAATCAACTCTGTTACCTTAAATTTCAATTATCCAATTTCTATTTCAATTGATTAATAGTTGGATTCCCTAAATTAACTACAAGTCTCTTTCAAGATCATGTCATTCTCTCCTACTTTAGATGATTGCCTAATCTCTTAACATAACCTAAATTAAGAGGAGGATAAGCTCTGTGGATTCCTAAAAAGAACTACACAAGTCGCGTTTACCTATCTCTAACTTTCACTCAACTTGTGGTGATTATGATAAGAAGCAACATTCACAACTCATGTCTTGAGTGATTGTAAAACATCATATCAATTAGGTGTTGACCAGGCACCCAAAGCATTAGGTATAGTCTTAAACACTTAATAAATAAAAATCAGAAAATTGGATAATATTAAAACAAAGATAACATTGTTAAAAGTGGCTACATTAGTGCCCTAGCAAAAAAGAACTCAGTTCATGACAAAAGAGAACTCAAACAAAGCAAGGAAAGATAACAAAGCAAAGAAAGAATCCATACAAAAGAGAAGAAGTGTAGGAAGTAGATGAATATGGATCTCTCCAGCTTCCATTAAGCTCTTAGAATCTTCTATTTTTCATTCCTGGACTCCTTGTGGTTCTTTTCCAAAAATTAGGATTTAGAACGGCTAAAGAAGTCCAAAGAAGTTCATAAAAATCCTTTAAATATGGCTCCAAATCTTTCGCCTTCACAATTCCCTCAAAAAACAAACTTTCCTTATTTATTAATGCTATGCTCGAGCCCACAACTCTGCGTGAGTCACAACTGTAATGGGTATCTCTTTGTTTTGAGGCTATATGCTTGAGCGTGATGTTAAGATACTGAAATGAGTGCTCTTTGTTCTAATGCCATGCTCAAGCTTGAGGTCTTGTGCTTGAGCATGGGTCTAATGTGCTAAAAATCTCGAGAATATTTGCATGTTTCCCCCCTTTTGGCTTCTCTCCTTGGTTTGGGTTCTTGTACCTAAAAATAAAGAACAAAAACAAGCATTACTATCCTAATTATTACTTAAATGTAATTAATGCACTACTGAAGCATTCAGATTCCTAATAAAACCTAGAAAAAGGAATTTCACAAACTTATGCATGAAAGACCTAAAACAGAGAAAACCAAAGCAAAATATAACTCTTATTGGAGAGTTATCAACACCCCCAACTTAAGATTTTGCTTGTCCCTAAGCAAAACAAAATAAACCACAACTACTAAAATGAAAGACACAAATTCAAAATTCAAAACAAAGACTCATGTGTCTCCATGTTCTGCCCAATATAATCCTCATCATTGCTTTCACAATTTAACCAAAAAGTAATGAATTAATCAAGATCCAAGCAAATGAACCATTCAATTATGCAAAAACATTGTCAACGAGAGGAACCAAGTGTGTGCGCAACTTAAGCAATGAAGGGCTAATTCACTTCAAACCAATGTTACAATTAAAAAGAGACAAAAACCATAATTCATTATTCACCTTCTCTGCATCCATGAGTATCAACTAGCAAAAGATCAATAAGTCTTTCCTTTAATCTTGTAATGTAAGACCAAGATTACGATATGATGAAAGATAATAAAGTCCTTTAGGCTCAATATTACCCTTAACTTGAGGAACCCTTACCTCTAAATTCACTACCTTAGGCAACCCCTAACTTAGTTGGTTGACTAACTCCATACATTTATCCTTGATGAACATTTGGCTATCGATGGCCTTGTGATTTGGATAAGAGTTTGCTCCCCGTAATCCCATTTAAACCACTCTTTATTCTTTTTATTGCCTCCTTCCTTTTTTTTTTTCCATATAACTTTCCACTTTCCCATCTACAAAGCACAAACATGCAGTCCAAAATGGGGTGCTACCTTATTCCATGAATTTAGAAGCTATAGGCTTGAGAAGGTTCCAAAAAGGATAGAAATGAAAGGTATTTTAGGCTTGTAATGTGGTTCAACCAAAGAAATTATTCTCATAATTAAGGCTAAAAAGGGTGCCATATGGTAGGTCATAGGCCTCAATATAGGCTTACAAACATGGCCTAGATCATTTCTAATGCTAGAATTCATTCACATATATCTCAAAAGGGCTTCAAATTCAAAAGGTGCATGTCTCAACCTAATTACAACATTAAAGTGCAGTGATCACTAAGGTGCTTATTTGAGCCAAATGTGCATGATATGTGATTCTTTCCCATAAAATAATGAAAGCACAAGATAATTATTTTCTACCTCAAATCAATATCAATAGTAACTAAGGGGTTAAAAAGCAGAGCAAACAATCACATCATAGGAATGGAACCAAACAACTTAAAGGACACAAAAGTAGCAGGAAGATACATCAAATACTCAAAAAGTAACTAAAAATGGAAAATCTTTATACATATATATATATATATATATATATATATATATATATATATATATATATATATATATATATATATATATATATGTAGCAATGAAAATAACTAAGAAAAACTAGCAAAACAACTAAAATAGCATATATATGCTTTTTTATACCCTTAACTTAAAAATGTGCATTTTCCCTAATGCATAAAAATGGAGAACAAGAAAAGGGTGCGAGAAACTCCCATACTCATCATCCTTGTCATCTTTCGGGTCTTGTGCTTTATCAAGAGGGTTGGCAGGGGGCATAGGCGGGGAGAGTGGGTGATGCGGCTTCAGTAAGTATACGGGGTCATACAAGTAATACAGTGATGAAAAAGAGTATTGTTCCCACGTGGATAGATCAAGTATCGAATAGTAATGACTATTTGGATGGAATGAATTCACAGATAAAGAAATTAAAATTTGAATAAAATAAAAAAATAAGAAAAATAGTAATGTAGATAGATGATAATTAGGTGGACAAATGCAATGGGATGAACACTAGAGCTAATTAATTTCACCTATTATAAACACATTTATTATGAATTTCTGTTAATCAGTTCCTATCCTAATTAACTCATGGTGGGTTCCCTTTAATTTATTCTGAGTCTCTCTCGAGATCAAACAATACTCTTTATCCTAAACTAATTGCCTAATCTCTTAGTACAAACTAGTCTAAGTAAAGATTGAAGCTCGGGTTCCTATGTTGACCGCATGAATTGCGTTTGTCTATCTCTAGTTTTCGTTCAGCTCATTGGGTTTATGTTAAGTGGCTTTATTCACAAACCTTTTCTCGAGTTATTGTAAATCCCCAAATTAATCAATTGGTGATCATGCAATCAAAGATATTAAGCACAAATAAAAACACTAAGCAACTAAAATAGAAATAAAATTAACATTAATTCATAAGTAAAATTTTCATATAAAAAGGGTCCATTAATGCCCTAGCAAAAGAAAGTTAGTTCATAACTAAAGAAAAGAAAATAATGGAAGAGTATGAAGATGAGGTAACAAAAGAACTAAGCACCATAAAGAATTATGGCTACAGATAAGGAACTCTGATGAATCTGGATTTCTTTATGTTGAAGTTGAGCTCTAGAATTCTTGAATCTTCACCTTCACTCTCTAAGGGGGAAGCCCTTTGGTCTTGGGAAATGTTTAGAGGTGTCAAGATGTGTTTCTAGACTCTAAGTGTTTGCCTTTTATAATTTGTGAGTCTTTCTTCTAGAAGTTAGGCCCGAGCCCATTAAAATTTGCAGTCAGGGTCGCGCTATAGTGCAAGTGTCGCACTATAGCGCAACAAATGCTCAAAACAAGAAAGTGTGTTGTCGATGTTATGCTATAGTGCAACTAAAAGTGTCCTAGCCTGTAATGGGGCTGTGCTATGGCACAACAAATCATGCTATAGCACGTTTGTCTGATAGTGTTAGCCTCTTTTACACACTTCCAAGCTCTATAACAATCAGAATAATTGAAATTTACCCTCAGAGGTAGAAATAACAATTGTAGATTTTTTAATAAGCTTTCCAATTTAGCAAGAGCCACCTCAATCAGAGTTCTGTAGCTCAAGGTATGGGCAAAATACTGATAAAAGGTCAGACTTGACAGCATAAGGGACAAGATGATGCATCAATCTTGTTTCACCTTTTTTTCCTAGAAGACTTGAGAATTGGAAAAAGTTTCTAGCAACAAAGTTTGAGATCTTCTCTTCTTTGCAAAGAATCTTGAATCCTCATAATCCAACTTCTAGAGAGCTAGATATTGAATTTTCAATGCTGAAATATCCTGATTTCATGTAAAATAAGCTCTCTCAAGGCTCTAAATTCCAATTTGAGTGCTTGTATGTAATGACAATTAGACAAAAACATAAATTAGTATCTAAATTACACTAGAAAAGACCTTAAATCAAAATAATCAACTAAAAAAAGCTAAAATATTAAATAAACTCAGGAAACTAAAGTCTAAAACTAAATAAAATACAACAAAAATAACTCACTACAGGGAGTTATCACAACCCCTAACTTAAGAACTTCCTTAAGATGTAGACAAAACTAAAACCAAGACTAAGAAAAACAAAAGATTCAAACAAATCAGTAACACAAAAGATTCACTATACAAAATGTCCAACTGGAATTTGTTGCTTATGGAAATCCTCATCATTGCTCCACGACTTAACTACAAAGTATCCAAGAATCCAAATCTAAGTATCAAGACCATTTAATTGTATAACCACATTATCAAGAGAAAGGATCAAGTGTTTGTGTGTGTACAAGGAAAGCAACGAAGAATTGGCTCACCCTATGCCCATGCAAAGTTTAAGAAGAAACAAAATCATCATAATATTCATAATCCCCTTTCTCTCTCTATCTCTATATGAATCCTACTCAGTCAAAGATCAAAAAGACTTTTTATTAACATGTAATGGTAGGCCAAGGTAACGGGTATGATGGAATAGTTAAGCTCAATATTTTCCTTAACTTAAGGAACCTCACCCTTAACTTATTTTCCTTGAGGTACCCCCAACTTAGTTGCTTGGCAACCAATATGCTTTTCTTATTGAACCTTGGCTTTCATGTTCCTTCTATTACCATCCTTTTTTCTTTTACTTTCTTTACTCTTCATTTCTCCTTCCTTCTTTCTCTCTTTTTCCCCCCCTAAATTTCTCCCAATCCACTTATGACTTTGGAAAGCATGAGGTTATGGTAGTGGATGTATTATCCTATTCAAATGAGTTTAGAAGCTAAGATTTGAGGGCAAACAATAGGATCAAAGAGGGAGAAGAAAGGAAGGGCATTAGACTCATAATGTGGTTTAATCTAAGAATAGGTTTTAAGGCCCAAATAGGATGACTAAAGGTCAATGAGGCTTAATTATGGCTACCAAACATGGCCTAAATCACTTCCAAGACTAAGATTTACTCACATATATTATAAGAGAGATTCAAGCGAACAAGAATGAATGTCTCAACCTAAATAAAGCATAAAGGCATAAAGATCTCGACCCTAAGCTGATAACTTTTATTAAAGTGCAAGAATATGATCTTTCCTAATTCAATAGTAAATGCACGAAAAGATTTTCAAGACTTAAATCAAGATCCAAAGTTACTTAAGAGTTAACGAACAGAGCAATATTTTATATCATAGGCATAGAATAACAATAACCAGTTGACCAACAAAAAAAGAAATAACTAAAAATAAGAAAACTAATAACTAAGAAAACAAACAACATAATGAACTAAACTAACAAAAGGAAAAAGGAACAAATAAGAAAGTGTAATAATGGACTTTCCTAAACCCAACTTTAAAAATATGCATTGTCCCTAATGCATGAAAATAAATTCAAAAGAGGGTAAGGAAAGTGACTTCCTAGATCTGGTCATCATCATCATCCACAAAGGCCTCAAATTCGCACTTTGCAGCAACGGGCTTGCGTTATAGTGCAAGTCATGTGCTGTTGCCATTGCTGGTTCTGCATCTTTTCTCTTGCATACCCATGGTGGCTTCTTCTTTCACTTATGCACTTCCTAATTGCTGCATCAAACCTATAAAACAAAAGTGGATGAAATAAAATCAATCAAAAATAAAATTCTATCTAAAATAGCAAAAAAAAAAAAAAAAAGGAAAACACAAAACAAAAAATAAATAAAATAAAAAACTAGGAAGGGTTGTCTCCCAACAAGCACTTTGGTTTAATATCCCTAAGTTGGACATGGGCTTATCACTTAAGGTGGTTCTTTCCTCCCTTTTTTTGGTGATTTGTCACCAAGGTAATGGTTCTTCTTCCTAAGTATCAATGAGATAGAATTTGGTGTGAATGGCAAGTGGAGAGCTTCTGACGACTTATGGGGTAGCTTAAGATCATCATCCTCTATCTTTTTCTTTTTCTTCCTTACTTTAATCTTCATCAATTGAGATTTCCAAGGAGAAGTGACATGTGATACAAGGCATGAATTACTCAAAGAGGTATGTTATTTGTACACCCAAAAAGGTGGACACCCCCAACACCTTCTTTCTGCTTTTTCTCTCTCCATCAATCATTTCCCTCATTTTATTTTCTTTTATAATTTTTTTTCTCTCTTCTCTTTCTGGGTGTCCAATGGTATCTACTAACCTAGTGGTAGAAAAAACATTTCTCTTACTCAAATTAGCTTCTACTATATTTACTTGGAAGCAAGAGTCAGCTTCAAAAGGAGGTGTGATTACTTCAAACACTTTGAATGTGACCTTCTCTTCTTAAATGCGTAATTCAAGCTTTCCCTTTGCTACATCAATCAAAGCTCTTCCAGGAGCTAAGAAAAGTCTTCTAAGGATGGGTGGAACTGCCCTATCTTCCTCCATATCAAGGATAATGAAATCCACTGAAAAGATAAATTTGTCCACTTTCACTAGCACATTATCCAATATGCCCCTTGGATCTTTTAACTTTGGAAGTAGCTTATTTTGTAATATGGCACTGTATTCCTCAAATAACACTATGGTCTCATCATGCTCGAGCTTTCTTTTGCGAGAAAATATATCCTTCATAAATTTGACATAGCTCCGTATTTGCTATAGAACTTCTAGGAGGGGAATATGTGTAGTTTCTTAAATACCTTTAAGAACTTGAAGTACTGCCTCTCGGTTTCCTCCTCTTTTTCGACTTCAACCTTTGTGGATATGGAATTGGAGGTTTATAAGCAGGAGGTGCCACATATGTAGAACTCTTCTCTTTTTCTCCCATACTTTACTATGCCTCATGGGGATTTCATACTTCTTCCTTTTTGGTGTCTAGTCCTCAGTCTTAGCAGATGGCTCCTTTTCTTTTGGCTTCTTAGGCTTTGCCAACTTTTTTCCATTTCTTAAAATGATTGTGTTTTCTTGCTCTCTAGGATTTGTCATGGTGTTATTAGGCAAGGAACCATGTGGTCTCCCCAACAACTACTTAGAGATTTCTCCCAATTGAATCTTAATGTTCCTCATGAAGGCTTCATTATTCTTGAGGTAGGCATCATATTGCTTGAATTTTGCCTTAATTCTATCCACAAAATCAGAGTGGGTTTGTATCTGTTATTGATGAGTTATTGGAACATGTCTTCAAGGTTGGGCTTTATCTCTTAAGCTAGCGGGTTATATGAGTGTCTAGGTGCACCCTGATTCCTATGCTACAAACCGGAGTAGGTGTGATCTCTGAATCTAGGAAAATAGGTGTTGGAATGGAAGCTGTGCCTTTGAGCATTCATATAGTTGACCTGTTCATCAGAGGTGGGCTCTGTAGTGCATTCTCCATTCAGATGATTCCCATGGCAAAAATCCCAGTACAAGACTGATGCTAGTGAAATGCTGTTAAGCATATTGTTTCTGAATGGCTGTATTTTGGATAGATACAGCCTGCATCTGGGCTAAGAGGGTAGTAATGGTGTCAAATTCTAGGACTCCCCTCTTTTGAGTTCTCTCACTAGGCCTCTAATAGTTGTTACTAGCCATTACTTCAATAACTCCCATGACTGCTCTGGTGTTATATTATTCAGAGAGCCACTAGCTACTGTATCTACCATAATTTGGGTAGACATCAGGAGATCATTATAAAATGTTTGAACTTGTATTCAGATTGGGATGCCATGAGGTGGGAACTTAGCTTATAGTTCCTTGTATATCTCCTAAGCCTCATAAAAAGACTCTCCTTCTACCTGGGTAAAAAAGGTGATGTCATTCCTCTTCTTGGCAGACTTAGCCGGGGTGAAGTACTTCTCTAAGAATTTCCTGGCCACCATTTCCCATGTAGTGAGTATTCTTCGAGGTATAGAGTTCAACCAGGCTCTGGCTTTGTCCCTAAATGAAAACTAAATAATCTTAGCCAAATAGTATCATCTATGGCACCATTAATTTTTATGGTGTCACACATCTCTAGAAATATACTAAGGTGTTCATTGGGATCCTCACTAGGTAGTTCAACAAATTGGCAATTTTGTTGCATGAACTGAATGAGTGGTGTCTTTAACTTAAAGTTGTTTGCTTGGAGTGGCAGCCTCATAATACTAGATGACCTTGGAGAGTGGGTGCCAAGTAATCTTTAATGGCTCTGTCGTTCTACTCATTTTCCTCAGCCGTGTTGGTCTCTTAAATCTCCTTAACTATTCTTTATTCTTTCCTGAGTTGATGCAAGATATGCTTGATCTCTAGATCAAAGACTAAATCTTCCATTGATTGGCTTTTGCGCATAAACTACAAAAATAGAACATAAGAACAAGTGAAGGTGGGAGTAAAATAAAAACAAAACAAAAAGAAAATTAAATATAAAAGTCCAATCTAGTATCCCGTGAACTAAGAATAATATTGATACTATCTCTAGGAACGGCACCAAAAACTTGATACGACTCTAGCAAGTATACCAAGTGGTACAAATAATAAAGTGATAAAAAAAAGTATCATTCCCACAGGAATAGATCAAGTACCAGACAGTCTAAAGGAATGACTATTTGGATAAAAAGAATTCATGGACGAAAAAATTAAAATTTGAATAAAATAAAATAAATAAAAAAGATAGTAATGTACATAGATGCTAATTAGGTGGTCAAATGCAATGAGATAAGCACTAGAGCTAATTAATTTAACCTATTGTAGATGTATTTACGATGAAATTCTGTTAATCAGTTCCTATCCTAATTGACTCATGGTCAGTTCCCCTTGATTTATTCTTAGTCTCTCTCGAGGTCAAGCAATACTCTTTATCCTAAACTGATTGTCTAATCTCTTAGCACAAACTAATCTAGGTAAAGATTGAAGCTCCATGGGTTCCTATGTTGACAACAACGAGCCACGTTTATCTATCTCTAGGTTTTGCTCAACTTATGGTATTTATGTTAAGAAGTTTTATTCACAAACCCTCTCTCGAGTTATTGTAAATCCCCAAATCAATCAATTGATGACCAAGCAATCAAAGGCATTAAGTACAAACAAAAAACACTTAGCATTTGAGATAGAAACAAGATTAACATTAATTCATAAGTAAATTTGTCATGCAAAAGGGGTCCATTAATGCCTTTGCAAAAGAAATTTAGTTCATGACTAAAGAATAAAAAACAATGGAAGAGTATGAAGATGAAGTAATAAAAAAACTAAGCGCCATAAAGAATTATAGCTAGAAACAAGGAATTCTGATGAATCTAGATCTCTTCATGTTGAAGTTTACCTTTGGAATCCTTGAATCTTCACCTTCACTCTTTATGATGGAAGTCTTTCAGTCTTGGGAAGTAGTTAGAGGTGTCAAGATGTGTTTCTAGACTTTAGGTATTTTCCTTTTTATAGTCTATAAGCCCCTTTTCTCAAAGTTAGGCTTGAGCCCATTAAATTTTACAGTTAGGGTTGCGCTATAGTGCGGGTGTTGTGCTACAGCGTAAGGAGTACTCAAAATAGGGGTGTGAGCTGTCAATGTTATGCTGTAGCACAAGTGGTTGCAATATATCGTAGCTAAAAGTGTCCTAGCCTGCAATAGGGAGCAAATCACATTATAGCGCATTTGCCTGATAGTGTTACCATCTTTTACATACTTTGAAGCTCTATAACGATTAGAATAGTTGGAATTTGCCCTTGAAGGTAGAAACAATTGTAGATCTTTGAGTAAACTTTCCAATGCAATAAGAACCACCTTAGTTGGAGTTGTGTAGCTCAAGGTATAGGCAAAACATTGTTAAAAGATCATATTTGATAGTATCAGAGACAATATGAAGCTTTAATCTTATTTTGCTTTTCCTCCTAGAAAACTTGAGAGCTAAAAAAGTGTCCAATAACAAATTTTGAAATCTTCTTCTCTTTTTTCCAAATAACCTTGAATCATCATAATTCGACTTTTGGAGGGCTATATATTGAATTTCTAATGCTGAAAGGTCTTGATTTCATGCAAGATAAGTTCTCTCATGGCTCCAAATTCCAGCTTGAGTGCTTGTATCTAATAAAAATTAGACAACAATATAAATAAGTATCTAAAACATGATGAAATGAAAATCACACTAGAAAAGACTGTAAATCAAAATAACCAACTAACAATAGCTAAAACATTAAATAAATTTAAGAAACTAAAGCCTAAATTTAATAAAATAAAATAAAAATAACTCATTATAGGGAGTTATCAGTAGGCAACTATGGCAAGAGATGTAGAGGAGCTTGTATCCGCATTATGGCTCCCAATGTCCTCATGTCAATAGCCACAAAAGTTGGCTATTGACTCAGAGCCCAAAATTGACTGTTGACATGGTTTCGGTCTCGATTCTAAGCTAGCTAGAACTCATGCATATCAAGCCACAATGCCTAAATTTCATGATAGATGGGTTGCAAGTTCTACTGTGGAGGCTCGACCGAGGCATCTGTAGGTGTAGGTTCAAGTGCTGGTGGAGGCAGAAGTGGCGCTTTAGCTTCAAGGTTTTCCTCTAGATTTACTGGAGCTCTAGGTGGTGTCGTTCTTAGGACATAACTAATGGTGGCATCAATCAGCAAGTCCTCAAAATGAAAAATCTCCTCATTCGCAGCAACCACAACACCCGCCTGCAAGGCCATGGTTGTGATAGTTGATGGAAAATGTAACACCCTCCCAAGCACAATACTATGCTTAAGTCATAGTATTTGAGTTGTTACTTTTTTTTGAATGAATCTTGTCTGACAGTAACCTTCGACCGTCTCCACTTATCCTAGTCAAATCTGCCTAGGATGACATCTTTAAGATTTCTTGAACTATCTGGAGATAATATGGAAATAAACATAGGAGTAAGAATTTAAAATTCTTAGTAGGATTCTCTAAACTATCACACATAATGTCATTATTATTGTCTCCAACTGCTTCAATTTATTATGAAAAAGGTGAACATGTCATATAAACTTTTCAATTTTATAGTTTGAAAACATAATATCCGAAGCAGAGTTCATTTTATTCATGTACTTGAAAAACAGAGTAAGAATCACAGCATAAGTATAGCCAATTGAGAGAAATTTCATAATAATAATAACACTATAACTTGCAATGTCGTAATAATGATAACCAAACATAGCTTGTGCATATGCGACTACTCATCATAAAATCATGCATATGCTTTAATGCTTCCTTTGCTTTCTTCACTTGACATACCTAGACGTTATGTATCACTGTTCCTAGGGAATCTGCATGGATATATATGTCTTTAACCTTTTCTACCCTTGGGTAACCTGATCTAGAAATAAGCTCAACTTGTGACCATTGTCATATAGTACCAAGTTGCAAGGGGACCCACGTGCCTCTAGATTGGAGGGACTCAGCTGGCTAACTGCCTCCAACATAGAAGGACCCAATAGTTTTAGCTACCTTCACAAGGAGAGACCCAATGTGCAACTACCTTCAAGTGAAGGGACCTCATATATATATACTTTCTTTATTCACATGCAATTTTGCATGCTTTCATAAGAATAATCATGACTACGTCATCATAAAATGCTCATGCGTATTTTTATGTATTTACTTTCAAACATTATTGCATGCAAAAGTGTTCGGAGGTGGGTTACCTATAAGGACTCCGAACTGAGATTGGGATCTCAAACCGCTTTTGACGTGATCGGCGAGTTGATGAAGTAGAGGTCCACAGCGATGGGGGTACCTGCAAGGACTCCGACGCTCAAGTCAATGAGTGCATGTAAGGGTATGAGAGGTAGGTAGAAGAAGTACCTGAAACACATAATAGGACTCATATATATGAGTAAGTAGTTGAGAAGATGAGGATATGGTTCCGCCATCATAGGAGATAACTTGGGACGTCCATTAGCTTGGATTAATGGATAGGTACGAGTTTATTGGCAACACGCAAGGTAATTACTGTCTCGCAATGTTAAAGAGTCATTATACTCAATCCGAACTCGGGCCTCGATCAGGATTTGGACCCTAGTTTTTACGGGATCTGAGATGGGCCTCGAATAGTGATGAGTCCGACATCTAATTGGGCTTAGTTATTGGGCCGAGTTAGCCTCGTACACTACAGTCCGGAACAGTGCCCCCAACTTAGTGACCGAGGTGACTTTGTTGGGTACTGAGTTCCTCGTGACTTTCCGAGGTAACATTCCGTGTTTTGAGAAAGATAGTCACTTTTCAAATGATTTGACATTTGCCTGTGGCAACGTCTTGGGTCTTCAGGAAGCGGTGACGTCTTTTCGCCTTGTGAATCACATCTTGTTGCCCCAAGTAGACGTGTGTCATTTTGGCGCCTCATCATTTAAATCGGGGTTCTTTTTCCACTTTTGCCCCCAATTTCTTTATGCGAAATGTCTTGTCATGACCCTAGTGACGTTTACTATGGGCGGTAAGGGGAGGCATCTTTAGGCCTATAAATGCCCCTTTGCTTGTACATTCCTCCACTTTCTTGCTTACTTACTGAAGCCTCCGTTAGTGAAGAAGTGGTTACTGGGTCCAAATTAGCCTTCTTCAATCATTCGAGCATTCGTTCGATCCTTTGCAATAGGTACGCCTCTTCTTTTTCATTTCCCATTTCTAGTGTTTGTAATGCCTGTTTTATAGGATGAAATGTGGCACTAATGGTGGTTTGGTCTCCTTCCACCATTAATTGTACTTTTCCACTACTTGGCAGGTGGTCCTAACCCTTATTCTGCCTCAGTTTCTTACTTTTGTCGCCTGCCGGTGGCTTTATGTTTAGAGGGAAACCACCATATTTTGAGAGTTTCCGACTTAGGTTTTTCCTGAGTTTGTGACATAGGGGTGGTTTCCTTTGTAGGTAGTCCAAGATCTTTAAAATGGTCAAAAAAAGGGCTCTAACGTTTCCTCCCGAGATCAACTTCATCTATCGGTGGGTCAATCCCGAGGTCCTTGGAACCCCTTCAATCGTGACCTCGGAGTTCCTGACTCGCTTCAGAGAGGAGAACCTAATCTCGCCAAAGGGCGAGTCCGAGGAAGAGTATTACCTAAAGGCCCCTAGTCCGAGCGAGAGAGTGAGCGATCTCAATCTCGAGGGGGGTCCCCGATGGATGTGGTTCTACGACGTCCTTATCTCCAAACTAGGAGTTCGGATCCCATTTACCCACCTTCAAGTGGAGATTCTAAGGTGGTCTGAGGCCACTCATTCCCAATTACACCCAAATAGCTGGGCAATGATTTGAGGGTTCGAGATTATTCACGAATATCTCGGAGTAACATTGTCCCCAAAAGTCATCTTCTTTCTCTTTACCTTGACCCGACTTTTCGGTGGTGGAATAACCTCGAGTTGGTTATCCTTTCGAGCTCATGTCAATCGGAAGGTGTTCCTTCTCTACGAGGAATTCTTCCACAACTTCAAGCCTATTTACTTCAAGATTTTTCGGTGTCTGAATTAAATCCCTTTCTGGGAAACCTTGGAGGGCGAGCTCCAATTTAATGTCTTTTGGTGCAAGTATTTCGGCGCTCCCCGGATAGAGAAGAGTTGCCTTAAGCTCGAGGAGAAGGCTGTTGTTGACTTCCTTCTTGAGTGCTTTGGGAAAAATCATTTAAACTTGAAGAACATAGTTGCCGTAGAGCCCGGGAAGGCCAAACGATATTTAGATTATTGTCTTGTTCGATTGTCGCTGCACCTTTTTCCTCATTTCTCTATTATGTACTCATCTTTGATTCCTATTTTGTAGATGAGATGGCTCCAAATCCGCCCTTGTCGAGTTCCGACGAAGGATGCTGAAGAGGCCCCGTGAGGGGGACAGGAGGAGCAGCCTGAAATTGGTGGGATTTGAAGAACTGGTGTTCATTCCTGCTCCCGATAAGGTAGCCCCAGTGGCCCAACCTTCGAAAAAACAAAAATCAAAGAAGCCAGCCAAGGAGAAGGTTGTGGTTACCGACTTTGAGGGCCTTCCCTTGTCGAAAGAGAGGTCGAAAATCCACGTGATGGACAAGGATTTTCCTTATCCCGACTTCATGGATAAAGAGCTGATGGTCTTTGCCCTCCTTGAATGTTTAGAAGGAGATGATGAGAACTTGGCCGCCAAGTTCCAATGGGCTAGGCGTGCTATGTTGAAGTTGGCAACCTTACTCTGATACTCGGAGCTAGTTATTACTTCCGGCGTCCAAGCTAAGGAGGAGGTCAAAGTCTTGAAGGAAAGCTCTCCCTTCTTCGAGATGAGAAGTCGACTTTAGAGAAGACCAAACAGGACGAGATCAATGAGCTAAAGAAGGCACTTGAGTCAAAAGACAAGCAACTGGAGGATTCCCAATCTTGGATGTCGGAACTCCAGAAGGCTTGCACTGACTCTTCTGAGGCTGCTGCCAGAGCGAGGGACGAGATGGCTCGAGTGAAGCAGCTGTGGGCAAACTCGGCCAAAGAGATTAAAGAGTCTTTTCTAGAGTAGTGCCAGATTGTTTATCCTAATGCTGATTTTAGCAAGGTAGGCTTAGACAAAATCGTGGTCAATGGTTGCATCGTGGTAGCTTCGGAAGAAGATGACGAAGGCATCGAAAACCTTGAAGCTGATTCGGTGAATCCGGCATCCGACCCTTGACCCACTTGTAATTTTTATTTTGTATTGCCCAATTGCGGGCTCTTCTTGTAATGAATATTTTCCCGGTCTCTAGCGTCTTAAACTTTCCTTATTTTATGGTTTTATTTGTTGCCAATTTTGTTGATTGATGCGCTTGTTTTTCGGTTAAGTTATACCTTGAAGAGAATATTGGCGGCACCTTATTGTTTTACCGAACTGGATTTTATCCGAGTTAGATTTCCTTGTAGGCTAGAAGCTTAAGTTAGCACAGAGGGCAGGACTGACCCGAGGTATAACATCGGATTTTTGCGTGTGCCCGAGTTTGTTTACTTTGGGACTTTACGACTGCATATCCGAGTTACTATACTGGGATCCATTTTTCTTGACTAAGGGGTGATCAATCCCTTAGGAGTACAAAAGTGGGTTCAGGGTCTTGAATAACAACCACAATGAGTGCAACAAGAAATAAAAGGGTGAAGATGATGACAAATAATCAAAATAATGAATGTGAAATGGGATAAAATTATAGAAAGACAATGTATAAAAGCAGAATAAAGATAACATATAAAAGCAAGAAACCGAAAAGAATTTACTAGATACTGCTTGGCCCACGGAGTTCCGCCTCATTAAAACCTCCCCGGGAAAACCCAATGGGATAAGACCTGAGGTAGGTAAAAAAGCATAACTACTTCGCTTGGTATACACATTAGATGAAAAATTTTTGAAGGTTGAAAGAGCTCCATGACCTCGAAATTTTTTTGCCTGATAGTGTAGAGAGTTTGTATGCCCCCTTTCCTAAGACATCAATAACTCTATATGGGCCTTTCTAGTTTGCAGCTAATTTTCCATGGCCTACAAGGGGCTTTCCGATGTCAACACATCGGAGAACCAATTCACCGTTGTTGAACATCTGAGGTATTACCTTGGCATTGTATCTTTGGGAGATTTGATATTTCAGCGGCTTCTCCCTTAAATGAGCCATTTCCTTTGCTTCGTTGGACAGGTCGGATTCCTTCCGAAATGCTTGATGGCATGTAGGTTGGAACATGACGCGAGAGCTTAATTCTTCAATTTCGATTGGTATCATTGAAAGGGGTTTCCCCCGTTGTCGAATGCAGGGTAGTTCGGTAAGACTATAGAATGCTTCTGAGCTCGTCGGCCTACACCCTTTTGGCCTCGTCAAGTCTCTTCTTCAACCCTCATAAGATGACTTTGTTGGCGGCTTCGGCTTGACCGTTTGCTTGGGGGTGCTCGACCGAAGTGAAGTGGTGTTTGACCTTGTGGTTCGAGAGGAATCCTCGGAACTTTTGATTTACAAACTGAGCTTCGTTATCAGTAACGATGGCGTCGGGTATTCCGAAGCGAGTGAAAATGTTCCTCCATACGACCTTCAGAGCTAGGGCGGCAGTGATGGTGGAAAGAAGCTCTGCCTCTATCCATTTCGTAAAGTAGTCTATTGCCATGATTAAGTATTTCACTTGTCCCGAGGCGAGTGAGAAAGGACGTAGGATGTCGAGTCCCCACTTGCTGAAAGGCTAAGGGGACATAATCGAGGTTAGTTCGTCGGAAAGGGCGAGGTGAAAGGTGACGTGTTTCTGGCAGCTGGAGCACTTCTATGCATACTCGACCGAGTCCTTGATCATTGACAGCCAATAGAATCCTGCTCGCAATATTTTCAATGCGAGCGACTTTCCTCCAAGATGGTAGCCACAAGAACCTTCATGGACTTCCTCAAGAATAGCGGGAGCCCGATCTAGTCCTACGCACTTTAGCAGTGGCTGAGACAGTCCACTTATAAATAATTGTTCATTGATGAAGATGTAGTAAGAGGCTTCTCTGGCTAGCCTCCTAGCGTTGATAGGATCTTTCGGTCGGGTTCTATTCCGCAAGTACTGAACAATTAAAGTCATCTAGTTTGGAACTTCATTGACAGATAAGGTTGGAAAAGGATCCATTATTCAGGAGAGCTTCAAAGTCGCTTGGATCAAACTCTGGTTGTTTCCTCTGGGCTTAGTTCTTGCTAGCTTGGAGAGGATGTCGGCTCTGATGTTCTCTTCTCTGGGAACATGTCGGAACTCCACACCCGAAAACTCTTTTACGAGCTCTCTTACTTTCAGAAGGTATTTTTGCAGCAAAACATCTTTAACTTGGTACGTCCTAAGAACATGGGAAGTCACGACTTGAGAGTCATTGCATACCAAAAGTCGGCATGCTCCGACGTGTTTAGCTATCTTCAAGCCGAGGGCCTCGTATTCAGCCTGGTTATTGGAAATTGAGAAGCCGAATTTAATTAAGAGCTCGATGATTATTTCACCTTCTTTTTCAATGATCGCCCCAGCTCTGCTTCCTTTCGAGCTGGAGGCTCCATCCACATGTAGTGTCCATCCTAGTTCTGGGGCATCCACATCATCCACCATTTCGGCTAAGAAATCTGCCAGTGCTTGAGCTTTAATGGCCTTCCTTGGTTCGCACTGGATGTCGAACTCCGAAAGTTCCATAGACCATGATACCATCCTACCCACCAAGTCCGATTTTTGTAGGATTTGCCGGATCGGTTGGTCGATTCGGATAACGATTGTATGGACTTGAAAATATTGGTGGAGCCTTCGTGTTGCTCTCTAACTAGGGCCAGGGCAACTTTCTCAGGGCCTTGTAGTACTTTGCTGATGAAGTATCTGGGTGCTGTTATTGGGAATCTTCCTGGACCAGTGCCCTGGCTATGGCGGCATTGCTAACTGACAGGTACAAGAATAGTGGTTTCCTGACTTCTGGCTTACTTAGGATAGGAAGGCAGGAAAGATATTCCTTGAAGTCAGAGAAAGCGGCTTCATACTCTAGCATCTACTCAAAAGTATTCCCCTTTTCTAAGAGGGGAACGGCTATCCGGGCAGACACAGCTATGAATCTCGAGAGGGAGGCGATTCTTCCTGTGAGACATTGTACTTCCTTCACTGTTGTCGGACTTTTCATTTCAAGAATTGCTTGGCACTTGTCGGGGTTTGCTTCAATTCCTCGATGTGTGAGCATGAATCCCAGGAATTTTCTGGCTTCCACAGTAAATGCATACTTATGCTGGTTTGGTCTCATGTTATGCTATCGGAGGCGACTGAACACGACCTCAAGGTCGGACAGGAGACTTCCTTCTTCTCTTGTCTTGATCAACATATTGTCGATGTAAACCTCTATTAAATCTCCAATCAGCTCTGCAAATACCTTGTTCATAAGCCTCTGGTATATGGCTCCCATGTTCTTTAAACCAAACGGCATGACCTTGTAATAATAGTTGGCCATCGAAGTTATGAATGCCATTTTTTCTTCATCCAGGTGACACATTGGGATTTGGTTGAATCGCAAGTAAGCATTCATGAAGGTAAGCAATTGGAAACTGGAGGCAGCATCTACCAACCCGTCAATGCTTGGTAAGGGTATGGGTCCTTCGGGCAGGTTTTGTTTAGGTAGGTGTAATCGACGTACATTCACCATTTTCCATTGGATTTTTTGACAATCACTACATTAGATAACCACGTCAGGTATACTACCTCGCATATGAACCTGGCGTTCAGGAGACTTTGGACTTGTTCCTGGACTGCGAGCACTTTATCTAAGCCCATTCTTCACTTTTGAGCTACAGGTTTTGAACCAGAGAAGATGGAGATTCAATAAGAATGAACTCCAGGCTGATTCCGGGCATATCGATTGCAGTCCAAGCGAACAAATCTGCGTTGGACCTGAGGAAGGTGACCAGGTCTTGTTTCAACATGGTCGGAAGGTTTTTGTTGATCAGAGTTGTTTGCCCACTTTATTTTCCGATTTGGATCTCTTCTAATTCGCCATCCGGCTTCAGTCTTCCTGCTTCAACTTTTCTTCTGTTCAGGTCTACCATCATGACTTTTAAAGCATTGGGGGGGGTCAGGCATTGCCCTGGGACACCTTCTTTTGCTGCCTTTAAATCTCGAGGTTGGCGTTGTAGTATCGCCGAATCGTGACCTGGTCCGCTTTTACTGTGGCGATTTCTCCTTTGTCAATAAAAAATTTCATTGTCAGGACTGCTGTTGAAATAATGGTGCCTATCTTGTTCAACGTTGACCTCCCGAGTATCAAGTTGTAGGCCGAGGGGCAGTCAATAACTAGGAAATTGACTTTAACCGTCCGAGTTTTAGGTCGAAACCCCAGGGTCAGGTGGAGGGTGACGAACCCTTGGGGGTGGACTTTCTCCCCGGAAATGTCGATCAATTCCTCCTTATGTGTTTGGAGGTCGGCGTTATTCAATCCGAGCTTATCAAATGCGTCTTGGAATAAAATGTCCTTCGAGCTCCCTTGGTCGACGAATACCTTTTTTACTTCAGCATTGACCATTGCTATAGAAATCACCATAGAGTCGTCGTATCTGGGGATCATGCCTTCTAAGTCGGAGCTTGAGAAGACTATATCTGGTGTAGGCTGTGATGTCGGCACTGGCTTTTTTATCTTCCCTGATGATACATTGAGGACTTCTTGCAAATGCTTTTTCCAGGATGACTTAGTTGCTTCTCCACCCACAAAACCTCCGGTGATGACGTTGATTGTCCTCGTAATCTGTTCTTCGTCATTACCTTGATTTCCTTCTAGTTCTAAGATTCTCTGGCTCCTCGGATTCCGCCTTTCTTTATCCCTTTGATTGGAGGCTCATCTTCTTTGGGAAGCCACATATTTTGCCAATCTGCCTTCCCTTATCAATTGCTCTACAGCATCTCGGAGGTCGTAGCAATCCTCGATTTTGTGCCCAAAGCCGTTGTGATATTCGCAAAACAAGGACTTGTTCATGTTGGCCCTCATCTTGAGAACTTCTGGCTTGGGAAACTTTCGACCTGACCGACTTCTCGGAACAGCTTGGATAGGGATATGTTAAAGGGGTATATTTGTTGTATTTACCGGCCCTTGAATGTATGTCCTTCTTCGAGTGTTTGTCTTCACCGCCAGCCTTTTTGTCGGATTAGTGCCTTCTTGGATTAGCTGTGGCTTTCTCTGTTTCCTCAAGAAAGATATACTTCTTTGCTCTCATTTGTATTTCTTCGGGGGATTATGGTGGCCTTTTGGACAAAGAAGTTAAATGGTTCAGGTCATAGTCTGTTTAGCAACGTCAGAATTTCCACTTGAGTCTACACCTCGTCAACAAGCAAAGTTTTGGCATTATATTGCTCGAGGAAATCTCCGAGCTACTTATTTTGTCGTTGATGTAAGCTGAGGAGGCTGGAAATCGGCTTAGATTTGAACCTTTTAGTAGTGAAGTGGGCAAAGAATGGCGAAACAATGTCGAAAAATCGATTGATCGACCTGGGTAGGAGAGAGTTAAACCATTTGAGTGCAATTTTTTTTAAAGGGATCGGAAATGCTCGGCATGTAACGGGATCCGAGACTCCGGCCAACGCCATTCTTGACTTGAAAGCATCCATATGCTCCTAAGGGTCAGTACTCCCGTCATAAGGCTCCATGTCGAAGGGGGGCTTGAAACCTTTAGGTGGCTGAGTTCCCATAATGAAGTCGGAGAATGGCATGTCATCATCTTCCCCGGGGTCCTTGTAACGTTC
This sequence comes from Pterocarpus macrocarpus, assembly GCA_031439585.1. NCBI lineage: Eukaryota > Viridiplantae > Streptophyta > Magnoliopsida > Fabales > Fabaceae > Pterocarpus > Pterocarpus macrocarpus. The sequence continues at coordinate 60,933,719 of CM062515.1, forward strand.
TAAGCCACGCCTTGCATGCCTATCATCGTATCGAAGGTGAGGTCAGGATTTAGAGTGTTCGAGGTGGTGACGAACACTTCCCACCCGAGGTTCTTTATGGCTGTTGCCTGTGCTCCCATGTGGTGAGTTTACATGATGATGACGTTTAGTGCTGCGACTGCATTATCTTGGGTTTCGGCCTCCAAAATGGTCTGGACTTCTGTCATGGTGGTGTTGATGTTGTTCCCGGCATCGTTTTCGATCGGCTTCTTTCATGCAATCTAAATTTTGTTCCAGCTTTTGGATGCGGGTGGCTTGTTCTCACATCAAGGTTAGCATTTCGGTGAGCTGGTGGGTGTTGGCCTAAGGGGGGATTTCCACCCTGGAGGCAACCACGTTTCCCACGGCCTAGATAAGAGAGCAGTGAGCCGCTGAGTTCTGCTCGTGGTGGTGGTCTTTAGTGTCCGAAACCGAATTAGAAGTTGTACGACCATCCACTGGCGGTTGGTGGTTACTTGCGAGGCCATGTACCACCGTGTGTTTCTACCTAGGGTATGAAGAGATTAGTGTGAATTTCGCCATGGTATGATGGTAAGCAGCATTTGAGTTTCCCACAGACAGTGCCAAATGTTCGGAGGTGGGTTACCTATAAGGACTCCAAATCGAGATTGGGATCTTAAACCACTCTTAACATGATTGGCGAGTTGATGAAGTAGAGGTCTAGGCGATGGGGGTACCTGCAAGGACTCCGACACTCAAGTCAGTAAATGCAGGTAAGTGTATGAGAGGTAGGTAGAAGAAGTACCTGAAGTCCGTAATAGGACTCATATATATAAGTAAGTAGTTGAGAAGATGGGGATATGGTTTCGCCATCATAGGAGATAACTCGAGACATCTATTAGCTTGGGGTTAATGGATGGGTTCGAGTTTATTGGTAACATGTAATGTAAGTACTGTCCCACAATGTTAGAGGGTTGTTATACTCAATCCGAACTCGGGCCTCGATCAGGATTTGGGCCCTAGTTCATATGGGATCTGAGATGGGCCTCGAATAGTGATGAGTTCGACATTAGTTATTAGGCCGAGTTAACCTCGTACACTACAGTCCGGAACAAAAAGTTTTCCGTATTCATAATTATATAGATATTCATATCATCAATTCTTATAACATAAACTCTCATAATTTTGTAAACTTCTGCCAAAAATTTGACAGCATAACAGATCAGATCTGTTTCCCCATAAATAGTTCTTTTTAAATTAGAAAGTCAGCCAAGGCATTAGAATCAACATAACACATTAACCTTTCAACATTAACTTAGAATTACAACATTTAATTGTTAATAAAGTTTTTACACATAGTAGAGTGCACAAGTACTCAATTTAGCAACTTTATGTAAATCCCTCAATTCTGCCTGATTTTTTAAAATGTACCATAATTCCATCTTAATTCATTTGAGTCTGAATTTTGGATATGATGTAGCATTATTTATTTAGTTTTTAACCTTTTTTGTCCCATTAAGTTTTGATAAGTATAACTTAAGTTATTGGAGATTATCCTAGGTTTGCCCAGTTGCTAGGCAAAATTAGGGTCTAAAATATAGAAATTGACCAAATATAGAAATATTATTGGATTTCCTTTAAGCTTATATCATTTTAAAGCTAAGAAAGCCAGCTTTAATTTCCAATAGGTTTCATTTCATTTGAGTAGTCAGAGCTCAAGTTATAAGCTCTCAAAATTGGTTGAATTAGCCTATCTTATTTTAGTCCAGTTAGGATATAAGGCAAGTTTGGTGAATTACTGTGAGCATAATACTTAGGGTTTGAATCTAAAATTTTTATGGCATAAGCATCTATGTGTTAGATTTCTACAAAAATTAGTTGCACTCAATTTGAAGTTGTATAGGGCAAGTTATGCCTTCCACAATATAGTCTGCTTAGGACCAAAGATAGAAATCTAGGATTAACTTCAAAAAATCATATCTCTCTCAATAATGGGCCTATATTTTATATGGTTGGAAATCTCTGGATGTCTAGTTTCATATAAAATTGGTTTTATCAGCTTTTGATAATTGTAGGCGAAGCCATACATTCTACTGTACGGATACATCTGGGGTTTTTCCTTCCAATAGATTCTGGTTTAGCTTTTCTTTAAATGCTTTATTAAATTACCAACTTAAACCAAGTGCTTGCATGCTAAATCAGCCATAAATACTCACATATGCACAAGATATCACCAATCTAAAGAAAAGAAATTTAACCCCAAATAGCCATAATATCATTATCAAGAAGAAAGTCATGAATCCTACCTCAAATTGAAGCTTAAGCTAGTGAGGAAGCAAGTCTTGGGTGAAAGCATGAAGGAAGGATGAAGAGAAGGGGATGAGGAAGAAAATGAGGAAGAGAGTGGCTTGGTGTATTGAGGCCAAAATTAGAAAAAGGAGGAATGGGGAATTTTGTAAGTTGTTGGTCATAAAGGCTATTAAGGATATAGGCTTCAATTGGTAGAGATCTTGGGTAGATGGATGTTAGCCAAGTCTCCCTTTTCTTTGTGGTAGCATGTGGTGCCACTTATGGGGGTGAAGGTGGCTGAATTTTCAGCCACCCAATTTAGGGTGTTACAATATAAAATTCTACTGATTCGGTTCTTGTGATATACAATACTGAAATTCTACCGATTTCCTTCAAACCAGTGAAATATTACTAGAAATCTTCTTATATTTTCTACATGATTAATTCAAATTCTCCTAATCCTAATCCCTCTAAAATTTACCTCAAATTATTTATACACATCTAATAGATTCGAATAAATTGATTAACAACGTAAATTAAGTGTATTGCGATTTAAAACGTTACATAAATTGTTACTGTTTCTCTTAAATTTTCAAAACATTACCAGTGGTCTTTTTTAAAATTTCTACATAATACACTCAACTCTTTCTAATCCTAATGTTTATATTTAATTCCTAAATGCTCTTGTTTTTCTAACACAATGGAATAAATTAATTAACAGTGTTAATCAGACGCACTATTTTTGGGATGTTACAGAAAGGCTAATGCACTAAGAGAATTAGCTATAGTCTGTACATGATGCCAGATCATCTTCTCGAGGTTGTAACTCTCGTTCATCACTAAATAATGAAGTAGGATATAGTGCTCAGGGGTGATGAAGGATGTATGAATCACATGCATGAGCATGCAGATCATTATCTACAACCAAATTCCTTGTTCAAGAATTGATTCCTTATTCAAGAATCAATTCCCTAAGTGCTTGGGCCTAGTAAGGGCTGTGTGTTATAAGTCCAATGACTACCCAAAACCCAACTGTCTCTAGCACTTCATCCTAGTCTACCTCATTCTCCACCACCCGAGAAAAAGCGTTATTCTCGATCTTTGGGGCTCAGTAAAACCTGTTGATGGTAGCATGACCAAAATGCACACAACATCGTCAAATGTAAGCTCTGTTTTCATTGGCATAGCAAAAGTTGGCGTAGAACTCCTGGATGAGTGGAATGTGCGTCATTGATAGGTCAGCATACCCAGTATGCCACTATCTTTGGTTTAACTCAACCTTAAAGTTCTCATACTTCAAGTTCATTAGTTTGATGACCTTTTCGATGATCATGCCTCGAGAAGTAATGGAAGTCCCAAATCACCTATGAGCATCGACATTAATGAATCGGTGGTGATTGAACTCCTTGATTACTTGTCTAGTATGTATAAATCTGGGTAATGGTTGATTTCCTAGAAGATGATTCATCTTTCCCAGTGGAGCAGTGGGTAGCAATAGAAACACAGTGACGTGCGTGCTTACACATATCACCTAAAAATCCACAAAAAAAAAAAAAAAAAAACTTAGATCATCAAATAAAATCAAGCCACCACCAACAATACACATGATATAAAGGTGCAAGGGTGGATAGCCTAAGGTAAATCAATTAAAAGAATTTGGACTACTGACATATAAAACATTGAACCAAAAAAAAATGAAAAGTATTGACAACTTCCCATGTGTCAACACCCCCAACATAGGAATTTGTCAAAGCTCCCAAAAAAATTTCAACATATGACGCACTACAACAATACATGCAACCAAATCAGATGCACAAACTAATATGAATATGAATATTAAGAACAATGTTATGAACCTAGTGTATCCCTACTCCAAGTAACCTCACAATGTATTACAACTCACACCACTTCAAGAAATCACCCAAACATAATGAGAAACCCCAAACTCAACAAAAGATATTTCACATTATAGCATAAAAGAATAGCATAACACAAGGCAAGAGAATAAGGGTTTAGAGACAAACTAAGCCTTAGAAGATGATCAACAATCAAAAACCCCTCAGAAATTGTAAGAGATTCGACCAAGGATAGCTTTCCTAAGCCAAAATACAAGTTAGGGCTTGTGGGGTAAGAAGAAGAACAATGTAGGATGTTAGTGAAGAATAAGTAAGAATAGAGAGGGGAATGATGAGGAGTGATGGTGAGTAAGTGGAGGTGAGTGGATGATGATAGCTGTGAGTAAAAATAGTTATGGGGGAGTGGTCGCTTAAGGAAGAAGAAGGAGAGGGCTTGAGCATGCGAAGCATTTTAAATAGCCAGTGTGACATTTTTGTGTCATCACGCTTGAGCATGAGGGCTGCTCTCAAGCATGCCCCCAGCGCTTAGGATACTAACTCTATTTTCCCCTCTATGCTTGAGCACAGGGCTTTGCGCGTGAGCTTGCACTTTTAAAATCAAATACTCCCTTTTCTATTTCATGCCACGCTCGAGCTCAAGGTCTTATGCTTGAGCATTAGCTTTATGCTTTACAACTCTTCTTTTACTACATAATTCGAATATGGGCACCTCTCTTTAAGCTGTATTGCATTGCTCATCAATGCTTATAAAACCAAAGCAAAATAATGTCAAATAGCTGAAATAAAGAAAACTAGACTAAATGCACTTTAACTAAATATGCAAAGGAAATAACTAAATGAGCTAAAAGGATAAGAAATATTGGGTTGTCTCCCAACTAGCATTTTGGCTTAATATCCTTAAGTTGGACATGGCCCATGTATCAGTAAGGATCACAGAAAGGGATTGAAGTCTTGAGCTTGTCAAAATTTCCATTAATGTATGGCTTAAATCTTTGCCTATTGACTTTGAAAGTCTCCTTGGTTAGATGTGTGACCTTTATGGTCCGAAATGGTAATACCTTTGTGACTTCAAACGATCCAGACCATCTTGACCTTGGCTTCCTAGTAAAGAGCTTCAACTTGGAGTTGAATAGAAGCACTTTTGACCTTCATGAAACTCTCTCCTCATAATATGATTATCATACCATAGCTTAGTTCTTTCCTTGTAGAGTTTGGCATTCTCATTGGCTTCTTATCTAGATTCATCAAGCTTATTGAGTTAGAACACCTTATTTTCACTCACTTCCTTGAGGTCAAAGTTTAACAATTTGGTTGCCCAATATGCTTTGTGGTCTAGCCCAACCAGAAGATGACATGCTTTATCAAAAACCAAGTTATAGGGACACATCCTAATAGGAGTTTTGAAAGCTACCTTGTACGTTGAAAGCATCATCAAACTTTGTTGAACAATTGTTTCTTGAAGAATTTGTCGTCTTTTCAAGGATTATCTTTAGCTCTTTATTAGAGACTTCCACGAGTGGCAACCTTGTAAGTAACTCCATACTTAGCAGGGAAAGCTTGAAACTGGTAGTCACAAAAATGGGCGCCTCCATCATTGAGAATAGTTGTTGGGGTGCCAAATCTCGAGAAATTATTCTTCTAGAGAAACTTAGTGACCAGTCGAGTATCATTGATGGGTGAGGCAATGGATTCCACCTACTTGGATGCATAATCCATTACTATCAAAATATACTTGTTGTCAAAAGCGATGGAAAAAGGTCCCATGAAGTCAATGCCCTAAACATCAAATAATTTGCAAACCAAAATATGGTTCAGTGGCATTTCATGTTTCATTGAGATGTTCCCCATCCTTTTGCACTCATTGCAGCTTCTCATATAGTAATCAGCATCTTAGAAAAGTGTGGGCCCGTAGAATCCACGCTAAATAACCTTGGCAACTATTCGAGTAACTTCGAAGTAACCCCTAACTGGTGATGGATAGCAATAACAAAGAATATCAGCCACTTCTTCTTGGGGGACACACCTCCTAATGATCTGATCTATATAGTTCCTGTGGAAAAATGGTTTCTCCCAAAAATAATACTTGAGGTCAGAAAAGAATTTCTTCTTTTGGGAGTAGCACAAGCCCTTAGGTAGAATATTCTTCATCAAATAGTTGGCATAATTAGCAAATTAGGAGGCTGCCTGTATTGTTAAGAGCTACTCATCTAGGAAAGTCTTCTTTATCCCTTCCTCCTCCTAAGAACCAGAGAGAGGCAATCTAAGAAGATTGTCTACTACCATATTCTTTACTCCTTTCTTGTCTCTAATCTCCAAATCAAATTCCTATAATAAGAGAACCCATCTAAGTAGCCTCGGCTTTGCATTTTTCTTCTCCAATAAGAACTTGAGGGCTACATGGATAGTGTAGATAATGACTTTGGCACCTATCAAATGAGAACAAAATTTGTCAAAGGCAAATGCAATAGTTAATAACAGAGAGAGGCAATCTAAGAAGATTGTCTACTACCATATTCTTTACTCCTTTCTTGTCTCTAATCTCCAAATCAAATTCCTATAATAAGAGAACCCATCTAAGTAGCCTTGGCTTTGCATTTTTCTTCTCCAATAAGAACTTGAGGGCTACATGGATAGTGTAGATAATGACTTTGGCACCTATCAAATGAGAACAAAATTTGTCAAAGGCAAATGCAATAGTTAATAACTCTTTCTTAGTAGCAGTATAATTAATCTGTGTCTTATTCAAAATTCTACTAGCATAATAAATGACATGTAACAATTTATCTTTTCTCTAACCAAGCATGGCACCTATAGCACAATCACTAGTATCACACATGAGCTCAAAAGACAAACTCCAATTAGGAGCAACTAAAATGGGAGTAAAAATCAATTTATTTTTCAAGGTCTCAAAAGCAAACATGCATTCATCATTAAAAATAAAAGGAACATCTCTAACTAATAAATTACTCAAGGTTTAGAAATTTTAGAGAAATTCTTAATGAATTTCCTATAAAAATCAGCATGGCCTAAAAAACTTCTAACTCCCTTTATGTCGGTGGGTGGAAGTAGCCTCTCAATGACTTCTATCTTGGCTTTGTCCGCTTTAATCCCCTTAGCTTAAATCTAGTGTCTAAGAATTATACTTTTTTGCACCATAAAGTAACACTTTTCCCAATTCAAAACTAGGTTAGTTTCTTAACATCTTTTCAAAACAAAAAATAAATTATACAAGCAATTATCAAATGAAGAGCCAAAAACATAAATTCATATATAAAAACCTCAATAAACTTTTCCACTGCATCATGGAAGATAGCCAACATGCACTTCTAAAAAGTGGTCGGAGCATTGCATAGTCCAAATGGCATCCTCCTGTAGGTGAAAATACCATAAAGGCAAGTGAAGGTAGTCTTTTCTTGGCCCTCAAAG